>JAUMJK010000646.1:0-613492 GCA_033558105.1 Coccyzus lansbergi | reverse complement strand
GGAGATCTCGCGAGAGCTTGGTGACAGGATGAGGTGCGGAGATCTCGCGAGAACCGGCCGGAGGAGGAGGAGGAGGAGGCGGGGCGGAAGCGGAAGCGGCGGGTGAGGCGGCGGCCCCGGCTCCGGCTCCGGCCCCGGGCCCCGCCGAGGATGCTGCGGCTGCGCTGCAAGGCCCGGAGCGGCACCCACCCGCTGCTCGGCCTCACCGCCCACTCCCGCCTCCGCGACATGCAGGCCGCCCTCGCCGCCCTCACCGGCGTCCCTGCCGCCGCCCAGCGTCTCCTGCTCGGCTTCCCCCCGCGGAGCCTGGACCTCAGCGATGGCGAACGGCGTCTGGGCGACCTCGGCATCCACTCGGGTGAGGGCGGGGCGGGCACCGGCGCTTTATGGCCTCGGCCGCAATTATCTTAATTAAAAGGGGCTGTGGCTCAGTACTCCCCTCATTAGCCTCTTCCTTCTGGGGCTGGAGAGGAGAGGGACCTGGGGCAAGGCAGAGGTCGGGGATCCAGGTCACGGTAAGGGTTGGGGATCCGGGATGCGGGAGAGGACAGGGAGTTGGACATGATTTAGTGTTTGATGGGAGTGGTTGGAATCGATGACCCGATGGGTCTCTTCCAACCTGGTTGTTCTATGATTCTATGATCTGGGACATGGTTGGAGACCTGGGACATGGCAGGGGACAGGGACTGGGAACCAGGAGGAGATGAATCATAGAACAATCAGGTTGGAAGGGACGGATCTTCTGGTCCAACCATTCCTATCAAACACTAAACCAAGTCCCTCAAGACCTCATCCACCCGTCCCTTAAACACCTCCAGGGAAGGGGAATCAACCCCCTCCCTGGGCAGCCTATTCCAATGCCCAATGACCCTCTGTGTGAAGAACTTCCTCCTAATCTCTAGCTTAAATCTCCCCTGGTGGAGCTTGAGGCCATTCCCTCTTGTCCTGTCCCCTGTCCCTTGGGAGAAGAGTCCAGCTCCCTCCTCTCTACAACCTCCTTTCAGGTAGTTGTAGAGAGTAATGAGGTCTCCTCTCAGCCTCCTCTTCTCCAGGAGAAACACCCCCAGCTCTCTCAGACACTCCTCATAAGGCCTGTTCTCCAGTCCCTTCACCAGCTTCGTTGCTCTTCTCTGGGCTTTCTGCAGAGCCTCAACATCCTTCTTGTGGTGAGGGGCCCACAACTGAACACAGTATTCAAGGAGCATCCTCACCAGTGCTGAGTACAGAGGGAGAATCACCTCCCTGGACCTGCTGGTCACACCAGGACCTGGATTCCCAACACAGTAGGGAACAGGGACCCAGAGCTTTGGTTGGGGTTGGTGGCAGGGACACAGCACCCAGGATGTGGTAAGGAGAGCCCTGAGACTTGCCACAGGCTGGGGAACTGGTTCTGTGACATGGTGAGTGAGCTCTCACATGGTTTCCACAAGGACTCAATACTGCTGGAGAAAATGGGTGTGATCCTTACTAACAACAATGCAGTGAGTGGCGTTCTTCTGTTTCAGGAGCAGCAGTAGCATTAAATCCTACCCGTATATTCCTCTCACTACTTTCTCCTTCTGTATTTGACAGGCGATACACTAATCGTGGAAGAGGACTCATCCAAACCCAAGACAGACTCGCCTGTCGTTGCCAAGAGAACGATGTCTCACTCGGTTAGGGAAGCTGTGCCCGTGCTGGCTAGGAGGGTCGTGCCGGCAGATAATTCCTGTCTCTTCACCAGCGTGTACTATGTGGTGGAGGGAGGCGTTTACGACCCGGGCTGCCCTCCGGAGATGCGCAACCTTATCGCCCAGATAGTGGCGAGCGATCCCGAGTCTTACTGTGAGGCCGTCCTAGGGAAAACTAACAGGGAATACTGTGACTGGATCCGGAGGGAAGAGACTTGGGGAGGAGCCATCGAAGTGTCCATTTTATCCAAGTTCTACCAGTGTGAAATCTGCGTCGTGGACACGCAGACAGTCAGGATCGACCGTTTTGGGGAAGACGCCGGTTACACCAAGCGGGTCCTTCTAATTTACGACGGGATCCATTACGATCCGCTCGAGCGCAAGATCCCCGACTCGAACATTCCTCCGCAGACCATTTTCCCTACGACCGATGACGTCGTTCTCGCCCAAGCCTTGGAGTTGGCGGATGAAGCCAGACGGAAGAGGCAGTTCACCGACGTGAATCGCTTTACGCTGAGGTGCATGGTGTGCCAGAAGGGACTGACCGGGCAGGTGGAAGCCAGGGAACACGCCAAGGAGACCGGACACACCAACTTCGGAGAGGTGTGACCTCTCCGGGAAGATGGTTACATCGACTACCTCACCGATCCAGGATCAAATTCTGGATTGCCCGATAAGCTGTATGTAATCATAAGATTCCGTTCGCAAAGCTTGAAAAGCGTATTAGCGATGGCCGAGACGCACGGGTTTGTTATGGGTAGCGACTTTTCCAATGGGTTTGAAGTAGGTATCTTCTCGCATGCTAACTTATAGTCCTTGGGCAGGTGGAATACACTGGCAGCTGCAGCCTGATCTCTGAAATCATCTTCTCTTTGTGTCTTATCACGTACAAAACCAGGCTTGTTCAACACTAGCGTAACATCTAGCCTCGAAATCACTGAATTAATCTCTCCGTATCGTGTTTTCTGGGTATTTAAATTAATCTAAGGGTTTAAGAAATGCACGTAGCAGCGTTATTTACATTAAGAATTAGGCTCTGCACTCACGAGCAGTTCTTGCAGGGGAAATGGCTCATTTGGTGCATGATTTTTAATTGAAGGAGGATCTCCAAAGCTGCCCTGTGTTATGTTACCATTAGACACAGAAAGTGTTGTTCGTGTGAAGTCTTGGCTTTAGAGAAAGAAATGGCCTCTAAGCTTTAAGGTAGCCTTTAACTTCTTGGGTAGATGGTTACGTTTTGAATAAACTCACTAACCCTCCCTAGGTAGCTTTTAGTCGCTTGAAAAATAACCAGCAACCCCCTGGTGTTTACACTGAATCAGAACCATAGGCGTGTTTCTTGAAATACTTCGGATTCTTCTCTGAAGTTTGCCAAGAGGGAAATGTAGTAATTAGGGAAGTGACTTCTTTTGCATCGTTTAACTGCATTTAAGCAGACTCCGCTCTGGTGTCGCCGATCGCAGTGTGTTAACCAAGCTGGATTCCGAATACTGTAAATTAGCACTTTAAGGAATAGTTCTCACTCGTGGCCGGTAAGAAGTTTTACCCCGTGCTGGAGGACAGAGTGCTGACCCCGAAGGGAAGCTCCAAGTTTCATCATCTGCATTCTGCCTTAACGCGTTGGATTTGTCACCGGGGTGACTGTCGAGTAGCAAGACCTTAATTGTGATAATGAAGGGTGCAGTTTCATTTCCGGAACGAAATAAGCTGCGTACGCTGCCCTACTTCTCGTACTGTTCAGAATCAGGGAGGCTGAGGTTGGTTTAATATCTCTTAACCTCACAGCAGGGTTGTGAGGCTTAACTCTAAGTGCTTTTTGAGGTCTTTTAAAAGGTGCTGTAAAGGTGCATATTACTGAAAGGGATTTTATTTTTTTTTTTCTTTTAAATGCCTGCAACACATGTTTTAATGAATTTTAAAATCTCAGCCTGCTGTTCCCTCACTGTTTCAAGTTAACCTTCCTTGCACTTTCACAACTGGGGAGTGAGAACGTGCATCTGCAGACAGGCAGGAGTAAACCCACTTTCCAAGTGGAAGCTAAAATCATTAAAGGCCTCCATTCGTTAAGGCATCTAGCGAAACCCCTCGTACCACAAAACCCTCTTTCGTATAGAAAGCACGTTTCTCTGAAGCTCCCAGGAGAGGCTCCCGGTTGGACTTTGAACTGCAGGAGGGTCTGATTGAAAAATGGAACCTTAAATCACATAAGTGCTTTGCTGAATCGAGGCATGAATAATTAAGTGTAACGAATAGGATGACCTAGAGCACAAACTGGGCCGGGTTTCGTTTTAATTCAGTATTAAAATAGGCAGAAGCACTGTCAGGAGTTGCCTAGAGAATCCCACGTAGCTTCCAGTGTTAAACCCCACGTTGCTTTTAGCCTAATCATGAGGAAAAACCCCCGCAAACCCCAACCTTAAAACCCACCCTCTAGAAGCTGATGCTTTAAAAAAAAAAAAAAAACCTAAGGAATTACCTGACGGTTCAAAGGAACTTGAAGATTACACTGTGTTATAACTACTTGAGCTGAAAAAATTGTCTGGGAGGGAGACCGAGAGACTGTGGACTCAGCTTTTCCGCCGAAGCGGTGAGCTGCCTGGACACGGAGCGGATCCTCACCGATTGCCACCTGTAAACCGGACAGCAAACCTACCTCAGCGAGGTGCAGGGGCAACTGCCTTGGAGGGTCTGGAACACACGTGGGGATTTAACCTATTTATTTGTCTGCCATGCTTGCAAACGCATTGGCTTCGGGGAGCAACACTTAGATTTTAGCTCTGCGTCCCAGGTGGATTTCTGGGAGCGTCTGAAAATATTTTTTTGGGGGCTATTTCTCAGTAGCAGTATTTAAATAAGGCAATTTTCAAATCCAGAGTGTTTAAGCTTTGCTCTGTCATCTTCGCATTGAAAGTCTGCTGACAGAGACTGGCTTCGGTTTGAGGGGAGGTGTCGATAGCCCTGCTCGGGTGTTTTCTTTTATTGCCTGGATAATAAAACCTCTTTGGTTAAAAACTCTCCTCTGAATGGCTGTAATTCATCTTTGTAAACGTGACGCTGTGAGACGCCGATAAACTAAAAGCATTCCCCCTCATCCTATCCCAGTGTTTTCTGATCAAGAGCCCCTCCGGAGGCCACTTGTGATGGTTTTCAGGGACAATGTTTCCTGTACATTTGCTGCTTTTTCTGGAGGTCTGTTCCAGAACACAACTGTGCTGCAAGTGTGAGCTGCTCCAGGGCAACAAACCCCACACAGGAATCATAGAATCACCAGGTTGGAAGAGACCCACCGGATCATAAAGTCCAACCATTCCTATCAAACACTAACCCATGTCCCTCAGCACCTCATCTACCCATCCCTTAAACCCCTCCAGGGAAGGTGACTCAACCCCCTCCCTGGGCAGCCTGTTCCAATGTCCAATGACCCTTTCTGTCACATCCATCATCCATCCATCCAGATGGAACACAGCATCCATTATCACAGAATCACAGAACAATCAGGTTGGAAGGGGCCCATCGGATCTTCTAGTCCAACCATTGTCAGAAACATTTCTGATCCAAGCAGCATGAGCTGTTGAACCTTCTCCAGTACCAAGGAAGCAAGAGTGAGAGCAGAGGCATGAAAGAAGACAATATAGGGTTTCCCTGCTGCCTGCCTTAAACACAGAAACTCATGGATCAAGGGAGATTTTGGGAAATTAGAGTGATGCCCAACTTCTGAAGCATCTGCATGTGGGAGATACCACTACCTGCAGCACTTGGGCAGCTCTGATTCGGAAGGCTCTGGAATGCCTTCAGTGACAAAAGAATAGGGGAGTTGACAAAATGAGGTTGTCCATGTCCTCATTTCCCAGGGAGGGGATTGAGTCACCTTCCCTGGAGGTGTTTAAAGTGCAGGTGGATGAGGTGCTGAGGGACATGGGTTAGTGTTTGATAGGAACAGTTGGACTCGATGATCTGGTGGGTCAATTCCAACCTGGTGATTTTCTGATTCTCTGACTGTGGCATCCTCATCTATTATTTTTAATTACAACCTTGGGGGAAAAAATTGGGAGCTATATTAACACCGAGAGCTGACTCCTTGTTTCTGATGTAGAGTTAACTGAGCTAAGAATCATAGAACAAGCAGATTGGAAGAGACCCATCCAATCACCGAGTCCAACCATTCCTATCAAACACTAAACCATGTCCATAATGTCCTAGAAGCTTTTAGTTCGGTATTTTACTCCTTCTCAAGGTAAGGAAACAGATCACCTCAGTTCTCTACCTCTTCTCTAGGAAACAGGGGTAATAAATAGGTTTCCTTGCTCAGTTCAGAGTCATATTAAGAGTTAATTAGTTTTCTAAACTGCTGCGTAATACTAGGTATTAACTACCCAGTGTTTTCCGTAATTGATTTGTCAGCACACACACTCTCCATACAATTTGGTGTAAGGAAATTGTCCAACAGCCCTACAGAAGCAAAAAAAAAAAGGTCATTACCTTAACAGGAATGCTTATCGGTGACGCCACGCTCTGCGTTTCCTCCAGGGCCAGGCCAGAACCATCCCTGTTCTTCTGTTTATGAACAGGGCGAGGCGCAGCAGGGCTGGAAGCTGCCAAAGTCCTTTCACAGCTCTGTGTCATTTTTCTCTGCCTCATTCGACTGCTCGCATATGTTTCATGCCATTGATATGAAATCACACCTCGTTTTGGGCTGTAGCTGTTTATATTCGCTGGAGGAAGAAGAATGTGGAAAAAGAACGGTTTGTTTGTTGGTGTTTCTTTTCTTTTCTTTTTTTTTCCTGGCCATCTGATTCAGAGAAGTTCAAGTCTTCGTGGATCAAGACGTTTTTCTGATCTACAGAGAGCCCTGCAGGCAGCATCTTGATCAGGGACGGTAGGGGTAGGACAAGGGGGAACAATTTTCAGCTGAATGAGGGGAGTTTGAGATGAGATCTTGGGGAGAAATGTTTTGCTGTGAGGGTGAGGAGGCCCTGGCCCAGGTTGCCCAGAGCAGGGTTGGTTGCTCCATCCCTGGAGGGTTTCAGGGCCAGGTTGGATGGGGCTTGGAGCCTCTGATCCAGTGGGAGGTGTCCCTGCCCATTTCCTTGCACAGATATCATAGAATCATAAAATCACCAGGTTGGAAGAGACCCACTGGATCATCGAGTCCAACCATGTCAGTCCTTTTGCTCTCAGGACACAGTTTCTCTGTCCTAGAGGGGCTCCTCGGTCACACTCTTTGTATGTACAAGAAGAAAATAGCTCTGGCTTTGACTTAGAACAACCATAGAATCATAGAACAACCAGGTTGGAAGAGACCCACTGGATCATCGAGTCCAACCGTTGCTCCCTCCATTAAAGCAGGCTCAGAAGTGAGTGCTGCTTTCCAAACTCGGCTCTTAAAGCTGCTGCACCATCCAGCCCAACACCAGTTGACGCTTCCAGAAGCTCCGGAGCCAAGTCCTACTCAGGGCTCTGCAAGCACTGGCTGGCATTGCTGCTCCGAATGCAGCGCACCTGCCTCTCCTAGCTTTGCTGCAGGCCAGCGTGGGAGAGCAAGGCTGCCTGGGCTTTGATTTGCTCCTTTTGCTGTGTCGATTTGCTCTTCAGCACACGTGGTCCCTTTCGTAACAGCTCCCAGCCGGGGCTCAGCAATGCTGATGGGGACCTTTGCGCTTCCTGGCTCATCACTTTTCTCTCCATCCCATCCCATGGCTTTAAATAGCTGATACTTCCACTTCCCTGTTCTCTGTAGCAGGGAACACACATTGCAACACAGCCTTTTCCTACAAGAAAAAAAAAAAATTGTTGAAACGTGAAAACTTGAATGCATCTAGTGGAATCTGCTGCAGGGTTTCTGCTTGTTTATTTATAGCTATTCAGTGAGGAGCACCTTGCACAACAGACTCATAGAATCATAGAACAACCAGGTTGGAAGAGACCCATCGGATCATCGAGTCCAACCATAACTCAGGACGGTGCTGGGGTTGGGGAGAGGGGAATCGATGGCCAAAGCACTGGATATCAGAGAGGAAAGTTGTAAATTTAATAGGAGAGCAGGGCAGAACAAACCCCAGAGCAGGCATGACCTCAGCACCCCCTCCTCTAGCACACACAGAGTCACAGGGACACAGAATGTCCTAAGCTGGAAGGGACCCCCAAGGGTCCAGGTCAAATAAAGCTGAGTGGTGGAGCTTCCCTTCTAAATGGACTTTTTACTCATCTTTACAAGAATCTCCTTGCAGCATAGAGCAACAGGCAGCAAACCTTTGCTGTACAGTACAGTATCTACCTGTACTACCAACAGGTAGAGCCAAGGGGACAGGACGAGAGGGAATGGCCTCAAGCTCCACCAGGGGAGGGTCAGGCTGGACATTAGGAAAAAATTCTTCACTGAAAGGGTCATTGGGCACTGGCAGAGGGGTTTAAGGGATGGGTGGACGAGGTGCTGAGGGACATGGGTTAGTGTTTGATGGGAATGGTTGGACTCGATGATCCGGTGGGTCTCTTCCAATGTGGTGATTCAATGATTCTGTGAAAGAATTGGGTCCGTCCCTGAGCTGAGGGGCCTCCTGCACTCAACCGCCGAAGAGAATAAACCTGTTGTGAGGTATCGCGTCCAGCAGCACCCGGTGCAAACACCCAGCAGAAGGGCTTAATTACTACGTACAAAGGCGCTTTGGTCAGGGCTCTGCGTTCGGCTGCTCGGCGTGTCAGCAAACAGCTATGCTGCAGAACAGGCTGGCGGATTAAGGAGTCTCCAAGTGAAACCCGTGCTGAGGACATCAGAGGACACCAGCCAAGCCGCGAAGCGAGTGAGTTGAGTGAGTGAGTTGAGTGAGTGAGCGAGCTGGGTGGTACCGAGCAGAGCTGCCCACAGCCTCCCGGGCACTGGTGCTGCCTCTGCCTGCACTGCGCTGGCTCCCAGCAAAGCTGCTCTTGGATAGGGCTGCGCGAGGGCACAGCACACGAGGACTCAGCCGCTTCGCGTTAGGACATGAAGGTGCTTCAGGGCTTTGGCTGTGTGGCTGCAAACCTGCCTGGCGCGAGTGCGAGATGAGTTTCTCTCAGCTCGCTGCAGCAGGCTGCAGGTGAGGGGCTGGGGGCTCACCTGCCAGCGTGTTACCTGCCAAGCACCCACCTGCCGAGCGCCCGCGCAGCCTTATCTCTGCCGGGGAGGTGAGTTAATGAGTAACCCGGCTCTGTTTGGTTAGCCCAGCAAAGCAAAGAAGTCCAGGGATAGGCACGGCCGCCACAAGGATTTGGGCAGCGCGGAACGACAGACGTCCTGGTAAAAAAAAAAACAAAAAGAAAAATAATAATAATCTCTATTCTTTCTTAATCTTTGCTTTCTATCCTTTTCCTGCTGAATGGGCTGAGCGCCTCTGGGTGAGACGCTGGGTTCCAGCTCCCTCAGGGCTAGGAACAGGCTTTGCTTTGGAAGGGGAAAGGGAGCTGGAGGTGGCACCAGTGAAGGTGGACGAGGTGGTTTGAAGGTGGTGGCAGGAGGAGAGCTGGGGAGATCAGCAGCTTCCAGCAGAGGGACTGCGAAAACTAGTGCTCGGGACAACAAACAGCTCAAGGAAACTGCTCTGTGTGCTTGGTTTATATGGTTAACTAGGAGGAACTATAGATCTGCTGCCATTGTCTCCTTTCCCTCTGAGGTTGGATCAGTCCTGCTGTGCCAGGAGCAGGTGGGATAGTACCTGCAAACTATGTTTTGCTTTGTTTTGTGTTTCCAGCTGGTCAGGATGAAGCCCTCTTGCCGTCAGCTGTAAGGCAGGGGTGGGGGTACAGCTGCTCTGCCTCAGACAGCAAAAATATTTGGGTTACGATCTGGTGGGTCTCTTCCAACCTGGTGATTCTATGATTCTGAAGAGTTGAGATAGGTGCTAGTGGCACTACCAGGCTATAAAGAAAGTAGCCTCTTCCTATAATGCAATCAGCATTAATTGCTACCCAGCACCTCTTTGAAGTCTGAGGGTTCGGTCAACTTTGTAAAGGACAGTTAGGGCAACTGTCAAAAGCTGCAGGAATCAGCCTTTTATTTTATTATATTTTATTATTGCAAGATACATACCACTGAGAAACAGCTTTTCGAGTCCCGTGACTTTTAAATGTAAAGTGCTCAGTCATGTTTTAGCTTGTGGCTGAACTGCTGCTTTGTTCAGCGAAAGGAAGGAAGAGGAAAATCCTTCTGAATGGTAAAACTGTGATTTTTTTTTTCTTTCAACACCCCTTTTCCTCCTTTCCCAAATCGGATGACCGTCTTAAGTGCCCTAATCGCATCAGAGTAGCAGGGGCAAGAAAATGAACTGCTTGTTTGTGTGTGAGATCCTCCCCAGCCTTGAACGAGCTCCGGGCTGAACTTTGCCTCCCCGTGAGCTGAGGCTCAGCGGGTGCCAAAGCCTCAGCTGCTGCTTTCTTTTTCTACAAATGCCGTTTGAACAAGAGTAAATTATTTCTGACCATGGTGGGCAGCCTCACGGGGAAATTAGCTCCGTTGAGACCCCTAATTAGAATCATAGAATCATAAAATCATAGAATCACCAGGTTGGAAGAGACCCACCGGCTCATCGAGTCCAAGCATTCCTATCAAACACTAACCCATGTCCCTCAGCACCTCGTCCACCCGTCCCTTAAAATTAGAGCTGGGCCAGGCTGCTGCTCTGGAGCTGCTCCAGCTGCAGGGGCCAAGTTTGAGCAAGACTTTCGCTTCCCCAGGAGCGTTTCGCTCTCTTAAATCCGTGTCGCAGGCAGCAAGGAGCGGTGCAGCAATCCTGACCAAGCAGGCAGTCGCCTCTTGCTGCTTGGAGTCGAATTCTTACTTCACTGAGCAAAGGTCTGGGTGGACAGCAAAACCATGAGCTCAAGCCTAAACCCCCTAAAGTCTAGACGGTAAAAGCTTTGGCTAGAAAGCCAACAAAATTCATAGAATCGTAGAATAACCAGGTTGGAAGAGACCCACCGGATCATCGAGTCCAACCATTCCCATCAAACTCAAGCAATCAAGGGCACTGCTGCTCCAAACCCAACACTTCCCGAAATGCAATTTAGCAGCAAATAATCCAAAGCCGAGACTGAAATATTTAAACCCATCCCGCACGGAGGGATCGGATCTGTCAGGGCGTGGGTGGTGAAATCTGATTTTTTTGCCGCATATTCCAATTACAAAGGAATTCTTTCAGGGTCTGGCCCTCCCAACAAGCAGCCGGTTCTGCTCGCTTATCGCCAGATCTAATTCCCTGATCCTGCTACAAGAGAAAAAAAAAAGCAGCAGCGTGCGTGTCCCGGCCAGGTCACAGCACAAAGAGCTCCTCTGTCTCCTGATCCTCTCGCGTGGGTCCGTGTGTGTTGGAGAAGGGGGTGTTTGTTTTGCTGCTCCCATTAGCCCAGTTCTCCTCTCCCGGAGAACGGGTGGTGCGCGTGAAGAAAACACCTAATTGGTGGTGTCAGTAACTTTGGGAAAGTTAATGCTTAATATTCATAAGTAATTAGGCCTTTTGTAGGCTCCTTGGCCTCTCCCCGCAGGCTGTGGAGGTCGCTTGGCTGTGCACCCTGAGAGCATAACTGGTTCCTGAGTGACATGATTTAGTGTTTGGTGGGAATGGTTGGACTCGATGATCCAATGGGTCTCTTGCAACCTGTGATTCTATGGTTCTATGATAAGCAGCTACCACTGCATCCCAGTCCCACCAATGCTGGGGACATGAGCTGCATCCATCCAGGCTGCATCGCTGCATATAGAATCATAGGCTCATAGAACAACCAGGTTGGAAGGGACCCATTGGATCTTCTAGTCCAACCATTCCTATCTAACACTAAACCATGTCCCTCAAGACCTCATCTACCCATCCCTTAAACACCTCCAGGGAAGGGGAATCAACCACCTCCCTGGGCAGCCTATTCCAACGATCAATGACCCTTTCCATGAAAAACTTCCTCCTAATCTCTAGCCTAAATCTCCCCTGGTGGAGCTTGAGGCCATTCCCTCTTGTCCTGTCTCTTGGGAGAAGAGCCCAGCTCCCTCCTCTCCACAACCTCCTCTCAGGGAGTTGGAGAGAGCAATGAGGTCTCCTCTCAGCCTCCTCTTCTCCAGGATAAACACCCCCAGCTCTCTCAGACGCTCCTCATAGGGCCTGTTCTCCAGCCCCTTCACCAGCTTCGTTGCTCTTTTCTGGACTCTCACCAGAGCCTCAACATCCTTCTTGTGCTGAGGGGCCCACAACTGAACACAGGATTCAAGGAGCGGCCTCACCAGTGCCGAGTCCAGAGGGAGAATCACCTCCCTGGCCCTGCTGGTCACACCATTTCTGATCCAAGCCAGGATGCCATTGGCCTTCTTGGCCACCTGGGCACGCTGCTGGCTCATGGTCAGTCGGTTGTTGACCAACACCCCCAGGTCCCTCTCCTCCTGGCAGTTTTCCAGCCAGACTTCTCCCAGTCTGTAGCTCTGCATAGGGTTGTTGTGCCCCAAGTGCAGGACGGGGCATTTGGCTGTGTTAAACCTCATCCCATTGGACTCTGCCCAGCGCTCCAGCCTGTTTAGGTTATAGACAAAATAAAAAAAAAAAATAGACATCATGGTGCTGCTCGCAATCCCTCGGGGCTGGAGGGAGGCACAGCGCACGGCTGCAGCTTGGGCACAGCTCCCAGCGCTGTCCTGTGAGCTATGCGAGGCATGTGCCCACAACACACCCAGGCGCACCCCAAAGGTACAGGGGCTCCTCCCCACAGTCACGACACCTCCGTGGCCCCCGAGGAAAGGTGGCAGAGGAAGCTCTTTGCCAGGAGGAAGCTCCGAGCGGAGCGAGGCTGTGACTAAGCAGCAGCGTTTTGGGTCAGTGTGGTCAGAAGCTTGAGAGCTCGTCAGCTGCGGTGAGTGCAGAGGAGAGAAGAGTTAGGGCTGGGATCGCTGGGGCAAGGTCGCCGCTGCCAAGAGCCAAGGCTGAACTGGGCATACAGACTCTTCCTTCACTCAGGTACCACCTTATCATAGAATTATAGAACGACCAGGTTGGAAGAGACCCATCGGATCATTGAGTCCAACCATTCCTATCAAACACTAAACCAAGTCCCTCAGGACCTCATCCACCTATCCCTTAAACACCTCCAGGGAAGGGGAATCAACCACCTCCCTGGGCAGCCTATTCCAATGCCCAATCACCCTTTCTGTGAAAATTTTTTTCCTAATATCCAGCCTGACCCTCCCCTGGTGGAGCTTGAGGCCATTCCCTTTCGTCCTGTCCCTTGGGAGAAGAGCCCAGCTCCCTCCTCTTAGGGAGTTGTAGAGAACAATGAGGTCTCCCCTCATCCTCCTCTTCTCCAGGATAAACACCCCCAGCTCTCTCAGATGCTCCTCTTCTTCTCCAACCCCTTCACCAGCTTTGTTGCTCTTCTCTGGACTCGCTCCAAAGCCTCAACATCCTTCTTGTGCTGAGGGGCCCACAACTGAACACAGGATTCGAGGAGCAGCCTCACCAGTGCTGAGTATATATCCCTCAGAGAAGATTAACTCACCACCAACACAAGATGGTCGTGGATGGGCAGCCCAGAGCTTCCTCTTAGGGACAACTTCAGTTCCAATGGTGCTTTAACGACTCCCAGCTTCCCCTTCTCCTGGAGAAAGTGGCCTAAGGTCCAGCTTGCATCCATCTAGCAGCTTCACATTGTGCTTGCATCACCCCATGGGGCTCACAGCTTAGCGCTTCTCCTTTCTTCCGCCTCAGCTGGGACATCTCCCTGTACCGGACGCTGCGGCAGCCTGGGCCATGCCTAGGGAGGAGCTGGGGCTGGGGATGGCTGCCTGCAACTCCGGCAGCTGGGACAGCATGGTCAGCACAGCCTCCAACGACTCACAGAGGGTAAGTGACCCCATCGCTCCCAGCCCAGGCTAAGAGGCCCCATTGCTCCCAGCCCAGCCAAGAGACCCCATTGCTCCCAGTCCAGGCAAAAGATACCCCATTGCTCCCAGCCTGGACGAGCGGCCCCATTGCTCCCAGTACAGGCAAAAGATACCCCATTGCTCCCAGCCCGGGCATGGCAGTGGCTCAGTTTGTCCCTCCCGGTGGCTTAGGAAGGATATTTCAGTCAGATCTCAGCTCAAACCCGCTCTCCGAGGGTACTTTGGAAGCGCCAGGCACCCCCTAAAACAGCAACTTGCTAAGAGCAGCACAAGGAGGAAATTAATTTCTGCCCCGAAGCACTGCCAGACTTTCCCTCCTTGGGGAAATGACTCTGAGAGCCCAGAAGCTTCTGCATTGCCTGAAGATGCAGAGGGTGCAGGCACTGGGCAGGAGGAGCCTGCGAGATCCCCAGTTGGATAACTGGGTCAGACTGGCTCCAACCGGAGTGACTTCACCTGGAGGAGACAGTGAGCCGCACTCCTCCCGCCTGACTGGAGATTAATTCCCTTGTTAAGGCCGAGATGAGTTGGGACCAGGGGTGTAAGTTGTGTCATTTTTCCACTATCTGTCCATTAGAGCTTGCTTGTCTCCAAACACTGATTCCGAGATTGATGGACTAATTACATCCTGCCTGACGTGGAGCATAATTGATACGTGCGAGCGCAGCACTCGCTCTCCGGCAGGTTTTCCATTTGATGTATTGCAAACCAGAGCCAAACCCTCTGAAACTTATTGGGGATGGAAAAACTGGTTGAGATATCGCCTGGTAAAAGATTTCGATAGGTGTCTCCTTGCAAAACGACTCCAGCAGGGACAATGTCTCTTCTGTGCTCGATGCACATTCAATCTTCTCCTGTGCTTATTCGTGACACAGAGCACATAACCCCTTGGAACTCGGCACTTCCAGAGCAACCAGATCTCCTGGAATCATAGAACAACCAGGTTGGAAGAGACCCACCAGATCATTGAGTCCAACCATTCCTATCATGATCCTTAAAACACAGCAGAAAGTAAATGGGATCTGGCCACACTCCTTTTGAAGCTGAGATACAAAGAGAACAAGGAGAGGAACCACAGACCCCAGAGAAACCTTCAGTAGTTTTGATGTTTAGACAAGTTTTTAAGATTCAGGTGTCCGTACCTATAAATCTACCCATGTTACCCATTGTATTTCAAAGCAAACTAAAGAACTAAATGTAGGAATCAGATTTTTTCAGATTTAGTGTTTGATAGGAATGGTTGGACTTGATCTGATGGGTCCCTTCCAGC
The DNA here is from genome assembly GCA_033558105.1 of Coccyzus lansbergi. Classification (NCBI taxonomy): domain Eukaryota; kingdom Metazoa; phylum Chordata; class Aves; order Cuculiformes; family Coccyzidae; genus Coccyzus; species Coccyzus lansbergi. The sequence goes on along the minus strand of JAUMJK010000646.1, from coordinate 598,665 downwards.
CTGGTTGTTCTGTGATTCTGTGATTCCAAGTTAAGAATTATCCATCTTCTGGTGCTCATAGGAAGTTGTCTACTTTTCTGTAGCTGTAAGTACTGACTTTTGAACAGTCACTGCCCAAATCTCCTCTTAACCACCAGGGCTGGGAGTAACACCACACCTCTGTCTCCTACCTGCACAGCTCTCTTTCCTTTTCCAGAGTGATAACAGTTATGACTACTTATCCGTGGAAGAAAAAGAGTGTTTGATGTTCTTAGAAGAAACTATTGGCTCACTGGATGCAGAAGCAGACAGTGGGGTTTCTACTGATGAGACTGAATCCGTGGAGCCCTCTCAGCTACCTGGGATGAGGTCCAAGAGAGACTCCGCTCACCAGGGTAAGCTAGAAACCATAGAATTACACGGGCTTTGGATTAGAAGGGACCTTAAAGATAGAATCATAGAACAACCAGGTTGGAAGAGACCCATCAGATCATGGAGTCTAACCATTCCTATCAAACACTAACCCATGTCCCTCAAGGACCTCGACCAACTGTGCCTTAAACACCTCCAGGGAAGGTGAATCAACCCCCTCCCTGGGCAGCCTATTCCAATGCCCAATGACCCTCTGTGTGAAAAACTTCCTCCTAATCTTCAGCCTAAATCTGCCCTGGTGGAGCTTGAGACCATTCCCTCTTGTCCTGTCCCCTGTCCCTTGGGAGAAGAGCCCAGCTCCCTCCTCTCCACAACCTCCTTTCAGGTAGTTATAGAGAGCAATGAAGTCTCCCCTCAGCCTCCTCTTCTCCAGGATAAACACCCCCAGCTCTCTCAGCCGCTCCTCATAGGACCTCTTCTCTAGCCCCTTCACCAGCCTCGTTGCTCTTCTCTGGACTCGCTCCAGAGCCTCAACATCCTTCTTTCGGTCATTCGGTTCCAAACCATCTGCCATGGGCAGGGAAATCTGTGCTCCAGCCCTTGAGGTGACGAGGTGCTGAGGGACATGGGTTAGTGTTTGATGGGAATGGTTGGACTCTATCTGATGGGTCCTTTCCAACCTGGTGATTCTGTGATTCTATGATCCTATGATCTGTCCTGTGTGTCTGCAGAGCAGCTCATGACTCCAACTCTCTCTCTTTGCCTAGAAGTGGAAAATGGGGCTCCTCCTCCTCCGAGGGAGGGTCAGCCGCGTGCAGCTGAAAATAAGAGTGGCAAGAGCATCTCAGTCTTCCCCAACTCAGCTCCAGCAGGGATTCCAAGCCCAGGATATTACAGTCTTCCGAGGGACATCAAGGCAGCAAACACCCAGAGAGCAAATGGAGCTTCTGGCAGCAAAGCAACTATCTGCACAGTGGAGGATCCGAAGCCAGGAAGAAAAACTCCACAGGACATGGGCAACGCAAGAAGCCAGATGAAGTCCAGAGGATCTTTGATTATCCAGCCTCTGGATCCCTTCCAGGATGACCTGGTGAGCCACGAGTGGTCACGGAGCGGTCGCTCCGATTCCAAGGGGGAAACAGCCAAGGAGACCAAGACTTGGACTTCATGGAACCAGCCAGAGAAATCGACATTGGAAGAAGCCCCTCAAGGCCCTGATGCTAAACGTGGGCCTCCAACTGCTCCCAAACCACGAAAATTGCCACCAAATATTATCCTGAAAACCAGCAAAACCAACACAGGGCCAGGTGCCACAGAGGCCAACCAGAAGGTAAAAGCACAGCCTCTGCCCTCAGCTAGTCCTCAGCCTGGCTCTGCCGGTGATGCTGCTACTGAAAAGGTGAATTCAGGCCACCTTGACCCCAAGGAGAGGGAGAAAGCCCATCGGGAAGCACTGGAGAAGCTTGGACTGTCGCAGGACAGGAAGGAGCCCAGCACCCACCTCCAACCTCCTGTGCATCCCCAAGCGAGGGAGATGCCGTCTCCCATCTCCGGGGATTCCAAGGCTCGTTGTGAGGCAGCGGAGAGGTCGGTGCCAGCTCTCCGGCAGATGCCCTTCAAATCCAACACCCTGGAGCGTTCCGGCGTGGGGCTGAGCAGCTACATGGCCAGCACCAAGGAGCAGAACGTCAAGACCAGCAGCTCCTTGGGCAAGATGTCTTTCATCGAGCGGCTCGCCCCGAGCTTCCTCCGGAGCAGCCGCCCCCGGCCAGTGTCCCTCGGGGCAGGGAAGGACTTTACCGCCCTGAAGGAGCCCGAGCAGGTGGAACAGGAGAAGAGCGGCAAGCGGAGATCCCACCCGCTGCAGGGTTTCCCCCGGCCTGCTCGCTCCTGCGTCAGCGTGAAGATTTCCCCAAAAGGTGTGACCGATGAGAACCGTCGAGAGGCACTGAAGAAGCTGGGTCTGCTGAAGGAATAGCTCCGTGACTCACAGGGCTGCTGGAAAAGGGACTTTTCCTCCTGGGTCCAGATGCCTGCACTGCCTCTCCTCCAGCAGAACAACCACGAGCATCTTCTGCTGTGATCTTCTGCCCCAGCACCTTGGGAGTGGAACCACGAGAGGTGTTTGGGGCTTCACACTGACTAATGCCACCTGTACATAGGATCTTGTGTATAGCAGGTGTACAGGAGCTATTTATATAAAGAATCACTCAGCATGTGGATGGGGCGTAGTCTTCTAGAAGGTCTTTGATGCGTTTGGGGATTCACTGCAAGAGGGAAGCTGCGGAATTGGGGGTTTGGCTTGTTTTAAGAGGATAAAGCCTCTCTGGGAAGAACTGTAGGATTCTGCCGCTCCGTAGGATTTGGGGGAGTGGGTGGTGGGTGTGGGTGTCAACTTTATCAAAGCCTCCGAGGCCTGAGCCCTCCATCTGCCCTGTGCCAAATGCCTCCAAAAAGTGAATGCTGCTACGTACAAAACTGTCAGAGCAGTGGGAGCTCAGAAAATGCTCCCAGTGCAAGAGGTTGGTGGCTGCAGAGACATCCCACCTCCTCCCCCACCCTCCCTGCTCTCCCATCCAGCCTGGATACAGCACTCAGTGGACGCACAAACAGCCACATTCATCACAAAGTGACAGTTAAGAGGCAACAGAATGAGTGGCAGAACCAAAAGTGCTGCCCAAAGCGGGAGAGATGCAACTCTGAGACAACACCATCTCCTTCCCTTTCAAACTATCCTCACCCCTACCAGACCCAGCTGATGCTGCCAACATCTGTGCTACCCCCTTTTATAACAACGGTGGTTTATTTCTGGAATAAACTTGTACGTGAGCAGAAAATGACTGTGTAGTCTAGATTTGTGTTGCTCTGGTAATGCTGAACAGGGAATATTAACTTCAGTCTGTCTCCACTTGAGGAGTTAAGGACGCAGACAGCAGCCAAGTGTCGCAGATGTTGAGGTCTGAATCAGATCCTTGGGTCTCCTGCAGCCCAGGACCCACAGGACTCCAGATTTTATCCAAGTGCTTTCAATACAATGAACAGAGGAGACTTCCACAGCATTTCCACCCTGGGAGGGATGACACGGGACCTGCCACTGCTCCAGCCGACCCCCTGCCTTCTGCACCATCAGTGCGGACCTCCCAGAGCAGCCCTGGTAGCTGAGAAGTTACACAGTTTAGCTTGAAAGGATCATTTTAATTCCTTCATGAAAAAAAATAATTCCTGCAAAACACTCCGTGGTCGTGCTCCCCTGTGAGGTGAGATGAGATCTCTCCATCAGCAACAGAATCATAGAATCATAGAACAACCAGGTTGGAAGAGACCCATCGGATCATCGAGTCCAACCATTTCTATCAAACACTAAAGCATGTCCCTCAGCACCTCATCTACCCGTCCCTTAAACACCTCCAGGGAAGGGGAATCAACCACCTCCCTGGGCAGCCTGTTCCAATGCCCAGTGACCCTCTGTGTGAAAAACTTCCTCCTAATCTCCAGCCTAAATCTCCCCTGGTGGAGCCTGAGGTCATTCCCGCTTGTTCTGTCCCTTGGGAGAAGAGCCCAGCTCCCTCCTCTCCACAACCTCCTCTCAGGTAGTCGTAGAGAGTAATGAGGTCTCCCCTCAGCCTCCTCTTCTCCAGGATAAACACCCCCAGCTCTCTCAGCTGCTCCTCATAAGGCCTGTTCTCCAGCCCCTTCACCAGCTTTGCTGCTCTTCTCTGGACTCGCTCCAGAGCCTCAACATCCTTCTTGTGCTGAGGGGCCCACAACTGAACACAGGATTCAAGGAGCAGCCTCACCAGTGCCGAGTCCAGAGGGAGAATCACCTCCCTGGCCCTGCTGGTCACACCATTTCTGATCCAAGCCAGGATGCCCTTGGCCTTCTTGGCCACCTGGGCACACTGCTGGCTCATGTTCAGTTGTCTGTCGACCAACCCCACCAGGTCCCTCTCCTCCTGGCAGTTTTCCAGCCAGGCTTCTCCCAGTCTGTAGCTCTGCATAGGGTTGTTTTGCCCCAAGTGCAGGACGCTGCATTTGGTCGTGTTAAACCTCATCCCATTCAGTGCGGTACCAAGTAGAATCATGTGTCTGCTCTTGCGTGAGGTCCCATCCCAGCACTCACACAGCCTACAGGGAGAAACACCTTCGCTTCTAGTGGCTGCAAACATCCCCAGCCTGGAAAGTGTCACATTGAGCTCTCAGGATTAAAGAGCGATGCCTGCTTTTTGGCCCATGGCGGGTGAGTCAACCCCAGGGACCCAACAGCAGCAGGAGCACTTCAGCCCCAGGAGAGGCACAGGTCTGGAGCTCATTCCTAGAGGGGTGACCCTGATCTCCTGTGGCTGCTGGTTTGATTGATTCTCCTTCATTTCCTTTTCATACCAACCGAGCCATGTGGACTAGTCCTGTTAATGAACATCACTCCACCCCATCAGAGCTTAATAAGCAATCTTTGGGAGGGAGATTTCTGCTAGGAAGTCTTATCAAAACTTTGCTTTATCAGGCTGGAGTACACCCTGATTTTGACTACAGAGGCCAAGATTTGGAAGAGAATAAATTTGTTTCCAAACCCATTTGCTTTGTAAGAGAAGTTAAGGGTCTGCTTCAGGCCAAAAATGCTTTCAGTGAAATTTAATGCTCTCCTCCTTTCTTATTAGATAAACAGGGCGAGACTCCCTCCGAGACGGCAGGAGTCACGGATCTGGGTTATGCAAGTGATGTGCAGTGAGACAGAGCATTAAGTAGCACAAGGCTGGAAGCCACAGGAGGCAAAAAGGAGAGGTGAGAGAGGATGAAAACGCACCATTAAACCACGTAAAGAGCTGGTTCCAGAGGGCTGGCCCCTTCCCTCACAGCTTAGCCTTGCAGCTCCCTCTCCTCTTTCATTTGTGCTGCGCTCTCCCTGCCTTTCAAGCCAACCATTTGCACTTGAAAGTGTAGAGCCTGAGGAGAGCTGGGTGGGAACCTCTCCTGCTGCCTGCCTGCACATCAGGCTGGTTGCAGCCTGCCAGTTCACTCAGGCAACACCAGATATTCCCCTTTTTTTGTTTTTGTTTGCGGGAGCAGCCTCACCTTTCCAGTCACCTGGATAATCGCTCCCCAACCCTGGCCCACTGAGGCACATGGGGAGCAAAGCTCTCCCACCTTAATATAACCTATGATCATAGAATCATAGAATAACCAGGTTGAAAGAGACCCACCAGGTCATCGAGTCCATCCATAGAGCTCAGAGGAAGATTCTTACCTTTGCCCCAGCTCAGCCTCCACCTCTCATCAGCAGAGTCTCCAGCAAGGAGCTGCTCCTCAGCCAAGTCCCAGTGGGATGTTCACCATCACCTGGTGTCAGAGCAACCAGAAGAGCCCCAGTTTGCAAACCAGCAGAAACCTGACTAGGGTGCTGAATGAGTCTTTTATAAGGGGAAAAAGCTCGTGGGCTCTTAGATGAGATACCACGAGCCTCAGGTGGGCTCCTGCAGCCACCTGCACCCACACAGCTGAGCCAGGAGCTGCAGCAGCGCCTGTTCCTCTCCCAGGGTCTGAAAGAAAAAGGCTGCTCCCACCTATTAGTGTCAATTAATTAATGCATTTGACAGTGTCTGGGAGATGGACGGGAGAAAGCAAGAACAGGAACAAAACCGAGTTCCAGCTGAGTTCGGAGAGTCTTGTCCATGTACCTTTGAAAACAGGCTTTGAACTGCTCAATTCTGGGCTCATAGAATCATAGAATCACCAGGTTGGAAGAGACCCATCAGATCATCGAGTCCAATCATTCCCATCAAACACTAAACCATGACCCTCAGGACCTCGTCTACCTCGTCAATTTATGCCTGGACAGTAAAAATCCCAGCAGACCCCAGCCAAAAACCAGCCCTGAAGAGAGGCTGGAGTAGTCCAGAAGTAGAAGAGATAGTAACCATACCCTCAGTGCCTTCATGCAGATTATCCAGACTGTGTTGACACACAGAGCAATGTTAGAAAAGACCCAAAGAAAACACTCCTCTTTGCATTTTGCATGGAGCATTCATCTGCTTCTTAACTATCAGTCCCATCCTGGCTCAGACATATCATTTCCATGTCTACATCAGCCTGTCAAGACCTACTGTCCCAATTAAAAGCATCCTGGTGCACATCTCTCATTACAAAGAGCAAATTCAGGAGCAGAGGCTTGTTGAATCCTGGTGATATCAAAGGACGTCGCTGATCCTGGGTCACAGTCTCCAGGAGAAACTGCTCATCTTAATAATAGATTTCTTCTCCGTGCAGCAGCATCAGGGTTGGTGTCATCAGGGAGCCTTGGGGCTGGTGTCCTGCGGGAGGTCGGGGAGCTGGGGTTGGCTACTGTTGGTCCAAGGCACCTCCGCGTGGAGAACATCAGGTCTGGGTTGTGAGAGGGTTTCACTAGAGTCGTCTCAGCTCCGTGAGAAAGCTCTGTAGATGCCTGAGGGTGTTTAACCACATCCCAGTGGGGTTTGTACTAGAAACAGCAGCTGAAGCTCACGTGTGGGTGGAGAGGAGGACCCTCTCCAACTCCAGCTACTCCAATATGAAGGAGGAATAAATCATAGAATTATAGAACAACCAGGTTGGAAGAGACCCATCGGATCATCGAGTCCAACCATTCCTATCGAACATTAAACCATGTCCCTCAGGACCAAATCACCCCTGTTTTTCAGGGCGTCGCATCTCTGCTTCATCAAAAAGGTGAAATTTGGCGATTATTATAAACTAGGGCTTTGTGGAGGCTGAGCTGCTGCTGGGGTTCAGCTCATGTCACCCCGTCCCACATCCCCCTGCCCAGGGCTGAGCCCAAACTGCTCCTCAGCCTTGAGCATCACAGGAGCATCACTCTAATTACACCAACCCAAGCAAGCCCTGGCTCTTTAATAATGAAAAATCAGCAGGGTAGACTCTCGAGCATGGGAGGAACATCCTCTGAAAACTAGATCCAGGGCTTCTCATTCCTTCTCCGAAAACCCCAGCTCTGGCTCTGCCACAGAGGCTCCTGGTTCAGGCTCAGTTTGCTGCTGCAGAGCCCTTGGCAGGGAAGAGGTGTAAATATCCTCCTGCTTCCTGGCATTCTCAGCTGTTCTTTGTTTCCAAATTCCCTTTAACTTTGAATTCCAGCAAGAGACAGACAGGGTCACTGTTGCTCCTTGCACAGGGCTCTGTGCACAGTGATCTCTGGCTTGTTCCCAGAGCACTGCCAGAGCTGGAGTTTAATCTTTAACTCTTCCAGGCACTGCAGAGCTGTTAGGATTTATTCCTGACAACTCTGACTGCAGACAAACTCTCCCTAGATGCTGACAGCAACTCTGCATCTGTAAAACATGGACTCGGAGCATCGATGCTGCTTGGTACCTGTGGTGCTGCTCACTTAGAGTGCTCATAGGGAAGATATTATCATTAGGAGAAGGAAGAGAAACTTCCTTAACGTGTTAAATTCCGTAACATGTCTGCAAGATAACTCTCCTTTAGCAACAGGAGAAGGGTCAAGGCGGTGGTGCTCCTCCAGGACCAGCTCTTTCCTTGTGCTGCCATCCCTGCTGCCTCACCAGACCCTTTATCCCCACTCCCAGCTATTTGTAAATGATGCTGAGAAAGTGGCCCTGGGGTCTCCAGATGTCCCTGCTCCAAAAGGAGGGGGTGGTTTGGGACACCTGGGGACCTTCTGCAGAGAGATGCAATCATAGAATGGCTTGAGTTGGAAGGGATCGTAAAGATCACCTAATTCCAACCCCCCCCCTGCCATGGGCAGGGACACCTCGCGCTGGATCAGGCAAGGTTGCTTGCTCCTACTCCTTCAAATCATCTCTGTCAGAGGCAATCAGCCTCCACCCAAGATATCTTGCCACCTCATTGCTCTTCAGAGCAACCTGGGACGTAGGACCTGGCCCGACTGGCTCCTCAAGCGGAGAGTTCTTTTGGCAGCAACCCCACTGCGCCTGTTGCTGCCTTTGATCTCTTGGGGCACAGCAACCCTATGCAGAGCTACAGACTGGGAGAAGTCTGGCTGGAAACTGCCAGGAGGAGAGGGAGCTGGGGGTGTTGGTCGACAGCCGACTGACCATGAGCCAGCAGTGTGCCCAGGTGGCCAAGAAGGCCAAGGGCATCCTGGCTTGGATCAGAAATGGTGTGACCAGCAGGGCCAGGGAGGTGATTCTCCCTCTGGACTCAGCACTGGTGAGGTCGCTCCTTGAATCCTGTGTTCAGTTGTGGGCCCCTCAGCACAAGAAGGATGTTGAGGCTCTGGAGCGAGTCCAGAGAAGAGCAACAAAGCTGGAGAAGGGGCTGGAGAAGAAGAGGAATGTCTGAGAGAGCTGGGGGTGTTTATGCTGGAGAAGAGGAGGCTGAGGGGAGACCTCATTACTCTCTACAACTACCTGAAAGGAGGTTGTAGAGAGGAGGGAGCTGGGCTCTTCTCCCAAGGGACAGGGGACAGGACGAGAGGGAATGGCCTCAAGCTCCACCAGGGGAGATTTAGGCTGGAGATTAGGAGGAAGTTTTTCACACAGAGGGTGATTGGGCATTGGAACAGGCTGCCCAGGGAGGTGGTTGATTCACCTTCCCTGGAGGTCCTGAGGGACATGGTTTAGTGTTTGATAGGAATGGTTAGAGTCGATGATCCGATGGGTCTCTTCCAACCTGGTTGTTCTATGATTCTATGATCTGCCACCCCTGGGGATGAAGAGAGGACTCTGGGCTGTTCCCCTCCCCAGGCCACCCCTGTGCTGGATCTTCACCCTTCTTCTTGCACCTTCATCTCCCCCAGGTACCTCAGTCATGTCACCAGCCAGGGCTGCACTGCAGGTGACACCAACACAGGGTGGCAGTGCACACCTGGGGAGCACAGCCCAGTACCCTGCAACCCTCTCAGAGGGGAAAAACCCAACCAGGGCTGCTCCTCAGAGGAGACCCCTAACCCTGGGAGCCTGTGCGTGCAAGGGTGTTGCTGCTGGTGGGATGCACAGGCTGCTCTCCCTGCAGGGTCAAGCCTCCCTCACCCACAAGGTCAATAATAAACAATGCAGAGGGATGGTCCTTCCCTTATCCAGCTCAAACCCACCCCCAGGGGCTGAGGCTGGTAGGGATGGGGATGCAGCCCAAGCCTCCCATGCTCTCCCAGCAGAGCGTTCTGCGCCTTTCACAGCTTCACCGGTTGTAAAAAAAAAAAAAATAGTTTAGTAAAAGCAGAGAGTGCAGGATACCTGGTAATTAACCTGGTGCCACAGTTAAAAGGAATTATTAACAATGCTGTGGAGGGAGGGAGGCTTTGCCTTACTGGAAGCAATAAAACAATTATGAGAACAACCTTTGAGCATAGAGAACACTTCCCAAACTCAAGGCGTAAACATGCCCCTAGACCTTTTGGTCTGTCTCCAGAAGAAAGGTCTCTTGAGGGCAGCTGTTCTTCTGCATCCCTTGGTTTTCGTTGTCCTATGGTAGGTGTCCATGTGCTTTACTCTCACATCAGCACACAGGGACCTGCAAGGAGACTGCTGCTGCGCTGCCCTTCCCCTGTTGTCACCCAGAGAAGGACACCTGGGGTGACCAGGCTGTTGGAATCACAGAATCACATTAAAAACAGGTTGGAAGAGGCCCGCCGGATCATCGAGTCCAACCATTCCCCCCTGCATCACAAAGCTGCTGACAAGCACACAGCACAGCCCAAAAAGACAAGAGAGAACCGGTCCCTTCCCCGCAGAACCCCGTTTGTTACTGGGATCCCAACGGCCTCCAGGTGCACGTGAGGTTTTGGCTATGGGAATCAACTTCTCCCCTAAGAGCACTGCTGCAGGTGATAGAAAAGCAGCAGTGATAGAGCTGCACAGATAGAAAAGCTTTTCGAAACATTCCATAAAGAAGTTGACTAAAGAAAAATAAGGATTACGGTTCTTTCACTATTCCATTCCCATCTGATGCTGCCATGTGCCTGCACGAGGGAATAAGGACTGTGCCAACCAGCATGTCCCAGAGCCATCCCAGCTCCTCTGCCCTTCAAAACGCACACATTTCTCTGAGTTGATACCCAACCTTTGTTTTATATAAAATCTACAGGTTTGAGGCACAAACGAAACAAAAATCTACAGGTTTGAGGTTTGGAGACCAACCTTGCTCCAGGATAAGGTTTTCCTGCAGGACAAGGACCTTCAGCTCAGCTCTGGTGCTCAGGTCATCCTTAGAATCCCTCATCCCTGCCCTGCAGGGAAGGCATCAGCTCAGCATCTCCCCTGAACCCTCAAACATGAATCTACAAGGTACCTCTGAGCACCCAAGGAAGGAGCCGCAACCCAAGGAAGGATCTTCCCCTTCAGCATCGCTTCACAGGGTCTCTCTGGGTGGTGGCCTCGTCAGAGCTTCCCAACTCAATATTTCAGCATGAAAAAAAAAAAAAAAGACTGATTACATTGAGCAGTCTTATCGTTTCCCACCACCAGTTCTGTGTAGCGCGTTTTATTGCTAATGCAAGGCCACTCCTGTTGCTTTATTATGGATTGAGTAAATAAATGTCCTTAGGAAAATGAATTCTGTGGAAGCTTAATTGATATCGGGAAGTTTATGGTACAGGTTTGGTACAAAATCACTGTTCCTGTAATATAATAATAGTGTGATAGATGTAATCATAACATGATAAAGAAAGCAAAACTAATTAACCGAGTTTTACCTTCATGCAGGGAGATTCCAAAGTGTTTCAGCAATTGAAGACAGATTGTGTTTTGTGTAAAACGAAGCATGTCTGCGCTCAAGGAGGGGACAAGCAGGACCTTTGGACCCCACCAGGTCAGGCACAGTCATTTCTGGCCACTCTCACCTGAGCAGATGGAGCCAGACACATCATCTCACACAGTGAGTGTCGTCCTGCAAACCCTGGAGACACTCAAGGTGCTGGGACCAGCCCAAGACATTCTCAGAAGATTCATAGAATCATAAAACCACCAGGTTGGAAGAGACCCTCCGGATCATCAAGTCCAATCATTCCTATCAAACACTAAACCAAGTCCCTCAAGACCTCATCCACCCATCCCTTAAACACCTCCAGGGAAAGTGAATCAACCGCCTCCCTGGGCAGTCTCTGCCACTGCCCAATCACCCTTTCTGTGAAGAATTTTTTTCCTAACGTCCAGCCTGAACCTCCCCGGGTGGAGCTTGAGGTCATTCCCCTTTGTCCTGTCCCCGTCACTTGGGAGAAGAGCTCAGCTCCCTCCTCTCCACAACCTCCTTTCAGGTAGTTGTAGAGAGCAATGAGGTCTCCCCTCAGCCTCCTCTTCTCTAGGATAAACACCCCCAGCTCTCTCAGCTGCTCCTCTTGTTCTCCAGCCCCTTCCCCAGCTTCGTTGCTCTTCTCTGGACTCGCTCCAGAGCCTCAACATCCTTCTTGTGCTGAGGGGCCCACAACTCAACACAGGATTCAAGGAGCAGCCTCACCAGTGCTGAGTACAGAGGGAGAATCACCTCCCTGGCCCAGCTGGTCACACCATTTCTGATCCAAGCCAGGATGCCATTGGCCTTCTTGGCCACCTGGGCACACTGCTGGCTCATGGTCAGTCGCTGTCGACCAACACCCCCAGGTCCCTGTCCTCCTGGCAATTTTCCAGACAGACTTCTCCCAGTCTGTAGCTCTGCATAGGGTTGTTGTGCCCCAAGTGCAGGATGTTGCATTTGGCCGTGTTAAACCTCATGACATTGGACTCAGCCCATGGATCCAGCCTGTTTAGGTGCCTTTTCAGAGCCTCCCTACCCTCCAGCAGTCGACACAGTGTCAACTCAGCCACGTCCCCAGGAGCCACAAAATCTACGTGTTTCTTGAACTCCCTCCAGGGATGTGGACTCCATCAGGGCCCAGGGCAGCGACACTTTCAGTAAAGGGATTTAAAGGTCTTTTCCAACCTTAATGATTCCATGATTCTATGATTCTAAGAGGTATCTGAGCAAGCTCTGCAATGCAAAGCTTTGTTCTCAGTGCAGGGACTGTTTTATAGCAGAGTTTGAAGCAGAAACCATCTTTTTGCTCTATATTCATGAAGAATATGGGTTTAAAAAACAAACACGAGCTACATAAAGCATTTCAGTTCATTCAAACCACAGCACTTCGAGGGAACCTGCACCAAGTTCTACTTCATGCGAAGTTCTCTACAAGGAACCCACAGCCAGGAGAGGTTTGCTACTAGGGTTTAGAGACCTTTGCTTGGTTTTAAAACTCTGCAAGCTGTCTGCAGAGCAGGGGAATTCCTCGCAGACTCTTGCAATTTCTGCTTCTGGCCTCTTCGCGTTTTTTTTAATTCCCTTCCGTGGTGTCACCTGCGTCATTAGGTGGTTAAAAATGACTATTTTTGGGGGGTTCCATAACCAGTCCATAGGTGGTACCTCTGCTGCTCGCATGAACGTTCTGACCATCTCCAATCCGCTCAGCAACATCTGTCTTGAATCAGGAAAAACTTTAGTGCACCAATTTTCAAGCTCTGGACATTGATATCTTGAAGACAGAACTAAACATCGAGAGCTAAACGGCAAAACCCACTTTATTTGACTGAATTCAAAGTGGAGGCAGAGCAGGAGTCCAGTTCCAGCAAGAGAAGAATCCCAGTCTAAGGTAAGTTATGCTCAATTTGCCCCTAAAACAATTTTTGGAACATAATACTATGATATGATATATGATATATGATATGATATATGATATGATATATGATATGATATATGATATGATATATGATATGATATATGATATGATATATGATATGATATGATATGATATGATATGATATGATATAGAATCATAGAACAACCAGGTTGGAAGAGACCCATCGGATCATTGAGTCCAACCATTCCTATCAAACACTAACCCATGTCCCTCAGCACCTCATCCACCTGTCCCTTAAACACCTCCAGGGAAGGGGAATCAACCACCTCCCTGGGCAGCCTGTTCCAATGCCCAGTGACCCTTTCTGGGAAAAACCTCCTCCTAATCTCTAGCCTAAACCTCCTCTGGTGGAGCTTGAGGCCATTCCCTCTCGGTCTGTCCCCTGTCCCTTGGGAGAAGAGTCTAGCTCCCTCCTCTCCACAACCTCCTTTCAGGGAGTTGTAGAGAGCAATGAGGTCTCCTCTCAGCTTCCTCTCCTCCAGGATAAACACCCCCAGCTCTCTCAGCCACTCCTCATAAGGTCTGTTCTCCAGCCCCTTCACCTGCTTCATTGCTCTTCTCTGGACTTGCTCCAGAGCCTCAACATCCTTCTTGTGCTGAGGGGCCCAGAACTGAACACAGGATTCAAGGAGCGGCCTCACCAGTGCTGAGTCCAGAGGGAGAATCACCTCCCTGGCCCTGCTGGTCACACCATTTCTGATGCAAGCCAGGATGCCATTGGCCTTCTTGGCCACCTGGGCACACTGCTGCCTCATGGTCAGTCGGCTGTTGACCAAAAGGTTACAGGTGGGTGATTGTGTAAGCCTGGCTCACACCTACCAAGAGGCAAGGAGCTCGGAGGCTCTTCTCACTTCTACTGTTAATGAATGGACCAACCCCTTTGACGAGCAGGGACACCTCCCATTGGATCAGGTCGCTCAAAGCCCCATCCGTCTGGTCTTTAAAATAAATAGAGCAGGTTGAGGGCATTCTTTTCAACCACTTGCTTCATGGCACTGAATAAAAATCACCATTATTTAGCTGTCCAACCATCCTACGAAGAGATTTTTGCAGTTTCAACTCACCTGTGCAGCTGCAATGAGGAAATTGCAGAGGTTCTCTTGAAGCTGTTGGCTTCAACAGAACTGGGTTGACTCGAGCGCCTTCCTCGCTGTTTGCTGAGGACACAGAAAGCTCTTTTGCACAGGCAGATGTGGTTGGCCAGCCCTGCAGAGATACCCACGCGTCTCCGCAGCAGAGCTGCCTCATCCATGGGTTAAAAAATAAGAAGGGAACCTGGTGAAAGAGGATGCTCTGCCAGCTGCGCCACCACAGAGCTTCAGCCTGCCCTGAGAGGGGAACCGAGCAGCTTCTGCAGTCCCATCCCACATTTCCTATGGCAGAGGGGTGGCCTGAGTGGGAGCTGAGTGTGCAAGACTGGTGTTTGTAGGTGGGGGAGATGCACGTCCTCCAAGCAACAGGCTCCCACGGGCATCCAGCCAGTAGGCAGCAGGAGGCAACCGGGCACGGGGATGGGCAGGAACGAGCCTGACGGTGCCACTGAGCTTCTGTTGCTTCCTCGTTCGTGGTTCCCGAATGCTTTGAAGTGATTCCGATGCATTAACGAGTATCAAGTAAACCACGTGATTTCTGCCTCTTGGGCTTTTATGGGCAGTGGGGCTGAGGCGAAGAGCAAACAAAGAATTTTCGTAGAGACTCCTTAGGATTAAAACCTGGCAGCGACCCACAGGCAACTCTTAACTCAAACAAGGAAGAAATTCCTGTCTGAAATAGAGATTTGTGAAGAGATAATGACAACCCAGACAGAGATAAATTGCAGGGAAAGAAAATACAAAAGGAAGAAAGAGAATTGGGGTCAGGCAGGAGATGTCTAAGGATGTATTCCTGAGACCTGCAGCATTTCCTATTGTTTCTTGAGCTGAAAAGAAAGGACTCTATGGTCGAGATGCAGGTGTCTGGGCAGGACCAAGCAAAGCATCACGTCCCACAGGTGCTGCTGGCCACCTGGAGCTGGGCTTGGTAGCCACCAAAGCAATCCTTGCTGGTCCCTGTGCCTGCAGAGGTTTGCACCAGGCTCAGCAGATGAGAGCAGAGCCAGTGGGAGACTCTGCTTGGGCACCGCAGCTCCTTGGTTCGGATGCAGCATCTCAACACATCCCTCACCAGAAGACCCACAGCTTTCTGCTCCCAGCGTCCTGTCAGCACCAGCAGTACCTTTAGTACCCACACCACAAAGGATTTCATAGAATTGTAGAATCACCAGGTTGGAAGAGACCCACTGGATCATTGAGTCGAACCATTCCCACCAAACACTGACCCATGTCCCTCAGCACCTCATCCACCCATCCCTTAAACACCTCCAGGGAAGGCGACTCAACCCCCTACCTGGGCAGCCTCTCCCACTGCCCAATGACTCTTTCTGTGAAATATTTTTTTCCTAATGTCCAGCCTGACCCTCCCCTGGTGGAGCTTGAGGCCATTCCCTCTCGTCCTGTCCCCTTGTCCCTTGGGAGAAGAGCCCAGCTCCCTCCTCTCCACAACCTCCTCTCAGGGAGTTGGAGAGAGCAATGAGGTCTCCTCTCAGCCTCCTCTTCTCCAGTTGAGAGCTGCAGAGCACTGTTAGCACTTCTTACTCTTTCGAAAACCCCCTTCTCTTCAGGCTGGGAGGGACTGAACCATTCCTATCAAGCACTAAACCATGTCCCTCAGCACCTCATCCACCCATCACTTAAACACCTCCAGGGAAGGTGAATCAACCACCTCCCTGGGCGGCCTCTGACACTGCTCAAATGACCACCAAGAGCAATCTGTGTGGTTCACCTTCCCAACCTAATCCTTCTCTCTTCTGTTTGATAACACAGACAAAAATCCCCTACGCAAAGCAAGATTGTTGAAGTCTGACGAGAGGACATTAGTGAAGACTGGACATGGGGATTCTCTTTCTCTTAGTTGCTTTGCTTCATGGTGAGTTGCCAAGAAATCTCTCTGCAGCCACTTACACTGACAAGAACAGGCAAAACTGGAACTGGGGCTAAATCCTGGCTAAATCCTCCCTTCTCTTCTCCAGCTGAAAAAAGCCTGTCCCTCTCAGCCTGTCCTCTCCTGGGAGGTGCTCTAGCTCTCAGATAATCTTCATAGCCTCCTCTGGACTTTCTCTAACAGATCTAATGGTTCTGCATCACCAGATATCCTCAGGTGGATAATGTGATCATAGAATCATAGAACAACCAGGTGGGAAGAGACCCATCCGATCATCGAGTCCAACCATTCCTATCAAACACTAAACCATCTCCCTCAGTACCTCATGTACCTGTGCTTTAAACACCTCCAGGGAAAGTGAATCAACCACCTCCCTGGGCAGCCTGTTCCAATGCCCAATCACCCTTTCCGTGAAAAACTTCCTCCTAATCTCTAGCCTAAACCTCCCCTGGTGGAGCTTGAGGCCATTCCCTCTCGTCCTGTCCCCTGTCCCTTGGGAGAAGAGCCCAGCTCCCTCCACTCCACAACCTCCTTTCTGGTAGTTGTAGAGAGTAATGAGGTCTCCTCTCAGCCTCCTCTTCTCCAGGATAAACACCCCCAGCTCTCTCAGCCGCTCCTCATAGGGCCTGTTCTCCAGCCCCTTCACCAGATTCGTTGCTCTTTTCTGGACTCTCTCCAGAGCCTCAACATCCTTCTTGTGCTGAGGGGCCCACAACTGGACACAGGATTCAAGGTTTGGTCTCACCAATGTCAAGTCCAGAGGGTGAATCACCTCCCTGGCCCTGCTGGTCACACCAGTTCTGATCCAAGCCAGGATGATATTGGCCTTCTTGGCCACCTGGGCACACTGCTGGCTCATGGTCAGTCGCTGTCGACCAACACCCCCAGGTCCCTCTCCTCCTGGCAGTTTTCCAGCCAGACTTCTCCCAGTCTGTAGCTCTGCATAGGGTTGTTGTGCCTCAAGTGCAGGACCCAGATATCATGGCTCTGACTCAAGGAGCTATTCTGGTTTTTCCCCAGGTGAGGATCTGGCTTTGTCTGAGTAACCAACGACTTCTCTTTTTTCTTTTTTTTTCTTTTTTTTTTTTCCTCCAAAAGAGCCTGTTTCGAGCACCTTGTATGGATCCAGGGTTTTAAAAGGTGAGGTTGGAGGCTCGGTCACCCACCAGTGCTTCTACTCAATCACGACAGCCAACAGGCACGACCGAAAATATTGGTGCAAAATAATAGAAAACAGAGTTTGCTACACGATTGTTTCCACCACCGGCTACACCTCGAAGAACTACACGGGGCGAGTGTCTCTCGAGGACGTCCCTGAGAATGGCACCTTTGCAGTCACCCTGACAGAGCTGAAGACAGATGACACAGGGACCTATCGCTGTGGCATCGGCCCCACCAACAGGGACCTGTATGTCACCCTGAGCCTGACTGTTTTGGCAGGTAGGACACTGGCAGGGGAGAATCATAGAATCATAGGACAACCAGGTTGGAAGAGACCCGTCGGATCATTGAGTCCAACCATTCCTATCAAACACTAAACCATGTCCCTCAGCACCTCATCTACCCGTCCCTTAAACACCTCCAGGGAAGGTGAATCAACCACCTCCCTGGGCAGCCTATTCCAATGCCCAATGACCCTTTCCGTGAAAAACTTCCTCCTAATCTCCAGCCTAAATCTCCCCTGGTAGAGTTTGAGGCCATTCCCTCTCGTCCTGTCCCCTGTCCCTTCTTGGCCACCTGGGCACACTGCTGGCTCATGGTCAGTCATCTGTTGACCAAGAGAGGGGAGGATCCACTCAAAGCGTAGCTGGGCTTGCAGGAGCAGTTTGGGACCATATACCAGAGCATCAGTATCAACTCGTTCCCTAACCCTAAATGCTAACACTAACCCTGACCCTAATCCTAACCCCTAAACCATAACACTTACCCCTAACCCTATTCTCTCATTAAGTTTGGAAAAGTCCTCTAAGGTCACCCAGTCCAACCATCAGCCCAACCTCACCTTGTCAACTAAACCCAGATTTTCAGTCACAGAGTGTTTGAATCCCTCTACAGATGGAGACTCCACCACTGCCCAGGGCAGACTGTTCAAATGCCCCTGTGCTATTAACCCCATATTTATACTGATGGGGCATAAAATTACACAGATTTGATTAAATCAGCTCTTCCTAAATGCAAAATTTAACTCTCTCCTGCCTGCTCTGCTTTCTTCCCACAGACGCGGGTGCGTTGGAGCGGACTGAGGTTGTCAAGGGGGAGCTCCGTGGCTCCGTCACAGTCCTGTGCCCACCTGGGGACACCTTAGGTGGTGAGACGAGGTTCTGGTGCAAGGTAGGGACAACCAACTGCACCCTCTTAGCCGACACCGACGGCTACGTGGGGAAGAGTTACCAAGGAAGAATCGTTATCACCCCTCCCGAGAGCTCTGGAGCTTTCAGAATCTTGATAAGTGACTTAAAAAAAGAAGACGCGGGGCTGTACAGGTGTGGGACGGGAAGGCTCGGTAGCTGGGGCAGCTCACAGATGGTGGCTCTGCAGGTAACCACAGGTAAGGGGGGTGTTGGGGGCATCACACGTTCCTCACAGCCCTGGATGAGGAGCATGAAACACTAACACAATCCTCTCCAACCTGCAGCCTCCGCCCTGCCCGTGAGACCAAAATTTCTGAGCGGCAACGTTGGAGGCTCCTTGTCTGTCAAGTGCCACTATGATCCGAAGGAGAACTACGAGAAGAAGTATTTATGCAGGTGGAAAGAAGCGACCTGTCAGCTACTCGTGGATTCAGACGGGTTTGTGCACGAGTCCTACAAAGGAAGAATACAAATAAGCAGCAGCCACCGGGAAAATGGGACTTTCATGGTGCTGATGAGCTACCTGAGAGAGGAGGACGCAGGATGGTACTGGTGTGGGGCTAAAAACAGGCAGAGGGAGCACACAGCCTCCGTCAAGCTGCTCATCCAGCAGGGTAGGTAGGCATGGAAAACAACATCCCTCTTTTCTTTTTCTAAATCAGTCTTCTCCTACCCCTATGTGGGCGTGAGAATAGAGTCATAGAATCATAAAACAACCAGGTTGGAAGAGACCCATCGGATCGAGTCCAACCATTCATCGAGTCCAACCATTCCTATCAAACATTAAACCATGTCCCTCAGCACCTTGTCCATCTGTCCCTTAAACACTTCCAGGGAAGGTGAATCAACCCCCTCCCTGGGCAGCCTATTCCAATGCCCAATGACCCTCTATGTGAAAAAACTTCCTCCTAATCTCTAGCCTAAATCTCCCCTGGAGGAGCTTGAGGCCATTCCATCTTGAAGAAATACTGGGGTTAAAGCATGAATGTTTACCAAGCATTAATGTGTTTTTGTTAATACTCCCAAGCTGTTGTCTGTAAGACTGAAAAGAAAAGAGAAATGGCTTTGGTCATATCACACTCTGTATCTTTTCATGTCGAGATGCAAAGTGAAACAGCTAAATCTTTGGTAGACCTAACACGCTGTCTCTGCAAAATGATGGATGTTTAAGCCTCAAAGTTATTTCCTCCCTAGAAAACTGCTCTTCAAAAGGCCCAGAAACATCGACTCTTGTGAAACCTGCGTTATCAACAAGGCCAGCCGCCCACAGCACGCCCACGCCGAGGAGCAGCGCAGCCCTGACGTACGCAACGGGCACCGTCACCGAGACCACCAGCACCTCACTGCCCACGGCCATCCCCAGCACCTCCCAGGATTCAACTTTCCCAGGTGAAATCTACCATGGAAGGCAAGTCCACAGCCACATTTCTTATATTTTAAAAATAAGGAATAAGTATAAGCAGTGGCGTTTCAGCATAACAGTGCCCCATGTTATCAATTCTAGAGACAGACACTGGGTGAAGAACAAGCAGTTAAAACTCAGAAAATGAAGTTACTTAGGCAAGACTTGGCTGAAGTTAGAAAACTGGTTCTACTTTAGCTCAAACTAGAATATCAGGCCTTATGAGAAGTGGCTGAGAGAGCTGGGGGTGTTTATCCAGGAGAAGAGGAGGCTGAGGGGAGACCTCATTGCTCTCTACAACTCCCTGAAAGGAGGTTGTGGAGAGGAGGGAGCTGGGCTCTTCTCCCAAGGGACAGGGGACAGGACAAGAGGGAATGGCCTCAAGCTCCGCCAGAGGAGGTTTAACCTGGACATTAGGAAAAAATTTTTCACAGAAAGGGTGATTGGGTAGTGGGAGAGGCTGCCCAGGGAGGTGGTTGAGTCACCTTCCCTGGAAGTGTTTAAGGGATGGGTAGATGAGGTGCTGAGGGACATGGGTTAGTGTTTGATAGGAATGATTGGACTCGATGATCCAGTGGGTCTCTTCCAACCTGGTTGTTCTATGATTCTATGGTTATGCCCTTTGCACCTCATTTCATTGAATCATTAGGTTGGAAAAGACCTTAGAGATCTAAGCTCTAACAGGGAGGTTCTTCTCCCTCTGTACTCAGCACTGGCGAGATTGCACCTCAAATCCTGGGTTTATTAAGGTACTTGAGCCACCCCAGAGCTGAATCAAAACCTAATTTAGTTCTGATGGTTCTTTCCAGCTCATCGCATCAATCAGATCTGCTTCCGGTTGTGTTACCAGCTCTCATTCTACTGATTGTTATAACCATTGTTATCCTCATCCTGGCCAAAAGAAAGCTTTGGAAGGAGGCAGGTAAGTCGACCAGGCAACAGCTTTTGGGTTCTGGTTGTTAGAATCATAGAATCACCACCAGGTTGGAAGAGACCCATCGGATCATTGAGTCCAACCATTCCCATCAAACACTAAACCATGTCCCTCAGGACCTCATCCACCCATCCCCTTAAACACCTCCAGGGAAAGTGAATCAACCACCTCCCTGGGCAACCTGTTCCAATGCCCAATGATCCTCTGTGTGAAAAACTTCCTCCTAATCTCTAGCCTAAATCTCCCCTGGTGGAGCTTGAGGCCATTCTCTCTTGTCCTGCCCCTTGGGAGAAGAGCCCAGCTCCCTCCTCTCTACAACCTCCTCTCAGGTAGTTGTAGAGAGTAATGAGGTCTCCCCTCAGCCTCCTCTTCTCTAGGCTAAACACTCCCAGCTCTCTCAGCTGCTCCTCATAAGGTCTGTTCTCCAGCCCATTCACCAGCTTCGTGGCTCTTCTCTGGACTTGCTCCAGAGTCTCAACATCCTTCTTGTGCTGAGGGGCTCACAACTGAACACAGGATTCAAGGAGCAGTCTCACCAGTGCTGAGTCCAGAGGGAGAATCACCTCCCTGGCCCTGCTGGTCACACCATTTCTGATGCAAGCCAGGATGCCATTGGCCTTCTTGGCCACCTGGGCACTGTTGGCTCATGGTCAGTCGGTTTTTGACCAACATCCCCAGGTCCCTCTCCTCCTGGCAGTTTTCCAGCCAGGCTTCTCCCAGTCTGTAGCTCTGCACAGGGTTGTTGTGCCCCAAGTGCAGGACGCGGCATTTGGCCGTGTTAAATCTCATCCCATTAGACTCTGCCCAGTGGTCCAGCCTGTTCAGATCCCTTTGCAGAGCCTCCCTACCCTCCAGCAGATCCACACTGGTTGTTCTGCTGCACTGCCCTCAGCTTTGGGCTTCCAAGTGCTGGAGCCTGGTCCGCTGCTAATTTTCCATTCTGCCACCAGTGCAGGCTGGAAGCACCGACTCTAATTGCGAACAAGCCCTTGATTCTTCATGCATTGAACAAAAAGCAAATGAAGGAAGCGGAAACTCTGAAGTCCTGCTGAAAGCCAGGCTGGGTTTTGGCGTATGGAAGATTTACGGCTCCACGAGTGCTCGGAAATCCTGAAGCATAAAGGGCAGGGACCCACGTGGTGCAAGCAGCTACGTGCAGACAGCTTCTCGGGGCCAAATCAAACCTGCTTTGTATAAAGACTTCCCCAAAAGTCCTTGGTAACAACTAATTTTCAAAAATATACACACGCACACGTTTCATTCTGTAACACTGAGTCCTTAGAGATAAATATAGAGACAAAAACCTTCAGCGAGGACAGGAGGGAGTGGAAATAAATTGTCCACAAGAATTAAACTGGGGAACGGTTGGACTCAATGATCCGGTGGGTCTCTCCCAACCTGGTTATTCTATGATTCTAATCTAGACATTTAAATAGGCATTAGAGGAGCTCTTCCCTCCATCGCACTCACGTTTGGGTTTGTTGTTTTTTTTTTAAGGAGAAGAAAGAAACGCGATGGGAAAACTAGAAACAGCACCAATTCAAGCCGGTCTGACCCCTATAAAAGAGCAAACAATGGAGGAAACGCCACATCCAGAAAAAACCTCAGGAATGCAGGACAGACTCTAACAAATGTAGGTGAGGTTTTTTCTGGGACATGCTTCTGCCTTGGGAGGAGAGAAGGAAAAGAGATTTTAAGCAGAAATAAATCCATGGGACAACCACGAGGTTTACAGTCCAGGAATTACAACCCTATTGTCCACAACTTTTGCTCTGATGCCAAAACATCACCTTTATTCCTCACCAAGAGACGTCAAGACCCCGATTTCAAAAGACTTGGATTAAATCCTCTACGGGGTTTATATAATAAACGCATTATAGCATCGATTATAATTTTGCTTACACGGAACAGGCAACGTTATCGCTCTTCCTGCTTCTTATTTCAATAAACTCCACTCATGACCTCGTGAAATATCGCGCACAAGCAATTCTTGTTCACTGTTGCAATCGCACCAGTCTTTTTAGTCCTGTTTGTGCAGGATAATCTATTACAGGATAATCAAGATTCTATTACAAGATTCAGGATGAGCAACTTCTGTGTAAGAGATGATCTCTTCTGATATATAAATAAAATACATAAATTTATATGAAATATAAAAACCAATGAGGTTGCCTCAGAGCACTAATACTCTCTAGAGAGAAGCTCTTGTAGAAAATATCCGAGCAAATGTTCTTTGAATACATCACAGTTGGGGAAAGCCCTACTACTGATATATACTCTTCAATAAAAAAAGAAAAATACATAAAATGTGGGCAAATTGGGCATTGGAATAGGCTGCCCAGGGAGGGGGTTGATTCACCTTCCCTGGAGGTGTTTAAGGGACGGGAAGATGAGGTCCTGAGGGACATGGTTTAGAGTTTGATAGGAATGGTTGGACTTGATGATCTGATGGGTCTCTTCCAACCTGGTGATTCTATGATTCTATGAAAACTGAAACACTCCTAAAGATGAGAATGTAAAGCAGAAATTGTTAATTGTACCTGTTGTTTCTAGATGTCCGTATTCAGGTAAAGCCTGGGACAACTCTCCTCTTGAGCTGAGCAGGAAGTTGAATCCAGGAGCTCCCTCCAGTCCAGCTCCCTCCGAGCTATCAGAGCCATTTAAAACACCCCATTTGGCACACGAGCAGAATCATAGAATCATTCGGTTGGAAAGGACCCACTGGATCATCAAGTCCAACCATTCCCATCAGTCACTAAACCATAGCCCTCAGCACCTCATCCACCCGTCCCTTAAACACCTCCAGAGAAGGTGACTCAACCACTTCCCTGGGCAGCCTGTTCCAATGCCCAATGACCCTTTCCGTGAAAAACCTCCTCCTAATCTCTAGCCTAAATCTCCCCTGGTGGAGCTTGAGGCCATTCCCTCTTGTCCTGTTCCCCGGGAAATCACTTGTAGAAATACAAAGCCAGGTCACAGATCTTCTTTCATTTTCTTTTGTTACAGCAACGCTACACAGAGGAAAAATAATACTTTTCAAGGTGACTGAAGCCCCTTTCATCCAAGCCCCACGGGCAAGAGCTCAGAAGCTTCCCTGAAGAAACCCAACGAGCAGCTATGAACCGCAAAGCACTCGGCACCGCTTGTTGCTCCCTGCCCTGCTCAGAAGCCGAACGTCCTCTGTAGAGAGCTGAATCCCCACAGGCTGCTGAAACGTCACCTGCTCTGGGGCTTAGAGAAGAGGGAATGAAATAAAGCACCTGCAGTGAAGCTTTGATAGGAATGGTTGGGCTCGATGATCCGATGGGTCTCTTCCAACCTGGTTGTTCTATGATTCTATTATTCCTACCTGGTTGTTCTATGATTCTACGATTCTATGATTCTATTTGTGTGCAACCCTGAGTGCTTCTTGCAGAAGCAGAGCACCCCAAGGGAAAGGTGCAGCTGGGAAGGAGGTGTAGGATGAAGGGCCATTAATTTTGCTGGAAAAAATTGAGTACTTTCTATTTTTTTTTTGCCTAAGAAATTCTTACCCATTGGCTCATTTAGTTTGATAGGAGTGGTTGGACTCGATGATCTGATGAGTCTCTTCCAACCTGGTTGTTCTATGATTCTATGATTCATTTCACAGTGCACAACCTGTATCCGACTTCAGTCTCACAGACACCGAAATTCTCAACTTCTATTCTCCCTCCGCCCCTGCAGAACCACCCACAGCCTCCGAACCAAATCGCTTCAGCCCAGACCCAAGCAGCAGCTTCTATTTGCACTCTCAGGTCTCATACTGAGCTGCCAACTGTGCTTTGCCCTCCACAGCACAAAAAATAAAAAGCAAGCTCAGGGTTGTTTGTTTTCTGGAGATGCCAAAGTGCTGTGGAACCTGAGAGTTGGCAGGAGGATGTTTCCTCCTCTGTTAGGCAAGTAAATATATTTGCCTAAGACGACGGATCTGCTTTACCAGAAACCCGAAGGGTGAAATTAGTGGCTTCGTTAAAGGAGCTGCTCATCCACCCTGGACTAACTTTCCTTCCCCGAGATGCACAAGCGGTTGTGGGTCCACTTGGCTGGTTTCTGCTTGGAATTCTGTTTCCACTCTGCCTTCCTCCTGCACACCCTCCACTCCACAAGCCCCTTTAAAACACATCTCACTGCGAACTGCAGGATCAAGAAGGAGAGAAGAGAAGCCAAAATCCCAAAGGAGATGCCTGGGAGAGCCGGAGGTATCGCAAAGCAAACACACCTGTGCCTGTGGTGGCCAAGGAAGCACAACTATGTTCAAGAGTTAAAAATAAAGTGATGCCAACGAGCAGTTTGAGTGGGTAGGATGTGGCTTGCAATAGAGTCAGCGTCTATCCCCATCGAGGAGACTCGGGGTTGATTTCTCAGCTCACAGTCCCCATCAGATCACCCTGTGCAAGCACAGCAGCCGCCTGCTTCGCTTCAAAAGCTCCTTCCCCACCTCCAAAGCTGCACATTCCTGGAAAGAAAGGAGCTTGGCATCCTTAGCTGGATAAAAAGCCACTTCCCCAGACTGCCTTTAAGATCTGGCAACCCCAATTCCGAGTCAGGATCTCTCCTATCCTTGGGCACGGCAGGAACGCCTGGAACGGCCGCTGTGTTTGAGCGCATTGGTTTCCACCAAGAGGGGACGAGAAAAGCTTATGTGACCCTCTAGTTGGAAGAAATTACTGCTTTTTCATCCTTTGTACAAGGTAAAGCAAGTTAATGATTCATCCCACAATATAAACGCTTATGTCTCCATTAATTTTGCTTCGTTGAACGGTTTCATTTCCAACAGCCACACACTTCACAGGGAATCTCGGGTTGAGTCCCTGTTGTGGCTAAGGTAGGAGAGCAAAGGAAGGAGGGTTGGAGACGGCACAAAGCTCCTGCTTGTAGTTTTTTATTCTAGAGAGCTTACGATGTTCTTGGTCCACCCAGACAAGGCCAATCCTTGCCCCCCAAGACTCTTCCCATGAGGCGGAGGGGAGGCAGAGCATCTGGAGAGAGCAGGGAAGGGAGACAGACCTGCTCCACCGGGACAACCAACCAGTCTGGGTCTGCTTAAGGAGAACGATTTACAAAAAAAAAAAAAAAAAACATGGAATAGCTAATAAAAAGACCAACTTGGCTTTGTCCGGCTTTGCCTATAGGGCTATCCTACCACCGGTTGCTGTGTCATAAGGTCAAAAGCCAGGTCAGTCCTTGAAGGAATAAAACATGGTCACGGCTCAAGGGTGATGCTGTCATGCCAACAAAGAGGAGGGGGCTGGTTGGAGCAGAGAAAGGACCCTCGTGTGCCCTGTAGGGCTTAGAATCATAGAACAACCAGATTGGAAGAGACCCATTGGATCATCGAGTCCAACCATTCCTATCAAACACTAAACCATGTCCCTCAGCACCTCATCCACCTGTCCCTTAAACACTTCCAGGGAAGGTGAATCAACCACCTCCCTGGGCAGACTATTCCAATGCCCAATGACCCTTTCTGGGAAAAACTTCCTCCTAATCTCTAGCTTCCCTATGGTCAGGCTTGATGATCCGGTGGGTCTTTTCCCACCCTGGTGATTCTATGATTCTAGAATTCCCAATATCTTTGTGGGACCCATTTCCAAAGCAAAGAGTCCCAGCTGCCCTGGCCATCTAGTCCTGCCCAAGCAAAAAGCTTTCTTAAATGCATCACGCTCAGAGAAGAGCAAAACACCTTCCATGGATCGGACCCCATGCATCCACTAGGTTCCTTCCCAAAGGAGGCAGAGGGATGGTGTCTGGGTTGCCACCCTTGGGGTGTCCGTTGTGCAATGGGAACATGCAGGAAGGAAGGAGAGCTCAGCCAGCACCCTCAAGGTATCAGCAGAGCTGGGACGGGCATCGACTTCCCTGGGGTGGTGCTCACCTGGCAGAGTTTTTGGATGCTATTCCTTTAAGGCACAACAGGTGGAAATGCAGGGCTAGAGGTGAGGAGTATTTAAAACAGGCTGGTGGTGCCAGAGCCCAGTGTCCAGCCGCAGGAGGGAGGTGGGACGCTCGCAGGAGGTCCTGGGGTCAGCCACCGAGACACCTCCAGACCCTGGAGAGGTCAGTCTGGAAGAACAGTACAAAATAGTCTGGAGAAGTAACTTGGAGTGTAAGTAATGCTGCTTCTTGTCTTTCTGAAATCTCTTGCGCTGCTGTTTTGGGATGGGGAAGGAGAAGAACACAAGTCCTGAGATGATTTTATGGACTCTTCCTCTCTCATGTGGGAGGCAGCAGCTCTCTGCAGATGCATTTGATAGGAATGGTTGGACTAGAAGATCCGATGGGTCCCTTCCAACCTGGTTGTTCTGTGATTCTGTGATTGTGTAGGAGAGACCGATTTCTTTAAAAGAAGCTCAGAAGCATGGGATGAGGCTTATGATGTTTATGCTTTCTTCTCTACAGTGGATTTTTAATCTTTCTTTTCTGGGGAAAAAAAAATTTGCTATCTTTACAAGATCTGCGTTAAGTTCTAACATAGAAAATATCTGTTAGTAATTATTACTGTAGCATCTAAACTGCTGCAACTCAGCCTATGGCCATTACAGTCTTCTGAATCGCAGAGAGGAGATAATTGTAGGGACACAGATTGGAAATTTAAGATGCGAATCGGCGCAGTTATGATCCAAAGGAGCTCTGAAAAGCTACCAAGTCTAAAGGTAGATAAATAGACGCTGAAAGATAAGTCAACAAGATTTATGTGGTTTCCTAAATCTGAAATAAGAGAAGCCTTTCATGCTTATACCAACAGCAAAGGGTTGGGGAGAATTTCTCTGCAAAGTAAATATTCCTATTTTAATGCATTTAATCCTGCGTAGAGAGAAATAACACCTCCTAATAGCAATTAATCATGATGCTAACGACACGTGTCCTGGTATTACCCATCCATCCCTCCAGCAGCTGCCACAGTGCAGACTATGGTTGTATAGTAAATGCTGCTGGATGAGAAGAAGGTCCTGCTCCCTGTGGCTACAAATGGCATGAAACTAGAGGAAAAGTTCAATAAGAGTTGAGGTTGGTTTCACTTTCCAGCCTTAGAGACAAGGAAAAAAAAAAAAAAAAACAAAGTAAAAAATAAATGCACCACTGCACTCTTAACCGAAAGCAAAAAGTTGGTGCATGGGGCACCTAACACCTTAAAATAACATAAAATCAGGTCAAAAGTTAGTGTATGTTCTACCCAACACATTAAAGGAACATAACTTAGGCCAGTAACACCATCTCAGCAGGAATCTGAGTCACTACCATAAGGTTATTTCTTTTAATTTGCCTTCCAGAATATATTCTTCACACAGGAGAGGGTTTAACTGGCATTTACAAACCTTCTTAGCCAGGAAGGTCACAGACATCATCAAACGCTGATGCTCTTCCACAAGACCTGCCTGTTTCTGCTCATTGCATCACTAAATTAGCGCCTCCCTATTTACTCTTCCCATTTAATAGAGGAGGCATTGGTTTGGAACGTGAAATATTTCTTTTCCATGCCTGTCCAGGTCAGCTTGACCTCTTATCTTAAAGGTGACTGCTCCTGGAGAACTCCATGAATCTGGAGTGGATGGGTGGCTTTCCTCCATCCCACCAAAGCAAATAAAAATTGGAATAAAACAACTACACAGCATCAAGGCAGAGGCAACCCCAGCCCTGAGCAGCAAGAAAGTTCTTGCTGTGCCTTTTTTGTAGGCGCAGAAGCCTCCAGCAGCTCCATAAACCATACCTCGCACACACACACCAGTTCTTCTCCTCACAGCACCACTCGTGCCTTTAATAGTTTGCATCACAGTGTTGCAGTGGGTCTTGTTCTGAAAAGATTTGAGGAGGAAAAAAACCCGAACTTCATAGAATCATAGAACAACCAGGTTGGAAGAGACCCATCGGATCATCGAGTCCAACCATTCCTATCAAACACTAAACCAAGTCCCTCAGGACCTCATCCACCAGTATCTTAAACCCCTCCAGGGAAGGGGAATCAACCACCTCCCTGGGCAGCCTGTACCAATGCCCAATGACCCTTTCCATGAAAAACTTCCTCCTAATCTCCAGCCTAAATCTCCCCTGGTGGAGCTTGAGGCCATTCCCTCTCATTCTGTCCCCTGTCCCTTGGGAGAAGAGCCCTCCTCTCTACAACCTCCTTTCAGGTAATTGTAGACTTACTGTTTGTTATTATTTGTCATATTATTAAAAAATAATAAACATTCAACATAATAGGAGAGCTCCTGGGCTAGAATAACAAATGCGGCGACTAAACCTTCACATTTTGTTGAGCCCATGGCATGTCCTTGACTCTGGTCATTGTGAAGTGCACCAGTTAATAGCTAATGGGTTGAACTGTGCTGACCCCTGACAAGCGGCCTTAGGGGTGTCCTGGTTTCTCCAAGCTCGACGGGTCAGCTGAGTCAGCAGAATTTAGGAACTGGACTCTGGTATTTCATACCCAGCATGAGTAGCTGCCTGCCTGGGTCTTGCGTAACTTGGCAGTCGGCTCCCAGTCTCTTTGAAATTGTTATAAATCTGAAGATATTGCTCCCCAGGACTGGTGGAGCATTGAAATTCCCTTGTCGCTCAGTGGAGGCTCAATAAGAGCACAGCAGCACGTCAGGTCAAAGCAGTGTTATTCATTCTCAGGATAGAATCATAGAATCACCAGGTTGGAAGAGACCCACCAGATCATTGAGTCCAACCATTCCCGTCAATCACTAACCCATGTCCCTCAGCACCTCGTCCACCCAAACCTTAAACCCCTCCAGGGAAGGGGAATCAACTACCTCCCTGGGCAGCCTATTCCTATGCCCAATGACCCTTTCTGTGAAAAGTCTTTTCCTAATGTCCATCCTGACCCTCCTCTGGTGGAGCTTGAGGCCATTCCTTCTTGTCCTGTCCCTTGGGAGAAGAGTCCGGCTCCCTCCTCTCCACAACCTCCTTTCAGGTACTTGTAGAGAGCAACGAGGTCTCCCCTCAGCCTCCTCTTCTCCAGGATAAACACCCCCAGCTCTCTCAACTGTTCATCGTAAGACCTATTCTGCTGTTCATTTCCCAGTCCATGATACTAAGGCAACAAAAACACTCAACTGTCTTGAGTTGGAAAGCAAGGGAAGAAAAAAGTCATTATACGGTCAAGGGTCTAATCATTTTTCTGCTTGCGCTGCATTCCACACTGAACCATAGTGTGACCCTTCCGCATCTCACTCAGTACTAGTCAACAGAGCCTTTTGGAGCAGCTCATAGAATCATAGAACCACCAGGTTGGAAGAGACCCACCGGATCATCAAGTCCAACCATTCCCACCAATCTGCCCTGCAGAGCAAGAGGTGGAGGGCAGCCAGGTGCCCGTCAGCCAGGGGAACGGCTCTTAGCCAAGGGCAAATATCAAGGCCCTTCTTGTGCCGTCTTGTTTGCTCTCTGCAGAATGTTTTGTTTGTCTTGCTGGCTACTTTGGGGATCCATCCGAGGGAGCATTTTCCATGCTCAGAGTTAATTATTAGCCAGGCAGAAGTGACCACTGGGCAATTACGAATCACAATACAAGGAAGAAAGCACAACAGAAACACCTTTCATCTCTAACACGGAAATAAAAGCCTTTTTCTCCTACCGGGAATTACCCTTAATAAAGCTGTGTCACTTGGCACCCTGAAATCCAATTCCCCTGAATGTTTATAAAGACTTTCATTGGCATCTATCTTCTCTAGGACTTGGAGGACGCAGGGAGATCAAAAGCCTTGATGAGGAAATGCTCATTCTCACCACTCAGTGTCCAACAACACAGCTCAAAACACAGAAAAGAGCCGAGAGAATTGAGAGCTTTGGCTTCCTCGGAGCCATCGCTCCGTCCAAAAGAAAGGGAAAGTCAAAAATATTCATCCTATAGATTACAGGCACATTTCAAGAGACACACAGCTTGGTTTGGCTTTTCCCAATAGCCATAATAACCTTCCCTGGAGGTGTTTAAGGGACGGGTGGACGAGGTGCTGAGGGACACGGTTTAGTGTTTGATAGGAATGGTTGGACTCAATGATCCAGTGGGTCTCTTCCAACCTGGTGGTGATTCTATGATACTGATTCTACGATAATTTTGAGTCCTGCCTGAGAATGGAGTTCGGTGCAGTGGGTTTGATGGATATACAGGTGGGACAAGTGCTTTAACTCCAATTTAACTCCACTTTAACACTTTAACTCCAGTTCTTGGAGGGGTAAGGATGAGGGGTAAATCCCTGCATCTTGAACTTTACGAGCAACCAAAGAAACAATCAAAAAGGAAGAGTGAAATTATTAACCGTTTTCTCTTTTATGTGTCCTTGAAGAGATGAGTGAAAAAAGAGTAGGAATTAAATACAGGAATTAAACACAGAATTGAGGTGGATGCTGTGCTCTACAGAAATCTACAATGAGGGTAGCGAGATGTGGATGCGCTATCAGTGCAGGGTTCAAATTCAGGTTGGATGGGACTTAAAGCAACAAGACCTAGCGAAAGGCCCCCCCTGCTCGCGGCAGGGGGTTTGGATTGGATCATCTTCAACGGTCCCTTCCAAACCAAACCATTCTGCAAGACAGGTTTTCTGAAGGGGCGGTTTTGGCACTCAGGCTCACAGGAGAACAAGCCTCCCTTTCACTGTGGGAACAAGATGGCAAGAAAATATTACCCCAGCTATTAAGCTATTAGAAGAATTATTATCTCCTGGCAAGGGGCAAGTGAGCCGTTGAGCTCCAGCTTGCCACTTGACTTTCGTGCTTGCCAGGGTTCAGTGGATTTTGGACCATGTTTCGACTTCGGATTTCATAGAAACATAGAACAACCAGGTTGGAAGAGACCCATAGGATCATCGAGTCCAACCATTTACAGGTGTGAAGCCGCTATCGTTCCTTATTTTGAATCAAGGCTCTGTTGTTTTGGCTAAAATCACTTTTTATGCTGTTGCCTGTCCATGGGACGCTGTCCCTGTGGCAATCTCCTCCGATGAACACGTTGATGATTTACAGGCACTGCATTAACCGAATCTATGATAAGAACAGCTCCATTTCCCCCAAGGGAGGATCATTGTGCTGGAATGAGGTCCATGGGCAGTCACAATGCCATCCAGCAGCACAGGAGAGAACAGCAGCTCCCACTTTCCAATTCAACTGGGAGAGAAGCGATTAAATGCTGCACGGTTTAGTTTTTGATAGGAATGGTTGGACTCAATGATCTAGTGGGTCTCTTCCAACCTGATGATTCTATATTTCTCTCTGTTTCAAGTAGCCACAACCCTTATATCCTGCAGGCACGAGGACTATTAGATGACTCGATTGGTTAAATGAAGTACTTCACATGCATGATTATTCACCAATTCCTCCCTTTTCCAGGGAATGCTAGAAAAATGACGTTACTGGCGTTCTTCCTCCTGCTCACCATCCTCCCAGGGGAGTCTGCAAAAAGCAGATACCCCCCCAAGGTGTCAAGTAAGTGGAACCCCCCTGGGATACAGGTCTTGTGGGTGGCCTAAGACCAGAGGTGACGTTACTGTGGGGGAAGCAGGGTTTGGGGAATCCCTTCAGTGCCCATCACTGCCACAGAATCATCTGGACTACATGATGCTGACTGAACACAGGCCAGCACTGGCCCAGGTGGTCAAGAAGGCCAATGGTATCTTGGCTTGGATCAGAAACGGTGTGACCAGCAGGGCCAGGGAGGTTATTCTCCCTCTGGACTCAGCACTGAGGAGACCAAACCTCAAACGCTGGGGTCATTTGTGGACTCCTCAGCATAAGAAGGATGTTGAGGCTCTGGAGCGAGTCCAGACAAGAGCAAAAAAGCTGGTGAAGGGGCTGGAGAATAAGAGGAGTGGCTGAGAGAGCTGGGGGTGTTTATCCTGGAGAAGAGGAGGCTGAGGGGAGACCTCATTACTCTCTACAACTCCCTGATAGGAGGTTGTGGAAAGGAGGGAGCTGGGCTCTTCTCCCAAGGGACAAGGGACAGGACAAGAGGGAATGGCCTCAAGCTCCACCAGGGGAGGGTCAGGCTGAACATAAGGAAAAAATTCTTCACAGAAAGGGTCATTGGTCAGTGTCAGAGACTGCCCAGGGAGGGGGTTGAGTCGCCTTCCCTGGAGGGGTTTAAGGGACAGGTGGACAAGGTGCTGAGGGACACAGGTTAGTGATTGATAGGAATGGTTGGACTCGATGATCCAATGGGTCTCTTCCAACCTGGTTATTCTATGATTCTATGCTGCACAGCCCTGGGTCCATGATTGCCTCCATACCCCTGCCCTGCTCTGCAGACCCCCAGGGTGGTAGCACACTGACCTTTACAGCCAACACATTTTCCTCTTGCAGTCTCAAGGCCTGTGTTCGGACCAGATCAGGTGTATGGGCTGCTCAACGGAGCCGTTACCATAAAATGCTTCTACCCTCCCACCACCGTGAACAAACATGACAGAAAGTACTGGTGCAGGCAATCCTCCTCGCGCTGCATGACCATCATCTCCACCAACGGCTACATTGCTCCCGGCTACCAAGGCAGAGCCTTCATCACCAACTACCCACTGGAAGAAAACTTCGAGATTAACATCACGGGGCTGACGCTGGCAGACGCTGGCACCTACCAGTGTGGAATTGGTGTCAACGGCAGAGGGCTCTCCCACAAAGTCAATCTGGAAGTTACTGAAGGTAATTACCACCTCAGAATATTATTTTCTTTTGCTTTTTTATCACCTCGCTTTTTAATAAGACCCTACAGAGAGTCTGCTCAACGACTAGAAGCTCAAAATGCTCCATGGTCTTAGGTAACAGCAGCATTCGTTTTCCTCTCTATCCTAACAGAATTGTTATACCATAAATCTGACTTAAAATCAGATTAAATGAGCCTCATCTGAAGGTCACAAACACTGCTTCAACACTACAACCTCCCTCAGCCACTAAGACTTGGTTGGACTCGATGATCCAATGGGTCTCTTCCAACCTGGTTGTTCTATGATTCTATGACTTAGGGAGATGCAGTCAGAGGGTAGAACTGCCTGTCCCTCCCATGTACCCTCCAACCCGTGGCTGAGACTTCACAAGTTGAGTCTGGGACAGCCTCGCGGTGTTGGGCAAGGGCACAGCATGGGGTGAGCTCGTGGCACATCCCATGGGAGGAAGACTCTATGAGAAAAGCTGGTGAGCAATGAAGCTGGGGAAGGGGCTGGAGAACAGGCCCTATGAGGAGAGACTGATTGAGCTGGGGGGGTTTAGCCTAGAGAAGAGGAGGCTGAGAGGAGACCTCATTGCTCTCTACAACTACCTGAAAGTAGGTTGTGGAGAGGAGGGAGCTGGGCTCTTCTCCCAAGGGACAGGGGACAGGACAAGAGGGAATGGCCTCAAGCTCCACCAGGGGAGATTTGGCTGGAGATTAGGAGGAAGTTTTTCACAGAAAGGGTCACTGGGCATTGGAATAGGCTGCCCAGGGAGGTGGTTGATTCCCCTTCCCTGGAGGTGTTTAAGGCACAGGTAGATGAGGTACTGAAGGACATGGGTTAGTGTTTGATAGGAATGGTTGGACTCGATGATCGGATGGGTCTCTTCCAACCTGGTGATTCTATGATTCTATTGTGTTTGATGGGAATGGTTGGACTCAATGATCCGATGGGTCTCCTCCAACCTGGTTGTTCTATGATTCTATGAAAAGCTGCCAAAGAGTCTTGAGTTGCCTGATATGGGATGCAATTGAGTAGATCATACCCTGGTCAGCAGCAGCAGATGATCATATATTATAGCAAAGTATAGAGAAACCCTATATTTAAAAAAAAGAAAAAGCCTTCAGAGATACAGATAAGTCACATGCAGTTATAGAATCATGGAATCTTTAAAGCTGATTGAGACCTCTAAGCTCACCCAGTCCAACTGTGAGCTCAACCTCACCATGTCTGCTAAACCACATCCCCAAGTGCTATGTCTACATGTTTTTTTTGAACTCCCAAGGCATGGAGACTCCACCACTGCCCTGGGCAGCCTCTAGCAGGGCTTCACCACTCTTCCAGTAAAGAAACATTCCCCAATATCCAATCTAAATGTTCCCTGGCACAACTTGAGGCTGTTAAGGGTAGAGTAGGCAGTAGACGCTGACTGGTGACTCCATATACACACAGGTCCACACGTGCCCGAGGGAGCTGAGCTCTTCTACGTGAAGCTCTCCAGCACCTTGACCATGTCCTGCAGCTTTGGGGAGAACACCGTGAGCATGAGAAAATACTTGTGCAAGATGGAGAAGAGCGGCTGCCGTAACATCATCGATAGTCACGGAAACGTTGCCGAGGAGTACACGGGGAGAGCTATGCTGACCAACGAGGAGCCTCCAGGCTCTTTTGTTGTGGTGATAACCCAGATAGACTGGCAAGACATTGGGTTGTACGTGTGCGGGGTCGGCACCTACGGACAGGATGGAGAAACAAAGGAACTGGACGTGCATGTCTACGAGGGTGAGTAAACTATTCCCTCTGGTTTACCCCCTCCCCTCTGCTTCTCTTTCGAAGCATCACTAACAGCCTTATTGTCTTCACCAAGAACTTAAGTTTCCCTTTGCAGAGCACTGTTATCCCATTTAAATGACTAAAAAGATGAGAAAATAGCTGTAACATTCTAAACCATCACTAACAAAACTTATATCCAGACCTGACGTCCCCAGGACAGTCTCCTACCGTCTGCAGCCCTAAACTTTGCTTTAGCCAAAAGAACTTTAATCTGATAATATTTAATCCCTTGGGAGACCACTACATGGTCAAGAGTTAGGCATGTTTGACTGTTCTGGGCCCCTCAGCACAAGAAGGATGTTGAGGCTCTGGAGCGAGTCCAGAGAAGAGCAATGAAGCTGGTGAAGGGGCTGGAGAAGAAGAGGAGAGGCTGAGAGAGCAGAGAGTGTTTATCCTGGAGAAGAGGAAACTGGTAGGAGACCTCATTGCTCTCTGCAGCTCCCTGAAAGGAGGTTGTGGAGAGGAGGGAGCTGGGCTCTTCTCCCAAGGGACAGGGGACAGGACGAGAGGGAATGACCTCAAGCTCCACCAGCGGAGGTTCAGGTTAGAGATTAGGAGGAAGTTTTTCATGAAAAGGGTCATTGGGCATTGGAATAGGCTGCCCAGGGAGGGGGTTGATTCCCCTTCCCTGGAGGCGTTTAAGGGACAGGTAGATGAGGTCTTGAGGGACATGGTTTAGTGTTTGATAGGAGTGGTAGGACACAATGATCCAATGGGTCTCTTCCAACCTGGTGATTCTATGATTATTTTTATCTCCAGAGACAAAGGCTCCTCAGGGAAAGTTCACACTAACTGGAGTGAAAGGCAGCTCAGCAACTTTCACCTACCACTACGAGGGTCTGGATACGTCCTTAACAAAGTACTGGTGCAAGTGGAGGCAGTATGGGTGTGCGCGGATCATCGATAACAAGGGGTTTGTGTCGGGCTTGTATGAAGGGAGAGTGGCCATGTTCGACAACCCAGAAAACAAGTCGGTCACCATCATCCTGAACCAGCTGAAGGACAGTGACCAAGGCTATTACTGGTTCATGACCGATGAGGCAAAGGAGCAGCAAACATCAACTGAGCTGAAGATCATGGATGGTAAGTGCATTGGTAGTTCTCTGCCTGCTCAGGAGCTACCAACAACCCCCTAAGAGCCCCAAAAAAACTTCCTCTGCTCCTTCAAGGAGCGGCCTCACTAGTGCAGAGTCCAGAGGGAGAATCACCTCCCTGGCCCTGCTGGTCACACCATTTCTGATGCAAGCCAGGATGCCATTGGCCTTCTTGGCCACCTGGGCACACTGCTGGCTCATGGTCAGTCGGCTGTCGACCAACACCCCCAGGTCCCTCTCCTCCTGGCAGTTTGCCTCCCATTCCCACCACTGAAACCACTAACATCAGCCTTGATGTTTTGTTTTCCCTCACAGGAGAGCCTGGACTGAAGGGAAAGACGGGAGTGGAGGCACAAGAGGGCTCACGATTGAATTTAACTTGCTTTTATCCGTGCAAGTACTACTCCTACCAGAAGTACTGGTGCAAGTGGAGCAACTCCAACTGCACCCTCATGCCTTCCTCCGACCAAAGGCAGCCAGGGCCAGAAGTGACCTGTGACAAGGACAACAAGGTGGTCATTCTGAGCTTTGACCCTGTGAAAAAGGCAGACGAAGGGTGGTACTGGTGCGGAGTGAAGCACAACGGGGTCTACGGGGAAACCATGGCAGTCTACCTGGAGGTGACTGAAGGTGAGCTCCAAGGCAAAGGCTTGCAGGGGCTTTCCTGCTCACCAGGGCTTTGAATCGTGGAGAGAAGTCCTCTCCGTAGCCACTAGGTTGCAGCACCTCAAAACACAAGTGCTCTCATCCTCCCAGACCAGGTGCCAAGATCACCCTGATGCCACTCAGCTCATCAGAGATGTTTTCATTCACTCATAGAATCATAGAACAACCAGGTTGGAAGAGACCCATCAGATCATCAAGTCCAACCATTCCTATCAAACACTAAATCATGTCCCTCAGGACCTCATCTACCCATCCCTTAAACACCTCCAGGGAAGGGGAATCAACCCCCTCCCTGGGCAGTCTCTGCCAGTGCCCAATGACCCTTTCAGTAAAAAATTTTTAACTAATGTCAAGCCTGACCCTCCCCTGGCAGAGCTTGAGGCCATTCCCTCTCATCCTGTCCCCTGTCCCTTGGGAGAAGAGCCCAGCTCCCTCCCCTCCACAATCTCCTTTCAGGGAGTTGGAAAGAGCAATGAGGTCTCCCCTCAGCCTCCTCTTTTGTGCCTTCATGATTTTTAATCAGAGCAGGTTGCTCAGAGCTCCATCCTTGAATGTTTCCAGGGATGGGACATTTACCACCTCCTGGGCATCCTGGGCCAGTGCTTCACTCCATTTTTTTCCTTATATCTGGTCTAAATCTCCCCACCCTTAGTTTAAAACCATTACCCCTTGTCCTGTCACAACAGGCCTTGCTAGAAGTCCGTCCCCAGCTTTCCTGTGGAGCCCCTTTCAATCCTAGAAGCTGCTATGAGCCTTCTCTTCTCCAGCCTGAACAACCCCAACTCTCTCAACCTGCCCTTCTGCGGGAGGTTCTCCAGCCCTTGGATCATCTCCGTGGCCTCCTCTGGACAACAGAGAAGAGAATCATAGAAAGCTTTAGATTAGAAGGGACCACAAAGGTCATCTGGTCCTAAAACACATCCAACTAGTTTTTGCATCACCATTTTGATGCTGCTCGTCCAACTAACCTCAACTTTTCCCTAGGAGAAGCAGCAAGAAGTGCCGACCACAGCCTCGACCTCCTGGACGCTGATGCCAACAACCACGTTGAAGTCGTTGGCCATGCTGTGGGTGGCTCAGCATCCCGGGGAAGAGCCTCTGATGTTGACGTGCAAAGTGCATCCTCGGAAAAGTTTGTACTCTCCATCATTTATAATTTCTGTGATATTTTTGATG
The DNA here is from genome assembly GCA_033558105.1 of Coccyzus lansbergi. Classification (NCBI taxonomy): domain Eukaryota; kingdom Metazoa; phylum Chordata; class Aves; order Cuculiformes; family Coccyzidae; genus Coccyzus; species Coccyzus lansbergi. The sequence goes on along the minus strand of JAUMJK010000646.1, from coordinate 560,589 downwards.
AACCCCTTGTTGGTATTATATTCACACACTGTGTGTGGTCTAGCAGCAAAGAAAACTTGTCACTGAAGTAATTGGCTCAAAACAGCAGAGGAAAGTGAGCAAGAAAGTTAGAGCAAAAGATCTGATGACTCAAAACTGATCTCTAGCCTAAGTAAGAAAATACAGTCCCAGAAAAGAATGATTAGGAATTCCAGGTAAAGAAAATCAATTGAAAATTCTCCTGTCAAGGTTAGATAGTGCTCCTCCAGGCATTTATAACCATAGAATCACAGATATCCTGAGGTGGAAGGGACCCACAAGGACCATCGAGTCCAACTCCTCTCCCTGTGCAGGACACCCCAACATTCACTCTTCCTCCCCTTGTGAGGAAAGAGCAGAGCAAGATGAGGTCTCCCCTCAGCCTCCTTTTCTCCAGGCTGCACAGACCCAGTGACTGCAGCCGCTCCTCATAGGGCTTCCCCTCTAGATCCTTCAACTTCACGGCCTCTTCTGGACACAATCTCTCTCCTATATTTTTTTTACCCCCAGTCACATGAAAAAGTTCATTAATTGACTTCATTCGCGCTCGCTCAGATTTACCATCCAATATAGAACCTGGATTGCTGGATGTTCATAGACATCACTCAGCCTTGAATCATTTCAAGAATAAACAACTGCATCGCAGAGCTCAAGGTTGTGCCTTTCTCTCCCCTCCAGCTCTGATGAAAGCTCCCCTCCCAACCTGCTTCTTCAAATCCTGACCCCAGTTGGTGCTGTGACCCTGATCCTCGTTGCAGCTTTCGCCGTCTTTAAATACAGGCAGATGAAGAGGTCTGGTGAGTCCCAGGGTTGGGGTTTTCTACTCTTTTTAAGAGGTATCAGCAATATTAGCATGAAAGAGCCGCTTTGTGCATTGCTGTGGGACTGAGCTGCTCCCCAAGCAACGGGAAGGCTCAAGAACTCAATCTCTGCCACTGACCCCATCCTGATGTCTCCCACGCCCAGAGCACAGAAGGGCTGGAATGAGATAGGGGCTGCCCCTCTGCGAGTTTTGCACGTTACCTCCACACACAGAGACAGTTTGGGGGCTGAGGTGTTCGCATGGACCATGAACAAGCGTGCAGGGGGTTTTGGTCCTGTACTTGGGGCACAACAACCCTATGCAGAACTACATACTGGGAGAAGTCTGGCTGGAAAATTGCCAGGAGGAGAGGGGCCTGGGGGTGTTGGTTGACAGGCGAGTGAGCATGAGCCAACAGTGTGGCCAGGTGGCCAAGAAGGCCAATGGTATCCTGGCTTGGATCAGAAATGGTGTGACCAGCAGGGCCAGGGAGGTTATTCTCCCTCTGGACTCAGCACTGGTGAGGCCGTTCCTTGAATCCTGTGTTCAGTTGTGGGCCCCTCAGCACAAGAAGGATGTTGAGGTTCTGGAGAGAGTCCAGAGAAGAGCAAGGAGGCTGGTGAAGGGGCTGGAGAACAGACCTTATGAGGAACAGCTGAGAGAGCTGGGGGTGTTTATCCTAGAGAAGAGGAGGCTGAGGGGACACCTCATTGCTCTCTCCAACTACCCGAAAGGAGGTTGTGGAAAGGAAGGAACTGGGCTCTTCTCCCAAGGCACAGGGGACAGGATGAGAGGGAATGGCCTCAAGCTCCACTAGGGGAGATTTAGGCTAGAGATTAGGAGGAGGTTTTTCACAGAAAGGGTCATTGGGCATTGGAACAGGCTGCCCAGGGAGGTGGTTGATTCACCTTCCCTGGAGGTGTTTAAGGGACAGGTGGATGAGGTTCTGAGGGACATGGGTTAGTGTTTGGTAGGAGTGGTAGGACTCGATGATCCAATGGGTCTCTTCCAACCTGGTTGTTTTATGTTCTATGTTTCTCTCCTCTCTCTTGCCAGACCTGGTGTCAGTCGGGAGCTACAGGACCAACATCAGCATGTCGGACTTCGAAAGCGTGAAGGAGTACAGCGCAAGCAATAACACCTGCGTGCAGGAGAGCCAGGAGACTCAGATAGGAGGGGACGGTAGGTAGATGATGGGGGGGACTTGCCCTCCAGCCCCTGCCCTGGATGCAAGGCTGGGGCTCCCAGAAAGACCTTACACCACAGCCACAGCCTGCACCCCAAGGGTTCCCATGCCCTAACACCTCCTGTTCTCTCCCTGCAGAGTTTATCACCAGCACGGCCACCCCAGAAAGCACTGCTGAGACAAAGAAGGCAAAAAGGGTAAGAGAAGACAGTAAAAATCCTACTGACCTGAGAGACACTATCCTCCAGCCTCTGCCAAAGGAGCTGCCTTCCCTCAGGGGCCTTATTTATACCAAGGTGCTTCCTATTACACCTGATTCCAGGCACCTGGAATCACAGAATCACCAGGTTGGAAGAGACCCACCAGATCACTGAGCCCAACCATTCCCACCAATCACTAACCCATGTCCCTCAGCACCTCATCCACCCGTCCCTTAACCCCGTCCAGGGAAGGTGACGCCTGAGTTAATCCCTTCCATGTGCTGTTAGCCGTTCCCGGCCGCGTGACAGTGTCCTTCTGTCCTTCTCCAGAGCTCCAAGGAGGATGCTGACCTGGCCTATTCCACCTACCTGCTCACGTCCAGCAGCCTGGCTCAGGGCAGCGCCGAGGGGGTCACCACCGCAGAGATGCAGGCGAAGGACTGAGAGGCAACCGGGACCGGGACTGGCTCTACCTTGAGGACCAGAGCAAGGCATCAGCAAGCAGCACTGTTTATTGCTACCACGATTTGCTATAGCTTGACCTTTTTTTGCTTAAATTCAGCTTTGAGCAGTGATTTATAGGAGGAATCGTACGATGCCAAAGGGGGTAGCTGGATTGGAGTGAGCAGGTTGGACTGGGAAACCACAAAAGCTCGAGCGGCTTAAACCAGCAGCAGCCCCAGCCTCACCTTCCAACACGGCAGGCTCTCAAAAGCCAGAAGGCACATTTAAGAATATAATCTCTTTTTTTTTTTTTTTTCTAAAGGCAGCTGGAAAACTCTCTAGAACAACCCCTCGCACTTCTGATTCCTCTAAGCTTTCTCACCCAGAGGGCAGCACCTGCAGACCAGGTGTGGTCTGAAGTGTTTCTGTGCACAAGCAATAAAGAAGAGCACTTGGCTTCAGCAGACTAGGGGCACTCGCAGTCCGGGGAGGGAGTGGGGAGAAGACAGCCAGAGGCACAGTGAGGATGTACCTGGTGGGGGATAATCCTTCCTCCTCTTACTGTAGCTTGATAGCATCACAGCTGATGCTGCAGATGGCACAGGATGGTAGAATCAACCCACAATTAATGGAGATTATGGTTGGACTCGATGACCCGATGGGTCTCTTCCAACCTGGTTGCTCTATGATTCTATGAGATAAACACGAAGGATTTGGAGTAATCTCATGCGTGTTCCCGACAACAACAGGAATCAACCGCAACGTGACATTAATTAGGATGAAAACCTGTTAGCAGCTTATAGAGATGAATAGGCAATAGGTGCTCGCTAGCATCATATTTGCATTATACAGATGTACTCCCCAGCTGAACCAACAATCTCCTGTTTCTCACTTGGAGGCAGAAGAACACAGAGCCACCCGGCTGAGAGTGACCTCGAAAACCCACCCTTTGCTTAATAAACCCGAGCCACACATCACTCACCTTTTCCCTGCCTGACTTCATGTTTATCCAAGTGGAAACTTGAATCATCTGGAGTACTGTGTCCAGCTCTGGAATCCTCAGCATAAGAAGGAGATGGAGCTGTTGGAATGGGTCCAGAGGAGGGACACAGAAATGACCAGAGGGCTGGAGCACCTCCCATACAAAGCCATTTACGCTAACCCATGTCCCTCAGGACCTCATCTACCTGTCCCTTAAACACCTCCAGGGAAGGTGAATCAACCACCTCCCTGGGCAGCCTGTTCCAATGCCCAATGACCCTTTCCGTGAAAACCTTCCTCCTAATCTCTAGCCATGATGCAATAATTATCCCCTTAGCAATGATATCAAGGCTAGGACCTCAAACATCCACCTGGCTCATCTCCCAGGCTGGATCCCCTGAGCAACGTGACTGGGAAGGGGCTTAGGTGTTGGAAAAGGTGTGGAGGGGCCAAGACAGGTCTGTGCCCGCCTGGAGTTGCACGGAGTGAGTGAATGATGCTGGTGCAACAGGAAAGGCGTGTGCTTGGAAAGAGTCCCCAGGGGTGAGCAGTCAGAAAGCTGCAGGAGAAGGCTAAGGTTTGGAAACCTTCTGAGGAGAGAAAACCCCTTTCCCTCTCCCTTTGCAAATCTGCTTCCTCTTCCACCCGCCTGTAGGCATCCTTTCCTCAGCTCAGCTCCTCCTGCGCCACCCTGGGAGTGTCAGGAATGAGTTAAACATGCAGGAGAGTGAGAAATGTGGGTGTGCTCTGTGTCCTGTCAGCCAGCAATGCCTGCACCCCTAAGCCAGGGAAAGTTGAGAGGTTTGGGGTTGTTCATTCTGGAGAAGAGAAGGCTCTGGGGAGACCTTGGAGCAACCTTCCAATATCTGAAGGGGCTGTGAGAAAGCTGGGGAGGGGCTGTTCACAAAGGATGGAGTCACAGGACGAGGGGCAATGGGGATAAACTGGAGAGGGGCAGATTTAGACTAGACATAAGGAAGAATTTCTTCCCAATGAGCTTGGTGAGGCCCTGGAACAGTTTTCCCAGGGAAGCTGTGGCTGCCCCATCCTTGAAATCATAGAATCATAGAATAACCAGACTGGAAGAGACCCATTGGATCATCGAGTCCAACCATTCCCACCAATCACTAACCCAAGTCCCTCAGCACCTTGTCCACCCATCTCTTAAACCCCTCCAGGGAGGGTGACTCAACCTCCTCCCTGGGCAGCGTCTCCCACTGCCCAATCATCCTTTCTGTGAAGAATTTTTTCCTAATGTCCAGCCTGACCCTCCCCTTGTGGAGCTTGAGGCCATTCCCTCTCGTCCTGTCCCCTGTCCCTTGGGAGAAGAGCCCAGCTCCCTCCTCTCCACAACCTCCTTTCAGGGAGTTGTAGAGAGCAATGAGGTCTCCTCTCAGCCTCCTCTTCTCTAGGTTAAACACCCCTAGCTCTCTCAGACACTCCTCTTGTTCTCCAGCCCCTTCACCAGCTTCGTTGCTCTTCTCTGGACTCACTTCAGAGCCTCAGCATCCTTCTTGTGCTGAGGTGCCCAGAACTGAACACAGGATTTGAGGTTTGGTCTCACCAGTGCCGAGTCCAGAGAGAGAAGAACCTCCCTGGCCCTGCTGGCCACGTTGTGTCTGATCCAAGCCAAGGAGGTGTTCAAGGTCAGAGCTATCTGCTGTAGACAAAGGAAATGATCTTGTGGACAAGCAGTGGTCATACTGCGTCATTTGGGTCTCAGCTTTGGTGTCTGTGGTGTGGCAGGAGCCGTGCGTCACCTCTGGGATGCTGGTGTTACTGGGAGTGACTGTATCTCCTCTGAAAGGGCAACCTGGTGAATGCAGAGAGTTTCACCAATGAGAAACTCATAATTCCTCCGAATTTTGACAAACAGACTCAGCAGACTTTCAAGTGGGGTTTATTTACAGTAAAGCGCAACAGAGTTCCAAAAAGCTTAGTACCGAATGTCAGCAAATTACAAGATGTGCGCCCGAACCTTTCTCTATTCAGCAACCACATCTCTTGCATAAAGAGTTTTCTTTTACTGATAAGGCAGAAAACATCACCTCAAAAAGGAAACACAGATTTCTAAGGCCTGACATACCTAGCAGGACCTCTTCTTGGAAGCATTTCTCACCCTGTGCACCTTGTTGCAGCCGGAGCAAGTGGCAGCCACCTCAGACTAGGCCAGATTTACGAGCAAGTGCTTTGCAGCATGAACTCCACTGGAATATACATGAATCTACATTCCCTATACAAAAAAATCTTATAATTTAAACAATTATTAAATGATCTCAGCTTATGCCTGCTAGCAAGAGAAACCCTTTCAGTTTTTCCCTTGCAGAACATCCTTGATAGTATCATAGAATCATAGAACACCCAGGCTGGAAGAGACCCATTGGATCATCGAGTCCAACCATTCCTATCAAACACTAAACCATGTCCCTCAGCACCTCATCCACCCCTCCCTTAAACACCTCCAGGGAAAGTGACTCAACCACCTCCCTGGGCAGCCTATTCCAATGCCCAATGACCCTTTCTGTGAAAAACCTCCTCCTAATGTCCAGCCTGACCCTCCCCTGGTGGAGCTTGAGGCCATTCCCTCTTGTCCTGTCCCCTGTCCCTTGGGAGAAGAGCCCAGCTCCCTCCTCTCCACAACCTCCTTGGTAGGAGGTAGTTGGAGAGTGTAATGAGGTCTCCCCTCAGCCTCCTCTTCTCCAGGATAAACACCCCCAGCTCTCTCAGACGCTCCTCATCAGGCCTCTTCTCCAACCCCTTCACCAGCTTCGTTGCTCTTCTCTGGACTTGCTCCAGAGCCTCAACATCCTTCTTGTGCTGTGGGGCCCACAACTGAACACAGGATTCAAGGAGCAGCCTCACCAGTGCTGAGTCCAGAGGGAGAATCACCTCCCTGGCCCTGCTGGTCACACCAGTTCTGATCCAAGCCAGGATGCCATTGGCCTTCTTGGCCACCTGGGCACACTGCTGGCTCATGGTCAGTCGCTGTCAACCGACACCCCCAGGTCCCTCTCCTCCAGGCAGCTTTCTAGACAGACTTCTCCCAGTCTGTAGCTCTGCATAGGGTTGTTGTGCCCCAAGTGCAGGACCTGGCATTTGGTCATGTTGAACCTCATCCCATTGGATAATAGTCAATTAAGCGAGTGCTGATGTTCCCATCTTAAAAAAAAGACTTTGCCTGTGGACCTGGCTAGCAAAACCCTCGCTGTTCAACTGAACACAGCAGAAATTGCTGAGAAATTGCACTCAGATAGTACATTTGATAGGAATGGTTGGACTTGATGATCCAGCGGGTCTCTTCCAACCTGGTGATTCTATGATTTTCCCATTCACTGCAACGTCCAGCAGCTTCGTTAATGCCTCCTGCTCTCTAGCGAGATTTCTCCAGCCAGTCTAGCAAGATGTCCAGCTCACCCAAGGATTTCATTGCTGCTGATGTGACGTTCAGCTGAAATGAGAGAAAGGAATCAGTTGTACTCAAAGACAAGGGAATACAACCTAATATAAAGAGAATCTGAATATCTGTGTTAATTTGCCCAGGGAGGGAGTTGACTTTCCTTCCCTGGAGGTGTTTAAGGTGCAGGTGGACGAGGTGCTGAGGGACATGGGGTAGTGTTTGATGGGAATGGTTGGACTCGATGATCCAGTGGGTCTCTTCCAACCTGGTTGTTCTATGATTCTATGATTCGAGTCTCAATTTAATGTCTTAGACTTAATTTTTTCAACTTACCCCCTCATAGTTTGCAAGAATTTGCTTGATTTTCTCAGTGGATTCCTCTCCGCACACGCACTTGTTTTCCTCATGCTAGAAAAATAAGGTAGGATTCATCAGCCTGAGGGGTTCATTTTTAAAAATAAGAAATCATTTCCCAGTTATTCTGGAAATCACTCAGGAGTCAATAAGAAAGCTGAGGGGGGACTTCTTACAAGGGTCTGTAGTGACAGGGAAAGGGGGGAATGGCTTTAAATCAGAAGGGGAAGATTTTGATTAGATGTTAGGAAGAAAATCTTCACCATGAGGATGAGGAGGCCCTGGCCCAGGTGGCCCAGAGCAGGGAGGACAGGGACAGTATGAGGGGGAATGGTTTTCGGCTGCAAGAGGGGATATTGAGATGAGATTTTAGAGAGAAATGTTTTGCTGTGAGGGTTGGGAGGCCCTGGCCCAGGTTGCCCAGAGCAGTGGTGGCTGCCCCATCCCTGGAGGGGTTCAAGGGCAGGTTGGATGGGGCTGGGAGCCCCTGAGCCAGTGGGAGGTGTCCCTGCCCATGGGTGGTACTGGATGGACTTGGATAGCCCTTCCAACCCAAAATATTCCACGACTCTGTGGTTACTATAAAGACTGAGATCGTGTTTAGCTGTGAAAAGCCTCCAGGTCCTGAAATCAGACTTGTGCCGAACACAGTTTGAGAGGCAGATGGAGAATATAAATGATGTTCTTGAGAACTAACGTGGGAGTTGGCTGGTGAGTGGGCAAGTATAAAAATTTCCCAGTGGACTTTTCCCAACACAGTTTTTTTTTTTTTTTGCCTTTTTGTCAAAACCACTTTTATCAATTAGGATTTATAAATAAGGAGATATATATATATATATATATATATATGTATATATATATACACACAAAATAGTAACAGCTGAAACTAAGCTCTAGCTACAACCAAGACTCACACATTGCTCCAGTTTCCTCTTGATGCTGAGGAAGGAGTTGGCTATGCTGCTGATTTTGCGGTTGACGTACGAATCTTCCGTCTTGCAGTGTTTGAAAACTTTGTCCACGTAGAAGTTGAAGAGCTGGTGGGCGACGCAGCACCTACCTGAAGACTTAAGGAATAAATTTAATCCTTAAAAGGTCCTCCAAAATGCTTTAAACCTGTAGAGTCATATAATAATCAGGTTGGAAGAGACCCACCGGATCATCGAGTCCAACCATTCCTATAAAGCCATTTCTAACACCAAGCGTGGTTGCTGACCCATGTAAGGCTTTTTTTTCAGTGATGCTAGATGTATAGAATCATAGAACAACCAGGTTGGAAGAGACCCATCAGATCATAGAGTCCAACCATTCCTATCAAACACTAACCCATGTCCCTCAGCATCTCATCTACCTGTGCCTTAAACACCTCCAGGGAAGGTGAATCAACCACCTCCCTGGGCAGCCTATTCCAATGCCCAATGACCCTTTCCGTGAAAAACTTCCTCCTAATCTCTAATGTAAATTGATAATCATAGAATTGTTTAGGATGGAAAGGAACTTTCCAGGCTGCTAGGAAATTATTTTAGGCTGATTTTCCAGGAGGTCCATCCTCAGCAAGTCTCATCGAGTCACCCAAATAATTTTGTAGCTGGATATTAGGGGCTGAGACCTGAAGCAGCTGCATGTTTCCAGCGCCTTAGAGTGTTAGAGAGCTGCAGAATAATTATTTATAGCATATTTCATCTCCTAAGATCTCATTCACTTGCTAAGGGACGTGGGTTAGTGGAATAGTTGGACTCGATGATCGAGTGGGTCTCTTCCAACCTGGTGATTCTATGATTCTATGATTCTTTAATACCCAAATCCTGATTCACCTCACTACGTGTCCACCAACAGATAAAGCTCCCGTAACTGGGGCATCACCAAAAAAAAAAAAAAAATTGAAATCTCTGCCCACCATTTCTGGAAAAAGAGTCAGGGTGAAAGCCCTGGGACACCCACCTCTGTTGAAATACATGATTCGCATCACTTTATCCTCCCCCGACCTGTGGTGTCTGCGTTTCGCAGGAACTTAGAAGCAGTCATGGTATCGAATGACTTCCCTTGAGCTGCAACGCCTCCGGGACGCTCTTAGGATGCTCGCCGGGCAAAATGATTCAGGGAAGAACTGAAGAAGGGGGCGAGGACACCTACCTGAACTTTGTGCAGAGACTGCGGGTGAGACAAGATGCTGAGGGTCCTGATGGGATCTCTGGCTTGCTGCACGGGAGAAGATAGAATCATAGAATCATAGAACAACCAGGTTGGAAGAGACTCATCGGATCATCTAGTCCAACCATTCCTATCAAACACTAAACCAAGTCCCTCAAGACCTCATCCACCCGTCCCTTAAACACCTCCAGGGAAGGTGACTCAACCACCTCCCTGGGCAGCCTATTCCAAATTTCAGGAGCAGCCAACTGAAGAACTCCCCTGGCTCCACCAGAGCCCAGAGCAATACTTACAATGTTGGTTTTAATTGTGGTGAAACTAGATCGGATCTCGGTCACGCTCATGGAAACCCGGCAGGCTCCGAAGTGGAAGATTTTGTTCCCGGCCGTCAGCATCAGATTCACCCGGCACGACACGGAGAAGAGGCAGAGGAACAAGTGGGATGTCTTCATCTCGCTGTAGGATGCAAGCACCACCACTTGGGAAATCTACTCAAGGAAGACAATATTGCTTTGCTCTCTTTCCTAAACAACATTAGGCTAGACATTAGGACAAAATTCTTCACAGAAAGGGTCATTGGGCGCTGGAGCGAGCTACCACCTACCCAGGGAGGTGGTTGATTCACCTTCCCTGGAGGTGTTTAAGGCATGAGGTGCTAAGGGACATGGTTTAGTGTTTGATGGGAATGGTTGGACTCGATGATCCGGTGGGTCTCTTCCAACCTGGTTATTCTATGATTCTAAAACATTGATATCTGTGAATATATAGAATTTTTATATAGTACTGGGACATGTAGACATGTAGTAAAAAACCCATTTCAAACAGTGTCTCTATTCCTTCTTTATTCCCCAAGTGCAAGAGAAAAAACATCAAATAAAACCAAATATTTAGATGCCCAAACAAGAAAAAAAAACCCCACACACAACAGTAGAAGTTGCATGTAAATAGACAAGGTTCTTCTGAAACATTTCCATGAGAAAAACAGATACAGAGAAATTAAAATTTCAACCCTCTCCTGCCCCAGAAGCAGCAGGAGGCAACTGTGACTGAAAAACTGATCACAAAGAAAGTGCTTTCCCTCAGAAATAGCTTCAAATGATTTCAAAAGCAGGTTCTGTTAGCACTGAAATACTAAGGTTATTGCTGAGAAAACCTTTCAGAGAAACGTTATAGAAGTAAAAGGAAATCTGCCCAAGCCCAGAAGGACAAACCCAGTATCCTACCTCGTTCTTTGATGTGGGCTCACCTGTCCCCCAGGTATCTGACCTGAAGAGCTCTGGAGAAAGCATTTATATCCAGGTATCGGGAGGAAATAACTCTCGGATTAACTTTTGGGATTTTTCTTGCTTTTCCCAGCACGTAATTTCCTTCTGTAATTGGCTGAATTAATGAGCTAGTGAAAGGGACCAACTCTTACCCACAGGTGTTTCCCTCTCCTATGGAGGCGGAAATCTTGGCATCGCTGTGTCACTTCTCTTTCGGGAAGAAGGACGCGACCGAGCGGAGGGACAGTCCTGGGGGTTCCATCCCCAAAACATCCTGCTTGGACGTGGAGTCGTGCTGCCAAGCTCCGCTCGGTGAGATCTCTGGCTCCCACGGAGGTGTTGGGGTGCAGGAAGTGGAGTGGAATCACCCCCTGAGATGCCAGTGGTCCAAACCGCCCAAGGTGGGAGGGTTTCTGGCAGTAGGACATGATGTGCTGTTGAAATAACATGACTCAGAATGTTAGCGAGACCTTTCTCCACAAAGGGCCTTCACCCACTGGGAATGGGGACCTGGCTTGCTCCTCAGGTGGGTGGACACCAGCCTCCATTGGCACATCCCTGGTGCTTGGAGACTGGAGTTGACAGGTAGGAGAGGGCTTTGGGATGACACTGAGCCCTCCTCACTGCCAGAAGTCACTTGGTTTTCAGCAGCCTGGGTGATGTGGGTGATGTTTATGCACAGCCCAAAGCCTGCGGAAGGACAGAAATTCCACTCCAACAAGCCCAGTGGCAGCAGCAAAGTCTTTGCAAAGACTTTGACTGCAAAGACTTTGACTGCAAAGTCTTTGCAGTCAAAGCCTTTGCTTGAGGATAAGTCTACGGTTACCCTGCTGAGAAAAAAAAAAAACAACACAGCCAAGGCCTTTGAGTAGCCAAGGGAAATTCTCACACTGACATCCCATCTCCAAACTGTCCCTTTGAACAGGGTTTGCAGTTGAGATTTGCCAGGAAAGGTGAACGTGTCAGCACTGGTGCAAAACCCAGGCTGGTTCACCACGCTCTGGCTCTGAGGCCGGGTTCTTTGCTTCTGTTACCCCTCTAAAGGTATTTGAGTCTAGTTTACAAACGAAAACCAAGCAGTTAAAAAACTTCTTGGACTACCTGTACCCAGGAGAGGGCACAGAAGGACTTAAAAGGCATGGAGGGAGGAAAGATCCCACTCTAATTCCACATAGATCCTCTGAAGCAGAAGCTCTGGGTGAAAGCAGCAACCTGAGTGTGTTGCAACTCAGCTCGATCCGTGCAATATAAAGCTTCACCGTGTGAGTAATTTATTGATAACCAAGTTCAATCTTGAGCAGGGGAGGACGAGGCAAATGGATTTTATGCCTGGGCTAGTCACACTGTTGCACACAGCATTGCCCAAACTACCCCAAGTGCACAAAACGCACCTCGTCAAAGCCAAAAAGGCAGGTCCCAAGCTGCGTCTGCCCTCGCTGAGGTGTCGGAGGGATGCTCAGCAGCACACGGCTGGTAATTTCTGCCTTTCCCCCACATCAATTCCCAGCTGCTCCCTGTCGTTGCAGCAAAAGTTCTTCCTGGAGCGGAGGAAGCGGCACCGGCAACGTTCCCAGGTAGCTGGGTGCACACCCAGCCTTGGTGGGGAAACGAGGGAAGAGGCAGAGCTTTCTTACATAATTATGTAAATGGGGATGACAAGAAGGGATTTCTTTTTTCTTTTTTTTTTTTTTTTCTTTTTTTCCTTTTGGTAACTGAACTGACGCTCGCGATACATCAGCCAAATGCCAGCAGGCAAGAAACTGCTGGGGGTTAAAAACTGGTGCTGGGGTGGTAGAGAACTGAAGTAGAGTCGAGTCACCTTCCCTGGAGGAGTTTAAGGGACGGGTGGACAAGAAGGAATGGCCTCAAGCTCCAACAGGGAGGGTCAGGCTGGACATTAGGAAAAAAACTTTCACAGAAAGGGTCACTGGGCACTGGCAGAGGCTGCCCAGGGAAGAGGTTGAGTCACCTTCCCTGGAGGGGTTTAAGGGACAGGTGGACGAGGTGCTGAGGGACATGGGTTAGTGTCTGATAGGGATAGTTGGACTGGATGATCCGATGGGTCTCTTCCAGCCTGGTGAGTCTATGATTCTATGATTTCTCATCTGCTCTGGGAAGGAAGAGGGAAAGGAGAAATAGGGATTTTGGAAACACAGCAGCCTGATGATGCCGATGAGCTCAGAGAGTGGAATGGGAAAGGACTCCCCAAGGCGCTCTCGGAATTACTAAGCCTTCTACATGCAGCATTGCTGGGAGAGCCTGCTGGGGGCAGGGAAGTAGTTCTCTCCCTGGGAAACCTTCCAGGCAACTCCCGGCTAAGAGAGGAGGGCTCCTCCCTTGGGATTTTATGGCAGGCACGTTGTGACAAGGGCACGCTAGGAGTAGTTACAACCCCAAATCAAGCAAAGGTAGCAGAGAGGGTTGCTAGGCAGCTGCCACCATGCCAGGGAACTGAAAACAGCTCCATCTACCATGAGCTTGTCTGAGAAATCATTGATATGACGTGGAGAGCAGCACAGCTCTGGCACAGCTCATACCCAAAGCAATGCAGATCATGAAGGCACAAAAGAGGAGGCTGAGGGGAGACCTCATTGCTCTCTACAACTCCCTAAAAGGAGGTTGTGGAGAGGAGGGAGCTGGGCTCTTCTCCCAAGGGACAGGACGAGAGGGAATGTCTTCAAGCTCCACCAGGGGAGGGTCAGGATGGACATTAGGAAAAAAAATTTCACAGAAAGGGTCATTGGGCATTGGAATAGGCTGCCCAGGGAGGTGGTTGAGTCACTTCCCTGGAGGTGTTTAAGGGACGGGTAGATGAGGTGCTGAGGGACATAGTTTAGTGTTTGATAGGAATGGTTGGACTCAATGATCTGATGGGTCTCTTCCAACCTGGTGATTCTATGAATCAAAAAAACCCAAATCATCGTGATCCTAACGAGCCGTGCTGTCACGCACTGACCACACGTTGACACTAGGCTTCCCGTAAAGCCTTTCGAAGAGATAAGGTATGAGTTTCAGGCGTGCGTTTCAATGTGCTTTGATGATACAAGATCTGATAACGCGTCGCAGACCACTATTTGTTCACCATTCCTTATCATTACTCACATTTCACAGCAGCTTAAAGGTACAGCAGCATCGCAGATGAGACACTGATAGTGGTTTGTACACAGAGCCCAGAGCCAGACAGCGTGAATCATAGAATCATAGAACAACCAGGTTGGAAGAGACCCATCGGATCTTCTAGTCCAACCATTCCCATCTAACACTAAACCAAGTCCCTCAAGACCTCATCTACCCATCCCTTAAACACCTCCAGGGAAGGGGAATCAACCACCTCCCTGGGCAGTCTATTCCAATGCCCAATGACCCTTTTCATGAAAAACTTCCTCCTAATCTCTAGCCTAAATCTCCCCTGGTGGAGCTTGAGGCCATTCCCTCTTGTCCTGTCCCCTGTCCCTTGGGAGAAGAGCCCAGCTCCCTCCTCTCTACAACCTCCTTTCAGGTAGTTGTAGAGAGTAATGAGGTCTCCTCTCAGCCTCCTCTTGTCCAGGATAAACACCCCCAGCTCTCTCAGCTGCTCCTCATAGGTTCTGTTCTCCAGCCCCTTAATAACCAAGTTCGTCAACAATAGCTGCACCTCAGGAGCTCCTCCTGGCATCCTCCAGGAACAGATCCACCAAACCAACTCAGCCACCTGGAATGAAAACACCAGGGAAGACTGGTCATGGTTGGACTCGATGATCCCATGGGTCCCTTCCAACCTGGTTGTTCTGTGATTCTGTTACTGTAGGACACCAAAAAACCTCATCAAAAGTACAGAATTCTGCTTCCACCGGCAGAACGAAAAGTTTCTACCTGTGTGTTATGTACTGAAGGAATTCCTTACACACTTTCAGGGGGTAAATCTTGAGACCTGAATCCCAGCTGGGAGCTAAGGGGAATAGAATCATAGAATCATAGAACAACCAGGTTGGAAGGGACCCATCGGATCTTCTAGTCCAACCATTCCTATCAAACACTAAACCAAGGCCCTCAAGAGCACTGCCTGTCTCAGTGGTTTGTGCTGCTGCTCACAGAGCATGAAAAAATCAGAGCTGTAATCACCAAGCAACCACCTGGCCCTGCAATCCAGAGCCCGTTTCAGCTCTTGTTTGACCACGAGCTAAGCTGACATGGTCCTTTTGACCCCCAGAGATTGGCAGCAGCAGCCAGATGGGTGTCAGCACCTCGACATCACTCTTTCCATGAGCTCCTGCACCGACGCACTTGGCGATGGAAACATTCTCCGCGGCTGCCAGCGCCTTCTCCAAGCCCCACAAGCCACTCTGCTCCTTCTTAATGAGCACAATTCATTATCGAGGGAAACCGAGGGCCCTTGGTTGCCTTGCAGGCTGCCCAGCCCCGCTGCTCGCTCAGCCGCAGCTCTGTCGTGCTGCTGACAAAAGTGAAAAAGAAAAAAAAAAATTGTTTTTCTCGGTTAGACTCATCAAATGACTCAGAAAAAAAAAAAAAAAAACTCGGCGAGGAGTTATGGGCTGATAGGTGTGGTACACCGAGTGCCCTCTTCTCAATCACGTTTTTAGCCATAACCACTCGATTAATTTTGAAAATCAAACACTGAGCGATGACTTTCAGGGAGCGACAGGCTGAGCACAGCTCAGCTTAAGGAAACGCAGCTTTTCTTAAGCCAAGTACAAAGGGTGTTCAAAGATGTTGGAGAGAAATCCTGATTGTTTCCCAGGATTTCTTCCCGAGTGGCTCACAGTGCCCTCACCAGCTTTAGGAACTCCCTTCATGGGCAGAGCAGCTGCTTTTGGGGTGTTGAGTGGCTTCAGGAGAGGCTGTCCCCACCCTCAATGGTGAATCATGATTTAGAGCATCACTCACGATTGTCCCTCTGGGGCTGTTTCTTTTCTTGCCACCTGCAGCCCAGCCTGGGGTTGTCCCCATGTGTGTGTCTCATCAGAAAGGAGACAGCGGGAGCATCACCCATCACTGTCCCTGTCCTCACTCGCTGGCCCCAGCCAGGTTGAGATCCTGTACGTTGAGATCCTGCACTTTGAGATCTTCACGTCACAGAAAATAAATCTACCTCAGCCTCTGCCTCCATGGAGCAGATGCGACACTCTGAGCATGACTCAGAGTGATGCTACCGAGCCAGGATTTCACCTAAACAGGTTAAATAAAAAAAAAATTTAAAAGGGAAAAAAAAAAAAAAAAAAAGAATGTTTCCCTCCCACTCCACTAAGATTTACCTCTGCGGAAAGGCAAAAGTGTAGTGGAGGATCTTGTACAGCGAAATATCTGTTCTTCAGAAACCCATCGATTTAGTCACCAGGGTAGGGGACGTTGAACATTAGATAGAAGCTTCTCCTTTTTTGAAAAATTGTGAACTGATCTTTTGGTTATCATAAATGGCATCTTCCCCAAAGGGAAATGCTTATTGTGAGTCTTTAGAGCTGAACGACGCAGCTAAAGAGCTGCTCCTGACAGCTTCTCTTCAACTATCCAACAGTCATAGAATCATAGAATCACCAGATTGGAAGAGACACACTGGATCATGGAGTCCAACCATTCCCATCAATCACTAACCCATGTCCCTCAGCACCTCGTCTACCCGTCCCTTAAACCCCTCCAGGGAAGGTGACACAACCCCCTCCTTGGGCAGCCTCTGCCACTGCCCAATGACCCTTTCCATGAAAATATTTTTCCTAATGTCTTCTGTCCAGTGCGTCCAACAATTCCTCTGCTAAGCCCGTGCTCACAAAGTCATGAGTGTGCTCCAGTTGGGCAAGAGGACGAGCTGGGTGTGACGCTAGGGACTGGCCCTGGGGAGTTCAACACATTCCTGCTGATGTCAGGAAGCAGACGGAGAATCAAATTGCTTCTAGGAAATTTTCTACCCAAAATAAGGACAAGCTGAGAGAGTTGAGGTTGTTCACCTGGAGAAGAGAAGGCGCCGGGAAGACCTTAGAGCAGCTTCCAGTGCTGCAAGGGGCTCCAGGAAAGATGGGGAGAGGCTCTGGAACAGGCAGGACAGGGAGAGGATGAGGGGGAATGGTTTTCAGCAGCAAGAGGGGAGATTGAGATGAGATTTTAGGGAGAAATGTTTTGCTGTGAGGGTGAGGAGGCCCTGGCCCAGGTTGCCCAGAGCAGAGGTGGCTGCCCCATCCCTGGAGAGGTTCAAGGGCAGGTTGGATGGGGCTTGGAGCCCCTGATCCAGTGGGAGGTGTCCCTGCCCATGGCAGAGGTGGGACTGGATGGACTTTAGGGTCCCTTTCAACCTAACCCGTTCTGTGATTTTTGCTTCTGTGAAAACTATAACATCTCAAGAATTACCAAAAAATATCTTAGCAGCAAAGGCTTGGATGCAGATCACGCTTCTATGATCGTTTCCCCAGTCGGAAAGTGAGTTTTGACGGTTTGTTTTTAGTTTTTGTCCCCATCCTGTTAGGAAAACCAGCTATTTCAGCCAAATTTGAGGTACGGTTGCCCAAAAAGCGCTGCCCTGCCCTTGGTGAGGAACAGGAGCAGCCACAAGGGAAGAACGTGGAGCCCAGCACCCTCGCTGAGCTTTGCAACCGTCCCCAAACGTGCACATATTTCAAAGAGTCAAATCTACCAACGAGATGAAACGCATGAAGAAATGAGGCTTTCTCAGTACCTGGGAGGTTTCAGAAGCTTTTTGATGTGGGCATCCAACACATTAGTAATGGAGCTTCTTTAAGCAAGCGGTGATGCCAACGTAGAAGAGAAGAAAATGCTGAAGCACAGCCAAGATCCTGAGCTCCTGCTGATGATGTGCTGAGGGACATGGTTTAGTGTTTGATAGGAATGGTTGGACTCAATGATCCGATGGGTCTCTTCCAACCTGGTTGTTCTATGATTCTATGATTCTATGACCTGCAGGGCTGCTGAGAGGACCGAGACTTCAAAAAGAATGAAAACTTTCTTGGAAGGTGTTTCTGAGGGAGAGAGCTGTGAATAAGAAAAACGACCTAAGTCAGACAAACTTCCACTTTTGAAACCCACAAGCAGCCCCCTTGCATGCCCTTCCTACAGAATCCAGGTCTCTTTACCACTCCTGCTTCAAAAGAAGGATGTTGAGGCTCTGGAGAGAGTCCAGAGAAGAGCAACGAGGCTAGTGAAGGGGCTAGAGAACAGGCCCTATGAGGAATGGCTGAGAGAGCTGGGGGTGTTCAGCCTGGAGAAGAGGAGGCTGAGAGGAGACCTCATTACTCTCTACAACTACCTGAAAGGAGGTTGTGGAGAGGAGGGAGCTGGGCTCGTCTCCCAAGTGACAGGGGACAGGACAAGAGGGAATGGCCTCAAGCTCCACCAGGGGAGATTTAGGCTGGAGATTAGGAGGAAGTTTTTCACACAGAGGGTCATTGGGCATTGGAATAGGCTGCCCAGGGAGGTGGTTGATTCCCCTTCCCTGGAGGGGTTTAAGGGACGGGTGGATGAGGTGCTGAGGGACTTGGTTTAGTGTTTGATAGGAATGGTTGGACTAGAAGATCTGATGGGTCTCTTCCAACCTGGTCCCTTAAACCTCTCCAGGGAAGGTGACTCAACCCCCTCCCTGGGCAGCCTCTGCCACTGCCCAAAGACCCTTTGCATGAAAAATTTTTTCCTGATGTCCAGCCTGACCCTCTCCTGGTGGAGCTTGAGGCCATTCCCTCTCATCCTGTCCCTTGGGAGAAGAGCCCAGCTCCTTCCTCTCCACAACCTCCTCTCAGGTATTTGCAGAGAGCAATGAGATCTCCCCTCAGCCTCCTCTTCTCCAGGATAAACAAGTTGCCAACAACTGCAGAGAGGTTGGGTTGGATGGGCTTGAAGGTCCCTTCCAACCCAAACCATTTCATGGTTCTAATTAGAGAAGCCAAATTGTCATGAGTGGCCAGCAAGAGCTCTTTTTTGTGTCTTTCCTCCCCTGTTTCTTTCTTCCCTGGAGCTGGGGGCAGGCTGAGCTCCCACCCCTGCTGCATCTCTGCGTGGGTTTGTGTGCATCCAGCACCCACAAAAGCAGCTTTTGGCCCCTCACGGTTGTGAAATCGAGAACGATTCGAGTCCCGAGTTAAAAAGGACTCAGGGCAATATTAGCCCAACCCAAACCGAAACCCGCGTTCAGGCGCTGAGTTATGTACAGAATCCACAGCTAATTTACTGAAACATAAGTTTCGGTTTTGGTGAAAGCTAAATCTATGACAGCTCTGCCTGGCTAGTGGTGTGATTCATTTGCTCCCCAGATAATTAAAAAATCGAGCTGATAGCAGCAGCAAGCACTCAGTTTCTCCTCTATTAGGCATCATTTATTGCCTGCACTGTCAGCGCTTTTCACCCTCTGGGGCAAACCCAGGGGCTTTGTGGGACACCCGGCTCCAGCGCTTGCTCAAATCTTGAGTTAAACCCAATTTTATAAAATAAAAAAAATGCCACGTGTGACTTTTTGGTATCACATTAGTGGGTTTTTTTAACCTGGAGAAGAGGAGGTTGAGGAGAGAGCTCATTGCTCTCTGCAACTACCTGAAAGGAGGTTGTGGAGAGGAGGGAGCTGGGCTCTTCTCCCAAGGGACAGGACAAGAGGGAATGGCCTCAAGCTCCACCAGGGGAGGTTTAGGCTGAACACTAGAAAAAAATTTTTCACTGAAAGGGTCATTGGTCAGTGACAGAGGCTGCCCAGGGAGGTGGTTGAGTCACCTTCCCTGGAGGGGTTTAAGGCATGAGGGGACGAGGTGCTGAGGGACATGGGTTAGTGATTGATGGGAATGGTTGGACTCGATGATCCAGTGGGTCTCTTCCAACCTGGTGATTCTATGATTCTATGATCTCCATCCACATCAGGTTGCTCAGAACCCCATCCAGCCTGACCGGGAGTGCTTCCAAGGGCTGAGTTTCTTACCACCATCAATGTAAAACATTTCTACCTTCTATCTAGTCTGAATCTCTCCTTTTTTTTAGTTTAAAACCATTTCCCCTTGTTTCATCACAACAGGCCCTGCTAAAAAGTCTGTCCCCATCCTCCTCCTTTATGTCTCTTAAGTATCTTACCAAGTTTTATGTTTTCACGGGAGTCCAAGGAAGATTCACTTCAGGAATGATAGGAATGGTTGGACTCGATGATCCAGTGGGTCTCTTCCAACCTGGTGATTCTATGATTCTATGAATGGGATCAGGCACCGAAGTCCTTTTTCAATGAGCCCTTTCCTCGTGGGCCTTGAAGGCTGCAATTAGGAAGCAGAAGATGACCGAGAAGGCTGGAAAACCCCTCTTGTTGAAAATGGTGTTTAAAAAGAAGAAAGAAGAAGGAGAAGGAGAAGGAGAAAGATCTCGTGAACTTCCTCTGCTAACTGTCTCCTGCTTGTTCGGAAAGGACAGATCAGCAGTTCATCACCCACTCCCTGCAAGCAGCTCTCTGCTGAAAATATGAAGTCAAATGTAAAAGCTGTGATTGTTGCAATTCTCTTAATTTATATTAATGGTTAAAACAGGCAAGAATCATAGAATCATAGAACAACCAGGTTGGAAGGGACCCTTCGGATCTTCTCGTCCAACCATTCCTATCAAACACTAAACCAAGTCCCTCAAGACCTCATCCACCCATCCCTTAAACACCTCCAGGGAAGGGGAATCAACCACCTCCCTGGGCAGCCTATTCCAATGCCCAATGACCCTTTCTGGGAAAAACTTCCTCCTAATCTCCAGCCTAAATCTCCCCTGGTGGAGCTTGAGGCCATTCCCTCTTGTCCTGTCCCCTGTCCCTTGGGAGAAGAGCCCAGTTCCCTCCTCTACGCAACCTCCCTTCAGGTAGTTGTAGAGAGTAATGAGGTCTCCTCTCAGCCTCCTCTTCTCCAGGCTAAACAACCCCTGCTCTCTCAGTCGCTCCTCATAGGTTCTGTTCTCCAGCCCCTTCCCCAGCCTCGTTGCTGTTCTCTGGACTCACTCCAGAGCCTCAACATCCTTCTTGTGCTGAGGGGTCCAGAACTGAACACAGTATTCAAGGAGCGGTCTCCCCAGTGCTGAGTGCAGAGGGAGAATCACCTCCAAGTAGGTCAGTTATCAAAACTCCTCCCTTGATCCCACCCGGACTGGGTTATCATAGAATCATAGAATCACCAGGTTGGAAGAGACCCACCGGATCATCGAGTCCAACCATACCCATCAAACACTGACCCATGTCCCTGGCTTAGGACAAACCAGTCCTTGCAGAACCCCAAACCTCTCTGAGGAAATAAACACTCGAGTTGGGGGACAAAATATGCGAAGGAGGAACAGGTCAGCGAGTCACTGCAGCTCAGGCTCTGTTTATTATGTTCCTGCGGAAAACAAAGGCGGCAACAAGTCCAAAGTAGAGAAGTAGCCAAGTTCCTGTTTCTGCCTTCTATGATTTTGCTTGGATACTGTCATTTTCTTATACATATTTCTTATTTTATTCCAATACGAAGACCTCCTTTTAGTTTTTCTTGCCCCTTCTCCTTCTGGATCTATGAGGGAACATCAAAAGTTGCTTCATGCAACCCAAACTCTCATCGCTGGCCTTACAGAGCCAACATCCTTTGTCTTTTAGAAACAGAAACCTACCAGTGAAGTGAGAAAGGAATCTTGCAATAAAAGATAAACAAAAAGAGACAAACCACAAAGCAAGTCTTCTGGTTATAAAAACATTTTGAAATCAACCCAAGCAGCTGATTCTTCTACAAGGCAAACATTGAGGCAAGCAAGTTTGCTTCGGCCACTTCCATCTGTTTCAGCCGCTTCATCCTTTGCCTGATGAAAAAAAGAAATTATGCAGGAGATTCAATAGGCTGAATGCAGAAGGTTTCCATTTCTAGCAAGCAAATCATAGAATCACAGAATCATAGAACAACCAGGTTGGAAGAGACCCATCGGATCATCGAGTCCAACCATTCCTATCAAACACAAACCCATGTCCCTCAGGACCTCATCCACCCGTCCCTTAAACACCTCCAGGGAAGGGGAATCAACCACCTCCCTGGGCAGCCTATTCCAATGCCCAATGACCCTTTCTGGGAAAAACTTCCTCCTAATCTCTAGCCTAAATCTCCCCTGGTGGAGCTTGAGGCCATTCCCTCTCGTCCTGTCCCCTGTCCCTTGGGAGAAGAGCCCAGCTCCCTCCTCTCCACAACCTCCTTTCAGGTAGCTGGAGAGAGTAATGAGGTCTCCTCTCAATGAGGTCTCCTCTCAAAGCTACCAGACAAGCTGCAGATCACTAGAACAAGGCCACATTAACTTTAACACGGAGGATGTTTTATCTTTTGAGGTCTTTGTTTCATCCGAATAAGACCAATGAGAAAGGGTAAATGTATGTCAGTGGCTTTAAGAGTCTCATGGGGACTGGTGACCAGAGCAGTGGTTACTGCCCCATCCCTGGAGGAGTTCAAGGGCATGTTGTGTGGGGCTTGGAGCCCCTGATCCAGTGGGAGGTGTCCCTGCCCATGGGATGGAACTGGATGGGTTTTGAGCTCCCTTCCAACCCATTCCACAGTTCTATAATTCAGTGACAACTTTTAAAGCCTTCAACCTCCGCAAAGCACATCGGAGGGATCATGTTTTAATGAAAAAAAATCTCTGCTTATATAAATGAGATCAATCTAAGATTGTTCTTCCTCCTCTTGCTCTTGGGACACACCCTGTGCTGGTAGAAATTCCTCCACTTAAAGCAGACAAAGACAACATAAAGAAAACCTTCTAGTAATTCTATTCTATTCTATTCTATTCTATTCTATTCTATTCTATTCCATTCCATTCTATTCCATTCCATTCTATTCCATTCCATTCTATTCCATTCCATTCTATTCCATTCCATTCTATTCCATTCTATTCTATTCTATTCTATTCTATTCCATTCCATTCCATTCTTTCTCAAACTCGGCAGCTGTTTATTCCAGGAATCATACAACTTGCTCTCTTGGCACTCTCAGAAGGGATATCGAAACATTAGATTTGAGTAGAGCCTTCCACACACATCAATATTGCTTTTCTGGTTGAGTAAAGAACCAGCTCAGAGCTCAGGTTTACCGAGCGGCTCATAGGGGAGTCCCAGGGCCACCACGTTATCACCAAAAAAAAAAAAGGTTTTGGAGCCAAGAAGGGGCACACGGGAAATCCCCTAGTGACACCAAGGATGCTGCAGCATCTCTTGCGGCTCCGGGGGTGACCCAACATCACGTGCGGCATCACCGGTTGCGGCACACACTTAATTTTCTACTAAGGAGGGAAAAAGAAAGCTGAGAATTTCTCAACCCACAGTGTGAGCTGCTCCGTGCTGTGCAAAATAAAAAAAAAAAAAAATAACACCCCAAAACTCCACCGCTCAAGGGCCCCAGCCTGGTGTTTGGCTTCAGAGTCAGATGCCACTGGGGAAAGCGAGCGGAGCTGCCTCCGTAATTCACCCAACAGGTCACGTTCTGCTGCTGAGTGGCTGGTTTACAGTATCTGATTTCTCAAACCGTGATAACCAGTTTCTGTCTTATGACCATTCATCTCTATAAATAGTTCGGTTTTGTGTTACTGGCCCAGGCGGAGATGCCAAATCATGACACAGACAATGTTCTCCAGAAGATCCAAGCACCCCAGCAATACCAAAACTAGAAAAAAAAAAAAAAGAAACTCCTCAAGACAGCATTTGTGAAAGGGTTTGTTCAAGACAGGAGTTGCTCAAAATTGCCCCTGTGGTGTGCTCAAAAGAGAAGGACGCGCAAGAAGTGTTTGAGTAAGCCAAGACTGACCCTATGTTTGACTAAATATGCAGAGTTTTATTTTCTCGGCTTCCCTGGTAAACGTACCGTGTTTTTCTAAGAAAGGCTTGTTCATCCTCCTTGCTTATTCAGAGCTTCTCGCTGCCTGAAATGCCATCACCAAAGTCTCATTGGTCTATATAAGGACAGAAAAGGACATTGAGCTTTGGAAAATCCTCACCAGTGATTTATTTCCTTAAGATAAGAGAAGAAAGGTAATAACAATTTTAT
This sequence comes from Coccyzus lansbergi, assembly GCA_033558105.1. NCBI lineage: Eukaryota > Metazoa > Chordata > Aves > Cuculiformes > Coccyzidae > Coccyzus > Coccyzus lansbergi. The sequence continues at coordinate 536,805 of JAUMJK010000646.1, read as the reverse complement.
TTGGAACTGCTGCCCTGGGAGTGGGGGTTATTGAGCCTGGAGAAGAGGAAGCTGAGAGGAGACCTCATTACTCTCTACAACTACCTGAAAGGAGGTTGTGGAGAGGAGGGAGCTGGGCTCTTCTCCCAAGGGACAGGACGAGAGGGAATGGCCTCAAGCTCCACCAGGGGAGATTTAGGCTAGAGATTAGGAGGAAGTTTTTCCCAGAAAGGGTCATTGGGCATTGGAACAGGCTGCCCAGGGAGGTGGTTGATTCACCTTCCCTGGAGGTGTTTAAGGCACAGGTAGACGAGGTCCTGAGGGACATGGTTAGTGTTCGATAGGAGTGGGTGGACTTGATGATCTGATGGGTCTCTTCCAACCTGGTTGTTCGATGATTCTATGATTCTATGAGCAGCCTCACACGCATGAGGGCAGCATCCTTTGCCAAGAAGGTGGTCTGATGCTGTGTCAGGGGGTTCATGAACTGCCTCGAGCAGCCTGAGCCAGTGGGAGGTGTCCCTGCCCATCGTAGGGGATTGGAACTAGATGATCTTTAAGGTCCCTTCCAACCCAAACTATTCTATGATTATAGAATCATAGAATCACCAGGTTGGAGGAGACCCACTGGATCATCAAGTCCAACCATTCCCACCAATCTCCAAACCATGTCTCTCAGCACCTCATCCATCTGCACCTTAAACCCCTCCAGGGAAGGTGAGTCAACCACCAACCTGGGACAAAAGCTTGTGTCGAGGGCTGATTCTCAATAGATGATTCTGTGTTGAGGGCTGATTCTCAATAGATTCTATGATTTGTTAGAGATGAGAGGGTGTGGATGCAGCACCAACCTCCTCCATGTCTCTGCACCTTTTCAGAGCAGAAGAAAATGGTCAAGAACATGCAGCCTGGGGAAAAGAGCACAGTTCGCACTTCTAGGCTGACAGAGAGCACCTTGATATCCCAGGACAGGATATTAAACAGGGAAGTTATTCCCTATTTGTCAGTTTGGGTTAGAAGGGACCTCAAAGCCCATCCAGTTCCACCCATGGGCAGGGACACCTCCCACTGGCTCAGGGGCTCCAAGCCCCATCCAACCTGCCCTTGAACCCCTCCAGGGATTGGGCAGCCACCTCTGCTCTGGGCAACCTGTTCCAGGGCCTCCTCACCCTCACAGCAAAACATTTATTCCTAAGATCTCATCTCAACCTCAGATAAAAAACATTCAACTCATCCTATCCCTGCCCTCCCTGATCCAGAGCCCCTTCCCAGCCGGAGGGGCTCCAAATATTGGGAGTTTTATGAGTGCAATTAAAACTGCAAATATTTCTCGGTTAAGTCAAGCACTGAAACACCAACTCAGTGGAGATTTCCTCTAATCTGTAAAGTGATGCTTTTAGGTCAAGATTCCAACCTGATTTAGACGACATGGAAGTTCTGGACCTTATGTAAGGCTCTCATGTGTCATATCAAGAGTCACGCTAGAGGTCACAATAATGTCTTCCACTCATCATTAGTAACTACTTCTGGACACTTCGATGTTACAAGACAAACCAATGACATTGGTTAAATTTCCCAAGAGCAATTTGGGATTTACCTGTTGAGGTGGCTCTGAGTCACGCTCCAAGTTCTGACAAGGCTGCTAAAAAGCAGATTTCCAGAAGTGAAAAAAAACCTGACGTCATGTCTTGCCAGCAAAAATATATCTTGAAGAAAAAAAAAAACGTTAGTCCACTTCATGCTTCTCTCATCAGGAACTGTTAGTCATCAGCGATGAGGCCACTGAGAGATCAAACACCATCAAAACTTCTTCACGTGGGGTGAAGGAAAGGCCAGATCTCCGTTTCCACCAGCGTGTCACTGACGACAGGTCTCCTGAATCTGAAGGGATGAGAAACGGGGAATTTTGGCAAAGGAAAGAAACAAAGACCACGATGACAGCCGGAAAAATCCAAGGGATTCTCCAAGCTGTATCTAGAATAGACATTTTGATAGGAATGGTTGGACTCGATGATCCGATGAGTCTCTTCCAACCTGGTTGTTCTGTGATTCTATGATTCTATGTAAAACATGTAACTGTGGCACTTCAGGACATGGTTTACCAAGGACGGTGGAGTTGGGCTGATGGATGAGCTTAGAGGGCTTTCCCAACCTTAATGACTCTGTGATTCTACAAAACATACAACATCCTCCATGAAAAAGCAATGACAGAGGCCAAGAAGGCAAAAAATTTGGAAAACTTACCTGCATATAATCTTGTCATTATAAGAAAAGATAACACGTAGGAAGCTGCCCAGGGAGGGGGTTGAGTCACCTTCCCTGGAGGGGTTAAGGGACGGGTGGATGAGGTCCTGAGGGACATGGGTTAGTGATTGATGGGAATGGTTGGACTTGATGATCCAATGGGTCTCTTCCAACCTGGTGATTCTATGATTCTATGATTCTAAGCCTCTTTAATAAGAAAAAGCCACTCTGCTCCAGGACCTCTGGAGCCCAGTGTAGACTCAGTTTGCCCAAATGCCTCAGTTTTACTGCAGAAATGCTGTCCTGCCGAGCACTTCTCGAGAACACGCAGCTCCGAGAAGCCTGTGGGAGGTGGGGTAAAAGTGCCTGAACGGCTTTTGAGTAACACGCTCCCCTCGCTTGACACGATCTTCTTGGCAAAGTCGAAAGCCGTTTCCTAAAGGTTTAGAAACACTCCCACGTTCCCCCCGACACACACACACACACACACTCTTTAGGAAAAGGTGCTCTATTCATTCATGCGGCTGCTTTGTAGTACTGCAGAGTCAATGTGTTTCCACAGCACTAAGCAAGAGTGAGTCAGAGCGAAACTGCACTGTCAAGATCTCTGACAGGGCAAAGGAAATACAGGTAAACACGGCGGCATCATCATCATCCGTGCGCAAGCCACAGTTTCCTTTGTGGAATGGGCACATGCAGCTTCCGCCCGAACCCCCAAAAAAACTTTAAAAAAAAAAAAAAATAAAAAAAAAAATAACCCAATACAAACTAGGTTCCAAAACAGGGAGGAGGGAATTGCACAAGAGCGAGAAGTGTTCTGCACGCGCTGCATGTCAAGCTGAAATGACTTCATGGAGACCTGCTGGTTGCTAAAATAAGAGAAGTTTGGAAAGAAGTGCTCAGCGGCTTGGGAGGAAGAAAGGAGGGTGTCAGCTCCTGCTGGTGGTCATAGAACCATAGAATCACCAGGTTGGAAGAGACCCACTGGATCACCGAGTCCAACCATTCCTATCATTCCTGAAGTAAATCGTCCTTGGACTCCCATGAAAATACAAAACCTGGCAAACTGCTTAAGAGACATGAGGGAGGAGGATGGGGATGGACTATTTAGCAGGGCCTGTTGTGATGAAACAAGGGGAAATGGTTTTAAACTAAAAAAAAGGAGAGATTCGGACAAGATAGAAGGTAGAAATGATTTACATTGATGGTGGTAGAAAGTCAGCCCTTGGAAGCACTGCAGGTCAGGCTGGATGGGGCTCTGAGCAACCTGATGTGGATGAAGATCATAGAATTACCAGGTTGGAAGAGACCCATTGGATCATCCAGTCCAATCATTCCCATCAATCACTAATCCATGTCTCTCAGCACCTCGTCCACTCATCCGTTAAACCCCTCCAGGGAAGGTGACTCAATCCCCTCCCTGGGCAGCCTCTGACACTGACCAATGACCCTTTGCATGAAAAATTTTTTCCTAATGTTCAACCTGACCCTCCCCTGGTGGAGCTTGAGGCCATTACCTCTCATCCTGTCAAAGTTAATCCAAAACAAGCTCCCAGGGTGGGAGCCGAGGAGGAGAGCAGAGAAAGTGGGATCTTACCAGTGGGAAGGGATGGAGTTTAAAATGAGTCGGTTTTGCCGGAGCCCTCTGCTGCCGCTCTTCTCCTTTCCCACAGCCCCTGCGGGCGGTCAAGAGGAGAAACCGCACGCTTGCGTTAGTGGAAAACGGGTCACCAAATACACAACACAAACTGTGATTCAGTTAAATGAATGTGCCTGCAGTGATTCACCCCGAGCAGGCTTCCCCATCACCCTTGGAAGAGGCAACGACAACAACAACAAAAGCAAAACAAATCGAAACACGAAATCCCACATTGTCCTCACATCAAACTCTTCCATTACCAACGGATGGTTCATCCCCTTTACTCTTACTCATAGCTACGCACATCAAACATCCCTCTCCTTCGCTCCTAAAAATAAAAATTAAAAAATTCTAAATTTACCGGTTTCCAGCTTTTTTTTTTGTTTGTTTTGCAACAAGCTGCTTAACAGAAGTTTGAAAACTCAACGTAAAAGAGGTTTGATGCAGACAAGGAAAGAGACTTGGTTAGTTCAAAGTGATGCATTGGAGGTAAGGTAGGAGGAACAGGCTGTTTGAAAATAACTCAGGAGCTCTCAGAGATGAGAGTTGGATGCCGGAAAGGCCAAACTCATCTGCACTTTCTCTTTCTTGGGAAACAGATTCCCAAACTTGTCAGTGAAAGCTTTATCACGAGGAAGCAAGGGAGGAGTGTACAAGCTATATATATAGAGAGAGAACGGATGAAAAGCGGAAAAAGAGAGACGTCAGAGGAATTCTCTTCGGCTCCGAGTGGATGATTTTATCAGAGTTGGGACAATAACTCTCAGTCAGGACAGGACACCCCGTTCGGAGAGCCAGCACTGGGAGGCCTGGATGGGCTTGGTGCTCATTTCTAGGAAACAAAACAGGTTTAGAAAGTCAGAAGCATCAACATTCACAAACCACTTATAGACTTTAACATGACTCACTGAAGTTAAAATAGTGGCTCCTATGGCACAAACCCTGCTCCCCTCTAACTGCTCTGCAAGAATCATAGAACAACCAGGTTGGAAGAGACCCATCGGATCATCGAGTCCAACCATTCCCATCAAACACTAAACCATGTCCCTCAGCACCTCATCCACCCATCCCTTAAACACCTCCAGGGAAGGGGAATCAACCACCTCCCTGGGCAGCCTATTCTAACGCTCAATAACCATTTCTGTGAAAAACTTCCTCCTAATCTTGAGCCTAAATCTCCCCTGGTGGAGCTTGAGGCCATTCCCTCTTGTCCTGTCCCCTGTCCCTTGGGAGAAGAGCCCAGCTCCCTCCTCTCCACAACCTCCTTTCAGGGAGTTGGAGAGAGTAATGAGGTCTCCCCTCAGCCTCCTCTTCTCCAGCATAAACACCCCCAGCTCTCGCAGCTCTTCCTCATAAGGTCTGTTCTCCAGCCCCTTCACCAGTCTTGTCGCTCTTCTCTGGACTCGCTCCAGAGCCTCAACATCCTTCTTGTGCTGAGGGGCCCACAACTGAACACAGGATTCAAGGAGCGGCCTCCCCAGTGCTGAGTCCAGAGGGAGAACAACCTCCCTGGCCCTGCTGGTCACACCAGTTCTGATCCAAGCCAGGATGCCATTGGCCTTCTTGGCCACCTGGGCACACTGCTGGCTCATGGTCAGAGAGTTGGAGAGGAACTATTCATAAAAGCCTGTGGTGACAGGATAATGGGAGCTGGAGAAGGGAGATTTAGACTAGATATTAGGAAGAATTTCTTCACAATGAGAGTGGTGAGACACGGGAACAGGTTGCCCAGAGAAGTGGTGGTTGCCCCATCCCTGGAGGGGTTCAAGGGCAGGTTGGATGGAGCTTGGAGCCCATGATCCAGTGGGAGGTGTCTGGGACCTGGACTGGATGGGCTTCGGGGTCCCTTCCAGCCCTAACTGTTCCATGATTCTATGATTCCGTGCTCTGGGTAAGCAGCCGTGCACAAGCCTTGAGCAGCAACACATCCCAGCAGGACTGGGCTCCTCCACCACCTCCCAGCTCAGGTGGACTTCTCCATCGCATCCCAACTCCTCCACTGCATCCCAGAAGCACCGGGCACCTCCATCCCATCTCATCCCATCCCAGAACTAATCCCATTAGCATCCAGGCACAGCACCAGCTGAACTTTGAGTTCATAGCTTGCTGCAAGCAGTGAAAATTCACATGAACTTCAGCAGGTGCATCATCAACTGGGGGAAAAAAAAAAAAAGTTAAAAATTAAGATTTCAATAATTGCGCATATTTGCAGCATCAAATTAGAGTTCCAGAGGAAAAAATGTATTTCTGCAGGTTCATTGAAAGTCTTGCTGGTGAATTATACCTGGCGCTGGGGATCCTAAGTGTGTGTTTGATGTGGAGGTGTAAAAATAGAAACACTTTTTTTCCCCCAAACGATAGGGCATTCGTCTAAAAATAAAAGGTAACTGTGAGAATGCAGAATCGACATCACGCAGCACCTTCCCTTCTCTGCATTATAGCTGAAGCTTTCGTCTTTAGCCACATGTAAATTTACAAGAAGCAAGTGATGAAAAGAAAAAAAAAAAATTGCAGAGTCTAAGCACAAAAGATTTGATGGGGTGTGAGGAGAGGAGGGGGGTCAAGAGAACAGGAAACCCAAGTTGACGGGAAACCCAAGTGACATTTGGGTTTAATGAATGACTTAAAAGCCCAATATTGCTCGTCAGGAAATGGGGAGAGGAAACGGAGCGATGTTTTGAGAGTATAAATGAGGGGCTCCATCAAGGTGAAGGCTACAGATCTGCTAATTGCCCTCCTGAGGTATTCACAGCGGCATCGGGGACCTTCCTCGCCATAAGATGCAAACCTGCTCAACGATGCTCCTGCTGCTCCTGGCTGCTGCCACCCTGCCTGCCACCTCCTTGCACCCCGAACCCAGCTGCCTCCACTTCTCCGAGCTCCTGCCTGCAAAGCTCAGAGAGCTGAGGGTCAAGTTTGAGGAAATCAAGGATTATTTTGTAAGTATAACCCGCCCGCTCTTTCCTCCTTCTCATTTTGCTGCTCAGTGATTTTTTTGGATGAAGGGGGAAGGCAGCTTCCTCCCTGCAGAACCGATTCGGGTTTGTGCTTTTGCTTTTTTGCAATGGGGATGAGCAAGAGAAGTTCAGTTTCGTTGACTGCTGAGAAGCAGCATGCGAGGGGTTTTCTTCAGGGTATCATGAATTTCATAATGAATCTTTGCAAATCTCATCAACCAGGCTTCCCCCTCAGATGCTGCAAATTGAATTATTCACTGAATTCATAGGAAGGAAACGGCCTCGTCTTCAGGGCAACGAGGTCCAGCCTCACCGAAGCCAACGCTAACTGAAAAGAGAAATATTTCACTACAGATTTTTGCTTTGAGAGAACCACAAAAACCTGAACAGGGTATTTTGAGTGGCAAAGTACTACAGCAAGTAGCACTCGCTGTGGTGCCTGTTCTGCAAGAGCAGCACGAGATGTACTCAGAGCATTTCTCGTTGCATCAGTGCCGACAGAGATGATTGGTCACGGCTGTGTCACCCGTTTAGTTGATGTCCCTGTGTCTCAGCAATCAACTGAGATAATTCTCCAGATTCAACCTCGAGCTAACATCATGGCTTGTATTTAGAATCATAGAATCATAGAACAACCAGGTTGGAAGGGACCCATCGGATCTTCTAGTCCAACCATTCCCATATTTAGTACCAAATGAAGGCAGCCAAGGCTTTAGATTTAAATTTGCTGTCAGTCTCCCAGTTAGTCACAGAATCATAGAATCACCAGGTTGGAAGAGACTCACCGGATCATCGAGTCCAACCATTCCCACCAAACCAGCTTCAGTCCAGGCTGAACATCTCCCTTCTCCTCCTCCCCACTTAATGGTGGGAAAGAACAGTTTTAACCTCTCGGGAAAGCTTTGGTGCTCTGGGGTGATGCTCTGGGTGGTCCGTCCTGCTGCAGCTCTCGGGTCAAGCAGAGCTGAAGGTGCAACAGAGGCACCACGAGAACAAACTTGGTTTAGTGTTTGATAGGAATGGTTGGACTAGAAGATCCGATGGGTCCCTTCCAACCTGGTTGTTCTATGATTCTATGAAACCCTCCCTGCAGATCCCTCCTTCTCCATCGACCGGGACTGATGGAGACAACAAAACCAAGGGGCTGGACCCCTCCTGCCCTGGTGACCCCACGGGATGACCAGTGGGGTGGTTACCTCACTGCCAGGGGCTGCCAGACCCTCAGCGACTCTCTGAAGAGTGATGTGGTTTGCACCAGTGCTTTCACATCCTCTGCTGATGCAGCGAGCGGGAGGAGTTTCACGTGAGCGAAATCGATGGGACTGTAGCTCGTGAGCTCACGATTTTCTTACTGTCTTGACCTGGCAGCACTCGCGCTGCAAGGTGAGGGACCAGGGAATCGGTGACTCCTCTATCTGGTCCCTGCTCTGCACACACAAGTGCACTGGGTGCTCTTTGCCTTCGCTTTAGTGAAAAAATAAGTGTCAACAGGCAAAACGATCGCTTGACAGGGCAAAGAGCAAAGCAGCGCAGGCTGCAAAGCTTTAGGAGGAAGTTTTTCACAGAAAGGGTCATTGGGCATCGGAATAGGCTGCCCAGGGAGGTGGTTGAGTCACCTTCCCTGGAGGTGTTTAAGGCACAGGTGGATGAGGTCTTGAGGGACTTGGTTTAGTGTTTGATAGGAATGGTTGGACTAGAAGATCAGATGGGTCTCTTCCAACCTGGTTGTTCTATGATTCTATGATTCTATGATTTCCATTATCTCCCTCTCCAGCAATCAAAAGATGATGAACTTAGCATCCAGTTGCTCAGCTCCGACCTCCTGGATGAGTTTAAGGTAAGAGTCATCATTCTGACCTAATAATTCTCACCTCCCCCTTTATCCTTCTTCGCATCTGGTCAGTGTTTTGTAAGAGAGGAAGCCGGTTGTAAATCGGGGTGTTCCCTAATGTCACACAAGAGCCGCTCCCCGAGCGGCATCACGTGTGCCTGTGGCTCATTGCAGTGAGTGGTGCTAACGCCACCAGAGCTCCCACCACCCCTGGGATTTTCATCTTTAAAAAACACCCGTCGCTACCGGCGGATGCCCCAACACGGTCCCCTCCTCTCACCCCCAGGGGACCTTCGGCTGCCAGGCAGTGTCGGAGATGCTGCGGTTCTACATGGAAGAGGTGCTGCCCAGCGCCATGCAGAGCAGCACGAACCACCAGCAGAGCGTGGAAGAGCTGGGGAACCTGCTGCTGAGCCTCAAGACGACGATGAGACGCTGTGTGAGTGGGGATGCGCAAGGCAGAGCCAGAACCAGACTGGCAGCAGGGAGGGGAGCAGGAGCTGGGTCTCCCCAGGAGCTGGGGGCAGGAGCTGGGGTGTCAGGATCACAGAATCACAGAATAACCAGGTTGGAAGAGACCCATCGGATCTTCTAGTCCAACCATTCCTATCAAACACTAAACCAAGTCCCTCAAGACCTCATCCACCCGTCCCTTAAACCCCTCCAGGGATGGTGAATCAACCACCTCTCTGGGCAGCCTATTCCAATGCCTAATGACCCTTTCTGTGAAAAACTTCCTCCTAATCTCCAGCCTAAATCTCCTCTGGTGGAGCTTGAGGCCATTCCCTCTTGTCCTGTCCCCTGTCAGGGCTCCTGGTAGGCAGCCCAAGGATGGAATTACTCCCAGTTCCTTTCCTTATCAGTTAAACATTAACGATTCAAAGGCTCTGTTCAGGAGCATCACTTATCTGTAGCCAGACTTATCCAGCAGAGTCTGGCTGAAGAGATAAGAGGAGGGAGGGTGAAGGGTCCGTCCCTTACCTGGGGGAGTGATGATGCCTCTGGAAAACACTCTGTGACCTCTTCAGCTGAGACAGAGCAGACAAACCCTGCCCTGGTTAACCACGGGGCTGCTCTCACCAAGCTCCGGCTAATCACAGAATCACCAGGTTGGAAAAGGGGTCAGCGTCCAGGGGTCAGTGTCCAGGCTCAGGTCGTACTGTGCTTCATTCATAGAATCATCACAGAATCACCAGGTTGGAAGAGACCCACTGGATCATCAAGTCCAAATATTCCCATCAATCCCTAACCCATGTCCCTCAGCACCTCGTCCACCCGTCCCTTAAACCCCTCCAGGGAAGGTGAATCAACCCCCTCCCTGGGCAGCCTCTTCCAATGCCCTATAACCCTTTCTGTGAATTTTTTTTTTCTTGATGTCCAACCTGACCCTCCCCTGGTGATGCTTAAGGTGCAAAGCAGCTCCAGTTGTTGCCCCAGAGAGCTCCAGGGCTTTTCTAGTTCGGGGAAGGTGGGGATGGTGGTGATGAGGGGCAGGATGGAGGGAGAGGAGCAGCCACAGCACATGCCAGGAAGGAAACCCATGTGATTAAAACCATTGCTCTTACCCCTTTGCAGCACAGATTCTTCACATGCGAGAAGAGGAGCAAAACGGTCAAGCACATTAAGGAGACATTTGATAAGGTGAGGTCCCATCTCGAGTGGCTGTGGGGTTGGGAACACATCCAGAGAAAACAATCCAAAAAGATTCTGTAATTAGTTACAGAAATACCTCAGGCAGAGGAACCCAGAGAGCGATGCTTGAAGGAACAGCCAAGTGGGCTTGGGCGGAGAGGCTGGAGGTGTCGGTAGAAGGAGAATAAATCTGGAGCTTGGACATCTTGGCCCAGGTGGCCAAGAAGGCCAACAGCATCCTGGCTTGGATCAGAAATGGTGTGACCAGCAGGGCCAGGGAGGTGATTCTCCCGCTGGACTCGGCACTGGGGAGGCCGCTCCTTGAATCCTGTGTTCAGTTCTGGGTCCCTCAGCACAGGAAGGATGTTGAGGCTCTGGAGAGAGTCCAGAGAAGACCCACGAAGCTGGTGAAGGGGCTGAAGAACAGGTCTTATGAGGAGCATCTGAGAGAGCTGGGGGTGTTTATCCTGGAGAAGAGGAGGCTGAGGGAAGACCTTGTTGCTCTCTGCAACTCCCTGAAAGGAGGTTGTAGAGAGGAGGGAGCTGGGCTCTTCTCCCAAGGGACAGGGGACAGGACAAGAGGGAATGGCCTCAAGCTCCACCAGGGGAGATTTAGACTAGAGATTAGGAGGAAATTTTTCACACAGAGGGTCATTGGGCATTGGAATAGGCTGCCCAGGGAGGTGGTTGATTCCCCTTCCCTGGAGGGGTTTAAGGCACAGGTGGATGAGGTGCTGAGGGAGATGGTTTAGTGTTTGATAGGAATGGTTGGACTCGATGATCCGATGGGTCTCTTCCAACCTGGTTGTTCTATGATTCTATGATCTCCTCTAGCATCACATTCAGACTCAAACAGACTTGGTTTTCTCCTGCAGATGAGCGAGAATGGAATCTACAAGGCCATGGGGGAATTCGACATCTTCATCAACTACATCGAGGAGTACTTGCTGATGAAGAGAAAGAAGTGAATACACCCCCAGGGGCTGCGTCTTCCACTCAAAATCCTGCTGTATTCTCAGAAATCACTTCCTACCGCGAGAGCTCACGATCGATTAAGTTGGGCTCAGGTCAAGAATTAGGGGTCGATCCCTTTAAGTTTAGTATCGTATTTAAAAGGGTTTGGGTTTTTTTTTCACAACTGAAATTAATATTTATTACTTCTAATACCTCAGTGTTCATGTTTACAAGGTTTTGAGACGTGTGGTGAGCTTGTAAAATACTATTTATTGTTCAATATTTTATGATCGTTCTATTTTATTCATGGCTTCAAAACACCCCAAGCAGCTCTTCTCGGGAGCAGATAACGAGCAGAAACTCAGTAATGAATTAATGAATAAATGAACTTTCCCAGAAAGTTATTTCACTAGCAGAGACGCCTGGTCAGGGCCAATCCCAGCTCTAAGTTCTGCAAAGTTTAATTTTAATTCATTTTAATTTATTTTTTTCTAATGTTAAGCAAACGGCCGTTCTCCTCGACTTTTATCCCTCTATTTATTTACTTAATCCAATGTTTTTATGCAGAGCTACATCAGTCTCTCTGGTTCTGCAGCTGGAATTAGGCACTGAAAACTCATCCCGTGGCTTTTACACCGAGAAAAACAACTTTAAATGTAATCAAGGGCATAAAAAAAGCAACGAGGAGGAGGAGGTGGAGGCCCTGAGCTCCTCTGACATCGCATCACAGCGATAGATCAATTTGCCACCTCCAGATCTCAACCTCTATATATTTCAGTCCAGATAAATGAATTTAATCATAACAGGAATGAAACGTTTGGTTCTAATAGAACTTAAATTGTTCTTCAAGTCTGACTGGAAGTCAGACTCTTGCACTTTCCAAGGTTTTTTTTTTCCTTACAGTTTTCCAGTCTTTGATTGGATTTTATTTGCTGTTCTGTCAGGGTTTGGGGTTTTTTTTTTTTTTCTTTCTTTTTCTAAGTGAGAGGGTATTTAATTCTCCACCATTTTAAGGTGGTTTTGGGTAATTTGCATCCAAATTCCTAGCGCCGCAGGCAGCACTGACCATTCTGGGGTTGGTGTTCTGGTCAGTCTCCTACCTGAGGAGCCGCAGCAGGTGGACGTTGCAGGGAACGTTATGGTTGGACTCGATGATCCGATGGGTCCCTTCCAACCAGGTGATTCCATGATTCTATGATTTTGGGGCTCCCCTCCCTCTCTACCCCAGTCTCCTGCGTGCTACGGGATGCTGAGCAGAGGAAAATCCCATCACCGTTTGCTTCTAATATTTAGAAGCCTTGGGGTGTGATGGAACAGCATCAGTTTGTTGTTTGCTCTGTAAGTTACCACTGGAGAGAGGTTATTTCTACTGGATTTCTTCTATTTGTATGTTTATGGTGACAGAAGGACACTCCTGCTGGCCTCCTGCCTGCATGGAACGGGTGGTCCCAGCACAAAGGGGGACCCCAAATCCTGCTCCATGAGCCTCTCCTGCCACTGGAATCAACCCAGTGCTATCGACTCAAGGGCAACACGGGAGACAAACACTGTAAAATTGAAATGGAGCCTCTTACCAGCTCTGTGAGCCACTCCTGCCACTGGAATCAACCCAGTGCTATTGACTCAAGGGCAACGTGGGAGCCAAACGCCGTAAAATTGAAATGGAGCTTCTTACCAGGACACATTGAGGTCTCGTTGAGCCAACTCCATCCTCTGTTCCATCCACTCAATGATCCGATGGGTCTCTTCCAACCTGGTTGTTCTATGATTCTATGAAAGGCCTTGACTTGGGTGTTGTAGAAGCAGTGAGGATGGATCCAGAGCCAAGAGCATCCCGGGGGGAACTGCGCCTTCTGTCACTGTGCTGAACTTTCATCTGTATGAAAAGAAATCTTTTATTTTTGCTAATAAAGATCTCCTACTCAGTAAAGCCTCTGGTCTCTTCTTACAAGTTTTTTTTTTTTCCAGGGCTGCAAACGAGCACCAGAGTCACCAGGTTGGGAAAGAGCCCAATGGGTGTGGAGGCAGGTCAGAAAATTTGAAGATTTTGCATGCATTAAGGGCCAGGGAAGGGAGAAGATCTCAGGTCCTCACAGGGGAGGTTCAGCCTAGACATTAGGAAAATAAAATTTCACAGAAAGGGTCATTGGGCAGTGGGAGAGGTTGCCCAGGGAGGGGGTTGAGTCACCTTCCCTGGAGGAGTTTAAGGGACGGGTGGACTGAGGGACAAGGGTTAGTGATTGATGGGAATGGTTGGACTCAATGATCCTAAATGCAGCAGAGGAGGATTATCAGACCTTCAGTTCCTGATGCTTTACTCTTCAAGTACAACCCTTCATCATCAGGCCAGAACAAACCTGTTCAGAACAGCGTGATGGACCCATCCCGACCCCAACGCAGCCACCGCCGCATGAAAACCCCATTTCTGCCTCCCAGCACAACCCACCAGTCTGTGCCCCCTGGCACCCAGAACCACCACCGCATTTTCATTTTCCTCTTTAGAAAGTCCGGTCGGTGCCGACTCAACACAAGCTCCGTCTGTGGTTGAAGCCACATGTTTCCGACAGCCTGGGCACAGGGCAGCGAGCCCCGAGCGGGCTGGGTGGCCTCGGGGACAATCCACTGCAGCCAACCTAGTCCAGTCTTGCCTAACTGAGCCAGCACTCAGCAGGGGGTTTCATGGTGAAACCAGCTGAGCCGCAGCAGATGACTCACTGCCAGCACTGGTGATCATTGCCAGCCGCTCGGCTCTTGTAAGATGCTGCAGCTGCTCGCTTCTCCCTCTTTTCTTATTATTTTTCCCCGTCAGAGAGAATCCAGGCTTGCAGGCAGACGTGGTACCCACCTAGGAAAAAGAGAGCATGAATGGAAAATTTCCCTTAGCAAGTTTGCAGATGACACTAAGCTGTGTGCAAGTGTGGATCTGCTGGAGGGTAGGGAGGCTCTGCAAAGGGACCTAAACAGGCTGGATCCATGGGCTGAGTCTAATGGGATGAGGTTTAACACAGCCAAATGCCGCATCCTGCACTTGGGGCACAACAACCCTGAGCAGAGCTACAGACTGGGAGAAGTCTGACTGGAAAACTGCCAGGAGGAGAGGGACCTGGGGGTGTTGGTCGACAGCGACTGACCATGAGGCAGCAGTGTGCCCAGGGGGCCAAGAAGGCCAAGGGCATCCTGGCTTGGATCAGAAATGGTGTGACCAGCAGGTCAGGGAGGTGATTCTCCCTCTGGACTCAGCACTGGTGAGGCCGCTCCTTGAATCCTGTGTTGAGTTGTGGGCTCCTCAGCACAAGAAGGATGTTGAGGCTCTGGAGCGAGTCCAGAGAAGAGCAACAAAGCTGGTGAAGGGGCTGGAGAACAGGTCCTATGAGAAGTGTCTGAGAGAGCTGGGGGTGTTCATCCTGGAGAAGAGGAGTTTGAGAGAAGACCTCATTACTCTCTACAACTCCCTGAAAGGAGGTTGTGGAGAGGAGGGAGCTGGGCTCTTCTCCCAAGGGACAGGGGACAGGACAAGAGGGAATGGCCTCAAGCTCCACCAGGGGAGATTTAGGCTGGAGATTAGGAGGAAGTTCTTCACACAGAGCGTCATTGGGCATTGGAAAAGGCTGCCCAGGGAGGGGGTTGATTCACCTTCCCTGGAGGTGTTTAAGGGACGGGTGGATGAGGTGCTGAGGGACATGGTTTAGTGTTTGATAGGAATGGTTGGACTCAATGATCCGATGGGTCTCTTCCAACCTGGTTATTTTATGATTCTATGGTTCTAGGAAAAGAATGTCTTGGCCTGAAGAAGATGAGCACTTTCTCCAGGACCCTTCAGCCTCCCTTGGAGTCAAAGTGATCTTCAAGTGACACAGAAGACCTGAAGCACTAAGCAAGTAAAATCAGAACAAGTAAACTCTGTTCAACTATATTTTTTACATTGCTCAAAGTGCTCAGAACTGTCCTGATTTCAGTTGTGGTTATCGGCAACGCTTGTTATTGAACTTCAACTCTCTGTGCCGCTCAGCCCCATGCACCTCGTGCCTCTCTGCATCCTAGATTTCAGCAGCACGTGACCGAAATTGGGGTTTTTGTCACGAAAGGGCAGCAAAACCAGGCTGGGCGCAGGCGTAACCGAGGGGACCAGGGGGCCCCAGGCTGCCACTTTCTTATCTCAGCTGCACAGCAGCGACAGCCTGAGTAATAGTGTCTGCACGAGGGCTCAGGAGTTACTAAAGCTGGGAGTGCGATGCTGCCAGCACCTCGCTCACCGCAGCCACCAGTTCAGCGCTCGGGGGCCCAGTTTCTGGGAAAAGCTCAATTCCATCTCCCACGGATCTTGGGGGACAACGGGGTCCAAGCCCCAGCACGCGGACGGAGGTCAGGACAGTAGCTCCAAGCACCTCTCTGAGCCTGAGGAGCCAGTGCGTCCCCCTGGCAGGCAGCAATCACACCCTTCCCCACAGGACTCCGCTTATAATATTTCAGGAAAATGAAATCTAAGCCCGACACCTATTCATCTGTGCTCTGGCTTTACCCGTAAAGGGGAAGAGCAGCATCTCATAGCAGCATCTCACAGCTGCCTCATAGCAAGAGGCGCGTGGGGGCAGCGCCTTTCACCCCAGAACAAGGGGATGGGCAGAGCAGGGGCTCCCCAGCCCTGCTCTCAGCACTGCCAGGAGCCTTTTTTGGGTCCCCGCAGCAGAGGGTTGGCAAGCAGGGGCTGCCCAGTGAGAGCCCAGAGCACCGCACGCCACGGGATGGGAACCCTGCACAGCTACAGGCTGTAGAGGAACAGGCTTTGTTTCTCTAGGAATTATAGAACCATAGAATCATAGAACAACCAGGTTGGAAGAGACCCACTGGATCATCGAGTCCAACCATTCCTATCAAACACTAACCCATGTCCCTCAGGACCTCATCTACCCGTTTGAATTGAATTTCAATTTGAATTGAAACAACTGTTCAGCTGCCGCTTTGTCCACTGAAAAAAAAAAAAAAAACCAAACCCAAAACCTCCCATTGTCGGTTTTCTGCAGGCTTTAAAGTTTGAGGGAAGAAGGATTTCCCAGCTGTCCCAACATCAGTTTTTCTTCTCTCCTCTAACACAGTCCATCCTCAACCTTTCCTGAGCTCTCCAAGTCTCCATCACAACCTCACCTACTCTCCAATAACCTGAGAAGAAGCAAGGCAAAAAGGCAAATGGAGAAAAGAAGGGTCACAGTTAACACAAACAAGTGTAGAGATCATCGATCAGGCTCTCAATGTTGTTATTCCCACACTGTTTCACCAGTGAGGGTCCAGCAGAGCTTCGGGAGCCACCCACCTCCCTCTCCAGAGCAGTTGGATGTTGCTTAGAGTCCATCCTCAACCTGTCCTGAGCTCTGCAAGTCTCCATCACAACCTCACCTAATCTCCAACAACCTGGAAAGAAGCAAGGCAAAAAGGCAAATGGAGAAAAGAAGGGTCACAGTTAACACAAGTGTAGAGATCATCGATCAGGCTCTCAATGTTGTTATTCCCACACTGTTTGACCAGTGAGGGTTCAGCAGAGCTTCGGGAGCCACCCACCTCCCTCTCCAGCACAGTTGGATGCTGCTTAGAGTCCATCCTCAACCTGTCCTGAGCTCTGCAAGTCTCCATCACAACCTCACCTACTCTCCAATAACCTGAGAAGAAGCAAGGTAAAAAGGCAAATGGAGAAAAGAAGGGTCACAGTTAACACAAACAATGGTAGAGATCATTGATCAGGCTCTGAATGTTGTTATTCCCACCCTGTTTCACCAGTGAGGGTCCAGCAGAGCTTCAGGAGCCACCCACCTCCCTCTCCAGCGCAGAAAGAGTGGGAAAGCGAATAAAACCATCTGATTAAAGGCTACTGGATAAGCAAAGTCAAGCATTTTACCCCAGTTGCACCCACAGCCGGTGAACGGGGGTTGAGACACTCGGTCTCTTCCAACCTGGTTATTCTATGATTCTATGAAATGGGTTAGCTCTCAGCCAGGTGCCTGTTCTCAGCGAATCTCTGTTCCCATGCAGCATTGCTGGGCTCTGCCACCAGCCCCACCAGCTGAGGAACCGAGCCGGCTCTGCCCGTGTCTCCTCTGCATGCAAGCGGTTTCGCAATGACTAAGGGCTGGTTACCCTCAGCAGGCTGGAGGAGCAGCCACCTAACAGGAACAGCAGCCACTCGCCCTCCTCTTTGCGCTAAATCGCTTTGTCTTGATGCGTCCTGAGGCTTTCGGGGAGGATTGGGCTCCTGGGTTTGAAACTCAGCCCCAAAAAGGGGGGTCACAAGGTGCCTGCAGGGCAGGGTCACAGTGTGATGCCACAGAGAGACATGAGTAACCTCCCTGTTAAATGGTGTTAAATCCAGTTGGAGGTCAGTGACAAATGGGGTTCCCCAGGGCTCAGTGCTGGGTCCAGCCCTGTTCAATGTCTTCATCAACGACCTGGATGAGGGCATTGAGGGTACCCTTAGCAAGTTTGCAGATGACACTAAGCTGTGTAGAAGTGTTGATCTGCTGGAGGGTCGGGAGGCTCTGCAAAGGGACCTAAACAGACTGGATCCATGGGTTCAGTCCAATGGGATGAGGTTTAACGCGGCCAAATGCCGCATCCTGCACTTGGGGCACAACAACCCTATGCAGAGCTACAGACTGGGAGAAGTCTGTCTAGAAAGCTGCCAGGAGGAGAGGGACCTGGGGGTGTTGGTCGACAGCCGACTGACCATGAGCCAGCAGTGTGCCCAGGTGGCCAAGAAGGCCAATGGCATCCTGGCTTGGATCAGAAATGGTGTGACCAGCAGAGCCAGGGAGGTTATCCTCCCTCTGGACTCAGCACTGGTGAGACTGTTCCTTGAATCCTGTGTTCAGCTCTGGGCCCCTCAGCACAAGAAGGATGCTGAGGCTCTGGAGCGAGTCCAAAGTTGAGCAACGAAGATGGTGAAGGGGCTGGAGAACAGGTCCTATGGGGAGTGTCTGAGAGAGCTGGGGGGGTTTAGCCTAGAGAAGAGGAGGCTGAGAGGAGACCTCATTACTCTCTACAACTACCTGAGAGAGTAATTCCCTCTCATCCTGTCCCCTGTCCCTTGGGAGAAGAGCCCAGCTCCCTCCTCTCCACAACCTCCTTTCAGGTAGTTGGAGAGAGTAATGAGGTCTCCTCTCAGCCTCCTCTTCTCCAGGATAAACACGTCCAGCTCTCTCAGCTGCTCCTCTTCTTCTCCAGCCCCTTCCCCAGCTTCGTTGCTCTTCTCTGGACTTGCTCCAGAGCCTCAACATCCTTCTTGTGGTGAGCAGTGATTGCCTGTGCATGGACAGATCTGCTCTCTCTCAGTCATAATCCTTTTTACTAGAAAACTCAGAGCACCAGAGATATAGCAACTGTGCACAAGTGCTCGGGGCTCTCCAGCCTCAATTGCTCAACGAGCCTTCCTGTCCCTCATATCCACGAGGGCCCCGAGGACAGTTTGTCCCTCTGGGGTTGTCCAGGATTGACTAACCCTGCGGGAGAACAGCAAACGTGAGCCACCCGAGCCTCACGTCTCTCCTAGTGAGAGCAGCAGCTTCTTCTTGCATCGACAGACTAGGAAAATGAGATCTTCATGATTCATCTCTCGGGCAGTAACAAACACCGATGATCTACCTGGAGCAGAGCCAGACTTTCAATCAAAACCCATCCCCTCGATAGTGAGAAATAGATATATTTTTTTTTTCCCTTAGCAGGAAGCTTGCTACTAAAAATAAGAACGTGGGGTGAGGAGAGAGGGTTTATTTTCCTACTAACTACTATAATTTACAAACCTTGCGGTGAATCTTTCACATATTCCTTCAGAGTCAGCAGATCACTGACAATTCCACTGCTAAAACACGTCCCCGAATGCCACATCTCCACATCTTTGAAACATCTTCGGTGATGCTGATTGAGTCCAACCACCAACACAATGTCAACGTATCTACTAAACCACGTCCCCAAGTGCCACGTGTGCAGATTTTTTAGAATCATAGAATCATAGAACAACCAGGTTGGAAGAGACCCATCGGATCATCCAGTCCAACCATTCCCATCAAACACTAACCCATGTCCCTCAGCACTTTGTCTACCCACACCTTAAACACCTCCAGGGAAGGTGAATCAACCACCTCTCTGGGCAGCCTATTCCAATGCCCAATGACCCTTTCCGTGAAAAACTTCCTCCTAATCTCTAGCCTAAATCTCCCCTGGTGGAGCTTGAAGCCATTCCCTCTTGTCCTGTCCCCTGTCCCTTGGGAGAAGAACCCAGCTCCTTCCTTTCCACAACCTCCTTTCGAGTAGTTGGAGAGAGCAATGAGGTCTCCCCTCAGCCTCCTCTTCTCCAGGATAAACACCCCCAGCTCTCTCAGCTGCTCCTCATAAGGCCTGCTCTCCAGCCCCCTCACCAGCCTCGTTGCTCTTCTCTGGACTCGTTCCAGAGCCTTTTTGAACTCCTCCAGGGATGGAGTCTCCCCTGCTGCCCTGGGCAGCCTCTACCAGGGCTTCACTGCTCTGTCAGTAAAGAAATTGTTCCAATTATTCAACCTAAACCTCTCCTGGCGCAGCTTGAGGCCATTTCCTCTCATCCTACCGCTTGTTACTTGGGAGAAATATAATTACATGTGCAGATATGCACATAGAACCATAGAATCATAGAACAACCAGGTTGGAAGGGACTCATCGGATCTTCTAGTCCAACCATTCCCATCAAACACTAAACCAAGTCCCTCAAGACCTCATCCACCCGTCCCTTAAACACCTCCAGGGAAGGGGAATCAACCACCTCCCTGGGCAGCCTGTTCCAGTGCCCAATGACCCTCTGTGTGAAAACATCTCTCTCTCTTGAGTGAGGATCTAACCCTGCAGAGAGCCTGGAAAATCCACACTGGGGTACGAGGAGCTCCAGGAGAATGCACATGGGTGTCAGTGCGAATCGGGTGCTCATAAATCCAGACCCTCTCCCCTGGCTCCAGCTGCTTTTCCACCCTCCTCTCACGATAGAGAAAGCAAACAGCACCAAGCATCCTCCCACCTCGCAGTTGCCGGCCCCAGCTCTTCTTCACCCTATTTATTTACACAAACCTCTTGACAAATTTTGCTTTCGAACCCCAAACAACAACAATAGAAACACTCACAAAAAAATTTGCATGAGTAAATCCCCGTTCTCACCCGACGCCCACACCCACCCAGCGATTCCTTTTAGAACCAGCAACTTCGCAGAAAACGCACCTCTGTTTTGATCCTCCTAGACAGACACTGTGAAAGCAGTGACAGAATTGAAGAGTCTGGTGCCCTGCGAAGAGCTCACGGCCTCTCTGGAGAGAGATTTTGGCTGGGACGGAGAAGCATGGAGAGGAGGGGGATGATGCTGGGGCCACCTCTAGCTCTTCCAGAGCCAGAAACAGGGATTGGAAGAGCCCAGGGGTCACCTCTAGCTCTCCCAGAGCCAGAAGCTGAGACCAGGCGAGCCCAGGGGTCACCTCTAGCTTTCCCAGAGCGAGATGCAGGGACCAGGAGAGCCCAGGGGCCACCTCTAGCTCTCCCAGAGCCAGAAGCAGGGATTGGAAGAGCCCAGGGGTCACCTCTAGCTCTCCCAGAGCCAGAAGCAGGGACTGGGAGAGCCCAGGGGCCACCTCTAGCTCTCCCAGAGCCAGAAGCTGAGACCAGGAGAGCCATGGGGCCACCTCTAGCTCTCCCAGAGCCAGAAGCAGGGATTGGGAGAGACCAGGGGCCACCTCTAGCTCTCCCAGAGCCAGAAGCAGGAACCGAGAGAGCCATGGGGCTACCTCTAAGCTCTCCCAGAGCCAGAAGTAGGGACCGAGAGAGCCCAGGGGCCACCTCTAGCTCTCCCAGAGCCAGAAGCTGAGACCAGGAGAGCCCAGGGGCCACCTCTAGCTCTCCCAGAGCCAGAAGCAGGGATTAGGAGAGCCCAGGGGCCACCTCTAGCTCTCCCAGAGCCAGAAGCAGAGACCGGCAGAGCCCAAGGGTCACCTCTGGGATCCCTGCTCTGCTCTGCTCCAGCTCCAGTGCCACGATAGGTAGGTTTTGCAGCCCTGGACGGGTGGTGTGGGCAGCAAAAAGGTCTTCGGAGCCTGCTCTTCCCTCCCCAAACACAGACAGAAAACTCTTCAAGCCACAAATCCTCCCACTGGAGTCAAGACTCGCGTCAGTAAGCACAGCAATTTCCAGAACTCAGTAACAGAAGAAACCTGAACCTCAACCCCTCAATTCCCGAGAGTTGGGTTTTTATCATCAGGATTACGTTTGTTTAGAAAAAGCTAAACAACAAGGTTTGGTTTTGGTTTTTTTTCCAAAACATCGAAGCTGTGCAAGCCTCTCAGAGCTACCAGCAGCTACAGGCTGAGCCCCTGGAAAGATCCGCCTGTTTCACACCTCTGGGCGCTCGGCGTTTCTGTACCGTCCGCGTTTCCGCTTCCGTACAGTGAGCAGCATCGTGCGAACAGACACCACTTACTGTCAGTGCTTTTAGCTCAATGTTTTGGAACACGGCAGCTGAAGAAACGGCTCCTCCCTGCTTGACTTCTGCAAGTGGGACCTCGGGAGGTCCTGGTAGCAAATCTTAGATATCAGGAAGAAATTCTTGGCGATGAGGGGCGGGTTGCCCAGAGCAGGGGTGGCTGCCCCATCCCTGGAGGGGTTCAAGGGCAGGTTGGATGGGGCTCGGAGCCACTGAGCCAGTGGGAGGTGTCCCTGCCCATGGCAGGAGTGGGACTGGATGAGTTTTAAGCTCCCTCCTCTCCACAACCTCCTTTCAGGTAGTTGTAGAGAGCAATGAGGTCTCCTCTCAGCCTCCTCTTCTCTAGGCTAAACACCCCCAGCTCTCTCAGACACTCCTCATAGAAATTTCACAGCAGCAGGAAGGCTGATTTCAGTGGAGAGACACTCAAAGCAAAGGCAGAGCACAGGACAGAGCTTTTCCCTGAGGTCTCTACCTGAAGCAGCTCTCCTGCACCACAAGCAGGGGCTGCGCGGCCCCCGAGCTCCCCAAGCAGCATCGCAGGGCGAGCAGGACTTACCTGGCCACGAAGAAAGATGCTTGAGGTGCTGCCTTTGATGAGCTGCTCAGAACTGGGGAGACGCTGGGGGAGCCCCCACGGTCGATTAAAAACGCCTCCGAGTGCTCTTGCAGGTGGTGAGAGAAAAACTCTATTTCATCTCATCTCATCTCATCCATGTGGGTTGGAGTTGGGTGATCTCTGAGGTCCCTTCCAAGCCGGACTCTTCAACGATCCCATTAAACCCAGCAAGGAGGCAGCGTGAGAGCCAGGGCTGGAGATGAGGTTTGAGCAAAGCCTTCCTGTAGGTTTGGGGAGCATCGGGGCTCCCCGTCCAGCTCACCGTGCCTGGTCCAAAGCCTGAGTCGTCTTCACCACATCGCAGGATACACATCCCACCCCACATTTCATGGAATCACCAGGTTGGAAAGGACCCTCTGGATCATCGAGTCCAACCATTTCCACATCCCACCCCACATTTCATGGAATCACTAGGTTGGAAAGGACCCACTGGATGATCGAGTCCAACCATTTCCACATCCCCAAAAGACCTAGAGGCATGTGGGGCTCCGGGACCCTTTCCGGTGGGGGAGGAAAGGCTGGGAGATCCCTTCACCCCCATCCCTTTGCACTTACTGCCCCATCCCAGGAGGTGCTGGGGCAGCACCGCCTGCTGCTTCACCCCAGGGAGCTCAGAGGAGCTGCAGGAGACGCAAAACCTGCAGCCAGGTCAGCAGAGAGGTTCCAGCAGCCCCACCACCAGCAGCAGAACAAGCCTTGTCCAACCGGTGCTGTCGCAAGAGCCGCTCCAGCAGCCAGAGCAAAAAGTAAAACAGCTCTGAGGGTGAAATAATGAAACAAATAATCAGATAAAGCCTTTGCTATCGCCCGCTCGGAGCCTTCCTGCTCTGTGGTTTGGCAAAGCTCGTGGGCAGCACTCCAGCTCTCCGCTCGGGGCTGCAAACCTGCCCAGGGGAACGCCCGGGGGTCAGAAGCCTGTGGAAAATCTCAGGTCCGAAGCGTCAAAGGGATTGGTTTGGAGTCAAGCAACAGGACAGGACCCACCTGAGTCCCTCTGGAGCTCCTGCTGCCAACCTGGCAGCCCCTCCGCTGCTTCTTCACCCCTAGACAGAGGAGAGTGATGGGAATGAGGAAGGCATTTGGGGATCTTCGTCTCCTCTGAGACTCTGCAGGCGACAGCAGGGACCAGCGACAACCCCAATCCCCAGGGCCACGCGTGCCCCAGCGCCCACAGCCACGTCCCAACGCCGGCTGCGCAGTTCCCCCTGCCGGCACCCCAGAGCAGCACCCACAGCCCCACACCCCATATCCCACATCCCGTACCCCACAGAGAATCATAGAATCACCAGGCTGGAAGAGACCCACCGGATTTAGGCTGGAGATTAGGAGGAAGTTTTTCACAGAGAGGGTCATTGGGTGTTGGAATAGGCTGCCTTGGGAGGTGGTTGATTCCCCTTCCCTGGAGGTGTTTAAGGGACAGGTGGATGAGGTCCTGAGGGACTCGGTTTAGTGTTTGATAGGAATGGTTGGACTCGAAGATCCGATGGGTCTCTTCCAACCTGGTTCTTCTATGATTCTATGATCATCGAGTGCAACCATTCCCATCAATCACTAACCCATGTCCCTCAGCACCTCATCCACCCGTCCCTTAAACACCTCCAGGGAAGGTGAATCAACCATCAACCTGGGCAGCCTATTCCAATGCCCAATGACCCTTTCCGTGAAAAACTTCTGCCTAATCTCTAGCCTAAATTTCCCCTGGTGGAGCTTGAGGCCATTCCCTCTTGTCCTGTCCCCTGTCCCTTGGGAGAAGAGCCCAGCTCCCTCCTCTCCACAACTTCCTTTCAGGTAGTTGTAGAGAGCAATGAGGTCTCCTCTCAGCCTCCTCTTCTCCAGCCTAAACCCCTGCAGCTCTCTCAGCTGCTCCTCTTCTTCTCCAGCCCCTTCCCCAGCTTCGTTGCTCTTCTCTGGACTCACTCCAGAGCCTCAACATCCTCAAGCAAAGGGATTTTCCAAGTGCTGCATCCTCAGCGAACAACCTGAGAAAGCTCAGCCTCTTCAGTGCAATAAAATAATGAGCAATTTCATAGAATCATAGAATCACCAGGTTGGAAAAGACCCACTGGATCATCGAGTCCAACCATTCCCATCAAGAAACCAGAGGAGCAGCCACCCAGGACACCAGCAAGCAAGGAGGAGAGACCGGGTGACGCATTACGTGTCTTTAATCCAAAGGACTGAAGAGCAGACCGGGAAGATTAGTATAAGCCAACAGACAAAAAAAAAAAAAAAAAAAAAAAAAAAAAAAATAGGATAAAAACCACTTTTTAAAACAAATCAGAATTCCATACAGTGTCTAAAAGGTCACCTAAAAACTAAACATCACCTTAAAAAAAAAAAAATTGTTTTCCCCATTCAAACACATTTAACGCGGTGAAACATCGTGACAAATAATAATAATAATAATAATTCATGGACTAAAGACTTGAGAGCAGCCAGTCTGCTCCGGGGAGCCGGGGAATGGCTCCCAAGTCCCTGGGAAGCAGCCGGGGGGAGCACAACATGACCCCCAGCCCTGGAGATGGGTAGCTCAAGGTACCCTTTCCCACCCGCTTTTCCTCCCCAGGGTCAGCATCTTCCCTGGAGCTGGGAGGCTTGGGAGCAGGTAGCGGAGAAGCATCTTTTCCCCACGTTCCCGCGGAGCCGGACTAGGGGCACGCGGGGGGGCAGCAGGTGCCTTGCCCACCCCCCTCCTGAGGTCAGAACTGGCTTCCAGGCAAGAGGCACAGCGGGAGGGGAGCCGGGAGCAGCTCCGCGCCCACGGACAGACACACACCCCACGCACAGACAGACGGCCACGCAGCGAGGAGCCCTGTGCCACCGGGGAGAGTCCAGGCTGCCAAGTCAGGGAGGGCATTGTGGGGGGAGTTTGGGCTGCCCTGCTTTAAAAGCAGCAGTTTTCCAGGCCAGCGAAGCAGCACAGCACCCACGAGGACCCCCCCAGCGCACACTGAGATAAGGAGAAGGCAGTTTTCCTTCCCCATCCCGCTCCGGAACCCGCAGCCTGGCTCTAGCCGGAGTCCGCACAGGGAACACACTGCCTGGGCTTCAGCTCTACAGTAGTTTTTAAAAAACAGTCATGTTATATACCCTAAAAAGGTCACCACAGGACTTGCCGTATCTTTGGAAGGAAGGAGAGGAAAAAAAAAAAATAAAAATAAAAATCAAAACTGTTTCTCACAAAAGAAAAAAAAAAATAAAATCCAATTCTGGGTGGTGTTCACCTCCAGGACCAAACCCCCGAGCGCGGCGCTTGGGGGGATCTTACCGCCTGCTCCAGAAAGGTCAGAAACACAGGTGAGTAGCTAAAAATAACTAGTCTGGTATAAATGTCTGAATTCCATGCGCTCGATAGAACAGTCTGTCTCTCTTTTTGTCTTTTTTTATGTTTTTTCCTTTAAAAAATATATATATATAGTTATTGCTTTCTCAAGGGCTGGTGGGCGCCAGGCACCCTCAGTGGGGGAGGGCGGCCGGCTCGGTGGGGTTGGCTTTCTTCCGCCTCTTCATCAGCAAAGGGTTGGAGGAATCTTCGATTTTCTTGATCTTGATTTGTTCGTAGTCCACCCGCATGGTGGCCAGCGCGCTCGTCATCTCCTCCTGCGGGCAGAGGCAGCACCGTCAGTCCCCCTAAACCCCCCAAAAAAACCCAGCACAGCCTTCCCCCTCCAAGCCTTCAAGGGAATAAAGTGCAGCAGGAGCTAAGTGTCCCACTGCCAGCTTTTCAAGCCCCATCCCAAGCAGGGATCTCGCTAAGAGTCAGCCCTGAGCTCAAATGAGAGCTCAAGAGCCACGAGAGCCACGAAGCTGGTGAAGGGGTTGGAGAACAGGCCCTATGAGGAACAGATGAGAGAGCTGGGGGTGTTTAGCCTGGAGAAGAGGAGGTTGAGAGGAGACCTCATTACTCTCTACAACTCCCTGAAAGGAGGTTGTATAGAGGAGGGAGCTGGGCTCTTCTCCCAAGGGACAGGGGACAGGACAAGAGGGAATGGCCTCAAGCTCCGCCAGGGGAGATTTAGGCTAGAGATTAGGAGGAAGTTTTTCCCAGAAAGGGTCATTGGGCATTGGAATAGGCTGCCCAGGGAGGTGGTTGATTCACCTTCCCTGGAGGGGTTTAAGGGATGGGGAGATGAGGTGCTGAGGGACATGGGTTAGTGACTGATAGGAATGGTTGGACTCGATGATCCGATGGGTCCCTTCCAACCTGGTTGTTCTATGATTCTATGAAATGAGCCTGGTTTGCAAGGGGAAGGCAGAGGCAGACAGTTCCCATGGCACACGCAGGGCACAGAGCGTTTCAGACAGCCCCGGAGAGAGGTTTTACCTTCACGTCTTCCCACAGGTCCTTCTCCTCCTTCAGCACGCGGCTGGTGTGCAGCGGCGTCTGGGGAACCTGCATGGATTGCTGTCGAGAGAGAGGGGAGGAGCATGAACTGGGAGCCACGGGTATCCCATCCTATCCTCGTCCCCATCATCCTCCCATCCTCGTCCCCATCGTCCTCCCATCCTCGTCCCATCTTCGACCCCATCATCCTCCCATCCTCGTCCCCATCATCCTCCCATCCTCGTCCCCATCGTCCCATCCCCACTGCCTCATCAACCCCGTGCTCACCATGATCCAGGGGTGGTTCATGAACTCCGTTATCGTCATGCGCTGGGTCGGGTCTGTCTTCAGCAGGTTGCGGATCAGCTGCTTAACTGGAAGGGTTTGCATGGAGCCGGGAGTTAGGAGATCCTTGGGAGACCACGTTCCAACCCAAGGCAGGGGCCCCAAAACACCTCCATGTGCCCTCCCTCCCATCCCTTCCATGCCACAGACCTCAGGCTGGTCAAAGCCTTCAACAAAACCCTTTTGAGCAAAGATTGGAAGCTGCCACATCACCAAGAAGTGATTCATGAGGTGCCCAAGCTTCCCGCAGCCTACGCAGCGCTGCTGGACACGGGGCTGATCCCACAAAGGGCCCTCAGCAGAGGGACAAGCTGCCACGGGGCCACATTTACCTTCCTCGGACACTTCTGACCATTCAGGGTTGGGAAACTCGTACTGGCCCATTCGGATTCTCTTCTTCATGCCGGGTGAGATGGCCAGGCCGTGGTTGGAGTAGAAGGGAGGGTATCCACACAGCCTGCGCCGGGAGAGGGAACGGAGAGTCAATGTGGTGCCCCCAAACCCTCCTCATCAGCACCCACAGGGCACGGGGCAGTGCCAGGAGCAGGACTGGTGCAAATGGTAAACGTTCAGCCCCATCAGCCCACGGATGAGCTCAAAATCCAACATTCCCCTTAAGCTGAAAGAAGGGAGGTTGAGATAAGAGTCGAGTAAGAAATGTTCTTCTGTGAGGGTGAGGAGGCCCTGGAACAGGTTGCCCAGAGCAGGGGTGGTTGCCCCATCCCTGGAGGGGTTCAAGGGCAGGTTGGATGGGGTTTGGAACCCCTGATCCAAGGGGAGGTGTCCCTTTTCGTGGCAGGGGTGGAACTGGATGGGCTTTGAGGTCACTTCCAACCAAGCCAATCATAGGATTTTGTATCTATAGGATGGAGCAGGACCCATCGGACTTACAGAATGTACATGATGACACCGAGGGACCACATATCACAGGACTTGTCGTACTTCTCCGGACCCAGCACCTCCGGGGCTTGTAAAGAGAGAAACACAGTCCTGAGTCGAAGTGGCAGCACCAGGCAAGAGAGATCTTTCCATCCCTTGGCTGCCTGCGGCTCCGTGCACCCTCATCAGCCTTGCACACGGCCACACAGGCACCGGTTGGTGCCATCTCGCATCTCCAAGCACAACATTTTGGCCACACACACCAACGTCAAACTCAGAGCAGCTTGTCCTGCTCCCACCACCAACACCGGCACCCGAACCAGCACCAGGAATCCAAGCCAGGAGCTGCCCCCGTGCTGCAACTGAGGCTGCGGGCTGGACGCAGAGTTGATGGGCTGCACATGGCACCATCCAAACATTCCTCTTGCCCCTCCTGCCCTGCCAACCTGCAAGCCCAGGTGCGCCCAGGTGCGCCCAGGTGGCCAAGAAGGCCAATGACATCTTGGCTTGGATCAGAAATGGTGTGACCAGTAGGGCCAGGGAGGTTATTCTCCCTCTGGACTCAGCACTGGTGAGGCCGCTCCTTGAATCCTGTGTTCAGTTGTGGGCCCCTCAGCACAAGAAGGATGTTGAGGCTCTGGAGCAAGTCCAGAGAAGAGCCACGAAGCTGGTGAAGGGGCTGGAGAACAGGCCTGATGAGGAGCATCTGAGAGAGCTGGGCGTGTTTATCCTGGAGAAGAGGAGGCTGAGAGGAGACCTCATTACTCTCTACAACTCCCTGAAAGGAGGTTGTGGAGAGGAGGGAGCTGGGCTCTTCTCCCAAGGGACAGGGGACAGGACAAGAGGGAATGGCCTCAAGCTCCACCAGGGGAGATTTAGGCTAGAGATTAGGAGGAAGTTTTTCACACAGAGGGTCATTGGGCATTGGAACAGGCTGCCCAGGGAGGTGGTTGATTCATCTTCCCTGGAGGTGTTTAAGGCACTTGTAGATGAGGTCCTGAGGGACATGGTTTAGTGATTGGTGGGAATGGCTGGACTCGATGATCCGATGGGTCCCTTCTAACCTGGTTGTTCTATGATTCTATGATTCTAAGCCCAGAGCCCTCCCAGCCGCTTACCCACGTAGTACGGTGTGTAGCAGGGAGTGGCCAAGGAGTTGTGCGTGGTGGTTTCTTTAGCAAAACCAAAGTCCGTGAGTTTTAGCACAGCATTGGGCCTTTTGGAGGTGTATAAGAGGTTTTCTGGCTGTGAAAAGAGAGGGAAGAGGTGAGCAGAAGAGCCGGAGCAGCCTTCGTGCTGCCAGGGGCCAAGAGGGGCTTGGCGCTGCCAGGGAAACAGGTAGCACAGACCTTCACGTCCCGGTGCGCGATGTTGATTGAGTGTAGGTACTGGATGGCTTCTCCAATGCTCTTCATGATCTCTGAAGCCTCTGAAGCAGAAAAAAAGACAATCACAAGGCAAGTTAAAATGAGGGCCACTCTGTGTGTTGCTCAACAGACCAGGAGTTATAGGGAATGGTTGATGTGGGGGAATGGAACTCCACCAGGTTGAGGCCAAAGTGTTTCCTCTACCCAAAGTCCATCCTCTCCCAGCAGAGACTGTACATTGAGAACCACAGGACAGGGTTTCTGTCCTTTTGAGGAGGGAAGTGACCAGGGAGGTGGTTGATTCCCCTTCCCTGGAGGGGTTTATGGACAGGTGGACGAGAAGCTGAGGGACATGGGTTAGTGACTGATGGGAATGGTTGGACTCGATGATGCAGAGGGTCTCTTCCAACCTGGTGATTCTGTGACTCTACAAACAACAATAAACAGTCCAACAACAAAATCCCAGGTTCCCACAGGCTCCATACCCCGTTCTGTGAAGGCCTGGTCTCCTCTGTCTTGAATTCGGCTGAAGAGCTCCCCACCATCCAAGCTGGAAGAGAAGAAGGCAGCATTAGATGCTACAACACCCATCGCATGCCCCAGCACAAAGCGGTACCGAAACCTCTGATCA
The DNA here is from genome assembly GCA_033558105.1 of Coccyzus lansbergi. Lineage (NCBI taxonomy): Eukaryota > Metazoa > Chordata > Aves > Cuculiformes > Coccyzidae > Coccyzus > Coccyzus lansbergi. The sequence continues at coordinate 506,933 of JAUMJK010000646.1, read as the reverse complement.
CCGAATCATAGAATAACCACGTTGAAAGAGACCCACCGGATCATTGAGTCCAACCATTCCTATCAAAGAATCATAGAATCATACAATCATAGAATCGTAGAATAACCAGGTTGGAAGAGACCCATTGGATCATCGAGTCCAACCACAAAGAAGCTGCACAAGCCCAGAAAGAAACGACCTTCTTCTCCATCCAAGCCCAGAGGGTCAGTCCTTGTGGGCAGAGGTCACCTGGGAGCCTCCTCCTTCCAGAAAAGAGCAGGGCAGAGGTTTTGTGCTGCTGGTGCAGACGCCGGGTGCGAGCGGACGTGGTCTCCCCACCAGCCCACGGAAACACATTTACAGTAAAGACGGTAAATGTGGCTCGGAGGTGGTGAGGGCACTCCCGGCACGCCTGGCCTCGTTTAGCTCACGAGCCAATCACCTCGCCGGTGCAGAATTGCTGAGCAAAGCCTGCGGCACAGGCAGCACCGACACGGGCTCGGTCATGGGATGGGGGAGGCAGAGAGCGAGCCCCACTGCAGCAGGAGCGTGTTCTCACGTCAGGTGTTGGAGAAGCATCATGGAAACCTTGGCGCGGTTCCCTCTCCAGGTACCCCAAGGCAAAACTTGACTTGATGAGAGCTCGATGAGGATGTTGAGGCTCTGGAGCGAGTCCAGAGAAGAGCAGTGAAGCTGGTGAAGGTGCTGGAGAACAGGCCCTATGAGGAGCGGCTGAGAGAGCTGGGGGTGTTTAGCCTAGAGAAGAGGAGGCTGAGAGGAGACCTCATTACTCTCTACAACTACCTGAAAGGAGGTTGTAGAGAGGAGGGAGCTGGGCTCTTCTCCCAAGGGACAGGGGACAGGACAAGAGGGAATGGCCTCAAGCTCCACCAGGGGAGATTTAGGCTGGAGATTAGGAGGAAGTTTTTAACAGAAAGGGTCATTGGGCATTGGAATAGGCTGCCCAGGGAGGTGGTTGATTCCCCTTCCCTGGAGGTGTTTAAGGGACGGGTGGATGAGGTCTTGAGGGACATGGTTTAGTGTTTGATAGGAATGGTTGGACTTGATGATCCGATGGGTCCCTTCCAACCTGGTTGTTCTATGATTCTATGATTCAGGGATAATTCTCCATGAGAACAGGGATCACGGCGCTTCCTGTCCCAGCCTTATCTAACTCGGCAGGGATGGATTCTGGCTTTCCCAGCACAGATAGCATCTCCCATCAGCATCCTTGACGTTCACAGAACATCTGCAATATGGATATTGCACGGCTGCCGGGGCCAACGGCTGCACAGAGCACGTGAGGAGACACAACACGCTCACACTCACAGTCAACCGTTGCCTTGTGCTGGGTGTGACACCCCGAGCATCCTTCAGAACACGGGGAGCTGGGGCAGAGAGCTGCAAGGAGCTGTCGCTGCCCCAGGGACCCGTTTCCTACATTTCACCTACAGCTTTCTTCCCACACGAGCAGATGTACAATACTTTCTCACCTCGGATTGCCCAGCGTGGTTCTCAGAAGCCTCTTCCCACACAAGAGCCACTCAGGCAGTTGCTCACAGCGCTCCTCGCACCCACCTCCCCCCACCCCCACCCCTCCCAGGCAACCTACCAGCTTGCCAGAGGAGAGGTTTTGGCAAGGAAACGGCATCAAATCACAGCTGCGGTTGGGATGTGGTTTCAATACTTTCCCCTTCATTCCTCCTCCTCCTCCCCAGGTTATATCAAACGTCTACCCAAATCGGAGCCGCTCAACGGCTGCGGCAAGACGCTCAACGGTATGAATAGATGCACCAGCTTGGGTGCTCGCTGCCCGGAGGGCCTCGCCGCAGGCTGCTGGTTGCCAGGAACCCGCTGCCTCCCCTGGCTTTCAATGGCCAAAGCGAGTTTGGTTATGATCTCTCTGCACCAAGAACCACAGGCCCTAAGCCGCCTCAGAGCCGAGCGAGTTTTCAGAATGACTCAGAGCCAGGGGAGCTCCTGCCATCCCCTCCAACACCAGCAGTAGAGAAGCTCTTCCAGGGTTTACATCCCTACAGCTCGCAGGTTGCATCCCTGCATCCCTTATGCTCGATATAAGGAAAAAGTTCTTCACAGAAAGGGTTGTTATGCACTGGAACAGGCTGCCCAGGGAGGAGGTTGATTCACCTTCCCTGAAGGGGTTTAAGGGACAGGTGGACGAGGTGCTGAGGGACATAGGTTAGTGATTGATGGGAATGGTTGGACTCGATGATCCGATGGGTCTCTTCCAACCTGGTGATTCTATGATTCTAAGCGACCCGGCTGGGGACTCACCACTCCATGACGATGAGCAGACACTTCCTCCCCTGGTAGAGGTTCTCGTAGACGTCCATGATGCGGACGATGTGCGCGCACTGCGACGCCCTCCAGTGCAGCTCTACTTCTCTCCGAGCCTTCGGGCAGTCCTGCAGCATCTACAAGAGAAATGAGACCCCGTCAGCCCTGAGCCCTCAAGGAGAACCACACTGGGACACCAACTAAAGAAGATGCAGAGGCCAAGTGTGGGTGCTCTCTGCAGGCAGCCTTGAGCTCCAGTTCTGTGCAATGCCTCCATCCCCATCTAGTGGGAAGACTGCGAAGAATCATAGAATCACCAGGTTGGAAGAGACCCATCAGATCATCGAGTCCCACCATTCCTATCAAACACTAAACAATGTCCCTCAGCACCTCATCCACCCGTCCCTTAAACACCTCCAGGGAAGGTGACTCAACCACCTCCCTGGGCAGCCTGTTCCAATGCCCAGTGACCCTCTGTGTGAAAAACTTCCTCCTAATCTCCAGCCTAAATCTCCCCTGGTGGAGCTTGAGGCCATTCCCTCTTGTCCTGTCCCCTGTCCCTTGGGAGAAGAGCCCAGCTCCCTCCTCTCTACAACCTCCTTTCAGGTAGTTGTAGAGAGCAATGAGGTCTCCTCTCAGCCTCCTCTTCTCTAGGCGCCTGCCCTCATAACCTTCTTGTCCTCTCCATTCCAAGGCTGGTAAAAGCTGAACCCACCTGCCTCTACCTCCCAGCCCTCTGAGATGCCTCCTCAATGCCCAGCCAGTTGGTGCCATCAGCCAGCAAGGATCCCGACTGCAGCCCTGGGTGCCACTGAGCACCCTTGTCTCCCTTTCCAGCTCTGCCACCCATCACTTCCCATCCATCCCCTCTCATCCATCCCCTACTGAGGTCTTGAGGGACTTGGTTTAGTGTTTGATAGGAATGGTTGGACTAGAAGATCCGATGGGTCCCTTCCAACCTGGTTGTTCTATGATTCTATGATCCCCTCCCACCCATCCCAGGGACCGGTAGGACCCTCCTGCCCTGTGCTCTTCCACACAGACCAAACAGAATCACCCTCACAGTGGCTTCAAAGGCCACCAGCACCCCCAGCCACGTGTGCTGGGAGAGGGGACAAAGCAAACAGCCAGATGTTGCCTCGACAGCAGCGTTTCCCCCAAGCACCAGCACCTCTTTAGTGAGGCCCCTGCCCTTCCCGGAGACAACTCGCGGTTTCCCAGGTGCGGAAAGGATTTGCTCGGTCGGCCGCAGACTATTAATTACCCCGTTTGTCAGGATAAACAACCAGCTTTAATTACTACACTGCTAAATATAGAGCAACAAACGTATCTATCTTGAGCATCATTTGTTTTCCTTCCTCTCTCCGGCAGCTATCAAGGTTGGGCTCAGCAAAGCACCCCAGAGCAACTCTGTCCCTCAGTGACGCAGCGAGAAGGGGGGTGTGGAAAGGAGGTGCTCCATCTCCAGCTGAAAACCATCCCCCTCATCCTATCCCTGAACTCCATGGCCCCTCCTCAACTTTCCTGGAGCCCCTTTCAGCCTTAGAAGCTGCTCCGTCTCATCTCTTCCAGCCGAAAACCGTCCCACTCATCCTAGCCCTGCACTCCCTGGTCCCTCCTCAACTTTCCTGGAGCCCCTCTCAGCCCTAAAAGCTGCTCTAAGGTCTCCCCAGAGCCTTCTCTTCTTCTCCAGGCTGAACAACCTCAAATTTGCATCCCTGCCTGCAACAGCCTGTGCCTTTCGGCACAAGGAACAGGACACAGAGGATGCTTCACCCCCAATACTTGGGGTTTGGTCACCTCTCTCCCACCTCCTTGGCTCTCCTGCTTCCCAAGGCAAAGAAAACCGATGCCAGTGGACAGGGAGTGGGGTGGCTACTGGCGTTGAACCACCTGGAAGCTCAGTGAGGACCAAAGCAGCCACCTTGCCCTTTGCAGAACCCTTCAGCATCACTCGCACTGACAGCCTTAGGGGGAAAGGAAGACAAGGGCAGCCACTCCTTGCTCCTTTATTACTTAATTAATCCTAAAAAACAAATCCTGCTGAAGCCAAAGCCTGCGCAGGCAGGGAAGGAGCCTGGAGAAAAGCTGGGCTGTTCGCAGCCTGGTGTGGGGAGCCAGGAAGTTCTGGAGAAAGAAACAATCTGTAATTACGTGCTGGGAAAATTGAGCAGCAGGAAGCAGACGGCGAACATCATTCTGCACAAGACCAACGGGAGACGGTACAGAAATCCACCTCCAATTCGGAGAGGTCGCTTGGAGCGCTTTTAAAAGGAGCTTGATTGTATTTCTAAGGAAGTAGCAGGCAGCAGCCTCCATTACCTGTACCAGCACAGCCCTGGTGGTTGCTTTTGTGTTCAGGCACATGCAGACAAGAGCCATCAGCTGCCCCCCGCGTGAGCTTCGAATGCTCCGGTTGCAATTCAGCGGCACCACTCTCCGCTCCCCTGCCAGCAGCGGGATGGAGGGGCCGCTCGCCCGGCCAAATTAAACCTCATTAAGAGAATGATTTGGTCTATTTAGGGAAGGCTGGTGGTGACAGGTGACAGCGACGCGCTGGGGAGCTGAAGGGCAGAGGCGATGAGGCGGCCTGGGGATTGGCCATTAGCCCTGCAGGGGATGCAGGAACCGTGAATCACTGCAGCTGGAAAAGATCATCAGCCCAGCCTCACCCTGCCTACTAAACCCTGTCCCAAACATCCACATGGGTTTTTGGACCCTTCCAGGGATGGAGACTCCCCCACTGCCCTGAGCACCCTCTGCCAGGGCTTGACAGCCCTTTTAGCGAAGAAATTTTTCTTAATGTCCCATTTAAACCTCCTCTGTGCAACTTCAGACCATTCCCTCTCATCCTATCACTTGTGACTTGGGAGAAGAGCCCAGCAGCCCCAGCACCACAACCTCCTTTGTGGGAGTTGCAGAAAGAGACAAGATCTCCCCTCAGCCTCCTCTTCTTCAGGCTGAACAACTCCAGGTCCCTTAGACTCCCCCAGAACCCCTGTTCTCCAGCCCCTTCCCCAGCTTGGTTCCCTTCTCCAGATACACTCCAGTCCTCAAAGTCTTTCTTTTAGCGAGAGGTCCAAAACTGAGCCCAGGATTCGAGGTTCAGCCCCACTAGGAGTCAATTCCTATACCTGCTCCTACTGGCCACCCCACGGCTGATCCAAGCCAAGATGCTGGTGGCCTTCTTGGCCACCTGGGCCACTGCTGGCTCACGTTCAGCTGCTGTCAACCAGCACCTCCAGGTACTTTTCCCTCAGGCAGCTTTCCAGCTGCTCTTCCCCAAGCCTGGAGCTTCAACGGGGTTGTTGTGACCCAAGTGCAGGACCTGATACTTGGCCTTCTCGAACTTCATACAACTGGTGTTGGCATGTCCTGATCCCTCTGCAGAGCCTAAGATCTCGTCTCAATCTCCGCTCTTGCAGCTGAAAACCATTTCCCTTCATCCTCTCCCTGCCCTCCCTGATCAAAAGTCCCTCTCCAGCTTTCTTGGAGCCCCTTTCAGTCCTGGAAGCTGCTCTAACGTCTCCCTGGAGCTTCTCCTTCTCTTCTTCAGGCTGAACAACGCCAACTCCCTCAGCCTGTCCTCATAGGGGTGGTGCTCCAGCCCACAGCCGCTCTCATTTTCGCTTTTTCATCTCCAATTACCCTTCAAGGAAGGGCTCCTTGGAGATCAAACTCTTCATTGTTTCGGACGGGAAGCATCGCGCTACCGGCTCGCCCTGCACTGGGGCAGCAGCTGAGGCAGCAGCCCAGGCTCTGCAGTAACCGGATCCCCGGGTTACACAAGCGTCCCCGGGACAGGGGGCAAGGGCAGCGCTGCAGAGGGGGCTCAGCCACCGCCTCTGAGCAAAACCACCTTCCACGCGCAGAGGAGCCACACGCATTCCCCTCTACGGCATTTCGGTGCTTTAAGCGTTAGCTCTGCAGCCAGCACAGGTCTCCAGACCTCCTTTCCTCGTCAGAGAGCATCACCACCTCCAGATATCCCTTCGATGCACCAGGGGACAGCCTGAAGATCTGTGCCACCCCGGAGCCCAGCACTATCTCTGCTTCCCACTGGAGCACCTACCTACACATGGAAAGGAGGGAGAGCAGGGAAAGGGTCGCTCCACACCCTCATCATAATTAGGGAGGGAATTCAGCTTTTCAGCTCCCCCTCGCAGCAGCTCGATGCCTCCAAGACTCTGGCAGATGGTGTTTGCTGCCATCCTGTGCCTTGGCCCAGCCCAGCTCCCCCGGGAGCCATTCCACGCTGCGAGAGAAATTAGTTAAGTGCAAAAGCTAAACACATTCATTAGCTTCACTAAAACCATCAAGCTAAGGGCTCCAAACCCAGCCCCGGAGCAGCCAGCACAGCCTCAGCCCCTACTTCTGCTCCACAGGCCTGCGACCCCCTAGCAGCAAAGGCCCCTCTGGGACTCCCACAGCAGCTCTGGGCTTTTCATAGAATCATAGAACAACCAGGTTGGAGGGACCCATCGGATCTTCTAGTCCAACCATTCCTATCAAACACTAAACCAAGTCCCTCAAGACCTTTTCATCACCTTTGAAAGACAAACCCTGGAAGCAGCTTCTGAAAAGAAAAGGACTCACGGGGGTGTCTGCAGCAAATACTATTTGCTGCCAACCTGACTCCAAGCACCAAAATTGCAAACCGAGGGGGCTCCAGCCAGTGCTGCCGCTTCCCCACGGGCATCAAAAACAAGGGTCGGTGTACGAGTCGGTCCAAGGATCGATTTCTGTCTCAACACTTTTCCTCATTTTTAGCCTCAGAACTTGACTGTCAGATCTGAGAAAACCGGTCTCAGAAACTCAGTCAGAACTCATACCGCTTACGAGTGGAACGTGACAGTCGGCTCGAATGGAAGAGCTCGGTAGCACATCGAGCTGAATTTCACCCCCAAAATCACTTCACACCAAGCGCTGCAAAAGTGGGTGGGCACAGGGACGGAAGGAAGATGCCAGAGCAAACAAGGGGGCTGGAGCCGCTCACGTTCCCTCGCCTGCGCGTGTCCTCAGGCACCACTGATTCAGTCCTGCCGCCTCCTCCTGGGATGATGGGCATGAATCACAGCAGGCTCCTGTGGGAAGCTGCCTCCTCCCCTGGCACAGCAGGTCCCAAAGGACACAGTCCCGCTGCTATAGGGTGCCACCACAGCCTCAGCTAGGGCAGAAGGAGGTCATAGAATCATAGAACAACCAGGTTGGAAGAGACCCATCAGATCATTGAGTCCAACCATCCTATCAAACACTAAACCATGTCCCTCAGCACCTCATCTACATGTGCCTTAAACACCTCCAGGGAAGGGGAATCAACCACCTCCCTGGGCAGCCTATTCCAATGCCCAATGACCCTTTCTGGGAGAATCTTCCTCCTAATCTCCAGCCTAAATCTCCCCTGGTGGAGCTTGAGGCCATTCCCTCTTGTCCTGTCCCCTGTCCCTTGGCAGAAGAGCCCAGCTCCCTCCTCTCCACAACCTCCTTTCAGGGAGTTGGAGAGAGTAATGAGGTCTCCTCTCAGCCTCTTCTTCTCCAGGATAAACACCCCCAGCTCCCTCAGACGCTCCTCATAGGGTCTGTTCTCCAACCCCTTCACCAGCCTCATTGCTCTTCTCTGGACTCGCTCCAGAGCCTCAACATCCTTCTTGTGCTGAGGGGCCCACAACTGAACACAGGATTCAAGGAGCGGCCTCACCAGTGCTGAGTCCAGAGGGAGAATCACCTCCCTGGCCCTGCTGGTCACACCATTTCTGATCCAAGCCAGGATGCCATTGGCCTTCTTGGCCACCTGGGCACACTGCTGGCTCATGGTCAGTCGGCTGTCGACCAACACCCAAAGGACACAGTCCTGCTGCTATCGCTGCGGGTGCCACCACAGCCTCATCCAGGGCAGCAGGAGGTCCCAAAGGACACGGTCAAGCTGCTATCACTGCTGGCGCCACCACAGCCTCAGCCAGGGCAGCCCCTCAGCTTGGCACAGGAACACGCCGTGCTCCCTCGGCTCGGCAAACAGCCCAGCCCGAGAGCAAAACTCGCCTTCCACAGGCCATTTCCACGAAAACTGAAGGAAAAGCACATCATGAAGCACCGAGCTGTTCATTTTCGAGGGCTGACCCTCTTTGCTCCGTCTCCAGGCTCCCCCCAGGCGCTCCAGCTGCTCTTGCAGTCAGGGTATTTTTATTTCCATGTGTATTTTGATCGCCCCCCGATTCGGTGGTTCCCAGCAGAGCAGCACACCCCGCGTGCGTCGCCTACGTGACAACCGTGCCTCGGATGACCTCCTGCAACGGGACCCGCAGGAGCAAGTCCGTGCCCCACGCCACCCGCAGGAGCGACCCTCAGCTCCACAGGGGTTAAAACAAACTGTTCTTAATAAAAATAAACCTAAAGTTAAGAAAGGAAGACCGTCACCCTCCTAAGTTATCAGCAGAGGAGAAGAGCAGAGGTTCCCCAACCCATACGGGCTTCAGGTTCCCCCAACTGGGCTCACTACAAGGAGCGTTTCTTCCTAATAAAGCAAAAAAGGTTTCTTTGCAAAGGATTTGCCTCCTCTAATCTTTCCACACAAACTGGTTGCCAACTGGTGTCAGCTGTTTAACACATTTGTAGCTGCTGGGATGCTCTGCACATGCTGTTCCCACCTCGCAGCGCCCGGAAGGCAAATCCCCAGTCGCTGCCGGTCCCCAGCACCCACCCAGCAAGGCACAGCAGTGGGGGACCTGGATGAAGCTGATCATCCTCTGTGTGCCTCCTCTCAGTCTTTAATGCCACTACAGAGCCCACAGGTAATGGTCCCACAGTCCTAAAGCTGCTCCAGCCTCTGCTGGAGAGGGATCAAGCAGCAGAAGGGGAGGGAAGCAACAAAGCTTCTTTCCTCTTTTTCTGTTTATGAGCTACAGAGGAAAAATAAAATCACGAGTCCCAAAGCCTGCGAGAGGAATTATGTTCCCAAACATGGGGAAATTTGTGGTTTAATCACGATGCAGCAAGGACAAGATGTGCAGCTCAGGAAATCTCCTCATCATCACAGAGCGGTTTGGGTTGGAAGAGATTTTAAAGCCCAACCAGTTCCAATCCCTGATCAGGGTGCTCAAAGCTCCACCCAAACTGGCCTTGAACACCTCTAGGGATGGGGCAACAGAGCTTTAAGCTCCAACAGACCAGGTGAAAGCCTCTCCCTCACGTTTGTTTTACCCAGGGAAAGGCAGAGAGGAGAAACGTATCAGAAACGGTGTGACCAGCAGGCCCAGGGAGGTTATTCTCCCTCTGGACTCAGCACTGGGGAGGCCGCTCCTTGAATCCTGTGTTCAGGTCTGGGCCCCTCACCACAAGAAGGATGTTGAGGCTCTGGAGCGAGTCCAGAGAAGAGCAATGAGGCTGGTGAAGGGGCTGGAGAACAGGCCCTATGAGGAACGGCTGAGAGAGCTGGGGGTGTTTAGCCTGGAGAAGAGGAGGCTGAGAGGATACCTCATTGCTCTCTCGAACTACCTGAAAGGAGGTTGTGGAGAGGAGTGACTTTTTAGAAGAGAACCTGCTGCACCCTGATGGAGAGGAGCTCATCAGGGCCTCGCAGTGTGCAAGGAAGGAGGATGGAACCAGCCACCAGCCTTCTGGAGGGACACTGGCCGGTGCCACCAGCACCCAAGTGCTGAGGCTTCCAGACTGGACAGATGTGACCACAGAATCATTATGGTCGGGAAAGAGCAACTGCCAACCCAGCATCACCGTGCTGACTAAACCATGTCCCCAAGCGCCACGGTCACACACTTTTTGAACCCCTTCAGGGATGGAGACTCCACCACTGCCCTGGGCAACCTCTGCCAGGGCTTCATCACTGTCAGTCAAGAAGCTTTTCCTAATATCCAATCTAAACCTCGCCACAGTGTAACTTGGGGCCATGTCCTACCCTATCCCTTGTCACTTGGTAGAAGAGCCCAACACCCACCTCTCCACAACCTCCTTTCCAGGAGCCGAAGAGCGCGATGAGGTCTCCCCTCAGCCAGTTCCATGTGTTACTGGTTTCATCCCCCCCAGACAGCGAACAAAAGGTCACTCTCCACATTCACTCGCCTCAAGGAAGATGGAGAAGCCGGATAAAGCATCCCAGCAAAGCAAGAATGATTCAGATTAGACAGAGCCGCAAACGGGAAGCAAGCCTGGAGATGCCATTCAGGCCGAGCAAACACAAACTGACACACAGGCTCGAGCTGCTCGGCCGCATTCTCCGAGCATGATTTAATGGAGCGCTAGGAGGAAGACCCAAAGTCATTACCAGGCAAAGCTTTCCCACCAGGCGGCCAGAGCCGAGCAATAACCCAGGCACGAAGAGGCCGAGGGCACGAGGGGTGAGGAAAAACTCCACCAGCCAACAGAGACACAAACATCGGAGCCAGCAGCCTCATCCCTGCACCTGATGATTTCACAATGGGGCAGAGGATGGAAACAGGGTAAGGGAAGAGGCAGTTCTTGCACAGCCCTTGCACAAGGAGACCTGCCGGAGCGGGAGCCGCTCGCCCACAGCATTTGCACAACGCTCGGTGCCCACGTGCTGCCAGTCCCTTTGAGGGGGGACCAAGTTCAGGACCCCCCTGCCCCACAGCCCCTCCTGCCCTAGGGCTCTGCAGAGCGTTTTCCTCACCCACGACAGATGCAGCAGCTATTCAGCCTTTTCAGGCCGCAACAAAAGCCTCTCCAGGCACACAAAGCAAAGAGCAGAAGAGAGGCCTGGGCTTAAAGCAGAGCCACCTGCCAGGGGCTTGTGCCCCCCACGCTCTCAGGGTCCCAAACCAGAACCCAGGGCCTGGTAGCAAAAACATCCTCAGCAAAGTGATCACAAGGAGATGAAGCTCCAGAGCTGGAGCCTTGGCTGCCAAGGGAAAGGCCACTCGTTGTGGAATCATAGAACAACCAGGTTGGAAGAGACCCATCGGATCATCGAGTCCAACCATTCCTATCAAACACTAAACCATGTCCCTCAGGACCTCATCTACCTGTGCCTTAAACACCTCCAGGGAAGGCGAATCAACCCCCTCCCTGGGCAGCCTATTCCAATGGCCAATGACCCTCTGTGTGAAAAACTTCCTCCTAATCTCCAGCCTAAACCTCCCCTGGCGGAGCTTGAGGACAGGGAGGACAGGGGAGACGAGGGCATAGGGCCAGAAGGCAGCAGGGAGGGGGCTGCAAAACCGACGGGAGAAGTCAAAGCAGGTAAACAGTAGCAAGGCAGCAGCACGAAGCGTCCCCGCTGACTCACACCACCAGCAGGAGGCTGGAAGTGGTGTTTAATGAAGAGAAATAAACACTTTCAGCTTCATTTATCTGCGAAAAAACAACATTAGAGGCCCATTCAGTCCCAGGTTGTTGTTTTGATATCATCCTCCTCTCTCCTGCACAACAGAAGGGGCCCTGGCGACTCAGTTGATGCTCCAGGAGGCACCCAGGATGGTGTCAGGAACCATCTGTGATGGTTAGAGAGGTCCTGCCACACAGGGAGACATCCCAGGAGGTCCCAGGGAGCAGGCCTGGCTGGAGCAATGGAGCCACCACCTTGGCCAGGACCTCCCAGTGAATGCAGTGGGGAGGAAGGAGAACAAGAAGCCACAGGAGGAGCAGTTATCGTCACGTGAGAGATGCCTGGGGCCAGCGGATCTGCTCCACACACTTCTGCTTCTCCTCCCAAGCCTCATCCCTCACCAGATTTCCTATCAGAGCTGCCGAGCTCGTGACGGAGTAGAGCACATATCACCTTTTATGATAGGAAGTGGTTGATAGGCGAAGGGGTGATTAATTCTTAAGTAAACACTATGGTAAACCATTAACTCAGCCCCGACCTGTGTCCTTTGCACTTCCCTCCTGCAGGCACGGCTTGAAAAAAAAAAAAAAAAACACCCTTATCACCCAGCACCCTCACTCCCCAGCATGGAGCTCTCTGCACCACAGCCGGGGGCTGTCCCTACACGTCAGACATCAGCTCAGCCCTCACCATCCATCCCACAAACTCATCAAGCAGCCAAAGCATCTTCTCAAGTCCCCTTCTCCACCATGCTGAAGTCAACCCTGGCTGACCCAGCCATTCCGTCCAAGCACAGGGATGATCACCCACACCTACATCTCAAAATTAATAACTTTTAAGCTGGAAATGATTTCTGGGAAAGCCTCGGACCATCCAGACCCACGCCTGCAAGCAAAGGAGCCACAAAACCCTGCCAGAAGCCCCACAAACATCCGCTGCTTCCCGGCATTCCGGCCTCACATGCTGCCCAAAAATTAATTTTTTCTATGATTCTCAGGGCTGAGCTCCTGGGCGGGACTCATCATGGGACAGACAAGCAGCCACCACCCCCTTCCAGTCTAGTTATCCTGCCTGCCTAGTTATCCTATCCTGCCTCCCAACAGCCATCTTAGAGCAATGTAAAGAAATATATGTTAAAATACATATATTTAAAGAAGAAGGAGAAAGACCAAAACACAAAGCTACGTCGAGGCCAATAGTTCTTGAAGCATCATTCGCCCCCAGCGCTGAAGGGCTGTGGTGCTGGGACACATTTCCTCCACCAGTGCCAAGCCTCGGGAGGGTTTTATTTACACAGTCCTCAAAGCTCAGTGACGACAGCTTGGTTTGCATCACTCTGTCCTTTCCTCGGCTGTTTGTTCAGCGGAGTTTCACCCTCAGCGTGGGCTTCGTCACCAGGGCACAGCAAATACCTCCCCAGAGCGAGGTCAGGGGCTGCAGTGCCCAACATGTGCCAGACGACACGGGGACAGGACACGGAGGCAGCAGCTCAGCCTGTGCCAGGGCTGCAGAGAGGAGCATCTCTTTGGCATCTGGGATTCAGGACATGAAATCTTGGGGCTCCCAAGCAGTGTCAGGCTAAGAGGATCATGCTGCTCGCACCCACAGGGCGAACCTGCACCAGACACGATGGCCCAAGCGGTCTGGAGGCTGCCAGGACCTCAGGGCTGGGACCGCAGCTCTTTCCTGTGCAAGATAAACAGCTCCCGCGTTGGGTGGCCGCTGCTTTTGTTGACAGCGAGGTTTGTTTTGTGCAGGGGGAAGGCCAGGACAGGAGCGACACGGGGATTTTGCAACAACGCCTTTGTCTGCACGGGTGCTCGGCAAGGCAGGGGCCCCACAGCCACCAAGCACCCTCCTCCCAGCACAGCTCCATCCACCTTTCACGTCGTAAACTCATAGAATCAGCAGTTGGAAGAGACCCACCGAATCATTGAGTCCAACCACCTCTCGCGTCATTAAAATCACAGAATCGTAGAATCACCAGTTGGAAAAGACCCACTGGATCATCGAGTCCAACCACCTCTTGCACCGTAAAATCACAGAATTGTAGAATCACCAGTTGGAAGAGACCCACTGGATCATCGAGTCCAACCATAAAGGGTATAAATGGATATAAAACCTCCAGTGGAGGCAGCTCTGATACAGCTGGATGTACAAACCCACCTCCAGAGATCCACGGGGTGGATGGTGCCCAGGGAGAGGGGCTGCTGCAGCTGACCCACAGCGAGGTGGGCGATGAGAAGGAATGATAACAAAAAAAAATCAAGGAGAAAGAGGAGGATTCCACCCCACTGGGTAATTTAAGAATGGTTGAGTATCACCCTCTCACCCAAACACCTCCAGGCAGAGCTGCAGATCGCCTGCTGCGCCCACCCTGCCTCAGCGAGGCTGTTCTGGCACCATAAACTGCTCTCCTCGTCCTCCTCCCATCCCCATCACCTAACAAGACGCACAGAAGAGCTGGTGGGACCACCTCCTTGTGATGAAGGGACCTGGGCTAAGAGCCAAGCAACACTCCAGGTTTGGGACCCAACACCATCTATGGTCACCACGGCCAGTTGGTATTTTAGGGGAAATCCTAGACTTTGGAGCAACGCAATGGGAAGCCAAGAGCCTCTTGCAACTCTACAAGCCCAGGGAGCTCAGACCCTCAGGGGCTTTTCCTCCACCAGCCCCCCCCTCCCTCCCCACCAGCCATCTCGAGACTCCTTCAGCTGGGAGGAAAACACAGTTGTGTTTCTATTTTAAAAGCCCTTCTTTGCATCCTGCTGGCACTTCATTAAAGCTCTCAGGACATGGTGGTTATTATTAGCTCCCTCCCGCCTTGCGGCAGCCCCACGAGTCTCAGCTCCTGTTGGCAGCAGGAGGTCTGGTGAAGCCCAGCTGGAGCCCAGACCACCACCAGCATCCCGCTCGGTATCGTAACCTCAAACACCTCAGCCAACAACTGCGTAAAACTCATCACAAAGCGCCTGGGTGCACACACACACCTCCGAAAACACCATCAGAGGAGCAACCTTCACCGTCGTGGTGTTACTGAGAAGGCAATGCTGCTTTCTGAAGGCTGCTCCCACGAATCATGGATTCATACACTTGGAAGAGACCTCAAAGCTCATTAAGTTCCACTCCTGCCATAAGCAGGGACACCTCCCACTGGATCAGGGGCTCCAAGCCCCATCCGACCTGCCCTTGAACCCCTCCAGGGATAGGGCAGCCACCACTGCTCAGGGAAACCAGTAAAATTGATGCTGCCCAACAGAAAACAGCACAGAGCAAGGAGCCAATAGCAGAGGTTTTATGCACATGCATCTTTTCAGTACACAGCAAACTACACAAGCACTCACTGATCCTCTCACAGATGCCACAGAACCCCAGAGTTTACCACCAGGCACCTTGATTCCTTAACAAATACAACAGACAGCAAGCGCTTCGGACACATTTTGCTCATTAGATTAGACTGGAAAGGAGACAAGAGGATAAAAGCAGGGATTCTCCCTCTGTACTCAGCACTGGTGAGGCTGCTCCTTGAATCCTGTGTTCAGTTGTGGGCCCCTCAGCACAAGAAGGACGTTGAGGCTCTGGAGTGAGTCCAGAGAAGAGCAACGAAGCTGGTGAAGGGGCTGGAGAACAGGCCTTATGAGGAACGGTTGAGAGAACTGGGGATGTTCAGGCTGGAGAAGAGGAGGCTGAGAGGAGATCTCATTACTCTCTACAACTACCTGAAATGAGATAGTAGAGAGGAGGGAGCTGGGTTCTTCCCCCAAGTGACAGGGTTGTTCTATGATTCTATGAAAACCCTCTATTTCCACAGCTACTTGAGTCGCCTTCCCTGGAGGGGTTTAAGGGACGGGTGGACGAGGTGCTGAGGGACATGGGTTAGTGATTGGTGGGGATGGTTGTACTCAATGATCCTGTGGGTCTTCTCCAACCTAGTGATTCTATGATTCTCCTTCTGCTCCCAGAGTAAACCAAACTGTTCATCTCAGGTATTCCATACTCAGCCTGCAAAAAGAACCCTCACCTGAGAGAGAACCCTACGGATCCCAGCTCACCCTCCCAGGAGCAGAGGCAGCCTCGGGTGGGCAGCAGGGAGCTGCTCTCTCCAGGCCGGTCAGGGGCTCCCAGGTCTTGCTTTGTATCGATTTAAGCTTTTTCAATCCCAGTTATTCAGGAAAACGGCTTAGGGCTTGAGGGAGCCGCAGAGAGGACAGGGCAGCCTTTGTGTGTGGCTTGTTCCACAAGCCAGCAGCCCCCAGGCTTCCCTGTGCAGCCCCCACCACAGACTGGAGTGCACTGGTAAGCAGCGATGCCGACACTGCCAGGTTGGATGGCGCTTGGAGCCCCTGCTCCAGTGGGAGGTGTCCCTGTCCATGGCAGGGGTGGGACTGGATGGGCTTTGAGGTCCCTTCCAACCTAAACCACTCTATGATTCATTGCTGGTTAGGAGTTAAGTCACCAAACCCCCTCAGGCATCACCACAACACCCCAGCCAAACCCTCCTTTCAGTGAACCCTCCTTTCCAGTGACATTTGCCAGGTCGTTTCACTGAAGTCTCAGGGGAGGAAGACACATAAAAGGGATGTTGGATAAAAGCCAGAGGTACCTGACCCCCCCAGGCAGAGAAATCCTGACTGTGAGAGCCCAGCAAAACTGAGTTAACCGGCTACACTGAGAGCTGCCAGAAAGCTCTCCTTGCTCTTGCTAGCTGGATATCATGGGGTGAGAGCCCTCCCTGCCCTGCAGACGCTTAAGGTGAAGCCCACAAATAGGAATATCATAGAATCATAGAACAATCAGGTTGGAAGAGACCCATCAGATCACCGAGTCCAACCATTCCTATCAAACACTAAACCATGTCCCTCAGCACCTCATCTACCCATCCCTTAAATACCTCCAGGGAAGGGGAATCAACCACCTCCCTGGGCAGTCTATTCCAATGACCCTTTCTGTGAAAAACTTCCTCCTAATCTCTAGCCTAAATCTCCCCTGGTAGAGCTTGAGGCCATTCCCTCTCGTCCTGTCCCCTGTCCCTTGGGAGAAGAGGCCAGCTCCTTCCTCTCCACAACCTCCTTTCAGGTAGTTGGAGAGAGTAATGAGGTTTCCTCTCAGCCTCCTCTTCTCTAGGCTAAACACCCCCAGCTCTCTCAGCCGCTCCTCATAAGGCCTGTTCTCCAGCCCCTTCACCAGCTTCACTGCTCTTCTCTGGACTCGCTCCAGAGCCTCAACATCCTTCTTGTGCTGAGGGGCCCACAACTGAACACAGGATTCAATGCAGTGCACCCAGGCTCCCAAAACGGCCTCGACTCTCCACTGGCTCTGGTCTGCTCATGGCCTGGGAGACACCCACCTCAAAATACTGGATTGACAGCTCCAGTGGCTTCTAGGACACAAAATGAGTTTAACCTTCCTGGCAAGCCCACTCTCCCCAGCATGGCAGCAGAGTCACTTGTGCAAGACCAACGGGGCTTTCTTCACAGCTGGCCCAGTGCAACGGGCAGTGAGGTTGCAAAATGGTTGAAGAGGAAGAGAAAGTCACGTCAGAGCCTGGAGGGATGCAGGCTGGCAGGAGGAGGCCAGTAGAGTCAACCTCAAAGCCCATCCGGTTCCAAACCCATGCACCTCCCACTGCATCAGGGGCTCCAAGCCCCATCCAACCTGCCCTTGAACCCCTCCAGGGATGGGGCAGCCACCCAGCCTCACAGCAAAACATTTCTTCCTAGGATCTCATCTCAATCTCCCCTCTTTCATCTGAAAACCATTAAAGCCCTTTTTTACCAGCCTGTGACAGAAGATGTTCCTCCCCTTCTCTGTCAAAACGACCCGATCAGCCCCCATTAAACCAGCCTTAAACACTGGGCTGGCAGATGCAATAAGGTTGTCATTACTACTGAAAATAAAAACATCTCCCAGCTCCCCCTTTCCACTTATTTATTTATTTCAAGCAGGCTGAGGATCGCATGCACAGCTTCTGGTTTGGCTGGATCCAATTTCACCTGCTTCCCCCCAACCCCTCTTAGCCCAGCTGAGATAGCCGGGATGCCATTCCCATTTCTGAGCAACCCCACTCGCTCAGACCCAGCTCCCTCCCGCACCTACGGGCGCGAGAAGCGATGAGCTGTAGCTACTGGAATTGCAGGCTGACGGGACGGAGGCGATGCCAGATTTCCACAGCAGCCCCAGCTTGTGTTCCAGCCGCATTTCCCTGAAAATACACATTTGGCAGGAGGCTTGAGGAACCTTGAGAGGCTGCCCCAGCTCGGTGTCGCGTCCCGGGGCCAGAGGATGCTGGGAGGACAGGGAGTGCAGCTGCTCTGCTTCTCAACGCTCAGTAGAAGATGCTCCCATGTGCAGCTGCCCCACAGAAACCAGGGAGGTTATTGCAGCCTTTGGGATAGACACAGTGTCTATCCCAAAGCGTCACAGAGTCCAGACCTGCTGTGACACAGATCTAGCCTGTCCACTCACAACAACGTCCTCAAGTCCAATTTAGAATCATAGAATCATAGAACAACCAGGTTGGAAGAGACCCACCGGATCATCGAATCCAACCATTCCCATCAAACACTAAACCATGTCCCTCAGCACCTCCTCTTCTGGCGATTGAACTCAAAAGGGGTGTCCAGAGGACCTGACTGCAACCAGGGCACACAAAGCCAGGCAGTAAAATTAATTCTGACGATGAAAGCAGCCAGTCCATCCCACTGTTGATCCCAAACCTACATCCCAAACCGAGTAAGGATAACGAACAAGAGGAGAGCTGCAAAGTCCCAGCCTGGCTGGGCGCCCCAGGAACATTCAGATCTGGGCTTGCGTTTTGAACTTTATCTCTAGTTTAGGCTAGAGCTGCCCGGACAGCCAGGCGCATGATCCCACGCAGCCTTTGACGCCAACGGCTTAAATAATCTCATTACGTACGACGGCAAACGCTGTGCCAGCTGCAAAGCGCTGGAGCCAAGGTGCTCACCTGCCCTCTCACAGCAGTGCAGATGCCAACGCAGCTTCCCTCATTCATAGGGAGACGCTGTAGTCCTCTCCAACAGTATCAGACCAAAGATGGAGCCACAGTGGAGCTCCACGTGCTCCCAGCAGCACTCAGAGAGGAGTCACGCTGGTGCCCCAGTCTGTTTTCCCCTCCTGAGAGCATGTACCATCCCAGCACCCTCCAAGCGACATTCCTGCAGTTTGCAGTGTAGAACCATGGAAAGGTTTGGGTTGGAAGAGACCTCAAACCCCATCCAGTTCCACCCCTGCCACGGGTCCTCATGGATCCACCTCCCCGGATCTTCACTCCTACAAAATCATTCTACAAGCTCAGATGGGTCAGAGAATCACAAAATGGTTTGGGTTGGAAGGGATCTCAAAGCCCATGCAGTTCCATGCCATGGGTAGGGACATCTCCCACTGGCTCAGGGGCTCCAAGCCCCATCCAACCTGCCCTTGAACCCCTCCAGGGATGGGGTAGCCACCTCTGCTCTGGGCAACTTGTTCCAGGGCCTCCTCACCCTCACAGCAAAACACTTCTTCCTAAAATCTCATCTCATCCTCCTCTCTTGCAGCTGAAAACCATTCTCTCTCATCCTATCCCTGTGCCAAGAGCCTCTCCCAAGCTTTCCCGGAGCCCTTTTCCATCCTGGAATACTTATCTAAGTTCTTCCCAGAGCCTTCTCTTCCCCAGTAAAGCTCGTGCTATGGGTCCTTTCAGGTCAGGGGGATCTATCAAGCACTCACTCACTAGTCCCTTCCCGAGGCCACGACGGGAACAGCGATTTAATGCAACCATTAAACCTGCCGGCCTCTATAATCCCTGCCTCAAATTGGTGAGATCTTAAAAGGCTGAAATCTTTGAAATGACTCAGCCACGAGGTACGAAGAAACGACAGCTTAAAAGGCTGCTGAGGCTCTCTGTATTCAGACCTGCTCTCGCATGCCCTGCGCTAACCCCTGTGTGCTGCTCCCCATCCATCTTCGAAGGGGAATTGGCAGCAGACGACAGCTCTCTCCAAAACAAGCAGCCAGGCACTGCTCACGCACACATCCTCGTGCCAGCCGGAGCTGAAAGGAACAGATATTTTAGCATCTTGCAGCCGAGAAAGATGAGGGGCATCCACAGAGGGGAGGAGGGCTGATGGCAGCGGATACTGCAAGTGTCACTATCAGAAAAAGACCACGATGCTCATCCTGAAACACTGACTCAACAAGTGCCCAAGCTCTAAACAGGCTTCTTAGGAGAACAGTCGGGTAAAGCTGTGTTTCTGTGCCAGCCTTTGGTGGTGGCATCGCTCTGGTCCTCATGGATCCACCTCCCTGGATCCTCACTCCTACAAAAGCATTCTACAAGCTCAGATGGGTCACAGAATCACAGGATGGTTTGGGTTGGAAGGGATCTCAAAGTTCCGTGCTGTGGGCAGGGACATCTCCACTGGATCAGGGGCTCCAAGCCCCATCCAACCTGCCCTTGAACCCCTCCAGGGATGGGGCAGCCACCACTGCTCTGGGCAACCTGTTCCAGGGCCTCCTCAGTATTAAGAAAACATTTCTTCCTAAGATCTCATCTCGATCTACCCTCTTTCAGCTCAAAATCATTCCCCCTCATCCTGCCCTTACAGTCCTTGATCAGGAGTCTCTCCCCAGCATTCCTGGAGCCCCTTTTGGGTCTGAAGCCCCCTCCAGCTCCTGCCTGGCCCCCTACCCAAGACAGGGAGAGGAGCTGAGCGCAGGGCAGACCTGGGGCATGTGGAGAAGGAGGGTCCAACACAAGGCAGCGTGTTCCGGGCTGCGGCAGCCACCCTGGCCCATGCCGCCCGCCCCGGCGCAGCGGAGGGGAGGCAGCGCGTTATTCTTGGAAACCAGGAGGTGAGGTCATGCTGCCTGAATGCTGCAACTTGAGGCCAGACGCGCGGGGCCAGTTGTGCTTGGAGAGGAGCCCGACTCCTGCAGCGGGCGGTGAGCGAGGGCCGGCGGCAGGTCGGGAAGCCACTGACATTCCGAGCGAGGAGGGGGAAAGGACTTTTTCCTCCCAGTTTCTCAGCAGGCAGCGCAAAGGGTTTCAAAACAGCATCAGCTACTCGCTCTGCAACAAAGCCCTTGGACCACCCCGGTGAGGGGCGCATGAGCCCACCGGGAAGGCTCGGGAGATGCCAAACCCAAGAGCCTGCGCCACTGCCTGCGCCGCAGGGACCGCAAAACGTCTGCTTCCGACCCAGCCGCTCCTCTGGATGCCTCCCACGTAACCACACCACCCTGCAAACCCCACAGAGCCTGTCAGGAGCTCATCCCATCAGACCCCAGAGCACATCCTAGAGGTTTCTGGGAAGAGAGAAGACACCGACTCATTCTTTCAGGCTTCTCAGGCAGGACTTTGTGGGAGTTTTCATCACGTGTGCCTACCTATCATTTGATAGGTACGTTTGATAGGAACGGTTGGACTCGATGATCTGGTGGGTCTCTTCCAACCTGGTTGTTCTATGATTCTATCGCCCAGCAAACGCACGAGGAGGCCTGGCTCTCAGTCCGCACAGCTTCAAATTATGATTTTTACACTGTTTTAAATGCTTTACAACAGGCAGCATGTGTCTGACAAAGCTCAGCGCCCCCTCTCCTGCTCCTGGAGGCACAACCAGCCTCTCTGCAGCCCTGTACATCGGGATTTCCCAAGATGTGCGCTGGCAGATGGCAGACACCTAACCACAGGCCAGCGGGAGGGAAGAAACAATCATTTAACCTGGTTGTATTTGGCCATTAAACCACACACAGCAGCTCTATTTTTGCCCTGCATGGGAAGAATCTCTCCCCTATGAGGAGGGGTTCAAGGGCAGGTTGGATGGGGCTCGGAGCCCCTGATCCCGTGGGAGGTGGCCCTGCCATAGGCAGGGGTGGGACTGGATGGGCTTTGAGGTCACTTCCAACCCAAATTATTCTCTGATTCCATGAGTCATCCTGGACCAAGCAGCTCAGCCCTTACGCCTGGTCCTTCCGACAGAATCATAGAACAACCAGGTTGGAAGGGACCCATCGGATCTTCTAGTCCAACCATTCCTATCAAACACTAAACCAAGTCCCTCAAGACCTCATCCACCCGTGCCTTGAACACCTCCAGGGAAGGGGAATCAACCACCTCCTGGGCAGCCTATTCCAGTGCCCAATGACCCTTTCCGTGAAAAACTTCCTCCTAATCTCCAGCCGAAATCTCCCCTGGTGGAGCTTGAGGTCATTCCCTCTTATCCTGTCCCCTGTCCCTTGGGAGAAGAGCCCAGCTCCCTCCTCTCTACAACCTCCTTTCAGGGAGCTGTAGAGAGCAATGAGATCTCCTCTTAGCCTCCTCTTCTCCAGGAGGCTACAGGACCATCAGCAAGTAACGACATCTCATTTCCTCACCTCTGAAAACACAGAAAACATCAATATTCATGGGCAAGACCTATGGCTGCTCAGAACATGTTAATGTATTTGGAAGAGATTACAGCAAACCCTAAACTGTTTACACAAACTCCATCCCCAAGCCAGTAGACTCCTTTGGTCAACGAGATAATAAACCTCTGCCTTGGAAAAGTCCCAGTGATGTCACTGCATTTTCCACAGCTTTTCAACCACAACTCGCACAGAAGGCGAGAGCAAAAGAATTTCTGGTTCTATAAAATACAGGGTAGAGGTTAAAATAAAAAAAAAAATCCCCCTCAGTGAGAGAGAAGTACAGCAAGCACACAGCGAGATGTTTTCTAGGAGTGTGACGCCAGGATCTTCATCTCCTCCCTCAATAATTTTCCCAGATGGATTTTCAGGAGGACAAAGTGTTTGATCTTAAATGAAGCTGTAAGAAGCGACAGGGAATAAGAGGTATCATCGCTCTGCTCAATGACCCTGCAAAGAACCAAAGCCATGACAGGAGAGAGCGCACAAGGCCACCAGCTACACGAACTGAGCTGCTCAGTTATTTCTTCTTAGGAAGAAATGTTTTGCTGTGAGGGTGAAGATGCCCTGGAACAGGTTGCCCAGAGCAGGGGTGGCTGCTCCATCCCTGGAGGGGTTCAAGGGCAGGTTGGATAGGGCTTGGAGCCCTTGGTCCAGTGGGAGGTGTCCCTGCCCAGCGCAGAGTGGTGGAACTGGAAGAGTTTTAAGGACCCTTCCAACAGCTTTACAGACCCTTCCAATCATTCCATGATTCTGTATCAGACGTCTGCCTGATTCCCACCCCAGGCATCTTACAAGAATAATAATCTGCAGAATCCCTGGGTTCCTTCTTCCTCCATCAGAGGAATCATCACTCACAGATTATCTGATGAGGCTGAGAGTGAGACACCCTTTTGCAAACATGCCCCGAAGCACCAAGGATGCTCCAGAACCTCTTCAGTCTCCCTGTGAAGGGACCTAAAAAGCTCTTCCAAGGTCACCAGCCCAGGCGAGGTCTTCCTGCTTTGCAGTTAGGGTTAGGAGAAAGGTTCATTAATATAGAATCATAGAATCACCAGGTTGGAAGAGACCCACTGGATCATCGAGTCCAACCATTCCTATCAAACACTAAACCATGTCCCTCAGCACCTCGTCCACCTGCACCTTAAACACCTCCAGGGAAGGTGAATCAACCCCCTACCTGGGCAGCCTATTCCAATGTCCAATGACCATTTCTGTGAAGAATTTTTTCCTAAAGTCCAGCCTGACCCTCCCCTGGTGGAGCTGGAGGCCATGCCCTCTCGTCCTGTCCCTTGGGAGAAGAGCCCAGCTCCCTCCTCTCCACAACCTCCTCTCAGGGAATTGGAGAGAGCAATGAGGTCTCCTCTCAGCCTCCCCTTCTCCAGGATAAACACCTCCAGCTCTCTCAGCCGTTCCTCTTCTTCTCCAGCCCCTTCACCAGCTTCGTGGCTCTTCTCTGGACTCGCTCCCGAGCCTCAACATCCTTCTTGTGCTGAGGGGCCCACAACTGAACACTGGATTAAAGTATTCTATGTTTTAGAAGAAACTTGCTCCACCAAGAGCTCCATCAAGCAACACATACAACAGAGAAAAACTCCCCATCTGCTATTACCGGTCCCCGCTCTGCTGTCTGGCTTAATTCAGTGAGGAAATCCCAGGTAAGAGGCAACCACCAACCCAGGATCTTGCCTCAATATTACTCTTAAAAGCGGAATTTGCAGTCCTCGAGCCCGACCTCGGTCGCAGCCCCAGACTCGCAGGCTGCGTCACTAATGCAAACAGCCTGACCACAGCGACCAACGCCAAGTCAGGTCAGCCGTGACCTACATACGGCTGACTCCACTGAAGTTACAAGCCTAATTTTGCCTCATCATAAATCACATCCGAAGCACAAGGAAGAAAGGAGCAAGAAACCACCAAGACCTTGCGTTTCGGTTCCGTTTATCATCTCTCCGCAGACTTTATGCTCCCACCTCACAGGAAATCGGGACAGGACGAGAGGGAATGGCCTCAAGCTCCACCAGGGGAGGGTCAGGTTGGACATTAGGAAAAAGTTCTTCACAGAAAGGGTCATTGGGCACTAGAACAGGCTGCCCAGGGAGGGCAGCCTTCCCTGGAGGGGATGAGGTTCTACCAGGCATGGTTTAGAGATTGACGGGAATGGTTGGACTCGATGATCCAGTGGGTTTCTTCCAGCCTGGTGATTCTATGAAAGAAATCATCACACATCAAACAAGATCAAGTCATGTGTGACAGGGACCAATGGTGGACTCCTTCCCCCTGGACAACAGCTCCAGCTCTCACTCGGTGTGAAAAAATGAAGTGAAATTAGGGATGGGAAACTAGCAAAGTAAACAATCACAGATAAGCAAAGGACTATCTCCTGTTTTTATCTAGTTGTATGTGACAGGAAATAAAACTGCCATCTGCTAACTCGTGCACGGCACCGTTTTATTTAACGACGCGTTTCTGCCACGGGCTGATGCTCTGGAAGGAGGAGAAAACTGGCTGTAACACTTCCATTGCTGCTGGAACGGTGTCTCCCTCCAAGCTCAAACTCTCCCAGAGCAAAGAGAAGTTCTCGTACACAAGGTGACTCTCAGCAGAGCCCTAACTGCATCTCTCGGCTCGCGAGAAAGAGGTTTAGAATAGAATCATAGAATCATAGAAACACAGAATCATAGAATCATAGAACAACCAGGTTGGAAGAGACCCATCGGATCATCGAGTCCAACCATTCCTATCAATCTCTAAACCATGCCTGGTAGAACCTCATCCACACATGCCTTAAGCCCTGTTGCAGTGACCCTTTCTGTGTTTAACAACATAATAGAATCATAGAATCATAGAACAACCAGGTTGGAAGAGACCCATCGGATCATCCAGTCCAACCACTCCTATCAAACACTAAACCAAGTCCCTCAAGACCTCATCCACCCGTCCCTTAAACACCTCCAGGGAAGGTGACTCAACCATCAACCTGGGCAGCCTATTCCAATGCCCAATGACCCTTTCCGTGAAAAACCTCCTCCTAATCTCTAGCCTAAATCTCCCCTGGTGGAGCTTGAGGCCATTCCCTCTTGTCCTGTCCCCTGTCCCTTGGGAGAAGGGCCCAGCTCCCTCCTCTCCACAACCTCCTTTCAGGGAGTTGTAGAGAGTAATGAGGTCTCCTCTCAGCCTCCTCTTCTCCAGGCTAAACACCCCCAGCTCTCTCAGCCGCTCCTCATAGGTTCTGTTCTCCAGCCCCTTCACCAGCCTCATCGCTCTTCTCTGGACTTGCTCATGATCCAAGAGGAAGCTCGGTTTAACCCGAAGACACCGTTAATATCGGGGAGAGGCACAATTGTTTCCTTCCAGTAGAGGGATTGCCTCACTGTACAAGATTTTGGAAGAGTAAACGTAAAGGAGCAACGTTCCAAAGGGAAAGGTTTGCTGCACAAGCAAAGGCGGCAGCACAGAGGCCTCAGCTGTGGCTTCTGGCATTGGGCCACCAGGATTCTTTTAAGCATCATCTGAAACATGACAAAGCGATGCGATCACTTCTGCGGATCCTGCTTGAGGTCATCTTTCCAGGCTGATGTAGCCTGTGAGTAATTCGGATACAAATACCTCCACCAAGGTCTCTGGTGGAGACGTTACCCCAGCCGGGGAGGGGGTGAAGTCGGGAGGCATCGCGCCGAGGGCTGCCGCCCCCACCTCGGCAATTCAAGCCAAACGTAATAACCAAAGAGGCCAAACGTGGAGCTGACGCCCACAGAGAAATCCATGTGCACATCACAGAAACATTAAGGTTGGGAAAGACCTCTGAAATCATCCAGTCCAAGACAACCAGCTTGTCCAAGAGCCTAAAATCCCAGCGCAGCAAGGGAAGGAATCACAGTAGCAGCTGTACCACTCTTTGAAAAGCCGGAGGCGCATCCAACCGCTCGGCTGAACTCTTCCCTCTCCAGTACAGACGTGTGAAGAGGCCAAGGCAGGAGACAGAGGGAAGACAACCAATGCTCTCCCAGAACGGAGATTCAGCACTGAACGTAACTCACCCTCCACACACGCTCTGCACCACCCTCCCACATTCCAAGATGCTTTCAACACGGCCAAGGAACCAGCCCAGCGCAAGGCAGGTGACCCTGACCCCCAGCACTGCGCCCTGGGACACGCAGGATAACGGCAACAACCCCAGTCCCAACCATCCTACCCACACTGGGCAGAGAGGAACCACCAGCGCTCGGTCTCCTCCGCTTTCCTTCCCCTTTCAGGGTTGCAAAGGGGAAGTGCTGGAATCTGCGCCTTAAACATTTGAGTCGACTGCAGAAGTGAGGAGGAGCTCAACTGTCAAAACAGAAGAGGATTTCGCTAATTCCCAACCCACTGAGATGACAATACATGTCATCTTGGAGTACAACTCACGAGAAACGCCTGTGTTTGCGAAGGAAAAGTTAAACTTTCATTGTTCAACTGAACCCCCTTTCCTTAACAGAGCCAGGTGTCCCTTGCTGACCTCACCACCCTCGTGGCACAACTCGTGTCTACAAATCACAGAAGTCGAAGACCTCAAAGGTCTTTTCCAGTCTAGCAATTCTATGATCTATAGAACCATAGAATCATCAGGTTGGAAGAGACCCACTGGATCATCGAGTCCAACCATTCCCATCAATCACTAAACCACGTCCCTCAGCACCTCGTCCACCTGTCCCTTAAATCCCTCCAGGGAAGGACTCAAAATCCTCCCTGCACAGCCTATTCCAATGCCCAATGACCCTTTCTGGGAAGAATTTTTTCCTAATGTCCAGCCTGAACCTCCCCTGGTGGAGCTTGAGGCCATTCCCTCTCGTCCTGTCCCCTGTCCCTTGGGAGAAGAGCCCAGCTCCCTCCTCTCCACAACCTCCTTTCAGGGAGCTGGAGAGAGCAATGAGGTCTCCCCTCAGCCTCCTCTTCTCCAGGAGAAACACCCCCAGCTCTCTCAGCTGCTCCTCTTGTTCTCCAGCCCCTTCCCCAGCTTCGTTGCTCTTCTCTGGACTCGCTCCAGAGCCTCAACATCCTTCTTGTGCTGAGGGGTCCACAACTGAATGGTTTGAGTCCGAAAGGACCTTAAAGGTCATCCAGTTCCACCCCCTCTGCCATGGGCAGAGACACTTGTTCATTCATTTATTCATTCATTCACTCTGGTTCAGAATCCCAGGTGGGCAGCTCTTAAAAACAGGAGAGGTGGGGGGTTAGGGATGCAGGCAGGTATTTTTCCAGCCTTCCCAGTTCTCAGGGTAACGCCGAGGGTTGGAACAGCTCATGTGTGGGCGCAAATTACATCGATGCTAGAGAACACGGCGCTCCCGCCGAGCAGCCTGCCGGCACCGACGTCACCCAGCTCGGCGTGGCGTGAGTCCATTCAAACTTCTCAAAAGTCTCTCCAGCAGGGAGACACACTCCTCCCTTCGCTCAAAAAAAACAACCCTCTTTTGAAAGCAAGGAAAGCGTCGCATCACCTACTGAGCGCTAAAACACACCTCTACAGGCACTGTTTATCCACATGCCCTTCAAACAGAAGCAGGTGATGGATAAGGAGGAAAACACGAACACCACTAAAATGCTCCCTGTTGGACAACAGCCACTCAGGATCACACACCGCTCGGTACAGCCAGGAGAGCAAACAGGGACATGCGGGCACTACCTGTCCTTACACCAAGTGCTACAAGGGAGGAAGCCCCATGTCTGAGGATCCAAACCTCATGGTGTGATGCCACCAAACAGAGACACTCAGGCTTTGCTTACGAGCAGCTCCGCACAGGGAACAAAACATGAACACCACTAAAATGTTCCCTGTTGGACAACAGCCACTCAGGATCACACACCACTTTGTAGAGCCAGGAGAGCAAACAGGGACACGCGGGCACTGCCTGTCCTTACACCAAGTGCTACCAGCGAGGCAGCCCCACATTTGAGGATCCAAACCTCATGGGGTGATGCCACCAAACAGGGACGCTCGGGCTTTGCTTACGAGTGGCTCCGTGCAGGGAACCCCACATTTAACCCCATGTTTCGGGATGCAAACAAAGCCTGCAGGGTGACACCGGCCAGACCAAGGGTTCCTCTCTGCTCTGGAACCCTTGGTCCACCCTGTCTGCTCTACTAAGATGTCACTTTGCTTCATTTCACATCAGAAAGCTGGAAAGCAACACCTGGGCACTCTTAAGGGGTGGAAAAAACCCACATGGAAGCAAGGCAGGCGGGGCAGTCAGCTCCATTGTCCTGCTCCGGTCAGGGCTGTCGCTCCTGGTTTTCCCACGGCCAGGACAACCCCCCTCCTGTCCCAGCTCACATCTTCCATCACCGTCAGGCATCGCCTGCTGCCCACACAGCCTGGAGACACAGTGTCCAATCCCCATGTCCACCCCTCAAGCCCCTCTTGTCCAGTCCCCATGTCACCCCCCTCCCTGCCCATCCTGTCCACGTGTGTCCCCCACCATCCCCACCTGGCAGGTCGCTGCCTAGACCCTACATGTCCCCCAAACCCCCATTCATCCAGTCCCCATGTCCCCCTCCATTCTCACCCATCCAGGTGCCGTGTATGTGTCCCCATCCCTGTCTGGTCCCTGCCTGGCGTCCCCCCATCACTCCCTGTCCCGTATTATCTCCACGTGTCCCCCATCCTGTCCCCGTGTCCCCGCCAACTCCTGCCTGCCCAATCCCCGTGTGTCCCCCCCATGCTCCCCCTGTCCCATCCCCATGTCCCCCTCATCCCTGCCCAGTGTCCCATCACCCCCTCTCTCATCCCTATGTGCCCTCTCGAGTCCCCCAAATCGCTGTTTGTCCCTTCTCCACGTCCCTGTCCATCCTCCCCCATCCCTGCCCAGTGTCAGCTCCTGAAAGTGTCCCCCCATCACCCCTCCGTCTCACCCCTTGTGTCCCATCATCACCCCTCCGTCTCACCCCTTGTGTCCCATCATCACCCCTCCGTCTCACTCCCCTGTGTCCCCTCATCACCCCTCCGTCTCACTCCCCTGTGTCCCCCCATCACCCCTCCGTCTCACTCCCCTGTGTCCCCCCATCACCCCTCCGTCTCGCCCCTTGCGTCCCACCATCACCGCTCCGTCTCGCCCCTTGCGTCCCACCATCACTCCTCCGTCTCATCCCTCTATGTCCCCCTATCACCGCTCCGTCTCACCCCTCTGTGTCCCCCCATCACCGCTCCGTCTCACCCCTCTGTGTCCCCCCATCACCCCTCCGTCTCATCCCCCTCAATCCCTTCCCTGTGTCCAGTCCCCTTTGTGTCCCCCTATCACCGCTCCGTCTCACCCCCGTGTCCCACCATCACTCCTCCGTCTCACCCCCCTGCGATCCCCCATCACCCTCCGTCTGGCCCCTTGTGTCCCCCCGAAACCCCTCCGTCTCGCCCCCGCGTCCCCCGCTCCCCGTTCCCCCACCCCACCCCAATCACCTTGAGAGCGAACTTCTCGCCGCTCTTCTTGCTGAAGATCTCCAAAACTTTGCCGTTGATGCCCAAGCCCAGCACCTGGGTGGTGACCTTGTAGTCGTCCGTGATGGCGTTCTTGCGGACCAGCAGCCCCCCCTTGCCGGGCGGCGGGGCGGCGGGCGGCGGCGGGGGGGGCAGGGGCGGGGGGGGCAGCCCCGCGGAGGGGGGGGGCGGCGGCGGAGGAGGGGGGGGCGCCCCGGACAGCATGGCGGAGGCTGCGGGAGCGCCCGAGGCGGCAGCCGCGGGGGGAAAAGCAGCAGCAGCAGCAGCAGCAGCAGCAGCAGCAGCAGCGGCGCCGCTGCCGCCGCCCCCCGAGCGCCCCGGGCCCCGACCACAACCAGCGCTCCGCGGCGGCTCCTCCTCCTCTTCCTCCTCTTCCTCCTCCTCCTACACTCCCCCCGCTACCCCACGGCCTCGCTTGCCTCCTCCCCCTTCGCCTCCTCCGCCCCCCTCTCTGCTCCTCCCCTCCTTCCTCCTCCCTCTCTCTCTTCCTCTTTCTCTTCCTTTCTCCTCTTCCCCTCTTCTTCTCACACTCTTCCTCCTCTCCTTCCTCTTCTTCCTCCTCACTCCCTCCTCCTCCTTTTCCTCCCCCTCTCCTCCTCCTCCCTCCCTCCTCCTCTTCCTTGTCCCTCTCTCCTCCTCTTCCTCCCCCCTCTCCTCCTCCTCCCTCCCTCCTCTCCTCCTCCTCCCTCCCTCCTCCTCTTCCTTGACCCCTCTCCTCCCTCCTCCTCTTCCTCCCTCCCCTTGTTCCTCTTCCCTTCCTCCTCTTCCTACTCCCTCCTTCCTCTTCTTCCTCTTCCCTCCCTCCTCCTCCTCTTTCACTCCCCTTTCTTCCTCCCCTTCTTCTTCCTCCTCCTCCCTTTCTCCTTCTCCTTCCCTCCCTCCTCCTCCTCCCTTTCTCCTTCTCCTCCCTCCCTCCTCCTCTTTCTCTCCCCTTTCTTCCTTCCCCCCCCTCCTCCCCCTCCTCCTCCCGCCCTTCCTCCTCCTCCTCTTCCTCCCCCCCCCCCCCCGTCTCTGATGTCAGCAGGGGAGGGCCGGTTCTGGGCGGTCCCCGGGACGAAACGCCCCATCCTTGGCTCTATTGTCCCGATGCCAGTGAGGGATGGCGGCCCCGGGACACCCCCTGCCCCCCCATTCC
This sequence comes from Coccyzus lansbergi, assembly GCA_033558105.1. Classification (NCBI taxonomy): domain Eukaryota; kingdom Metazoa; phylum Chordata; class Aves; order Cuculiformes; family Coccyzidae; genus Coccyzus; species Coccyzus lansbergi. Next base: position 476,348 of record JAUMJK010000646.1, on the reverse strand, counting down.
CCAGCAGGCACCATCCAGCGCTGCCACCCTGGTCCCCATGTGTCCCTCATCCCCTTCGTCTGGTCCCCCTGTGTCCCCCAGTCCTGTGTCCTTCACCCCCATCTCATCCCATCGTGTCCCCCTCGCTTCATTCTATCCCATCCAGGCCCTGTTCCCGTCTCTGGCACAACTAGGGTCCTCCCAGTGTCCCCAAAGCATCCCTAACCCCACAAAAAGCACATCTTCCCAAAACACCCATCGTCCCATCCATAACCCATCGTTCCGTCCATAACCCATTCCAATGCTCTCAGGGGGTGTCAACAGCTTGTGAGGTTCTCAGTCCCCCCAGTGACACAGCTGGTGTCCTCCCAGTGTCCCCAAAGCATCCCTAACACCACAAAAAGCACATCTTCCCAAAACACCCATCATTCCATCCATAACCCATCGTTCCGTCCATAACCCATTCCAATGCTCTCAGGGGGTGTCAACAGCTTGTGGGGTTCCCAGTCCCCCCAGTGACACAGCTGGCATCCTCCCAGTGTCCCCAGAGCATCCCTAACACCACAAAAAGCAGATCTTCCCAAAACACCCATTGTTCCATCCATAACCCATCGTTCCGTCCATAACCCATCGTTCCAATGCTCTCAGGGGATGTCGACAACTTGTGGGGTTCCCAGTCCCCCCAGTGACATAGCTGGCATCCTCCCAGTGTCCCCAGAGCATCCCTAACCCCACAAAAAGCAGATCATCCCAAAACACCCATCGTTCCATGCATAACCCATCATCCCAACCACAACTCATCATTCCATCCATAACCCATCATTCCGCCCATAACCCATTCCAATGCTCTCAGGGGATGTCAACAGCTGACGGGTTCCCAGTCCCCCCAGTGACACAGCTGGCATCCTCCCAGTGTCCCCAAAGCATCCCTAACAGGGATAAAGACAGCTCAGGTAACCACTGGTACCCAAACACCAATTGTTCCCAATCTTCTGGGATATCCCTGCCCGTGGCAAGAGGGTCGGAACTGGATGATCTTTAAGGTCCCTTCCAACCCAAACTATTCTGTATTCTGTAATTCCATCCAGTTCCCAGGAAGAGAAGAGCTGTAACCACCTCTGACAATCCCTAATTTCTAAATCGAGAATACATGTTTTGCTCTTTATTCCTGCATCCCACAAAAAACAGCGAGTGTGTGAAGAGGGATGGAGAACCATGCCCAGAGCCTTGAAAGGGGCAGAGAAGAGCAAGCTCCAGCTTCTGCCTGTCCCCAGGTACAGGTGAGGTTGCTGGCACAGGAGCAGGAGGCACCTGGGCCACGTCTGCCATCCCAGCACCTTCTGAGATCAATAACACACTCTCAGATTTTTCCAGTCAAGACATCAAAACCTGTTTAAAAAGCCAACTCATGATTTTAAAAGCCAGTTTTCATAGAATCATAGGATCACCAGGTTGGAAGAGACACACCGGATCATTGAGTCCAACCATTCCCATCAATGGGACACTAACCCATGTCCCTCAGCACCTCGTCCACCAACACCTTAAACCCCTCCAGGGAAGGGGAATCAACCCCGTTCCTGGGTACCTCTGCCACTGCCCAATGACCCTTTCCATGAAATATTTTTTCCTAATATCCAGCTTAAACTTCCCCTGGTGGAGCTTGAGGCCATTCCCTCTCATCCTGTCCCCTGTCCCTTGGGAGAAGAGCCCAGCTCTCTCCTCTCCTCTCAGGGAGTTGGAGAGAGCAATGAGCTCTCTCAGCCACTCCTCTTGTTCTCCAGCCCCTTCACCAGCTTCGTTGCTCTTCTCTGGACTCGCTCCAGAGCCTCAACATCCTTCTTGTGCTGAGGGGCCCACAACTGAACACAGGATTTTAACCAGTGACCGATCACTAGCTGCAAAAAGTGGCAGATCCAGCTAATCAGAGCAGGTCAGGAGCAGCAGTGGCGTCTGTCAGGAGGTGGCAGTGACAGTCGCCAGATGGGAGAGCGAGTAAAGCCACACCAGGCGCTGGCAGCTTTATAAATAAAACTCTTGTCCAGCTCCTGGTGCCTCCCACCGCAGTCTCCCCACAAAACCCACCAAGTGGCAGGAGGTCTTGGCCTGCTCCAGGCACTTACAGCAAGAAGGTTTCATAGAATGGGTTGGGTTGGAAGGGACCTCAAAGCCCATCCAGTCCCACCCCTGGGTAGGGACATCTCCACTGGATCAGGGGCTCCAAGCCCCATCCAACCTGCCCTTGAACCCCTCCAGGGATGGGGCAGCCATCACTGCTCTGGGCAACCTGGGCCAGAGCCTCCTCACCATGGGAAAAGGAGCCTTGAAGCCTGAGTTTTTCCTCACAGAAGGATCCGGCCAAAGGAAAGCCACTGACTGACCCATTTTGCTGCTTTCTTGCCTTCAGTTCCATTCCTGTTTGCTTTGTAACCCGACCCTTCAACTCTTGCAAAGATAAACAGAGATGCAAGGGAGGCGGTTTGGGAGCCCCAGGTCCCAGCTTTCCCATGGAAACTTCCTCTGTTACTCACACAGGGGAGGGCTCCGAGCTGCCCCGGTTGATGGATGTGGGTACAAAGAGACTCTCTCCTGCTGAGCCAGACACCCACCATGCACCAGAACCACAGTCTGGGTTGGGAAAGACATTTAAGATCATCAAGTCTGGAGAAGAGGAGGCTGAGGGGAGACCTCATTGCTCTCTCCAACTCCCTGAAAGGAGGTTGTGGAGAGGAGGGAGCTGGGCTCTTCTCCCAAGGGACAGGACGAGAGGGAATGGCCTCAAGCTCCACCAGGGGAGGTTTAGGCTGAAAATAAGGAAAAAATTTTCCACAGAAAGGGTGATTAGGCACTGGCAGAGGCTGCCCAGGGAAGGGGTTGAGTCACCTTCCCTGGAGGGGTTTAAGGTGTCGGTGGGTGAGGTGCTGAGGGACATGGGTTAGTGTTTGATGGGAATGGTTGGACTCGATGATCTGGTGGGTCTCTTCCAACCTAGTGATTCTCTGGAAACATTGTCACCAGCAGGTGGCCCCAAGGCCCCACACACTGCTGCCACCCCCCCTTCCCCCCCACCAACCAGTGTGCAGTAAAGTCCTCACATACAATGCGTATGTATAAATTCATTGCCTAAAAACCACATTACACGTAGTCACCACCATATGCAGTAGAAGGATTGAACCCCCTGTACTGAATTAGAAAGAACACCTGCTTCTTAAGCCCCCCTGTTCGTGTGAAGAAGTGTCATTACCCACTTTTGGTGACACTGGGGTCTCTCATAGAATCACAGAATCACCAAGTTGGAAGAGAACCACCGGATCATTGAGTCCAACCATTCCTATCAAACACTAACCCATCTCCCTCAGGACCTCATCTACCCGTCCCTTAAACACCTCCAGGGAAGGGGAATCAACCACCTCCCTGGGAAGCCTATTCCAATGCCCAATGACCCTCTGTGTGAAAAATTTCCTCCTAATCTCTAGCCTAAATCTCCCCTGGTGGAGCTTGAGGCCATTCCCTCTTGTTCTGTCCCCTGTTCCTTGGGAGAAGAGCCCAGCTCCCTCCTCTCCACAACCTCCTTTCAGGTAGTTGTAGAGAGTAATGAGGACTCCTCTCAGTCTCCTCTTCTCCAGGATAAACAACCCCAGCTCTCTCTCTCTCTTCTCTCTATGTAGATTTGTATGAGCGTGAGGCTGGCGAAAAGCTATCTCAATTTAAAAAAAATGATAACGCCCTTAAATAATCCTACATACTTTCAGGATAGGGATAATTTAATTGAAAAGATCTCGTTAATCCCCATTACGGCTATTAATGTCATTCATAAAGCAATGGGAGGGTTGGGATGGGGCTGGGAGGTGGCACTGGAAGTGCAGCACCGCATTCCATGCAAAGGGAGCGCAGCTCTCCACGTTGGCAAAGGAGACCATAGAATCGTAGAACAATCAGGTTGGAAGAGACCCATCGGATCATCGAGTCCAACCATTCCTATCAAACACTAAATCATGAGATGAGCTTCCTGCAGCCACTGGGATCCAAGGAGCAGCCAAGCCCAGCTTTCTGGGTTGCTTTGCACAGAGCTGCATTGCTCGGGGAGCTCCAGTTCCGCTCCAGCCAGCTGCTCGCAGAATCCCAGCATCATTAGGTTGAAAAAGACCTCTTAAATCGTCCCTTTCCCTCTCCAGAAAGCGGCTGCGTCTCCATGCTTGGACGCGATCCTTGTGCACGGTTTGCAGATCTATTTATAAAGCACCGTGGGATCCTTTAGGATGAAAGGAGCTATTATAACCTAGATTTATTACCCAAAAAGTAACCACAAGTTCTCTCCACATCACCCGCTTGTCTCCAGCCCAAGTCTTGAGCAATGGTGTTGGGATGGAGCCCCTCAGCTCCAGCCCTCCCGGAGCAGGGGATTTTTGGATATCAGTCCCTGGCCAGGGATATTCCCCCCTGGCATCACCTCTCTGTGGCCAGAGGGAGAAATATCCCTTGGCACACGGTGGGAAGAGGCAGCAGCTCAAGGGCTGGGCTTCCCCTCGACGGATTAACACCCAGCAGGCTCCCACGTTGCTCGCATGCCCCAGCGGGATGGCTCTGCGCACCCTTCCCACTGGACATACTCGAGCTGACACACAGAGCCTGGAATTGCAGGACACATCAGGAAATACCGGCTAGGATTCTATCCGCCTGGGTCATGGGAATGAGGATCTTTCCCCCTTACCCTTAGCAAGTTTGCAGATGACACTAAGCTGTGTGGAAGTGTGGATCTGCTGGAGGGTAGGGAGGCTCTGCAAAGGGACCTAAACAGGCTGGAGCACTGGGCTGAGTCCAATGGGATGAGGTTTAACACGGCCAAATGCCGGGTCCTGCACTTGGGGCACAACAACCCTATGCAGAGCTACAGACTGGGAGAAGTCTGGCTGGAAAACTGCCAGGAGGAGAGGGACCTGGGGGTGTTGGTCAACAGCCGACTGACCATGAGCCAGCAGTGTGCCCAGGTGGCCAAGAAGGCCAATGGCATCCTGGCTTGGATCAGAAATGGTGTGACCAGCAGGGCCAGGGAGGTGATTCTCCCTCTGGACTCAGCACTGGTGAGGTCGCTCCTTGAATCCTGTGTTCAGTTGTGGGCCCCTCAGCACAAGAAGGATGTTGAGGCTCTGGAGCGAGTCCAGAGAAGAGCTATGAGGCTGGTGAAGGGGCTGGAGAACAGGCCCTATGAGGAGTGGCTGAGAGAGCTGGGGGTGTTTATCCTGGAGAAGAGGAGGCTGAGAGGAGACCTCGTTGCTCTCTACAACTCCCTGAAAGGAGGTTGTGGAGAGGAGGGAGCTGGGCTCTTCTCCCAAGGGACAGGGGACAGGACAAGAGGGAATGGCCTCAAGCTCCACCAGGGGAGATTTAGGCTAGAGATTAGGAGGAGGTTTTTCACAGAAAGGGTCATTGGTCAGGCTACCCAATAGGCTGCCCAGAGAGGTGGTTGATTCCCCTTCCCTGGAGGTGTTTAAGGGACGGGTAGATGAGGTCCTGAGGGACATGGGTTAGTGTTTGATAGGAATGGTTGGACTAGATGATCCGATGGGTCCCTTCCAAGCTGGTTGTTCTATGATTCCCTGGCCAGTCAGCCACCCCTCTTCACAATCACCAAACTCCATCAGACCAACACAGCAGTCCATGGGCATCTTAGCCATGTCCACCTCGAGCAGCATCTCACAGCCTTGGGGAACCCCCAACCCAAGGGAAAAACACATAAAAACAGTGCACAGTCTCCCCCATTACCCTGCTTTTCTCAACACAGGGCAATTTTTTTCCGCCTGGAAACTTGTGTCCTGATTCATTGCCCACAAGATGATGCCTAATGCACTTCCTGACCTCAGTCACAAAACCTGCTGCTCAGAAATACAGAAAAAAAAAGTCCTCTTCCAATATTTATGGTGCAAAAAGATTGCTAGAGACCTGACGCGAGGAGATCAGCCTAACCAGACCCCGAAATGGACCAACAATCTCTCATAGAATCATAGAACAACCAGGTTGAAGGGACCCATTGGATCATCGAGTCCAACCATTCCTATCAAATCCTCTCCAACCGTCTCCAGCCTGGGGTGGGCCAGGCTGCAGAATCAGAGACCTGGAGCTACCAGCAGCAAAAGCAAAAGATGCAGCTTAAACTGGGAGAGGATACAGGACGGGCACAAGGATAGAGAAACAGCAGCAATGCAGGGGCTGGGGCAAAGGGATTTGCTCTTAAACCAAGAATCCTGACACCCCCGGAGGAGAGTTGGCCCTGCTGACGATGGGGTTGAGACCATGGATCATGGGGTAGGAGAGGGGTCTTCACACCAGCTGAACCCACCCTGGCAGAGTCCCCCCTGAGGCCCACTTGTGCCTCCTCCCAGGGCATCTGCTGGCATCCACATATAACCCAAATCCCTGCCAGCAGAGAGGAGGCATTTGTGTGATGAGATTATGGCGATTAGCTCCATTAGCATAAGCAGCTCTGGGGTTTGCCCTAATCCCGAGGGACAGATGCAGCCCACGTGCCGCTGCTCACCAGCCTCCCTGGGCTGCCCTACAGGGCCCACACGAGCTGGAGGAGATGATTTTCAGCAGGGCTTCTACATCAGGATGGGTACCATGGGCTGGTGGAGACCCAGTTTGTACCAGTCCCAGAACTGGAGCTGCACTGGGAGGGCTCCTCCTGCTCCTACCACCAACTCTCAGCCCAGGGGTTGCTCGGAGCAGGGTTCTCAGGGCTGATTTTGCCTTCTGTGTTTTTCAACACAGCCTCTGCTCTGAGCAGCAAGCACAGGGCTGTGCTAGCTCAGCCCCTACCAGGCTGTTTGCACCATCTGGCTGCTCTTCACCTCTTCTTTTGAGGGTGATGAGAGTGGAAAGGGGGCTCAACCCTCAGTCTGTAACGAGCTTTCAATGATAGATTCAAGGCTATGACCTAGAAATACATATATGGTTTCGTGTTTGATAGGAATGGTTGGACTCAATGATCCGATGGGTCCCTTCCAACCTGGTTGTTCTATGATTCTATGATATTCGTGGCCAAGCCTGCCTACAGCCTTCCATACACACCTGAGCAGTCACACATCCCAAACAGAACAGCATTTTGACACCTCAGTGCTTGGCTTCCACCTGCAGAAGATTCGCTGCTGGGAGCACGACTTACCTGCAAGCACAGCCAAAGCACCAAAGGGATCAGCCACAGGGCACACAAAGCTGCAGACCTCACCTCTCTGCAGCAGCACAGATCCACACTGCTAGGAGAAGGAGAAGGAGAAGGGAAGCTTCTCCCATGGCAATTAACAGCATTAATTATCAATCATCAACACCTGGGCTTCATCAAAGCCAAAGGACCTCGGTTGATGAACAGTGAGTTCTCCCTGCCCTGCCTGCAGGGAAGGTGTGTGGAAAGATGGACCCATGAGAATCATAGAATCATAGAACAACCAGGTTGGAAGAGACCCATTGGATCATCGAGTCCAACCATTCCTATCAAACACTAAACCATGTCCCTCAAGACCTCATCCACCTGTGCCTTAAACCTCTCCAGGGAAGGGGAATCAACCACCTCCCTGGGCAGCCTATTCCAATGCCCAATGACCCTTTCCATGAAAAACTTCCTCCTAATCTCTAGCCTAAATCTCCCCTGGTGGAGCTTGAGGCCATTCCCTCTTGTCCTGTCCCCTGTCCCTTGGGAGAAGAGCCCAGCTCCCTCCTCTCTACAACCTCCTTTCAGGTAGTTGTAGAGAGTAATGAGGTCTCCCCTCAGCCACCTCTTCTCCAGGATAAACACCCCCAGCTCTCTCAGACGCTCCTCATAAGGCCTGTTCTCCAGCCCCTTCACCAGCTTTGTGGCTCTTCTCTGGACTCGCTCCAGAGCCTCAACATCCTTCTTGTGCTGAGGGGACCACAACTGAACACAGGATTCAAGGAGCGGCCTCACCAGTGCTGAGTCCAGAGGGAGAATCACCTCCCTGGCCCTGCTGGTCACACCATTTCTGATGCAAGCCAGGATGCCATTGGCTTTCTTGGCCCCCTGGGCACACTGCTGGCTCATGGTCAGTCGGCTGTCAACCAACACCTCCAGGTCCCTCTCCTTGTGATCTCCTGAACCTCATGAAAACGCGGCTCAGAGAGGCTGTGAGTGATGCCCCAGTAGAAGGCAGAGTGACCAAAGAGCTGTAGTTGGGGCTTAGGGACCCCTGTAGTGCCTGGGGCTGGGGTCAGGGGGGCAACACAAGGGCCTAGGGGTGGCTCATCTCGAGCCTCCTGCCCCACCAGCTCAGCCTTCACCTCTCCTCATCACCTCTTACCCATCACCTCTCCCCATAACCTCTTCACCATCGCCTCTGGGTGCTGACAGGGCTCTATCTGGGTTTCGCTGTGTGGTGGAAAAACACTTGGGCCACCAAGCAACAGGCTAAAAGTGGCCAGGGTCAGGGCGAGCAGCTGCCAGGGGCCGTGCTGGAAGGCTTTGCTCCCAAACCTCCGCATCCCCCCTGACGTGCTTAAACCAATAACAGCAGATTACATTGCAGCAGGGCTGGGGCCTGGCATGTGGGGCGAGCCAGAAATAAAACTGTTTGTGTAGCAACTGCGAAAAAAATAGCAACGGGAACTAGGTAAGGTCTAGCACTCGTATTTAGGAATGGTTGGACTAGAAGATCTGATGGGCCCCTTCCAACCTGGTTGTTCTATGATTCTATGATTCTATGAAAGGGTTTTTGCCTGAGCTCCCCAGGCTGTGCCCCAGCGTCTCCCCACGCTCCCCGTGCAGATGTGGGGCTCCCTGCAACATCTGCATTGCTCTTTCTGGCCCTGTGGATGTGGTGTGCACTGAGAGTCACCACACGCAGCACAAAACTGAGCTGGGAGGGTGCAGATACAGGTTTGAAGCAGGAGATACTACAGAATTTGGAAGATGATAGAATAGTTTGGGTTGGAAGGGACCTTACAGAGCATCCAGTTTCAACCCCTGCGACCGGCAGGGTCACCTCCCATTGGATCAAGGGCTCCAAGCCCCATCCAGCCTGGCCTTGAACCCCTCAAAGGACGAGTTCTGCATGGCTGAAAGAGGATCCACCAAAAGCTGTGCTTGTTGCTCCGATGGGAAAGCCAAACATCCTTCTGTAGCGTTATCGGTTCATAGAAAGGGCCAAGGAACAAGACCAGAACCTGGGGAAGTGTTTCCTAAAGGTATAATCAGACCTTAGTCTTTGATAGGAATGGTTGGACTCGATGATCCGATGGGTCTTTTCCAACCTGGTTGTTCTATGATTCTTTGATTCTATGATGATTCTATGATTCTAACAATGTGAATGATGCATGATAGCAAAAAAAGGAATCAGCAAAGATTTGTGTTATTCTTGTGCCTTTCCCATCACATGGGGATGTGTCGAAGGATCACGCTTAGTCCTGCAAGAGCTGAAAAAGGATCTGGAAATAGTTAAAGCGAAGCATGTGATCCCACTGGTCTGGGAAAATAAAGAAGGAAACCTAGCATGGAGGTCTTGGCTTTTCCTCCCCCTCCTGCCACGTTATTGCTTCTCTGAAAAGCACCAGAGAAGTGGCCTGTGCAGCGAGAAACAAGCCGGTGAGGGAGGTAAAACGCTGCTGCCTGTGGAACGGCAAAGCAAGGGCTGGGTGGCTCAGCTCCACACAACTGTCGCTGCGAAAACATCCTGAATCAGCACCAGCTGGCTGGAAAATGAAAGCTGGGCTGTTTGCTCCACTCCTGCCGCTCCCAAAATAACCAGCGTCTTCCCCATCCTCCCAGCTCCAACACACGCTCGCTCGCTCTCGCCTGCCTCCCCCAGCAGCTCCTGGCTCGCTGCTCCCTGCACCCTTCGGAATGGCCAGATCCAAGAGGTATTTTTTGAAGATCACTGGAGTGTGAGCTTCTAGAAAGTGCTGGAAAACACGGTTCCTCCCGTAGTTCACAGTGGTTACAGGACACCTCTGGGAGAGGTAGAAATGGTGAAGGAGCTGGAGAACAAGTCTTACAAGGAGCAGCTGAGAGAGCTGGGGGTGTTTATGCTGGAGAAGAGGAGGCTGAGAGGAGACCTCATTGCTCTCTCCAACTACCTGAAAGGAGGTTGTGGAGAGGAGGGAACTGGGCTCTTCTCCCAAGGGACAGGGGACAGGATGAGAGAGAATGGCCTCAAGCTCCACAAGGGGAGGGTCAGGTTCGACATAAATTAAAAATTCTTCACTGAAAGAGTCATTAGGCACTGGCAGAGGCTGCCCAGGGAGGGGGTTGATTCACCTTCCCTGGAGGGGTTTAAGGTGCAGGTGGACGAGGTGCTGAGGGACGTGAGTTAGTGATTGATGGGAATGGTTGGACTCGATGATCTGGTGGGTCTCTTCCAACCTGGTGATTCTATGATTCTAAATGCCTCAAATCACCCCTGTTGCTTCCACGCTTAGAAATGAAATGAAGCTCCTAAATCCTATGGGCATGGAGCTAAGGGGAGAAGCAGGTTTCACAGAATCACACAGAACAACCAGGCTGGAAGGGACCCATCGGATCATCGAGTCCAACCATTCCTATCTTATATCTTATATCCTAAGGTTTCTTCAGGCACCTGCAGAATTCCCAGCCTGGAGGCAACAGCTGAGGAGCCGCACGAGCCCTGGGGCTGCTCATCTCCAGCCCTTTTCTGCCCTGAGTGTTGGCAGCATGAAGCCCAAACTGGGACAAAGGCTCAATCACTGAGCTCCATGCAGGGCAAAGCAACGAAGGGAATCGTGAGTGGGATATACAGGGGTTGGACGGCTCGCAGCTGAGATTCCAGAGCTGTGTTTATCCCTGGAGGGGGTTCAAGGGCAGGTTGGATTGGGCTTGGAGCCCCTGATCCACTGGGAGGTGTCCCTGCCCATGGCAGGAGTGGGACTGGATGGGCTTTGAGGTCCCTTCTGACCCAAACCATTCCATGACTCTGTAAGATTCAGCCTCTCGGCTTCCTCATATGTATTTATTCTGTGCTCATGGCTTTGTGAGCAGAGAACGTATGGTGTCAATGACTTGCTTGACCTTCCCTGTTTGCTGGCTTTACGGCTGGCTGCCCACACCTCCAGTGTCATTCCGCGAGTGCCATCCATCTCCAACACCTGCTAGAGAGCACGGCACCTTCTATCTGTAACATTATCAGAGTCCCTGTCGCTGTGCACGACCTTTGGCATCACCACTGCTCCGGGCAATCTGAGATCTCACCTCAACCTCCCCTCTTTCAGTTGAAAACCGTTCCCCTTATCCCATCCCTGCATTCCCTGATCAAGAGCCTCTCTCCAGCTTTCCTCTAGGCCCTCAAGATATATCCAAAGTTTTTAGTCAGGTAGTTTGAGGGCCTTTTGAAGGGAGCTAGGAAGCTCCTGGCGTTCATTTTCAGAACAATCAGGTCCCTTTGAAACGTGCCAAGCAGGAGACTCGGATATGAGGTCCTGAGGGACTTGGTTTAGTGTTTGATAGGAATGGTTGGACTCGATGATCCGATGGGTCTCTTCCAACCTGGTTGTTCTATGATTTTATGATTCTATGAAGCTCCAACGCAGCTACCCACCACTGAAAAGTCTTGGCTGACGAGTATAAATTAGACAGACGGTTTATAAAAAGCCCTCAGCCCGTCTTTAAAATGCCAGCAGAGAGAAATTAAGCTGGACACATTTGGGCTAAGCAACATCCCACTTGCTAGACTGATGCAGCTGCTTCTTAAAGCACTTTTCGTGCTAAATCCATCTGCTCCGTGGAACAGCATCACCCTCGTGCTATGCGGAGGTTGAAAATTTAAACCCAGCAAACCAAAAGGAATATTGCTGAATGCAAGGAAATCAGAGAATCATAGAATCACCAGGTTGGAAGAGACACACCGGATCATTGAGTCCAACCATTCCTATCACTAACCCCTGTCCCTCACCACCTCGTCCCCTCGTGCCTTAAACCCCTCCAGGGAAGGGGAATCAACCACCTCCCTGGGCAGCCTCTGACACTGCCCAATGACCCTTTCCATGAAAAACTTCCTCCTAATCTCCAGCCTAAATCTCCCCTGGTGGAGCTTGAGGCCATTCCCTCTTGTTCTGTCCCCTGTTCCTTGGGAGAAGAGCCCAGCCCCCTCCTCTCCACAACCTCCTTTCAGGGAGTTGTAGAGAGTAATGAGATCTCCTCTCAGCCTCCTCTTCTCCAGGATAAACACCCCCAGCTCTCTCAGACGCCCCTCTTCTTCTCCAGCCCCTTCCCCAGCTTCGTTGCTCTTCTCTGGACTCGCTCCAGAGCCTCAACATCCTTCTTGTGGTTAGGAGCCCACAACTGAAATCTTTTCCAAGAACCTCCCAATTAACATGTCCTTCAAGAAACAGCAGCAATGAATAAATGGCAGGAACGACTGATGGGTGGGAAACACAACCAGGCTCAAGGTTTCTCCCCCCGCAGCCCAACAGCTCAGAGATCAGGTTTTATATTGGTGTAGACAGGTAGAATTATGGGAATAAAGCTTTGGGATCGGATTCCCCCATTCCTTAGCTGGCAATACACAGGGCTTCATGTTACAGCAGCTCCAAAGAGCAGAATCCGTGGTACAATGCCCTATCGATTTACACCAACAAGCAGCGCAGTGTGGCTGGATAAGCTTGTTTTTATAAAACGAGGTGCTGTGCCTGAGAAAACACCGCTCGGTCACACAAACCCCTCAGACAGAGACCGTCCCAGGCTTTTTTAATCAAACCTTTGCCCATTCTCCCACACTCCAACAGGGAATAAAACCCCCACCGGGTGCTGTCTAGAAACTCTCTGCACAAACCGCTTCATCAGAACCAGAGACCTTTTTATTGCAGGATGATTTCATCTTCAAACCATTCCACTATCCACTCGGGTCCAGTAGGTTACCCATTTATAGGTTTCTAATAAAAGCAAATCTTCCTTACGGGGCTCTTACTGGATTTCTCCTTTCAGCCTAGGGATAAGCGGGATTCTGGGCTTTAAAAAGCTCTCCGGTGGGCTGGAGAAGAAAGTGACGCTGGGGAATGGCACGGCCAGACTCGGTGTGTTCTAATTACAGCACCGTTAATGAAAACACTTGTCAGACAAGGAGCACCCATCACGTTTAGCACAGACACACCGAAATAATCCATCCAGCGACTAAGAATTCCCTGTGAAGTTCTAGTTGGACACCACAGAGGTGATGTCTGGCAATTCCGTCGAGAAATAACTCTCATTTCTTTTTTTTTTTAAACCAAATCCCTCTGTTAGGAAGGTGCCCAGTCTGTCGCTAAAGAAAATTATGCATTTATTTTCTTTTAAAAACGCACCGAAATACAACTTTAGGAAATATCTCTTCATTACATTGAGATACACAGTTCGAGACGGACTTCTTCCCGAAATGTTCCTTCACAGAGTTATACTCACATGCACCTCGAAAGTTTTCGACATCCTCCACTGTATTATTATACCTCATAGCACAACATTTACAATAAAGAGGCTAAACCTGGAAAGTCTTTTAGACGCCGACAGTGAGGATGAACGTCTGCAATGCGTAAGAAACCCTGAAGAGTAATTTGATTGCACCAAGACGGATGTCGGCTGGTAAAATAATAAGGCACCGTACGATGTGGAGGGAACAGGGGTTGCTCTTTAGGGGCTCAGCCGCACGGACCCAACTGCGTTTGATTCACGTCACCCAGCACAGGGATGATGTTCCCCTCTCCAAGCCTGCTCCGACGACCCAAGGGGTTTACGTATTACAGTGGGAGTTAAAAAATTGGAAGATATCAGTGTAGTAGAATCATAGAATCACCAGGTTGGAAGAGACCCACTGGATCATCGAGTCCAACCATTCATATCAATCACTAAACCATGTCCCTTAGCACCTTGTCTACCTGTCCCTTAAACCCCTCCAGGGAAGGTGAATCAACCACCTCCCTGGGCAGCCTGTTCCAATGCCCAATGACCCTTTCTGTGAAAAACTTCCGGGCTCTGTTAGAGCAAGGATGAAGCGTAAGCATTTCCCAAACCCCCATAACAAATTAAAGCAAAACCAAATCAAAACACCCTCAAAACCCCCTCAGTCCTAAATATCCCCTCTTTCAGCTTCAAACCATTCCCCCTTCCCCTAGCCCTGCACTCATCAAGAGCCCTTTTCCAGTTTTCCAGCAGCACCCGTGATGTCCAGTTTTTGAAGCTGCCACATATCCACAGCTCTGAGCACTTAAACACAAAAACTATGCAGGTTTTTGGTTTTTTTTTTTTTTTTAATTAGGAAAGTCTTTCAGCATGGTTTGTTTTGCACCTCAGCGGGACAGGGCAGAGAAGTGCTGCAGATCTTTCCATATTATTTTGGACTCTCCACTTCCACAACAGAGCTCAACTTTGCCAGGCAGGGGATTTGTATCAAACATTTGAGCAGAGATCTCTGGGTGCAGCATCAGCCTTTCGCTTGTCTGGCCAGGATTAGCAAGACATTGCTGAGATCATCATGTACGCGTTTCGCAGCCAGAGCAGCGAGTGGCATTAAACAAGAAAAAAAAAAAACCAAAACAGAAGAGCTGTAGCCTGCAGTGAATCTCCCTTTAAAAAGGGCCCTCGGGTTATTTCAGAGGTAGATTTTTTTAAAGAGGATGGCCATCCCGAAGAATCTTCGCTGGGAAACTGCTGCTTAGAAAGTTTCCAGCTGCATCAAAGTCCTAACAGGTCATAATGATTGTAAATAACTCCAGATTGAGCAACACGTTCCCCTCTTCCACAGAAGTCCTCTGAAAGTTTTCCAGTCAAGCTGCTGTGAATTCTCAGGTCAGCAGACAGCTAGAGCTCCTACCCAAGGGGACGAGAAAGATAGAAAACCCTAGTGAAGAGCAAGTGCTGTACCCACATCTCCATCATCAGCCACTGCTGTGAACCAAGCCTCGTGGGCAGCAGCCAATGTCATAGAATCATAGAACAACTAGATTGGAAGAGACCCATTGGATCATCGAGTCCAACCATTCCCATCAAACACTAAACCAAGTCCCTCAAGACCTCACCCACCCGTCCCTTAAACACCTCCAGGGAAGGTGAATCAACCACCTCCCTGGGTAGCCTGTTCCAATGTCAGAGAGATCAAGGCTGTAACGAACCGAACACAGCCTGAGTGGGTGTCTCTGCGGTACCACACTCTGCTGTGACAATGACTTCCCTGTCCCACTGAGTTCCCTTAAAACGAGTTTCTCCTTCCAGCTTGGACAGGCTGATAGTGCTTGGACCCAACTGCAGAGGCGTATCCGTCAGATCTACTCACGCCTGGTCATTGGTTTCTATACAGTTATTGCTAAACTGAACGGCTAAAACCAGACAATAAACAGCGTGTGTTATTTACAACAGAGACTAAGGGTGTAGTAGACCACAGGGAACATCCTAAAGAACATCTGAAAACAAGTTCGAGTGACTTTTCGAAACGCAGCGTCTGTTCTGCTGTAAAGCCAAGCAATTTGCATTTGTTCTGTACTCACTCCTAAGAACACGGCTCAAGTTCCAGTGCTGGCACATCAACAAGCTCACGAAGCAGAGTCACCACAAGACCAAAAGCTGCACTATTCATCTATTTAGAGGACTTTTAACAGTCTAACCAGTTTCACAACATTGAAAAACAATGGGAATTTCAGACCTCACTAGTGTTTAGTTTCCCAGAGGACAAAGAGGGTGTTTGGGACTTGATTGTATCTTGGTGAAGACAGCGACTGCGACAACCACCATCCTTTAAAACCCAACAACATCACCTTGGTTCATCGCTCCACAAGGCTGTGAGCAATTCCCAGTTCCCAGGGAGCCCAATAATCCCCATGTTTACAGGGCTAACTCCTCAGCTCTCTCCCAGATATGAGATTGATTGGCTCGACTGAAGTGGTCTCCTGGTTTGGGAACACTGGGTCACACCATTCACTGCAAGGAAACATTTCATTAAGAAAATGGGACTTAGTAATTGGCAGCAAAACCAGAATATCCTCAGCTGTACACCCTGGGGGATGAAGAAACCCTCTGCAATACAGCAAAAATCCTCTAAGGTTCTTCCTTCTCTATTGGTGACAGAAGTCAGGGACCTGAATTAGCAAGACAGGTAACGATGCATTTCATGAGAGAGCAGTCCTTAATAAAGATCCAGTGTTAAGCACACAGGAATTCTAACGGGCACTGGGTGCAGGCAGGTCATGCTGAACCCATGCTCTAGATAAAAAGCAACGTCCTTGGCAGACTCCGTCTGCAGATCTCCAGCCTGAAGAGAGATGACACAGGCTGTTACATCACAAGCCACCTCAATAGCACCCGCTTCTCAGAAATGACAGGGTGATGATGCTACATTTGGCATTTTAGAGATGAAGATGGTTTAGAATCAAGATAAGGCTGCGTTCCTATGAGGAGACCTGCTCATCCAGCTCCCAGCCTCTGCCAGGCTCCAGACGCTGCTGCCATTTCGCAGCATATAAAGTGCTTTTCCATGGATGTCTCCTAACTCCCTATTACCCCCAAAAGATTCCTCTTCCCTCCCTTACCAGGCGTATTTTGTACAAAAACGCACAGACTAAAGGGCGGAGGCAGAAGAAGAACGTTTCTGGCTTCTGAAAACACACCACATCTGTGAGAGATTCTGCTAAAATAGTGGTATTTTCGGCCGCTTCCCCCCAAATCCACTTCCCTAATTCTCCATTCAAATAAAAATTCTCTCAGCTGAGTGAAATAAAATACTGCTCCTGCATCCCTCCGAAGCGAGCCATGAACACACCACACGTGCTGGCACTGCTTGGAGCTGCACGGATAAAGGCGAGACTGTTATTTTAATATCATTACTAAGCTTATTGGATTTACACTCGTAAAACAAAAGAACTCGGAATCTAAGCCAAGAACCTCCCGTTAAACAAGAGTTTGGAAAGTCTGGAGCTTCGGCTCTGCCCCTGTGACTTCTCATCTAGACTCCACCCAACATTTCCCCAGAGCTGTCATTAAAGAGAGAGAAAATGTAGCCTCATCGTCTCCCAGAGCATTTTTTGTACTGAATGTGGGGTTATCTTATCTTAAAAATCACCCCAATAATCCCTTTGTTTGTGTACCGAGTCTCCCTGTTTTAACAGTAAAAGCCTGTGATGGAGAAGCACACTAAATTTAAAACCTTCTGTTAATAAAAGCTCTAAACTGTATTTAAAATTGCGTCCAGGCCACTGGCAAGAGATCAGATGTTTCTAAAAATGGACCTGGGCCATGTGGCTGCAAGAAGGACCTGAAGGAGCTGCGCTCTTGTCATTAGAGGCCACTTCACCTTTTCATGTTCGTGGAAGATAAAGGAAGAGGAAATACAAACTCAGATATTTAAAGAATGAGAAAATGTCGGCACGCCTCTCTCTCAAAGACCTGAAGGAATAGATTAGAAACAAATAAATTCTTCCCGCTTCCGCCCCCTTCTCCCCACAAAGACATTTTTTTAAATGACCACAATCTCAATTGCAGTTCAACAGTTTTGTCCTGGGAACAACACAGGAAAACACATGCACACGCCTGGCAGAGCCGATGATTTCAATCTTAGCTCCAAAGAAACTAACTGATTAATCACCCCAGAGAAACTGGAACATGCTTGGACAGTCAGTCCTGATCCTGGCTTCCCCGACCAGGTTTCCATAAACTTTTAAGAGAAATAGCAAATGTACCAATATTAGCAGTTTTATTTCACTATATCCTGTGTTCCCTTGTGTTTCTCTGCTCCTTTGGAGGGGAAAGAAAAGCGGATGGTAAAATTTCAACACCACGTTTCTTCGGTGTTTACATCCCACGGCATTTTTAAAAATCTCATCCAGGATGGATAAGGGAAAAGCGGTACAGAGAAATCATAGAATCACCAGGTTGGAAGAGACCCACCGGATCATTGAGTCCAACCATTAGCCAAATCCTTCAAAACCTAAGTTAGCAATTTGCAAGTAAGTTCCTAATGCATTACATCAACCCTTTTGTGCTTTTGACAATAGATAGCTGGGAATTAACTGAAAATAGGCATTTTAAAACAGCTTCCCTTGCTGTCTTAAAGCAAAAGAATCTGTTAAACTGGCCTGACAAGAAATGGCTTGATTTCTAAACCAGCCTTATCAAAAAGCGCACCTGCCAAGCTGTTTGTCTGACTCAAAAGCTGAGCTGCCCTCCCCGGTAACGTCATCCGCACCACACAGTGAGTGAAACAGCTGGACAGAAGTTAGCCCTTTGGATGTCAACATCTACACCGAACCTTGTATTGTCAAGATTGCGCCTCTAATAAAAAGTAAATCCATTAAAAACCTCTGTATTTAACTTCCTTACACATTATTAACAAACAATTAAAATACACAGTATGTTTTGGGGGCAATACAACGTTCACAGAATCACCAGGTTGGAAAAGACCCACAGGATCATCGAGTCCAACCATTCCCATCCAACACTAACCCATGCCCCTCAGCACATTGTCCACCCGTCCCTTAAACCCCTCCAGGGAAGGCGACTCAACCCCCTCCCTGGGCACCTTGTTGCAGTGCCCAATGACTCTTTCCGTGGAAATTTTCTCTCTGACGTCCAGCCTGAAGCTCCCCAGGCAGAGCTTGAGGAGATGTTCTTCATTAGCTGACGAGTTTGGGTAGCACAGTACACAGAGGTATGCTGCCATTGGAGTCGGATGTCAAATTCGCCCTCAGCCTACTCGTTACTCCAACTACAGGAGGCAACTTGGAACCTATTCCTGTGAAAGAGCTCGTGTAGCTGGATATCCGTTTACTGGAGGCTTTATCAGTGCTGGGAGGTTTGGGGGTTCGTTTACAAATCCAAGGGTGCCTTAAAGCTTGACTCGGAGTCATGCGTGTGGAGGGATCCCAGCTGAGACATTCTCGTAAGAACTCGATGAACAAGGGATCGTCACAGCCTTTCAGCGCCGTCACCCAGTCTTTGTTCCCTGGAGCACCTCGGATTTTCCCCCGGCGGGATCGACTCCCGTTAAGGGTCACTCTTCCATCCGCATGCGTCGTCACAGTGCAGTAGCGAGGATGACCCTTGGAGTTGATGAAGTTCTTGGCTCGCTTGGATTGATCCAGAAGCTTCTGAGGTGGCATTCCGAGAAGTTCCATCATACAAGCCAACTGGTCTCCTTCATCCTCTCCGGGAAAAAGAGGATACCCAGTCAACAGCTCCACCAGGATACAGCCAAAACTCCACATATCTATGGGCATCCCATAGCGACTTCCCAGAATTACCTCTGGCGCCCGATAAAATCGGGACTGAATATAAGTGTAGACTCTTTGGTGCTCAAAACAGCTGGACCCAAAGTCTATAACCTTGATTCCACTCCTCCCTTGTTGTTTCAGGAGGATATTTTCTGGCTTCAAGTCACAGTGGATGATCTTGTTTCTATAAAGGGCATCCAGACACTGCAGTATAGAGTGAGCAAACTTGCGCACCAGCTGGATACTGAAGCCCTGAAACTTATTTCTTTTGATTAGCTCATACAGGTTCATACTCAAGAGCTCAAAAGTCATACAGATGTGGTTCCGAAAGGTGAAGCTTTCCAGCATGTGAATAACGTTCATACTGCCCGTTTTGTCCTGCTTCTTCAGATGCTCCAGGATCCGGATTTCTTCAGCTGCTTGGCGATGGAATCTCTTTTCGTTGCGAACCATCTTTAAGGCTAAGTGTTGGTGGAGTTTGTGATCGTAGACTTTAGCAACTTGTCCAAAGCTGCCCTTGCCAATGATTTTGAGCACTTCGTATCGGTAAGCAAGGTGGTCGTGGGGCACGTGAATGTAACTGCCTTGGTCGTCATCGTACCCTCCGTTGTTGGGGCCACCGATTACTCCCTGTCTCTTCTTTGCAGCTGGACCCACAAAGTAAATTTCAGAAAAATTAAAGATCTCTTGCTGCTCGTACGCAGACAACTGATGTTTGTACTGTTTGACAGCTTGCTCGGGAGCTTGGGAAATGGCTTTATGTACTTTTGAGGAGCTGCTACCACCTTTAGAAGTGCTGAGGGTCTCTCCGCTTTTATCTTTTGTCAGGGAAGGGAGAGATCTTTCCGAACTAGTAATCCCTGCAGACTGAAGAGCGCTGCTCCTCCTGTTGCCAGAATCCTCAAATAATTGCTCCACTTTGACCTGACTTCCAATCGAGGGATGATCCTTCATGGCAAGTTTGTTGCTAGAAACCTAGAGATGGGAAAACAAACAAGCAAACAAACAGCTTTACTGATCTTTTCAAGCACAGACTTCGAATAAAATCAATACCCCCTAAACCAAACCCAGTATCATCTTCAAGTTTTGTATTTCTGTTAGGAACAAATACAAAAAGATCATAGAACAGAATCATAGAACAACCAGGTTGGAAGAGACCCATTGGATCATTGAGTCCAACCATTCCTATCAAACACTAAATCATGTCCCTCAGGACCTCATCTACCCATCCCTTAAACACCTCCAGGGAAGGGGAATCAACCACCTCCCTGGGCAGCCTATTCCAATGCCCAATGACCCTTTCCATGAAAAACTTCCTCTTAATCTCTAGCCTAAATCTCCCCTGGTGGAGCTTGAGGCCATTCCCTCTTGTCCTGTCCCCTGTCTCTTGGGAGAAGAGCCCAGCTCCCTCCTCTCTACAATCTCCGTTCAGGTAGTTGTAGAGAGTAATGAGGTCTCCTCTCAGCCTCCTCTTCTCCAGGATAAACACCCCCAGCTCTCTCAGTCGCTCCTCATAGGTTCTGTTCTCCAGCCCCTTCACCAGCCTCGTCGCTCTTCTCTGGACTTGCTCCAGAGCCTCAACTAAAGTAAGTCAAATCATGGAACTAAAGTAAGTCAAGTCACAAGCATTGTTAGAGAAGGGCACACAAAGAGAATGCAGCTCACTGAAACAAGCACTAACACACACAGAGGGTATTTTTAAGTCCATAAAGGGTAAACCCCAGAGAGACAAACAGCGACACAACAGCCCTCTCTACTCATACACAGGCTAAGTTTAGCTTTAAGTGTGGGAGCAGCACATGCAATGAAGGACAGATGCGACTGGCACCTGTCTGAAACACCCACCGGGAGACACACACGCAGGGAAGCGTTTGGAATATTGCAATGACAAGTGTGCCAGACGAAGACAAAGAAGCAATAGCAGCAACTGAGGCCGGTGTAACAAGGAGCAGAAGGTCACCGAGCCAGACAAGACAAACCCTACTTAAAAAAAAACTGATTTTTTTTCTTTGAAGGGGGAAATACCACCATATCCTCAACTCCCTCTGAAATCAGGGGATGCACAACTATCCGAAGACAGAGTTGGAAGCTTTGAATCATTAAGAATACTCCAACTTTGTTGCAGTACTCATAGATTCATAGAATCAGAACAACCAGGTTGGAAGAGACCCACCGGATCATCGAGTCCAACCATTCCCATCAAACACTAAACCATGTCCCTCAGCACCTCGTCCCCCTGCACCTTAAACCCCTCCAGGGAAGGGGAATCAACCACCTCCCTGGGCAGCCTCTGCCACTGTCCAATCAGCCTTTCTGTGAAAAATTTTTTCCTGATGTCCAGCCTGACCCTCCCCTGGTGGAGCTTGAGGCCATTCCCTCTCATCCTGTCCCCTGTCCCTTGGGAGAAGAGCCCAGCTCCCTCCTCTCCACAACCTCCTTTCAGGCAGTTGGAGAGTGCAATGAGGTCTCCCCTCAGCCTCCTCTTCTCCAGGTTAAACAAACGAAAGCAGAGACAGCAAGCAAAGCACTGTCAGATTTTTCTAGCTTGTCATTTTTACAATTCAGTAAATGCTGAACTCCCTGGCACTCCGTTCCTCACTAGAAGAGCAGTTATTCCCTTTTTCCGCTCCCTGCCACTCGGTGCTGACAGGCAGCAGAGGTGCTGTGCCCCTCGGAAGACTCCTGCCTACAGTAGCAACATCTGGCTTCCATTTTGTCCTTTAATCTAAAAATAAAGATTTGAGACGCGTGCCAAACCGAAACCCTGCAAACCAAAATAACTACACAAGAATCAAACAAAAAAGAAATATATAAATAAGCCTGCCGATCCACAGCACTAAAACTACATTCCTTTTTAGTTACATACAGTCCGACATCTCGGCACAGGGAGTAAATAAAGGAAATGAATGTTCTCGCCAAAACCAGCTCCACACGTCTCTTTTAAGGGCCTGTTTGTTGGTGCTGCCTTGAAATGATATTTCAAGGCAGCACCAACAAACAGGCCCTTAAAAGAGGGTCTCCTCTTGAGCTCCTCATGAGCTCCTGAGTCCCCCAAAACGGGCTTTTCCTGCAGAAGTTAGTCCTTACCAGTGACCAGAGGCCATCGAACGCATCTCACAAAGTTCCACGACTGAGTCCTATCAACCTCGAAACACAGTGCGCTGCAAGAGACACGCCTTAAATAAAAAACAACAAACCCCAACCCTAGCTGCTCAGAATAAACAGCTTTTCCCTGGAGTCTGGCTGCACCTTCAAGATAAGGATGACTTATCTTCAGAAGCAGTGAAAAGACCACTCAGTCCAGCAGTGAGATTACAAATGGACAGAGAACATAAGCACAGAACGAGATTCACGTTTGTTTGTTCTCTGGGTTTTCTGCAGGAGAGAGGGGAAAAAACAAGCTAAACCTGCCTTCTACAGTAGATGCCTTCTTTTCACCCCTGTAATCAAAACTTGATGTTCTTCCCACACGGGTTGCATGTCCAACAGAAGCAGCTTTTTATCACCGAGTCAGAACAGACACAATTGCCCCTCAGCAGAGAACGCAGGTGGCCACGGCCATTTCTGCCTCCTCCAGTTGGATGAGTGAACCATGCAGAGACTAAAAACATCCTACAGAAATACTGCTTATTACATCAATTTCTTATAAGTAATTCAGTTCCAAAAATGCTGTCAACAGCCTGAATGTCATCAGAGCAACAAGACAGAGTGTAGAAGCCTTGCAAGCAGTGCTAAATCAAAATATTGTCCATGCTGGGGCAACAGTGACTCTGCTAACGCTGCTGTTTGTATCAAACGTTTTATACCTTTGAATCCCCAAATGAACAAGGAACTTGCTATTCCATTTATCATGTAATTATTTCATCATGAAGAGAATGGTTGGACTTGATGATCCAGTGGGTCTCTTCCATCTGGTTGTTCTATGACTCTATGAAACTACAGCTTCGGATCTCAAACTCACCTCAACAGCCATTCAAGCAGTAAAGCCTAAATTATAATTCTTAGAGGACCTACCAAAATGATTTGGCACATGACAGGCAGACACAAATATAGATCAGCATCAGCCCTGACTCGAACTCCAAAGGGTTTCACCGAAAGTCAGATGACTTTTGCGTAACATCAGCTTTCCCTCAACAGCTTTCTCTTACAAATCACGGGCTGCAGGGGTTTGGTTCGATTCATAAAGTGCTATTAGCAGCCAAGAAGCCTGTGTGACAGCACAAGTGCAACCTGCTGAAGACTGCCACTTACTTCCAAAAGTTTGTTTTAATTGAGGAGGAAACAGTTAACCCAGTTCCCATACAACTGGTTTTGCAAAAGTGCATCAGTTATTATCTGAATACCCAATAAAATAAACGGAATCAAACCCACGTATTCCCAAAGCAGAGAGATTTATGTCCTCTTACAGCTGGGATGAAAAGCATGGGCAGTTGTAGACATGAGAACTCTTCAGTTCTCAGGGAACATCACAAAAACCTTGCAAGAAGGAAACCAAACTTCACTTAGTGCCACATCCTTTCCCATCAAAATGGATTTTCATTCTTCCCTGTTTCATTTGAAAACCATATAAAGGCCAGAGAACTGTACAGCTAAACATAACCACTACCATTCATTTGAATCAATTTAAGGGAAGACCTCACAACCCCAAATCTGCCAAGGAAATATCTTAACACCTTCAGTCCATAAAGAGCTTTTTTGCTAGCAAATGAAGTGGCAGACAATGCCAAAGTTTTCAGAGGAGCAAGATACTTTTGTATGATGCTTGGCAATCACGCAAACCCACATTGATCCTCCTGCTGTCCCTAAGTATTTATCACTCGGAATTTTCATGAGGGAAACTAAAACAGAAAGGTGCAAGAGTTAAAGCAAAGCAGGAATGGACTTAACATACAAATCAACAGACACGGTGACAGAGAACACTTCAACCTTGTGTAAAACAACTTTCTTAGTTAAAACACGAGCTGAGGACAGTCAGATAGAATTTCTGACGCTGCCCAACAAGTTCTACATTCAACACCACGTCCTTAGGAAAAGCAAGGATGTTAATGAGCTACTACAAAGCTGCAGCATCTCACAATTTGAATTTATTCCTGATAGGGAGAAATCCAACTCCTCACTTGTTCTCACAGCCACACCACACAGTGTGAACACCCAGACAACTTTAAAATACTCACATTAGCTCTTCCAAGGGAGGGAAGTCCTGAGGGGCTGCGTTCTTCATTTGTAGCCTCTTGGTACCTAAGCTGATCTATCCTCATGTAGGAGTCGTATAACCCATCACCAAACCTGGCTGGAAAGGTTACACAAATCAGTTAGACACGACGATTCAAGTGGATACAGAGACAAAGGCTGAAACGCATCTCACTCAGCACATTTTAGGCCGTAAGCTCATCAGTTCTCTATCATTTATTAAACAATCTTGAGAACTTAAGTGACTATAAGAGGTCTGACACAAAACACCCAAGACTCACCCTGCAGCTCGGGAACCAAGAGTGACAGAGAGATGTTAGAGAACATGTTCTGCTCTGTCACAGCGAGACAAGGCTCAGTTCCACCACTTCACTCAGCATGAGTGGACCCGGGTTCATCTAGAGATGTTCCCTTACCCCTAGTCGGAAAACGTCACCGTGCAAGAATAAACAGTGAGTTCACACACAGTTGAAATCCATGATGGAAACGTTCCAATTATTGGCTGAGGCCAATGGTGAAGAGCTCCCGAAGATCCAGTCAGTGCTCAAAGCAGATCATTTTTCAGTTGGGAGAAGATATGAAACCAAAACCTACCAAGATCTTCAACAGCCTTTTCAAAAAGGATCTGCGCGATTGCTTTGAACACTGGCAGATGTCTCTCAGCTCCAAAGGGACTGATTGTAAAGGTGTTTGTAGATGATTTTCTTAATTTGTCACATAGATAGAATTATAGGCGCAGTCTTGGGGTTTTTTTTTGAGTCCGACCTCATAGTTTAATATCAGACAGAGCCCAAAGCACTTGGAAAATCTAAATTTGCCATGCATTTAATTCAAAGCTTCTTTTTTTAATCAAGCTGCGCACTATGGATTCATCCTTGAGATGCAGTAACTGGCACACTCCCGGGTTTCCCTTAAGCAGGATAATCCTGAACTAGCCCCACTGAGAGCAGAAAAGGAGCATACACTTAAAGAGTTGATAGGACTATCCTTCCAAGTAGGTTATCCCTTAAAAATGATATGTGGGAATTACAGTTAGCCGTCCTGCTGCAAGGAACATGAAACAAGGCCCTGGCGGCTCACACACAGCAAACAGCAGTAAAGACACTAAAATTGAAGCGTTTAATGCAGCCAAACCCATGCTGAGGCCTGGGAGAAGGGGAAGGGGGAGAAGAGAGAGGAAACAGAAGGGAAGACAAAGTCAGGGGGTTGGGGGAAAGTGAGAGGGGGATGGAGGGGCTGGAAAGAGGGGGGGGGAACCAAGGAAGGAGAGAGACGGGGGAGACAGAAGGGGGGAAAGAAGAGGGAGAGGGGGGAGACAGAAGGGGAGAAAGAAGAGGGAGGGGGGGAGAACGGGGAGGAAAAAAGGGGAGAGAAGAGGGGGGAAAGGGGGTGAAAAAGGGGGGGAGAAGGGAGGAATAAGAGGGGGAGAAGGGGGAGGAATAAGGGGGGAGAAGGGGAGGAATAAGGGGAGAAGGAGGAGAGGAATAAGAGGGGGAGAAGGAGAGGAATAAGGGGGGAGAAGGAGAGGAATAAGAGGGGGAGAAGGAGAGGAATAAGAGGGGGAGAAGGAGAGGAATAAGAGGGGGAGAAGGAGAGGAATAAGAGGGGGAGAAGGAGAGGAATAAGGGGAGAAGAAGGAGAGGAATAAGGGGAGAAGAAGGAGAGGAATAAGGGGAGAAGAAGGAGAGGAATAAGGGGAGAAGAAGGAGAGGAATAAGGGGAGAAGAAGGAGAGGAATAAGGGGAGAAGGAGGAGAGGAATAAGGGGGTGAAAGAGGGGGAAGCGGGAAAGGAGGAAGAGGAGAGAAGGGGGAACAAAGTGGGGGGAAGATGGGGTAATGAACGGAGGAGAAGAAGGGAGGAGAGGGGGGAAATAAGGGATGAGAAGAGGGGGAACGAAGGGAGGAGAAGACAGGGGGAATGAAGAAGGGAGAAAAAGGGGGAACGAAGGGAGGAGAAGAGGGGGGAATGAAAGGAGAAGACAAGGGGAATGAAGAGGGGAGACAGAAGGGGGAGGCAGAAGGGGGAACAAGGGAAGAGAGGGGGACAAGGGGGTGAAGGAGGGGAGTGAGGGAGAAAAAAGGGGAGAAGAAGGGGGAATAAAAAGGGGGGAAGATAGGGGAACAAGTAGGGAGAAAACGGGGAACGAAGGGGGAGAAAAGCGGGCTAGAAGGGGGGAGAAAATAGGGAGAAAAAAGGGGGTAGACAGGGAGGACAAGGGGTGAAGGAGGGAGGAAAAAGGGGGAAGAGAGAGGGAAAGGGGGTGAAAACAGGGTGTGGGGGGGAAACAGGGAAAAGGTGGTGGGGGTCGTGGGGAAGGGGAGGGGGCGATGGGGGTGAAGCACGGGAGAGAGGGAGGGAGGGAAAGAGAGGGGGTAAGAGGTCGACCCGCGGTCCCGGTGCGGCCCCTCACCCGCGGGCAGGGCCGCCTCGGCCTGCCGGCCCAGCAGCATGGTGTCGGGGCGGGGGGGCCGCGGCCGCCATCCCCGGCGGGGCCCGCGCTCCTCCAGCCGCGCCGCCGCCCCCGTCGCCACGGCAACCGCCGCGCATGCGCACAAACACGGGGGGAAGGGGGGGAGCTGGGCGGGGGGGGTGTGCATATAGAATCATAGAACAACCAGGTTGGAAGAGACCCATCGGATCATCGAGTCCAACCATTCCTATCAAACACTAAACCATGTCCCTCAGCACCTCGTCCACCCGTCCCTTAAACACCTCCAGGGAAGGTGAATCAACCACCTCCCTGGGCAGCCTAGTCCAATGCCCAATGACCCTCTGTGTGAAAAACTTCCTCCTAATCTCCAGCCTAAATCTCCCCTGGTGGAGCTTGAGGCCATTCTCTCTTGTCCTGTCCCCTGTCCCTTGGGAGAAGAGCCCAGCTCCCTCCTCTCCACAACCTCCTTTCAGGGAGTTGTAGAGAGCAATGAGGTCTCCTCTCAGCCTCCTCTTCTCTAGGCTAAACAACCCCAGCTCTCTCAGCTGCTCCTCATCGGGCCTGTTCTCCAGCCCCTTCACCAGCTTCGTTGCTCTTCTCTGCACTCACTCCAGAGCCTCAACATCCTTCTTGTGCTGAGGGGCCCACAACTGAAGACAGGATTTGAGGTTTGGTCTCACCAGTGCCGAGTCCACAGGGAGAAGAACCTCCCTGGCCCTGCTGGTCACACCATTTCTGATGCAAGCTAGGATGCCATTGGCCTTCTTGGCCACCTGGGCACACTGCTGGCTCATGGTCAGTCGCTGTCAACCAACACCCCCAGGTCCTTCTCCTCCAGACAGGAATTGCACCAGGATTGGGACAGGGATGAGCATGGGGGTGGGGACGAGGACAGGGCTAGGGTCTGGGACAGCAGTGGGTATCGGGATAGGGATGAGGATAGTACTGGGACAGCATGGGGATGAGACAGAGATGTGATGGGGACAGGGACAAGGATAGGGATGGAATGGGGAGGGAGATGAGGATATGAGATGAGGATGGAAATTGTATGGGATGGGGACAGGGAGAGGGACGTGGATAGTGATGGGGACATGATGGAAACGGGACAGGGCAGGGATGCGATGAGATGGGGACTGGGAGAGGAACAGGGATGGAGAGAGGGATAGGGACAGGAACAGGGAGAGGGACGGGGATGGAAATGGGATGGGTTGGCGATGGGGATAGGAACAGGGAGAGGGTCGGGATGGAAATGGGACAGGGACAGGGAGAGAAATGGGAGAAGGGATAGGGATAGGAACAGGGAGAGGGTCAGGATGGAAATGGGTTGTGTTCGCAATGGGGATAGGAACAGGGACAGGGATGGGATGGAAATGGGATATGGACAGGAATGGGGATGGGGAGAGAGATATGGATAGGAACAGGGAGAGGGTCGGGATGGAAATGGGTTGTGTTCACAATGGGGCTAGGAACAGGGAAAGGGATGGGATGGAAATGGGACAGGGATAGGGAGAGGAACGGGGATAGGGATATGGATAGGAACAGGGAGAGGGACTGGGATGGAAATGGGACAAGATGGGCACGGGGACGAGACAGGGATGGAAACAGGACGGGTTGGGGTCGCGGAGAGGGGCAGAGCAGGGACGGGCCGCGTTGTGCCCCGGCCCCGCGCGCTGCGGGTCGCGGTTTCCGGCCGGACGCGCCGCGCGGTGCCATGGCGGGCGGGCGGCGGCGCCGAGCGGGCCGCCATGTTCGCTCGGGCCTTCCGCGTGCGGGCCAGCACCGCCATCAAGGGGTCCGACCGGTGAGTGCCTCGGGCTCCCCCGGGGCGAGGAGGGCCGGGGGATGGGGCTGGAGAGCGGGGTTGGGGGGGGCGGCGCGGCTTGGGTGGTTCTGCCTGGAGAAGAGAAGGCGCTGAGGAGACCTGAGAGAGACATTCCAGGGCCTGAAGGGGCTGCAAGAAAGCTGGGGAGGGGCTGATCGCAAAGGCTTGAGGTGGTAGGATGAGGGGGAATGGGGGTAAATGGAGAGGGGCAGATTTAGACTGGACAGAAGGAGGAGTTTTTCAGTATGAGGGTGGGGAGGCCCTGGCCCAGGTTGCCCAGAGCAGGGGTGGCTGCCCCATCCCTGGAGGGGTTCAAGGGCAGGTTGGATGGGGCTTGGAGCCCCTGAGCCAGTGGGAGGTGTCCCTGTCCATCAGGGGGATTGAGGCTGAATGGGCTTTAAGAATCATAGAATCAGCAGGTTGGAAGAGACCCACCGGGTCATTGAGTCCAACCATTCCCATCAATCACTAACCCATGTCCCTCAGCACCTCGTCCACCCGTCCCTTAAAACCCCTCCAGGGAAGGGGAATCAACCACCTCCCTGGGAAGCCTGTTCCTATGCCCAGTGACCCTTTCTATGAAAAACTTCCTCCTAATGTCCAGCTTAAATCTCCCCTGGCGGAGCTTGAGGCCATTCCCTCTCGTCCTGTTCCCTGTCCCTTGGGAGAAGAGCCCAGCTCCCTCCTCTCCACAACCTCCCTTCCAACCCAAACTAATCTATGATTCTTACTGTTGCCCTTTCAAATCTCTGACATCAGAGTCTGTGTCAGGGTGCAGAGGTTAACTGTCACTTGAACAAGAGGTTACAAGAGTGTGGAGTCCCCGTCCCTGGAGGAGTTCAAAACACATGTGGCCACGGCACTTCACGGCATGATTTAGTAGGCAAAAGTGGGAATCTCATGAGCAGTCCTCGAAGTACTAACGATCGATCTAGGAATTATGTTGAGGGGTGGTCAAGACAGCTTTGTAACACTTCATAGAATCATAGAATCACCAGGTTGGAAGAGACCCATCGGATCATCAAGTCCAGCCATTCCCATCAAACACTAAACCATGTCCATGATTTTATCATTTGCAGGAGAAAACTACGAACAGATGTCGCGGCAGCTTTTCCAAACCTTAGTGCTGAACAACTGACAGAGTTTATCCCAAACAAGGAAGAGCTTAATGTCATCAAAATCTACTGTCACAAAGGGGAGGCTGTCACTGTTTATGTGAATAACAGGAACCCAATACTGTTTGAAATTGAGAAAGCTCTGTATCCAACAGGTATGGGGATTGGAATAATCCTCTGTCTTCACTTACTGGGTGACAGCTTTTCCCCAGAAACATTTCCCTGTGTCCAGGCACCTATCCTGTCACTATGATATCATTTAACTTCATAATCTTTAGTGTATTTGTTCTACCAACATCTTTGCAAAATCAGTGATTCTTTCTGCGAAAAGGAGACGGATGTGCTCAGAGGTTAGAAACCAGGAAACAAGTCTTTTAGCTCTTAATTTAGCTTCTTACCCCCCTTCCTCTCTACAAGATGTGGTTCCAAGAAGCATAGAATCGTAGAACAACCGAGTTGGAAGAGACCCACTGGATCATCGAGTCCAACCATTCCTATCAAAAAAAGAAGCAAGATGTCCACTCTAGGGAGCCCTGAAGTTAGGCAGTGAATTGCTCTGATACTCTGTGCTCATATTTTACCCCATACCCAGCAGTTCTTCCCTGCTGGAGTAGCATTTTAGCTCAAAATGTCCTTAATTTAAGGAAAAGAATGCAAACTTTTCCTCTATATCCATTATAATATTTCACAGGAGCCTGAATTAACTAGTGGTTTATTTTTCTCCATCACTTCTAATTGTTGTAGGACTATCCTGCCTTCAGATCACTAAGTAACAGAAGAGTGTTTAGTTGTGGTTGTTATTATACTGCTTAGTCTTAAAGTTAGGAAGAAGCAATGGCTGAGAGGAGGTTTTAATGATGCATCTTTAACTTTTGGTTCTCTTTCGGGACAGTGTACGCCCTGTGGGTCTACCCAGACCTTCTCCCTGCGTTCTCAACATGGCCCCCGGTGCTGCGCAAGTTGGCAGGAGGAGCAGGTAAGGAGACAACAAGTTTACCACCTTCCGCTGCAAACAGGAGTTGCCTTCAGGGCTTTTTTGGATGTTTTCTCTCCCAGTGGTAAAAATGTGCCTGAACCAAAAAAGTACAAAGAATAAGTACTCTAAAGGAATTCATGGTGATGTCCGAAAAAGGAAAATAAATCAGCTCTAAGAAGGTTTGTGAATGAAACAATGTAGGTTAAGCTATATAAATGCATTACCTGTTCCACGTGTGAGCCTCAGGTTTGGAAATACCTTCTCAGGGGGATCAGCACCTGTGAACTGGGACACAGAACTGCCTGTGTCACTGGTCTGTCTCATAACTCTCCTTAAGCAGCTGAGTCCCTGTGCTGCCTCCTGCCACCTCAGAGCTGAACTGGCTTATGCTGTGGATAAGAAGGGAGTCGGTGCTGAAACCTACAGTTCTAATCACTGTCAAGTAAAGTGTGGATTGTGCAGGTGAGGTTAGATTTGAATTCCTGGATTTCTGGCTCTACCACCTAATTGTGGATCAAGACTGACAAGAAAGGAGTCTTATTTTCTGGAACCTGCTTTGGATGCAGTTAAGACTCAGGAAAATCAGGTCTTCGTAAACTTTAAGGTTTTCAGTAAACTTTTAAGATCTTCGTAAACTTTAAGGTCTTCAAAATTTTGAACTGCTCAACCAGAAAAAGATTAAATTGCAGCCATCATGGCCTTAGTCTCTGAATGGAAGTCCGTATGTAGGAAGAGGTGGGGGTTTTTTCCCATTGCATAGTATCTAAAGTAGAACTCGAGTCTCTCTGTTTCCCCAAAAGCAAACAGAGTAAACAAATTGCTTGGTTGTGTGTCTGTGATGGACATCTGAGCCAGCCTTGCTACAGACTCGTAGTGACCTAGTTTCTGGGGGAAAAAAGTCTCACTAATGGGAGAAGGACATGGCTGAAAGAGGGCTGCGGGTCATTCATCTCCCATGGCAACCAGGCTACCTCTGGGTACAGGCTGAAGATAATAACAGACAATGGCTAGAGAAGCAGAGAGGAGAGGTAGAGCCACATGCAGGAAGAAGAGGAGAGGTGTGGGACTCTCCAGTGCTACAGGCATGGAGGGAGGGAGCTTAGGTTTAGGGAGCATTTAATTACAAAGAGAAGAAGCAAGGCAGTGCTATTCATGGTATCTGTTCCTTGAATTTAAATCATAGAATCATAGAACAACCTGGTTGGAAGGGACCCATCGGATCATTGAGACAAACCATTCCCATCAAACACTAAACCATGTTCCTCAGGACCTCAACTACCTGTGCCTTAAAAACCTCCAGGGAAGGTGACTCAACCACCTCCCTGGGCAGCCTATTCCAATGCCCAATGACCCTTTCCTAAATCTCCCCTGGCGGAACTTGAGGCCATTCCCCTCTTGTCCTGTCCCCTGTCCCTTGGGAGAAGAGCCCAGCTCCCTCCTCTCCACAACCTCCTTTCAGGTAGTTGGAGAGAGTAATGAGGTCTCCTCTCAGCCTCCTCTTCTCGAGGCTAAACACCCCCAGCTCTCTCAGCCGCTCCTCATAGGGCCTGTTCTCCAGCCCCTTCACCAGCTTTGTTGCTCTTCTCTGGACTCTCTCCAGAGTCTCAACGTCCTTCTTGTGCTGAGAGGCCCAGAACCTTCTGTCTGTCCTGGTTATTTATATAGAATCATAGAATCACCAGGTTGGACAAGACCCACCAGATCAAGTCCAACCATTCCCATCAATCACTAACCCATGTCCCTCAGCACCTCATCCACCTGCACCTTAAACACCTTCAGGGAAGGTGACTCAACGCCCTCCCTGGGTGATAAGATGCACGTGAGCTGCCTACCTTGTCACGTTAAGGCCTTCATGTGATTTCATATCCTCAGAGGTGTGGAAGCTTGGTTGCCTTTGCAGAGTTCATTGTAGATATGCTGAAAGTAGTGACAGTGAACCAGAGGAAGAATATTCTCAGCTCCTTCAGCACACACACATTAAGTTGATGAGAAAACAGTAAAGTGCCTGCAAAACCAAACAAATGAAGCACAGGTCAGTCCACGAGACTGCATGTTCTGGACAATTTTAGCTACAGTGACAGGGAACAGATGCTCTGCGTGATTTGGTGATGACCTGATGCTGTACGTGCAGCGTGGAGAATTGCTTTTTACTCACATACCAATCTGTTCATCCCACGTATGGAAAGCAGAAGGAAGCACACAGCGAGGCGGACTCTTTCTGTCATGATTAGCAATGTTAAGGCTGTTTCCTCCTGCTGAGGAGAGTTCACAGCTAAGTGCAGGTTTTGTGTCAGAGCAGGAGGGCAGGGTCAGCAGTGGTAGATTGTAAGTGTTTCTCTCTCCAGGGAGAGAGCTGCTGGGATAAGCTGCCCTTGGGCAGCGCAGAGTAAATCATAGAATCATAGAACAACCAGGTTGGAAGGGACCCACCGAGTTGGAAGGGACTCATCGAGTCCAACCATTCCCATCAAACACTAGACCATATCCCTCGGGACCTCATCCACTCATGCCAATGGGCAGTTCCAGACACATCTCCTTCTGTGTTTTTAATCATAGAATCACCAGGTTAGAAAAGACCCACCGGATCATCGAGTCCAACCATTCCTGTCAAACACCAGACCATTCCCCTCATGAACCATACTCCTCATAAACCACACTCCTAATGAAGAGTAATGCTCGTCAGGCTGGGAGCTTACACCTTTCTGTTAAAAACTACTCCTGACAGCACAAGGGGCTGAGCATGCTTAGCTCTACTGCATTTTTTATGCGATGTGCCCAGCGCCCTTTGAATTGGATCCCTTGTACCACAGGGTGGTAGCAAGAATTACTGGCTTTCTAAGAAAGAGACAATCGTATTTGATCTCAACTGTTCACAGGCTCGTGGTTTTGCTGAGTAGCGAGAGGGGTAAGGGTGGAGGAGGGAGGTAGTGGCTGAGTTTCATTGAGAAATGGATGCACTTTATTCTCTTCCTCAGATCTGATGCTTCCAGGAGTTGTGGTGCCACCTTCTGGCTTTCCTCAAGTAGAGCGAGGCACGCTCTGCGCTGTCACCCTCTTGGGAAACAGGTACAGAGGAGTCTTCATTCCTGTCGTTTCTTAGAAAGTAGAAATTAAATGAAGGTGTTTTTTACAGGAAGGCTGCCAGGTTTGAGGAATCAAAAGCAGAATTGTTGTAGCACACTTGATGCGCTCTGGGCCTAAACAATGGAAAATACAGAAGGAAAAAGACCCACTTAAGTTTGTTAGGATATCGTAGAATCATAGAACAACCGGGTTGGAAGAGACCCACCAGATCATCGACTCCAACCATTCCTTTCAAAATCATAGAATCATAGAAGAACCAGGTTGGAAGGGACTCATCGGATCTTCTAGTCCAACCATTCCTATCAAACACTAAACCAAGTCCCTCAAGACCTCATCTACCTGTGCCTTAAACACCTCCAGGGAAGGTGACTCAACCCCCTCCCTGGGCAGCCTATTCCAATGCCCAATGACCCCAGTGTGGTAGACAGCTTTGCCATTTGGTTCTTTGGGACCTGAGGGGGCACAAACAGAATAATATTTTTTCAAAAATTATTCTGTTTCATAAGAAATTATTGTGTTTTACACAATTACTGTCTTTATGAGGAAATCCAGAGTGAGGGAGCAGTGCTAAAGCTGTTGGCTTTTTCCCACTGCTACTGTCTTTTAGCAGTTCATATGCTTCTTGTACTTCATTAATGGTTGGACTAGAAGATCCAATGGGTCCCTTCCAACCTGGTTGTTCTGTGATTAAAGCGCAGAATGAACAACCTTTGCTTCAGCAGCACAGCTGCACATACCCTTGGGAGTCTTTGGAGGTCTTTACATACCAGAAGGATAACCAGAAAGTACTTAGATGCTTTCAGAGCAGCAGGTTGTAAAGAACAGGGACATCGTAGAAGCAATTTGGTCTATCAACCACAACAGTCTGTCTAGTTCAAGCAGCACGATGTCTTTGTGCTGTCCTGCTTTCTTTTCCCAGAGCTCCTGTAGCGGTTGCGGTGGCCACGATGTCCACGGCGGAGATGCTGGCGGCTGGGATGAAAGGGAAGGGATTTTCTGTGTTGCACACGTACCTGGATCACCTCTGGTGAGTATATTGCCAGGCAGTTAGTGAAGTATCTAACAAGACTCACGTAGTTACTAAAATCATGGAAGAACTATCCTGATAGGAAGAATCTGTGCCCCAGTGAGCTTAATCTGTCTATTAAGTTATTTGAGTACAGTTTATATATGACCATTATTAAGGCTTCAGCTGCCTGGTTTTGATGACCAGACTTATCAGACAGAAGCAAATGTCTGTCCTGAAATCTATCCATTAGGTACATATTATAAGCAAATATTTAAAATTGATCACTTGGTTCAGTTCCCTCAATAAGAATATTATAAAAATGAAACTAGAGCATCCCTGTTGCTCTGTTTTTAGAAAATCTCGTTCTTTAAAAAAATGAACTTTGAATGATTTTTGCTTAGAAACAGTCAGCACCAGTCTTGACCAAATAAACTAGTTGCTCTGCACTTGGATTTGACTGGTCTGCTCCATTTTAAATTAGGATTCATGGAGGGAACATAGAGTTTATGGAGGAAGAGGAGTTAAAATAGTTACAGTTATAAAATAGTTATAGTTTTGGGGATGCGGAAAAGGCTCTGTGCAGCCACCGGTGCTTTTTATCAGGGTGAGATTTATTCTTTGTCCTGTGGGTTTCAAGCAGTAAATAGAAAGCTATGTTACTTTTTTTCCTTCCTTTTGTAGGGAATATGGTGACAAATCTTGTCCTCCTACCTTAGCTCCCTCAGTAGCAGATTCTGCTGACAAGGAGAGGGCTGAAGATGCGGAAGAACCTGCTCTCAGCTTCTCCACTGACACATTGCAGCACGTGGACCTTGGTGAGCTGAGCCTGAAGGAGCAAGACGGTTGTGCAACCCTGATGGGAAAGGAGGAACTTGGTGAGGACAAAGCTGCAGAAACAGCTGATGATGCCGGCACAAAGGTTCAGCAGGAAGCTGAAGACAGTAGGACTCCACAAGGTATTTCTGCATACAAAGGAAACCAAACAGCGCCCTTTGGGTTTGCTGAAGCCCATTCCCATGATCTAGATTACTGTGCAGTTTGGAGAACTTACTGTGAGAATCATAGAATCATATGAGTCTAAGTTGGACAAGACCTATGGGATCATCAAGTCTACCCATTCCCATCAATCACTAACCCATGTCCCTCAGCACCTTGTCCACACATCCCTTAAACCCCTCCAGGGAAGGGGACTCAACCCCCTTCCTGGGCAGCCTCTGCCACTGTCCAGTGACCCTTTCTGTGAAAATTTTTTTCCTATTGTCCAGCCTGAACCTCCCTGGCAGAGCTTGAGGCCATAAAGACAGTTCTATCTGTCTGAAGAAGCTTAGTGCTGTGTTCTGAGAGAGACGACTCATGGCTTGCTTATCCTTTTTTTTTTTTTCCCTGCAGAGCAAATGGATGCTTTATTTAATCAGTGCTTTTTTCATGCCTTAAAATGCAAAGTAAAGAAGTCGGACCTCCCTCTGCTCACCAGCACGTTTCTCCGCAGCCACATGTTCTCATGCTGGTATGTGGTGACAAGATTGGCTTTGGATTTGCATGCTGTGGAGGTTGAGTGTGATGTTTAGGGTGAAGGTTTTGACTCAAAAGTAAAATTCAGTTGTTTTCTAAGGTTATGCTCACTTATTACATCAAATACTTTGGTGTCAGGATTGTTCAGACCAGGATATGCACTCAGTAGCTCACTTGAGTTGACTGTTTCAAGCTTGCTTGGTCATTTAACTGGCTGTTTGCCTGCCCCGTGGGAACATCAGCATTAATTTCACTCATCATGTCCATTTATTAGCTTGTTGTAAGTAGTTTTTCCTCTGTGTGACTCGTGTCTCTGCTGTTAAGAAACTTCTAGCATAAGTTGCAAGATTTAAGAAGAAATGAAAGGTGACTTATAACTAAAGAACTTCTAAAAAATCCATTTATAGCCCTGCCGGGAAACAACTGGACATAAAGAAATCAAGCTATAAGAAGGTGAGATATTTCTGTCGGGTTTTGGATTAATTTAAATAAGGAACAGAAGGAAAGAAAAAGTTTGAAGTCAGAGCTGTTCAAATAAAACAAACAAAGCCTAACAGCTGTTCCTAAAAGCCAAGTTCTTTTTCTCAACTGTCTGTTCTCATGGGATCCAGGGAGGAAAGTAATTTTGCTAAAAGCACAAGCTTCTTTGAATGAAGCTGATTGGTCTGTGAGAGCTGGTGGAGAAGTCATTCCTTTTCTAAGGCTTTTAACAAACAAAAACTAAGAGAAAGGAGTTGTTGTACCTGATATGTAGGTGACCAGCAGAGACTAAGTGCCTTGCCCCAGATCTCGCAACCGCTCGTATGAGAAAGTAAGAAAGTCACAGAGCAAAGCAATGGCCTGCAAAGGAACACTGGCTCACTCTGCTTCAGAGCTTCTCCTTACTGTGTTTGGAGAAGCACAGGTGGGAGGGGTGGGGTGTTTTGGCTTTTTTTTTTTTCTCTTAAAGAAGTTTTTCTGATTGAGCAAGTAACGTTAGGGCAGTTAGAAACACACGGACAGGAATTAGAAATGCTTGACTCCACGTTTCTGGTTGTTTCCTCCTTCAGTTCTCTAAATTCCTGCAATGTATGCAGCACCGCAAGATCTTACAAGTGAAGGAGTTGAACAAAGGTGTGGAGAGCATCGTGGAAGTCGACTGGAAACACCCAGAGTAAGTAGAATATTGTGGGCTTGAAAAGAATTGGTAGTTCCTGAAAGAAGGGAGCAAAACTGCTGCTTTTCCCCCACATGTAGGGCTTTACTCAGAGTGAAAAGTATTAATATCACCTGAATCATAGAATTATAGAGTCATAGAATAACCAGGTTGGAAGAGACCCGCTGGATCATCAAGTCTAACCATTCCTATCAATCACTAAACCATGTCCCTCAGCACCTGAGTTAAGATGCTTATCTAAGTTTATCTTTGTACAGGGACAAATTTAGTACTTACAGCTTCCAAAATCCTGTTCTTTAATCCACAGACACAACCTCCCATTGCAAGTGGAATAATGGGTTTGGAGGAGCTGACATAGAACAGACCAGAAAGCTTTTTGCGCAGCTTTGCGAGGTTTTAGTCTCTCAGCAAGGTGAAAGCGATGCGTTTCAATCCCTTTCGCTCACACCAAATAATTATCGTTTCAGCATTAAAGCGTTTGAAGTACCTGAAGGATTTTCTTCAGCCTCCGCTGCCCAAGACAGCAAGAGTGAAGACGGAGAACAAGTATACCACGCGCCGGAAATTATTCCGCTTTACGGGGTTTCAGCAAAAATGATCCCCCTGTTTCAGGAGTCTGGACACAAGTAAGCGCTAGAAAAGCACAACAAACGTTATGTGAAGAGAGAGACTAACAAACCTGTGCTCTTCCATTTTGTTCCCCTTCGTGAGGAGGGCCTTGTGATTTTTATCAGGAAAGGTGGTGGGAATCAAGAACATATTCATTGCTTCGCAAAGGGAGGAAAGAGAAGAAACTTTGACAATGGTGTTTAGCAAGTGCTCACCTCAGATCTCCCGCAGCTAAGGAAGTGCTAGCCCGAAGTGTCAAAATCGATGAATTTTACTTGGATTGTCTTAATTTGCTGCTGGATAAGGCATGATTTGCCCACCCACAGTATATTTCACTGAAAAGAGGATTCCCAGATAACTTAAAGAACTCACTTACCTTCTTGTGCCTTAATCTTGTCTGTTTTGACATAGTTTAGGTCGTACTCAGTGGCAGCCTTTCTTCAGTTGAGCTCTTCTATACAAGTTATCCGCAGTCCCCTAAAGTTAGGGGTTATATTGGGGTCATCCAAGGGGTTTAGAGTCTCTCTAACTATTGCTGTGAACCTTTTATCTGATGTGCAGCTGCTGAAGTGCAACAAGAAATCACTCCCTAGCAGATGCATTTCAATACTGAGCTGCTGCCACCAAATGGAGTCAGAGTAGTTGGTATCTTCTGTCTTGGTGACAGAGCCCAGCACTCAACTGCTTAATAAGTTAAAAAGATTTCTTTCTCTTTAGAAAAGGCAGCGCTTTTTCAAGCAGCGAGGTGAGGAACATCATCGTTAACTACGTGAAGGCTAACGAGTTGGTTGATGAAACAAACAAGAAGTAAGTAGACACGGAAGGTGTCCTACCCTGGTGCCACATGCTGAAGTCAGAGGAAGGAAGTGAACTTGTTTGCTTCTCACGTCTGTTTTTGTTTTGTAGCTTTGTGAAGGTGAATGCCATCCTGTGCGACTGCCTGTTAGACAAATCGGAACAGGATGAAATCTCAAAACTTAAATGGGATGACCTCTTGAGCAGGTGACTGTGTTCCCAGTGTGGTTGTTTGAGTATCGCACAGATTTATCGCGTGCTACTCAAGCCACATATTATTCAAGCTACCTAAACTGTAAATTCCTGCTGGGATTCAACAAAAAAATATCCAGAGACCTTCATTTGAAGGATCTCATTCCTCACGTAAGGGACATGGTTTAGTGTTTGTTAGGAATGGTTGGACTTGGTGATCTAGTGGGTCTCTTCCAACCTGGTGATTCTATGATTCTAACTGCTTATCTAACTACTTCTAACTGCTTCTCAGAGAAAACCTCTTAAACAAACAGTGCCTGGTTCTGTGTGTACATATTTACAAAATCTTTTATCACCTTTAAATAACAGCTACGATGCAAATCTTTGCATGAGATTGTAGAATCATAGAACAACTAGGTTGGAAGAGACCTACTGGATCATCGAGTCCAACCATTCGCATCAAACACTAAACCATGTCCCTCAGCACCTCGTCCACCAGTGCCTTAAACCCCTTCAGGGAAGGCAAGTCAACCACCTCCCTGGGCAAATCATCATGTGCTATCTCCTTAAGATTCAAATTCTTCTCACACGCAGAATCTTGGCTTTCGTGTAGTCTCCAAACCCTTTGAGAGGCTGCAGTGGAAAGCACATTTAACAGCCTTGCTATACTGCAGAGACTTAACTGGGTGTATAAACTTTGTTCAGGTGCCTTGAGAGGATGCAGCCCTTGCACCAAGTGACATTTTTTGGACAAGAACCTGTTGTGAGGAAAGGAAACATTGAGCCCATCGACATAACCGTAGCACAGAGATCATCGAATAAGAAGGTAAGAAAAAGAGAACTGAAATTAGAGTCATAGAATCACCAGGTTGGAAGAGACCCACTGGATCATCAAGTCCAACCATTCCCATCAATCACTAGCCCATGTCCCTCAGCACCTCGTCCACCTGTTCCTTAAACCCCTCCAGGGAAGGTGAATCAACCCCTTCCCTGGGCAGCCTCTGACATGGCCCAATGACCCTTTCTGTGAAAAACTTCCTCCTAATGTGTAGCCTAAATCTCCCCTGATGGAGCTTCAGGCCATTCCCTCTCATCCTGTCCCTTGGGAGAAGAGCCCAGCTCCCTCCTCTCTACTACCTCCTTTCACGTAGTTGTAGAGAGTAATGAGGTCAAATTCCGGGCGTTGAGCAGAAGCCCAGATTCTTAGAGCAGGTCTGGCAGCTCATTTTCCTGGAATGAGTGGGACGTGACTTGCTGATCCCTTCAGCAGTGATATTTTCTCCATTCTTAAACCCCATAGGTGACGATTATCAAGAACCTCGAGCTGTATGGTCTAGACCCACAGTGCGTTGCCAACATTCTGCAACAGAAAGTCCAAGCCAGTGCCACCATCACCCCAGTCCCAGGAGCAAAAGACAGAGTTCAGGTCCAGATCCAAGGCAATCAAATCCATCATCTGGCCAAGATGCTGCTGGGTAAGTCTCTTCTGGAAGTGGGAGAGGTTGCAGCAAGGTGCAGGTTTTAATTCTCAAGCTCTGAACAGTTACCTGATGTGAACTCTTGGTTTTGTTGCAGAAGAATACCATCTACCTCGGAAGTATATCCAAGGCCTTGAGAAGGCTCCAAAACTTGGCCGGAAGAAGTAGGAGAAAAATCTACTGCAAGAATTACTCAGATCTCACTATTTATAGACCTGTTCTGCCAACAAATAAAGGCTCACGTGCTGACCTTGTTCATTCAAAAAATGAGTCCTGGATGTTGACAAGGTCAAGGATCGACCCAACTAATAATATTGCTCCAGCTACTCATTTTTCCATAAAAATAAAAAGCTGAATAAAACCCGTAGCGTCATCCTTTTCCATACATTTTCCAGAGGTTCCTTGTGGTGCACTGGTTTTCTGGCTACAGTGGATTTTGGCTAGTTAAGCATTCTTGCTCTGCATCTTCTATCATAGAATGATAGAATCAGAATCAGAGAATCACCAGGTTGGAAGAGACCCATCGGATCATCGAGTCCAACCATTCCTATCAAACACACAATAACAGAAGCAAAATGTAAGCAAAGCACATTCCAACACGTCCTGGACCAGCCCAGTGAGCAGTTCCACAGATTGTGTGTCGGAAGCAAAGCCCATTTGGGTTCAGATTTTAGCCATTTAAACTCCTCCAGGTATTAATATCAGGCATTTCAGCACTGAGAGTTAACTCTAGTAACTGGATTTTTATGGTTTGTAATATTTTCATATATAAACACATTGTAATGTACGTTAATTCATCACAGGTCGACACAGGTAGCAGTTCTCTCAAGAGCAGCTAAAATATTAAAAAAAGATTCATGGGATACTGTGATCAGGCTCCTCGGGGGTAGATGTTCTGGACCTCTTCGAAGCTTAAACAGGAAAAGAAGTCGGAGAGATGTCTTTAATTACTGACAGCTTTATTATCGTCATCTTTTACACTGTCTGCATACGAACAGGTCGTTTTAGAACCTTCGAAAAAAAAAGCTGGAAGTGAGACATTTTTTAAAAATGCCACAGGGTTGCTAGGGAGTAGTAAAAATAAATTACAGCATTGCAAAAAATGCATTTCACTTTGCCATAGAAGCTTTACTATTCCATTCTATACACAGTATTTTACATCTTTTACAGTAGGACATGAAAAATAAATTCACACCAACTAGGCAAAGACAATTACAACCAAAGGCACCGCCGACAGTATTTTGCGCTTAAGGAAGGGGCTGATACTTTTATCCAGTATTTCTATCGTAGCCACAGCTCAGCTGGTTTAAGAAAGCCAGTTTCAAGCTCTACAGATTCCTCAAATGCCCCCAAAAAACTGAAAGGAATCCTCCTCGCAGGAGGATTTCAGCAGCATTCACAGTAATTGCATAAGAAGCCATGCCCTGTGCAAACTCAAAGACATGCTGGGTTCCCGGAGCGGAGAGAGAGAGAGAGAGGCAGAGAACTCCAGGAGGAAGCGACACCGACGGAAGAGAAATCTCTACACCTTTTAGCCAGAGAGAGAGAGAGAGAGAGAAGGGATTTCAAACCAAGCGCCTGGATCTTGCTCCTGAGAAGCAGAGGCAGTTTTTACAGCAGCCTTTCTCGTGCCTGAACGCAAGTATTTATACTGGGCTGAAAGCGCTGGGTAAATG
This sequence comes from Coccyzus lansbergi, assembly GCA_033558105.1. NCBI lineage: Eukaryota > Metazoa > Chordata > Aves > Cuculiformes > Coccyzidae > Coccyzus > Coccyzus lansbergi. The sequence continues at coordinate 434,143 of JAUMJK010000646.1, read as the reverse complement.
GTACTGAAATTACTTCACGAGCACACAGCGAAGTAATAAGTATTCTTGTCAGCGGACAAATGGCCCCCGAGTATGGAAATTGCTGCTCTGCGTGGGCTGGTGCCGCGTTGTTAAGGGTCAAGGGGGGGTACAGTACAGCTGAGAGGCCCTGGCTGCACCGCGAGCCAGAGGCCAGAGCCCTCTTTGCAAACCCTTGGACACTACTGACTAAAACGTGAGCTGGAACTAAACTGGCAGAAAGGGGCAGTTATACAGATCAAAGGGCTTTGGGTGCTGCAGTTGCAGTCCATAAACAACCACACTCTAGTGTAAACCTGGAAAAAGATAATAAATGCCAAGCATTCACCCTCAAGAAAGAAACAAAACAGTTCCTCATCCCTCTAGGGACTAAAGCAGCCTCATGACAATAGAACCAGCTAAACGTAGGGACAGGACTGACAAGGCCTCTGCACCAAAGCCCCTTCCACCTCCCTCCTTAGCCCAAACGCAAAGTTTTCACACTTTTAAGGATAAAAAGGCACTGAGGTAAATTCTGGACTCCATGTTGTCTCTGTGGTAACCGTAACCCACTAACCTGTTGCCTCCCTGTTGGTCCCAGCAGCCTAGAGCAACCTCCGAGGGCCACCGGTCAAAGGGACATCAGGTCAATATGAAACCCACATTCTCCATGTAAATCCAGTTGGGATTCGTGCTCCCTTTTCCCTTTCTGTGTTGTCGCGGTGTGTAAACAGAGGGAAGACTGGACCTGGCTGTGTGCAGCGTGCTCGGCACGGAGCACCGAGAGTAGTAAACATGGGGAGCAGCCTCTCTCCAAGTGGCACCCCTGGAGCCTTGGGGCTCCCCGGATAGATCTCCAGCAGGAACTGAAGCTCCAGCTCAAGGACTTTTATGAAGGATGTGCCGTGTGTCCCTCAGAGCCCTGAGAGAGACGGGGAGAGAGGTTTCCTGGCTCCACGCAGAGTGCAAACCCTGTTAGCCTTGCTGGACACGCTGGTAAAGCACCGACTGCGAGTTGGGAAGGAGAACACGATGTGGAGTGGGCATAGGGAGGGGAGAGGACAATGTGCCAGGGACAGGAGCGGTGGGAGAGCAGCGTGAGGAGAGGTAGCAGGAGGAATCACTATGAGCAAGTGATGGGAGAGGAAAGAATCTGATGCTAATCTGGTGCTAAGGCTTTCCCGCGCTCTCCGTGCCACATCCACACCCTGACCGGAGCTCCTCTCACAAAACCACAGAACCACAGACTAACCAGGTTGGAAGAGACCCACCGGATCATCGAGTCCAACCGTTCCTATCAAACACTAACCCATGTTCCCACCTGCCAGGGGAGCATCATCTCCTCCTTCTGGCTGTGCTCCTGCTTTTGTATCAGCTCTAAGGTCAAGGCTGATAAGACAGGAGCAAGCAGAGCCCTCCCTGTTCCTCCCTGTTCCATTTGATAGGAATGGTTGGACTAGAAGATCCGATGGGTCCCTTCCAACCTGGTTGTTCTGTGATTCTGTGATTCTGTGATTCCCACCCTGAGAGCCGAAGAGTTTCTGAGTCATTATTTGATCGCTGAGTTCTCTCCCTCTGTGTCAGACCTGTTCGCAGCTCAAAACCAGTTTGCTTCGTGCAACTGGGGGTTGAGGTTTGCTGGGTTAGTCTGCTGGATTACGTATTGCTAAACGTTCACGATGGAACCGTCGGCCCACGCCCCAACCGTCATCCTTACCCTTTTCAACCAGAATTTGTTAAAACACTAGGTCCCGATTCATACAGAAAACTGTCATTTCATTCATATGAAATTGTATATGAAATATATGAAATATGAAAACTGTAATTCTAATTCATACCAGAAAACTGGTAAAACACTGGCTAGCTCAGCCAAGCATCAGGGCGATTTGCTTTAATTTACATCTCTTATCAAAACTGGAAGTTAAACAGAATCAAAGTGAGCGACTTTTCCTGCCACTGATAAGACCAAGTCTCAGCGATACTCACTGCCAGCGCCTTGGGGTGTTGCAGCTGCTGGTGTTGTCACGATTTCACGTTTCCCTGGCTACCTCGGCCCTCGACAAGCCCGTCTGGCATCGGCCGCAGCTGCAACACCCCCGTGGGCTTGGTGCAACCAACCTCCTCCTCAAGCTTTATCCGCTTCCTGCGCTCTACTTAGGAAACGAGAACTGGGCCACGTGGGCGCGACGCCAACAAGCTGCGGCACCTCTCGAGTCGCTGGGAGGAGCGTCGGCAGTTCCCCTGCTCAAAACCTTAGCCAGTAGATGTTCCCATTGGGTTCAAGGCGGAGCCTTTGCCACGGAGCTTCTCCGTCTGATGGTCCGGCTGGAAAGCCAACGAGGAGCTGCGTTTGGTGTGCTGACGGCCACTGTTTTCAAACAGGCTTCCCATTCTTTGGCTGGCTCTGGGATAAGAGGTTTCAGAAGAAGAAAATGCTATTTTTTTAAATGCATTTTTTTTTTTTTGATGCATTTGGTTTTTTTGGGTCCTGCGACCCAGTCCGTTAGAGAAGGATGAAGAGGGAGAGTGACTGCAACCCAGTCCGTTCTAGAAGGATGAAGAGGAGGGAGAGTGACTGCTCTAAGGTGTCCTGAGAAGTGTCTTTTCATTTTAAAAAATACTATCCAGCTTAGTCTGATGCATCCCGAAGGGTTATCCAGGCTTGCCCCTGGCTTCCTTCAAGGTCTGTTGCAGTCTCTGTTTAAACTTCTCGTACTTCCTCTGCACTTGCTGGATTTTCTCCTTCTCCTCTTTGTCAAGGATCATCAAGAAGTTTTGTAGCTCTGGGATGGAGAACGCATCCCACTGCGGAAACAACACAAACAGGTCAAGCACACACAGGTCACCATATTGTTTTTGTGGGTTTTTAATCTCTGGATCTTTGAGGATGATTATTTTTAAATTCAGGTTCAAACAGCACATGAAATTTCATAGAATTATAGAATCATAGAACAACCAGGTTGGAAGAGACCCATCGGATCATCGAGTCCAACCATTCCCATCAAACACTAACCCATGTCCCTCAGCACCTTATCCACCCATCCCTTAAACACCTCCAAGAAGGTGAATCAACCACCTCCCTGGGCAGCCTATTCCAATGACCAATGACCCTTTCTGGGAAAAACTTCCTCCTAATCTCTAGCCTAAATCTCCCCTGGTGGAGCTTGAGGCCATTCCCTCTTGTCCTGTCCCCTGTCCCTTGGGAGAAGAGCCCAGTTCCCTCCTCTCTACAACCTCCTTTCAGGTAGTTGTAGAGAGTAATGAGGTCTCCTCTCAGCCTCCTCTTCTCCAGGATAAACACCCCCAGCTCTCTCAGATGCTCCTCATAGGGCCTGTTCTCCAGCCCCTTCACCAGCTTTGTTGCTCTTCTCTGGACTCTCTCCAGAGCCTCAACATCCTTCTTGTGCTGAGGGGCCCACAACTCAACATAGGATTCAAGGAGCGGCCTCACCAGTGCTGAGTCCAGAGGGAGAATAACCTCCCTGGACCTGCTGGTCACACCATTTCTGATCCAAGCCAGGATGCCCTTGGCCTTCTTGGCCACCTGGGCACACTGCTGGCTCATGGTCAGTCGGCTGTCGACCAACATTTGGAGTAAAACCAAAATTTGGAGCAAAGCTGCTGTCACATGCAGTATTTTAGAAGGCAAAGCCTTCCGGGTGTGTTTCTCCAACACAAAAAGGTGAACAAAACCCATGAGCCGCAGGAGAGCTGGTTGACCCGAAGGCATGGACTCCCCTTGCCTGTCTTTCTGCATCTCCTTGAAAAGTGCCAACTTCTGTGGATTATCCCAGCCTTGTTGCCGTGGCGCCGCTCCTCCCAGCCACCTCCCAGGTCTGTGACACTGCTGATGTTCACGGGAAACCCAAGGCAATGAGCCCCCAGCTTACCTCGACTTCCCCCGTTTCATTCTCCTTCAGCACAAAACTGAGCACATCCGTGTCGGGGCCTGCCAGCAGCCGCAGGTACAGGGGGTACTCAGTGAGAGGGAGCTTCTGGAGGAGCACTGCAAAGGGACAGCAGAAAACCACAGTGAGATCTTGGCTGCTGGGACAGAGGAAAGCTCAGGAGGGCAACCGGAGAATGGAAAAGTGGTTCATGCTGCTCAGGAATGTAGTGGAAGTAGCTGAGCATCTAACACAGCTTCCTTTGATAGGAACGGTTGGACTCAATGATCTGGTGGGTCTCTTCATAGAATCATAGAACAACCAGGTTGGAAGAGACCCATTGGATCATCAATTCCAACCATTCCTATCAAACACTAAACCATGTCCCTCAAGACCTCATCTACCCGTCCCTTAAACACCTCCAGGGAAGGTGAATCAACCCCCTCCCAGGGCAGCCTATTCCAATGCCCAAACACCCTCTGTGTGAAAAACTTCCTCCTAATCTCCAGCCTAAATCTCCCCTGGTGGAGCTTGAGGCCATTCCCTCTTGTCCTGTCCCCTGTCACTTGGGAGAAGAGCCCAGCTCCCTCCTCTCCACAACCTCCTTTCAGGGAGTTGGAGAGAGCAATGAGGTCTCCTCTCAGCCTCCTCTTCTCCAGGATAAACACCCCCAGCTCTCTCAGCCAGTGCTCTTCTTCTCCAGCCCCCTCACCAGCCTCATTGCTCTTCTTTGGACTCTCTCCAGAGCCTCAACATCCTTCTTGTGCTGAGGGGTCCACAACTGAACACAGGATTCAAGGAGCGGCCTCACCAGTGCTGAGTCCAGAGGAAGAAGAACCTCCCTGGCTCTGCTGGTCACACCAGTTCTGATCCAAGCCAGGATGCCATTGGCCTTCTTGGCCACCTGGGCACACTGCTGGCTCATGGTCAGTCGGCTGTCGACCAACACCCCCAGGTCCCTCTCCTCCTGGCAGTTTTCCAGCCAGACTTCTCCTTCCAACCTGGTTGTTCTATGATTCTGTGATTCTAAAGTTCTCTGTTAGGTCTTAGGTGGCTTCAGCCTTTCTAAAATCCAGCAATTCCCTGCTAACTGTCATCTGATATTCAGACATCGCCTGCCTGACCCACCTCGGAGCCCGAGCATAATGCTCTGTGTGTGTTTCTACAAAAAAAAAAAAATGGTGAGCAAAACCCATGAGCCACAGGACTGCTGGTTGACCCGACGGCATGGACTCACCTTGCCCGTCTTTCCGCATCTCCTTGAAAAGCGCGAACTTCTGCGGATTATCCACCACCATGAACTTCTTCAGGAGCCCCTGGATCACCTCGCTCACCGTGTTGGTGCTGCTGATGTGCAGCTGCTTGATGGCATCCAGCGGCAAGTAGAAGGAGGTCCTCTTCTCTGTCGTATCAGCCAGATTCACCTCCTTGAGGGCATCGTAGATGGACCGCGGTCGGATCCCTGCTGGTACCGTCACAGGGCGGCACAGCTTCAAATGCACTTTAATGAAACCCGTGTACGTCCCATCGTTGTTCTAAAGCAAAGGAGAGAGGGGTCAGCCTCCAGGGAACCTTTCCAGTCTTTCCCACACATCTAGAAGAGGCTTTCTGGTCCACACAGGACAAGAGGGAATGGCCTCAAGCTCCACCAGGGGAGATTTAGGCTGGAGATTAGGAGGAAGTTTTTCACGGAAAGGGTCATTGGGCATTAGAATAGGCTGCCCAGGGAGGGGGTTGATTCACCTTCCCTGGAGGTGTTTAAGGGATGGGTAGATGAGGTGCTGAGGGAGATGGTTTAGTGTTTGATAGGAATGGTTGGACTAGAAGATCAGATGGGTCCCTTCCAACCTGGTTGTTCTATGATTCTATGACTTTCCACCCCTCGGTGCTGCTAGGAGGGTTTCTTATTAATCATGTAAAAAGCAACTAGTAATTTGGGGTTAGTCATTACTGATTTTCTCCCGTTCCTTCCACTCGGCAATGACTCATTCCTTCCTCATGTCTGTGAGATCTTGTCTTATTGAAAACTGACACTGCTACGAGTCGTCTATGGAAACCATCCTGTATAATTTGGAGCTGAAATTAAGTGAAACCTCTACAAATCATAGAATCATAGAATCACCAGGTTGGAAGAGACCCATCGGATCATCGAGTCCAACCATTCCTATCAAACACTAAACCAAGTCCCTCAAGACCTCATCCACCCGTCCCTTAAACACCTCCACGGAAGGTGACTCAACCTCCTCCCTGGGCCAATTTCAATGCCCAATGACCCTTTCTGTGAAAAACTTCCTCCTAATCTCTAGCCTAAATCTCCCCTGGTGGAGTTTGAGGCCATTCCCTCTTGTCCTGTCCCCTGTCCCTTGGGAGAGGAGACCAGCTCCTTCCTCTCCACAACCTCCTTTCAGGTAGTTGGAGAGAGCAATGAGGTCTCCTCTCAGCCTCTTCTTCTCCAGGATAAACCCCCCCAGCTCTCTCAGCCACTCCTCATAAGACCTCTTCTCCAGCCCCTTCACCAGCTTTGTCTCTTGCATCATCACAAGCTGAGGCAAAGAGCAACAACACAGGAGCTAAAACAGGGAGAATAGAGTCGGGAGACCCGCTGAACACCAGGGATAGAGACCTTTCTCTTTGAGGGAGCTGGGCTCTTCTCCCAAGGGACAGGGGACAGGACAAGAGGAAATGGCCTCAAGCTCCACCAGGGGAGATTTAGGCTAGAGATTATGAGGAAGTTTTTCCCAGAAAGGGTCATTGGGCATTGGAACAGACTGCCCAGAGAGGTGGTTGATTCACCTTCCCTGGAGGTGTTTAAGGCACTTGTAGATGAGGTGCTGAGGGACATGATTTAGTGTTTGATAGGAATGGTTGGACTCGATGATCCGATGGGTCTCTTCCAACCTGGTTGTTCTATGATTCTAAAAAGCTGATCGGGTAAGGGAGACAAGAGCAACTCAACAGTCACAAGCGCTCCTGGAGCTGCCACCCTACAGGCTGCCTCAGTTTATAGCCCCAAGAAACCAGCATCAGCCTCTCTGCATGTCAGGTAGAGCCCATACCTACCAGCTTCATCAACAGGCAGTTTGTTACTTTTGCGTTGTATTTCTCAATTTTCTTTTTGATCTCCTGGATGGTCGGAGGCTCAGGTTTTTCTTCTTCTACTGTTTGTGTTACATTCTGAAACGAGAAGATACAAGGCTTTAGCTGTTTGGTGGATCAGGTAACACTGCAGCTCTTCAGCTCTACTGTGTCCCTGTGTTTCCCAAAAAAAAGAGGAGGCACAGATCCTGAGCTCACACTTGCAGTGATGGAAGAGGTGGAGATGGTGAACGCGCATGATCACAGAATCTTAGAATCGTTAAGGCTGGAAAAGCTCTCTAAGTTCATCCAATCCAATCGTCAACCCAACCCCACCGTCCCCTACTTATCCATGTCCCAAAGTGCCACAGCCACAGGCTTTTTGAACCCCTCCAGGGATGGAGACTCCCCCACCACCCTGAGCAGCCTCTGTCAGAGCTCCCCCACTCCTTCAGCAAAGAATTTATTCCTAATATCTAGCCTAAACCTCCCCTGGTGCAACTCGAGGCCGTTTCCTCTTGTCCTTTTACTTCTTACTTGGGAGAAGGTGCTGCATCCCTGCCCCAAACCACCTCTGTACCCCAGGAACGGGCAGGAGGGATAACAGGAGCCACCAGTCAGTGGGATCTGAGGAACAGAGCTGTAAAAGATATTTCAGTACAAACCAGGGCAAAGCATCCAGCCTCCTGCCTTCCATGAAAAAACAAGCACCACCTGCACTTGCAGGCTCAGCCAGGCAGAACCTGAAGTTAAATCTCTGCTGGATTATTCCTCACTGCTCCTATCCAAAGCTCAGAGCAGTAAAATCACACAGGGAGTGCACCCCATGGCCACAGACTCTGCTTTTCCTTTTTTCCCAGACCTAAACCAGCAGCACCAGCAGCACATCATGGGGAGCCCTGGGAAGAGAAATCCTGCTCCCTCTGTTGTGGATGATTAGATCAGTGACTTCTCGCGCGTCACAAATCTACCTGGTCCTCCTCCGGTTTTGCAAAGTTTCTGGGTGAAGAATGTGCAATTCTGGCTGACGGAAGAAAACCAGAAGCTATTAACCATAAACCGTTGCTACATTTCCTGTTGAACTGGGACAGGATGAAACAAGCTGTTAGCAAAACAACAGCTCCGGTGAGTGCCTGCACCTAAACCCCCGACCGTGTCCTAAATCCCCGACTGGTGGATCCGTGTCTCTCCCAGCTGGAAAGTGGGAAAGGGACATCGGCAAACCCAGCACATCCCCATCACCTCCATCCCAGCAGTCACTGGTGGATCTGCATCTCTCCCAGCTGGAAACTGGGAAAGGGACATTGGCCACGCTGCAAACCCAGCAAGTCCCCATCGCCTCCATCCCAGCAGTCCCTAGTGGATCCGTGTCTCTCTCAGCTGGAAACTGGGAAAGGGACATCAGCCACCCTGCAAACCCAACAAGTCCCCATCACCTCCATTCCAGCAGACCCTGGTGGATCTGTGTCTCTCCCAGCTGGAAACTGGGAAAGGGACATCGGTCACCCTGCAAACCCAGTAAGTCCCCATCTCCTCCACGTGCGACTGGAAGGAAAGCGATGATGAGACTGGAGCTATTAGGATGCTTCTACTCCTGCCCTGTTAACAACCTGATGCTAAGGTTGCACAGCGATGGATGCTGGAGTTTAACGAGTAATTTAGCAGGCGAGGAGTTTATCATCCCCTAGGAATCTGCTGTTAAATAACCTTCAGGCAGTGGTGGCTTGTAGAGAGATGTAGCACCCACAGCCTGTATCATAGAATCATAGAACAACCAGGTTGGAAGAGACCCATCGGATCATCGACTCCAACCATTCCTATCAAACACTAAACCATGTCCCTCAGCACCTCATCTACCTGTGCCTTAAACACCTCCAGGGAAGGGGAATCAACCACCTCCCTGGGCAGTCTATTCCAATGCCCAATGACCCTTTCTGGGAAAAACTTCCTCCTAATCTCCAGCCTAAACTTCCCCTGGCGGAGCTTGAGGCCATTCCCTCTTGTCCTGTCCCCTGTCCCTTGGGAGAAGAGCCCAGCTCCCTCCTCTCTACAACCTCCTTTCAGGTAGTTGTAGAGAGCAATGAGGTCTCCTCTCAGCCTCCTCTTCTCCAGGATAAACACCCCCAGCTCTCTCAGCCATTCCTCATAGGGCCTGTTCTCCAACCCCTTCACCAGCTTCGTGGCTCTTCTCTGGACTCACTCCAGAGCCTCAACATCCTTCTTGTGCTGAGGGGCCCACAACTGAACACAGGATTCAAGGAGTGGCCTCACCAGTGCTGAGTCCAGAGGGAGAATAACCTCCCTGGACCTGCTGGTCACACCATTTCTGATGCAAGCCAGGATGCCATTGGCCTTCTTGGCCACCTGGGCACACTGCCGGCTCATGGTTGTTGACCAACACCCCCAGGTCCCTCTCCTCCTGGCAGTTTTCCAGCCAGACTTCTCCCAGTCTGTAGCTCTGGGGGACCAAGTCCCGTGTCCTCCCCCTGCCCCTCACAGCCTGCTGCATAACCTACATAAACTCGAAATTGTAAGAAAGAACAATGATAAGAAAGGACTTGAGCCTCATCTGGCACGTGGGCTAATGCTCCTGAGGATAAAGGCTGCCTGGCAGAAGCACCCTGGATGCACAATACCCATCACCCGGGGCTGAGGCAGCCCCAGAAGCAGCCACACCAGCCTCCTCTTTGCAATCTACTACTCATCTAATGAGCCGTGAGCTCCTGACAGGCTATTACAGGGGAGGTAAAAAAAAAAAAAAAAAAAAAAAAAAAAATCCACAGGCCATCCAGATTATGGTGACATACTCTCAGAAGAGCGGTTCTAAGGCAAGAAAGGCAACAACAAAGCCTCTGTGATAGATTTTTTTCTGTTTATCAGTTTGCAAGGATGTCAGAAGAGACATGCTCCACAGCCTGAATGCTGAAGAGCATCCTTCCTGCAGCCTCTCACCTTGCAGAAGTCAAGCCCTGACTCAAAACACCTTTTTAAAGCAAGCGAAGCTTTAGCTCTGCACCAAGTCAGGCCTCTCTGCTGGGAATAACAGCTCTAGGGGTGACCCACAAGCTTTGGGTCCTTGTGGACCAACCTGGTGATTCTATGATTCTGTGATCACCGGCTCACACCCTGAGACCACCACCAGGCTGCAGCACGGAGAACCGGACAGAAACGTGGACACGTCGAATCTGAGCCAGAAACGTGAGACCTGGGAATCATAGAATCATACAATCATAGAATCATGGAACAACCATGGAGTCCAACCATTCCTATCAAACACTAAACCATGTCCCTCAGCACCTCATCTACCCGTCCCTTAAACACCTCTAAGGAAGGTGAATCAACCCCCTCCCTGGGCAGCCTGTTCCAATGCCCAGTGACCCTCTGTGTGAAAAAATTCCTCCTAATCTCCAGCCTAAATCTCCCCTGGTGGAGCCCTCTTGTCCTGTCCCCTGTCCCTTGGGAGAAGAGCCCAGCTCCCTCCTCTCCACAACCTCCTTTCAGTAGTTGCAGAGAGTAATGAGGTCTCCTCTCAGCCTCCTCTTCTCCAGGATAAACAACCCCAGCTCTCTCAGCTGTAAATCCATCTGCAGACAGAGTGGCCGCTGGGGCCAGCACCACACTGCCCATCACAGTCACCAAAGGCTCAAAGAGCTAGGATGCTTCAGCTCTTAGAATCAAATATCTCAAGTTGAAATGATCCATAGGGATTATTGAGTTGACTCCTTGCTCCTTGCAGGGCTACAACTAAGCCATATGATGAAGAGCATCATCCAGATGCTCCTTGAACTTCTTGCACGACTCCGAAACACCCAACGCCTTCCCCTTCGCCACACCCTGACACGATTCACAGAGCCATTTGGGGAAAGTATGGACTGGCTGAGCGTGTAGGGCTTGGGGGAAGAACCATCCAACAGATTTAAAAGAAAATAAATACAAATTGGACTCAATTTCAGAATTCCAGAGGAGATGCTGCGGTTTACTTCAGGGTTCAGAGAGAAAGGCGAAAGACAGGAGTGCAGCGCGTCTCTGAAGAAGGGGAGAAGGACGACTGCTGCATTTCAGGGAGGTTAGAGGCAAGTGAAAATGGGCTCCGTGTTTTGATTGCCATGGAGATTTCACTTAGAAACCGCTTTTCCTGCCACGTCCTTGCTCAGCAGTGAGAGCTGAGCAGGTTCTCCCTGGCAGCTCCATCTCGGGGGTTCTGGGCTCGATGGAACCTGGTGGCTGCCTGGCTGCACCACCCTTGGCACACACAGAAACCAGCCCAGCAAGACCCCAGCCCACATCAGGGAAGGTGGGTGGGCCAGAGGGACCTGCTGATCCTCAAAGGCAGATGCTGGGGAACCGATTGCAGTCTCACACGGCCAGAAGAAGCCCTTTATCCCAGGAGAGGTACCCCAGGGTCATCCCTGTGCCCGAGGCTGAGCCAGATCATAGAATCATAGAATCACCAGGTTGGATCATCCAGTCCAACCATTCCGACCAATCACTAACCCATATCCCTCAGCAGCTCATCTACCTGTGCCTTAAACCCCTCCAGGGAAGGTGAATCAACCCCCTCCCTGCGCAGTCTCTGACACTGCCCAACGACACTTTCTGTGAAAATTTTTTTCCCAATGTCCAGCCTGACCTTCTCCTGGCGGAGCTTGAGGCCATTCCCTCTTGTCCTGTCCCCTGTCCCTTGGGAGAAGAGCCCAGCTCCCTCCTCTCTACAACCTCCTTTCAGGGAGTTGTAGAGAGCAATGAGGTCTCCTCTCAGCCTCCTCTTCTCCAGGATAAACACACCCAGCTCTCTCAGATGCTCCTCATAGGGCCTGTTCTCCAGCCCCTTCACCAGCTTCGTGGTTCTTCTCTGGACTCACTCCAGAGCCTCAACATCCTTCTTGTGCTGAGGGGCCCACAACTGGACACAGGATTCAAGGAGCGGCCTCACCAGTGCCAAGTCCAGAGGGAGAATCACCTTCCTGGCTCTGCTGGTCACACCATTTCTGATCCAAGCCAGGATGCCATTGGCCTTCTTGGCCACCTGGGCACACTGCTGGCTCATGGTCAGTTGGCTGTCGACCAACACCCCCAGGTCCCTCTCCTCCTGGCAGTTTTCCAGCCAGACTTCTCCCAGCCTGTAGCTCTGCATAGGGTTGTTGTGCCCCAAGTGCAGGCATTTGGCCGTGTTAAACCTCATCCCATTGGACTGAGCCCATGGATCCAGTCTGTTTAGGTCCCTTTGCAGAGCCTCCCTACCCTCCAGCAGATCCACACTTGCACACAGCTTAGTGTCATCTGCAAACCATTCCTCCTCTAAGCCAGCTCTCCCAGCAGCCATGGATGCAGGACTCAAAGGGCAATTTTGTGGATTTTGAAGCAATCACATTCCAGGCAGAAGCCACCGAAGCCTCTCAGCCGAACAATCACAAAAAGGCCAAGTAATAGATCTCTGGGGACGAGGTCACATCTAAGATCTAAAAACGGTTCTTTGCTAATGAAGAGCGATTGCACTGATGGTTCTGGAAATAAAAAGGAACTGCAGAATTCCTAGAAAGAGGCTTTGGGGGTATTTCAATTAGAGAAATTGTTTTTGTAAGCACAGCAATCAAATCAAATTTTCAAAGGGCAGGAGGCTGACGTGTCCCCTCCTGCCCCCCACACAGCACTTTTTCTCTCCAGACGTCATTTCCTACGTCTCTTAAGCCATCACACCCTCAGCTACTCATGTCCAGCTTATTCCTGCCCAAAGGAGATGTCATAGAATCACAGAATCATGGAACGGTTTGGGTTGGAAGGGACCTCACAGCCCATCCAGTCCCACTCCTGCCACAAACAGGGTCACCTCCGACTGGCTCAGGAGCTCCAAGCCCCATCCAACCTGCCCTTGAACCCCTCCAGGGACGGAGCAGCCACCACTGCTCTGGGCAACCTCTTCCAGGACCTCCTCACCCTCGCAATAAAACATTTCTCCTTCCACCAAGCCGTGAAGATGGTTTCCACCTCCATCTGAAGAAACATGAGGACCCACCTCCACACACAGAGACTCATTATGCAACATCAATTGCTTGAGCAGCAAAATTTTGTGTGAGGTTTGGGTGTTTTTTTTTTTTTTTCTTCTTCATGCACAGGAACCATTTCCTCCTCCCTGTAACACCAAACCCCCCCAAACCCTCCATCTTCTTGGTCACCCCTGACGGCTGCATCAAGGTGAGGAGGTGGGTGAAAAGGGGGTTGCAGCCCCTCTGCGAGGGAAACCCCCTGAGCCCAACTCTGATCAGGCTGATTTCTAAATGATTTCTTAAAAAAAATGATTTCTAAACATGGTTGGACTCCATGATCCGATGGGTCTTTTCCAACCTGGTGATTTATTCTATGATAAAGGTAGCTGGGGGGGTCTGCGACCCCCCCTGGCTCCAAACAGTGTCAAACCAGAGCCTCTCTCCCCAACCCCCTGGGGTCTTTTACGTCTCCTACACGGATGAATCACGAGTGACATTTAAAAACCAGCAGTACGTGTCGGTTAATCACAGTGTGAGGGAGCTGCTGCCTAACGGGGAATATCCCAGGTGAAACCCAAGGGAGCGTTTCTTCAGCCACATTAAAAATTAAATCGATGGTTGGTTTAAACTCTCCCCTAGGTCAATCCCTGCCAAGGAGAAGAGCCCAGCTCACCGGGAAAGCCCTCAAACTGCAGAGGTGAACCCCAGAGGAGGTTGATGCAGCCTCAGGCGTGCAAATATGACAGGAGAGTGCCGGCACGGAGGGTTTATGGGGCAATTTCTGAGTGAAAATGCTTCTCGCCAGCAGCCAGATCTCATCTCGGCATCGTGGGGCTCTTGTTCCTGAGTGAAACCCCCACTTCCGCAGCACAGCCTGCTCGCCTTCTCCTTTTCTGCTCACTTCTGGTCGGGGCCCCAAAGTTTATGACAGGGACGGTGCTTTTCTTAAAAATCAACACTTCAAAACGGTGAAGTGGCTTGGTCGATGCTACCAATACAGAAATCGCACATTGAGGTAGGGGATACACTGCCCAGAGGGGTTCTCTCTCCTTCTCCAAGGCAGCCACATGCAGCCAGAAAAGGACCAGATGCATCACTGCGCTAATAACTTTGCAGATTAAATTAAACTCTCCCCTCTCCCCATCCACCTGCAGGTGAGATCTTCACCAAAGATGCACATTTGGTGATGCCCTTTGCCCACAGCCTGACCCACGGCTGCTGCTTTGCCCTCCTGAAGCTCCAACCCCCATGTTTAGGAGTCAGCTCCTCCACTGTGGATCCCCTAGAAGGGGTCAACCCGCTTGAGATGTGGCTCAGAAAAATCTGCAGCAGGGCAGACCCCCCCGAAGGGGAGCGGGGAGCCTGCAAGGAGCAGGCAGAGCCTCCTCACCAGCAGCAGCTCAGCCCTGATTCCAGTCACAAGCTCATTCTGGCAGCACCTGCAGCCGAACGTGCAAGAAGACGGACATCAACCCCCATCACCCTCCTCACTGGTTTGTTTTTTTTTTTGTTTTTTTTTTTACCTTGGCAGAGACTTTGCTCGGCGCGTTCCGGAAGAAAGAGGTTTTTGCCGTGAAAAAGCAATCCTCGAGGTCTTCATCCAAGCTACAGTAGCCGCTGCTCATGCTGCTGCCGATGGTCATCGACGCTCAGCAGAGGCTGGAGGGGCCGGCAAGCATCAGCGCTCCCTGCTCCGGCTCCCGCACCAGCAGCCAACGCGCTCTCCCATCCTCAGCTCGCCAGCCTTTATCTGCAATAGCTCCTTCTGCTCATCCTCCAGAGCCAGCGCAGCTATTTCTCTTTAACAGGCAGCCGTGCTGGGTAACCCTTCCCTCTCCTCCTCCACCCACCTCCCTGCGCAGCAGCAGCGCTGGGACAGCATGGAAAGGGGTTGAGCTGCGACTTTGCTCCCACTCTTGGAGCTTCGGGTTGGCTCGCCACCCGCGCTCTGGTCCCTTGGGCGCCCGCGCAGCATCGCCTCCCCTTCCTGCGCTCGCCTCGTGTCGCGCAGCTCTGCCACTTCCTCTTGCAAAATTTCTTGCACCCTGCTGCACGCCGAGGCGCTTGGCTTGGGCCTGGGCACCCCCTGCACCTCTTCTGCCACCCAAGATACAGCAGCATCGCACACTGGCTTCTTGTGCATCCTCGAGATGATTGCAACCATCTCCGGTCTTTGGGAAGCAAGCCCAGGCTGGACCAAAAGTGATGGGGAAGAGGAGAGGTTGGTGTGAATGTTGTCTCAGATCCCGTCTGGGATGCTGGGAGCCCCTGGTCATCGCGCTCCAGGAGGCAGCGGGTGCCTCTCTGCTCTGCAGCTAATTTTAGGAGGAATGATTTCAGCAGCGCTAGAAACTGGCTACGATTGCAGCCCAGGATGACACCGTGCAGCTCCACAGTTCTGGTTGTAAGTAGCACTCGCTCCAGATCATCCTGCGTTGTGCATCCACTGCGATGCAGCACATCCTGGGTCATCAACCCACAGGGATGCAGAGGATCTTCAACCATGAACCTACTGTGATGCAGCACATCCTCAGCCATGAACCCACTGGGATGCATAGGATCCTCAGCCATGAACCCACTGGGATGCGGAGGATCCCCAGCCGTGAACCCACTGGGATGCAGCACATCCTCAGCCATGAACCCACTGGGATGCAGAGGATCCTCAGCCATGAACCTATTGGGATGCAGAGGATCCTCAGCCATGAACCCACTGGGATGCAGAGGATCCTCAGCCATGAACCCACTGGGATGTAGCACATCCTAAGCCATGAACCCACTGGGATGTAGCACATTCTAAGCCATGAACCCACTGGGATGCAGAGGATCCTCAGCCATGAACCCACTGGGATGCAGAGGATCCTCAGCCATGAACCCACTGGGATGCAGAGGATCCTCAGCCATGAACCCACTGGGACTAAAGAAAAGCCTCACACATCATGTTAAAGAGGATACTGCATAGGTAATGAGGTATTGATGCACACGCTAACGATTCTACATCATATTTCAGTTAAGAAAGAGAAAACAAGGCCTGAGCATATCGCACCACTGAATAAATCCACCCTATGTCCCCACAAGACCCATCCTGCCTGTCCCAGAAGGAATAAAGAATGGCAAGAGGCGTCACAAAGGACAAGGCAGACTAGAGGTAGAGAAAGGTTCTCATGCCTGGAGCCAGCTGGATCTGGAAAGGAAGGACCTAGAGGTGATGGAGATCTCCAGAATCATGGGAGATGTTCACAGCAGTAAGTTCAACACCAAAAGAAGTGGTTTTCCAGGCCATGTGGGATTTGCAGAACTCCTCTCTAGGTGTTCTGGCAGGAGGATGTACAAATCATAGAATCATAGAACAACCAGGTTGGAAGAGACCCATCAGATCATTGAGTCCAACCATTCCTATCAAACACTAAACCACATCCCTCAGGACCTCATCTACCTGTCCCTTAAACCCCTCCAGGGAAGGTGAATCAATCACCTCCCTGGGCAGCCTATTCCAATGCCCAGTGATCCTTTCCTTGAAAAACAAAGTCAGACTCAGAGAGAGCTCACTGACAGCTCCTAAAAATGAGGGTTCAGGTGCCCAAGGAGTGCCCAGGGCACTGCTCACAGCACAGCATCCTCACCCTGGGGTTTCTGGTCCCTCCTTCAACACCCACCAGCTGAGAGAAGGCACCACCATGCCCTGACGGCTGCTCTCGTGTGAATTTCTTTGTGTCCTTGTCAAGGCACAACTCTCACCGTCGCTAAGTGCTATTTTTACTCCAGGCAAGGAGCTGGCAGGCGGCAGCCTCAAGCGACTCTCTGCAGTAGGACCAGCAGCAAACCCCTCCTGTAAACCTCACTGGCTGCGTGAGGTCACAGGGCTCCTTCGACCTCTCCAAAAGGCCTCCGAGATCTTTGCACAAGCTCCCCCTCACGCACAAAACCCTCTTCCCCTCTCGACAGGCTGCAGATGACGCTTCATACCCTTCCATCTGTGTCTCTTCACTGAAGGGCTTTAATTGCTACAAGCCCTTGATAGCTCTGCAACCCTCAGCCAGCAGCATCCCATGAATACAAACCGGGATGTGCATGTGAGGACCAGCAGGAGGATGCAACATCTGCATCTCAAAGAGGACGGCAAGAATCCAAATGGCATATTCACACAGCGGCTTGTAACAGTGCAGATAAATCAGCTGCCCTCTCAGTGGCACAAACAGGCTTCTGCAGTGGCACAAACCTCAGCTTCACAAGGCTCGACTTGGGAAGAGAAAGAGGCTTAAACTGAGCATGTGTGACACAAGCAGAAAGTGAACGTGGGGCTGGTGAACAGCGCAAGAGTCAAGTCTTCGCGGAAGCCTCAGCCCTGAGTGTTTCAGAGCAGGAAGAGGAATCATAGAATCATAAAATCATAGAATCATCAGGTTGGAAGAGACCCACTGGATCATCGAGTCCAACCATTCCTATCAAACACTAAACCATGTCCCTCAGGACCACATCCACCTGCACCTTAAACACCTCCAGGGAAGGGGAATCAACCACCTCCCTGGGCAGTCTATTCCAATGCCCAATGACCCTTTCTGGGAAAAATCTTTTCCTGATGTCCAGCCTGACCCTCCCCTGGTGGAGCTTGAGGCCATTCCCTCTCATCCTGTCCCCTGTCCCTTGGGAGAAGATCCCAGCTCCCTCCTCTCCACAACCTCCTTTCAGGGAGTTGCAGAGAGCAACGAGGTCTCCCCTCAGCCTCCTCTTCTCCAGGCTTGATGATCTTAAAAGTCTTTCCCAACCCAGACTGTGGTCTCCAAGGAGCCCTCATTTCCCATTGCACTCCACCTGCTTGGAGATCAGCTCCATAAAAAAAAAACAACCAAAGGAAGAAAACCAAACCAAGTGATTTTGACCCACTGGTTCAATATTGGTTACCTGCACAACATCCCCAAGCAACCCACTCCCCAGAGACCCACAGTGACTCCCAGGTAGGAAGCACAAAGCCACCTCTGCCAAAACCATGGAGCAAACTCCTGGTGCTGCTGGGACAGAGGCTTTTCCCAGCTTGAGCAGAGGCTGGATTTCACCCAGGGTGGCTAATCTAGGACCCAAACATAATGCACTTGTAAGTACTTCGCTGGATCAAAGCATAAATGCCTGGTAAGACATGGCAGCAGCGCTTAACTCTGTGATATTGAAGTAGCTATTGCTTTGATGCTTCTCATTTGCTTACATTCAATAATGCTATTTAATGACTTCCGACTATGCCAGCTATTCATTTAAGTGTCTTGTGTTTTCACTGAGTGCTCTCCTTTTCCCACACATCCCATCAGTCTCTCTCTGGAATACTGACACTCATTTCCTTCTTTCCTTCTTTCGAGCAGCAACCCCAGGAACACACCAGGAAGGTGGTTGTCATCTCAGCCTTGATCAAGCCAACTTGTAAGTGATTTATTCCTGATTCCCTGGGAGGAAGTGTGGATCTGCTGGAGGGTAGGGAGGCTCTGCAAAGGGACCTAAACAGGCTGGATCCATGGGCAGAGTCCAATGGGATGAGGTTTAACACGGCCAAATGCTGCCTCCTGCATTTGGGGCACAACAACCCTATGCAGAGCTACAGACTGGGAGAAGTCTGTCTAGAAAGCTGCCAGGAGGAGAGGGACCTGGGGGTGTTGGTCGACAGCGACTTATCATGAGCCAGCAGTGTGCCCAGGTGGCCAAGAAGGCCAATGGCATCCTGGCTTGTATCAGAAATGGTGTGACCAGCAGAGCCAGGGAGGTTCTTCTCCCTCTGGACTCAGCACTGGTGAGACCAAACCTCGAATCCTGTGTTCAGTTGTGGGCCCCTCAGCACAAGAAGGATGTTGAGGCTCTGGAGCAAGTCCAGAGAAGAGCAACGAAGCTGGTGAAGGGGCTGGAGAACAGGCCCTATGAGGAGTGTCTGAGAGAGCTGGGGGTGTTTAGCCTAGAGAAGAGGAGGTTGAGAGGAGACCTCATTGCTCTCTGCAAGGAAAGGAGGTTGTGGAGAGGAGGGAGCTGGGCTCTTCTCCCAAGGGACAGGGGACAGGACAAGAGGGAATGGCCTCAAGCTCCACCAGGGGAGATTTAGGCTGGAGATTAGGAAGAAGTTTTTCACGGAAAGGGTCATTAGGCAGTGGCAGAGGCTGCCCAGGGAGGTGGTTGATTCACCTTCCCTGGAGGGGCTTAAGGGATGGGTAGACGAAGTGCTGAGGGACATGGTTTAGTGTTTGATGGGAACGGTTGGACTTGATGATCCAACGTGTCTCTTCCAACCTGATGATTCTATGATTCTATGATCCATCATCCCCAAACGAGAACGGAGCTTTATTGCAGTCATTTAGCCTCATTCACCCCCAAAGCAGCTCAAGCACCCCCTGCCCCCATAAGCAGCCTTTCCTGGGTAAGGAGACTCCAGAGAGGGTTTTGCCATGTGGAGGGTTCAGAGGAGGAATCCCCAGCCAGGACCTCGCGATGGGTTTATGGATGATTCTTTGCTGCTGCAATTGCAGAGACTTTTGTTTCTTTGGCACAACCTGCCTCCCCCCGTCCCTGGGATCACACCAGAGACACGTCAGAGTGATGAATTGCAGCGAAACTCAGGCTACGTGTTTATTATTAGGGCCATCAATAACCCCCAGCGGGTGTTATCACCCCGAGGAAGAAACCAGCCATTAATTCTTCTAAAAATCAAGCTTTTCTTGCGCTGCTGGGGGAAGCCCCACAGCATCCAGCAGAGATGTAACCACACACAGACCTGGTATCAAACCCTTCTATGAACTCCTCGAGGATCAGCAGAGAATCCATTCAGAACCCTTTGGAACGTGGAGCTTGTAAGATAACTCTCATCTCGCTCCTGGTTTCCTTCTGAGCACCAAGCGCTCAGTGTTTTCCTCTCAAGGATAACGACCAGAGACAACGTTTCAGTGCTCAGAGCAGGAGCTCCTGACTCTGTAGCCCTCAAACAACAAAAAGCAGACGGCAACTAAACCCGAATGTCAGCTCCTCAGGTGCCCAACACTAATTCCACATCTTTTTTGATTTTCCATTCACTTTTCCATTTCCAGTTTTGCACAAGTTCATCAAGGTCTCCACAAAAAGGACTAGAAATGCACGATTCTAATGACTCATAGAATGGTTTCGGTTAGAAGAGACCTTAAAGATCATAGAATCATAGAACAACCAGGTTGGAAGAGACCCATCAGATCATCAAGTCAACCATTCCCATCAAACACTAAACCATGTCCCTCAGCACCTCATCTACCTGTGCCTTAAACACCTCCAGGGAAGGGGAATCAACCACCTCCCTGGGCAGCCTATTCCAATGCCCAATGACCCTTTCTGTGAAAAACCTCCTCCTAATCTCTAGCCTAAATCTCCCCTGGAGGAGCTTGAGGCCATTCCCTCTCATCCTGTCCCCTGTCCCTTGGGAGAAGAGCCCAGCTCCCTCCTCTCCACAACCTCCTTTCAGGGAGTTGCAGAGAGCAATGAGGTCTCCTCTCAGCCTCCTCTTCTCCTCTTCTTCTCCAGCCCCTTCACCAGCTTCGTTGCTCTTCTCTGGACTCACTCCAGAGCCTCAACATCCTTCTTGTGCTGAGGGGCCCACAACTGAACACAGGATTCAAGGAGCGGCCTCACCAGTGCCGAGTACAGAGAGAGAAGAACCTCCCTGGACCTGCTGGTCACACCAGTTCTGATCCAAGCCAGGATGCCATTGGCCTTTTTGGCCACCTGGGCACACTGCTGCCTCATGATCAGTCGCTGTCGACCAACACCTCCAGGTCCCTCTCCTCCTGGCAGTTTTCCAGCCAGACTTCTCCCAGTCTGTAGCTCTGCATAGGGTTGTTGTGCCCCAAGTGCAGGACGCGGCCTTTGGTTGTGTTAAACCTCATCCCATTGGACTCTGGATCATCCAGTTCCTACTCCCTGAGGGAGAAAATATTGTTTTAAAAAAGCACACAGGGACTGACAAGGCTCTGTGCATTTCAGAGCCCCTCCAGGCAGGTTTCTAAGCAGTTTTAAGCTTCCAGCAATGAGTATCTTACGTTTGGATTGACCCAGCACCATCCAGTCTCCCTTCGCGTGTGCTGCAGCCTTTCCCAGCAGACACCCACACCAGCTCCCAGACACCACGGGACCCTCCGCGGGATTAAGCAAAGAGCTAAGCCTTCCGGAGAGGTCCTGGGGATTAGTGGACATCCCTAATGCACATTGAAGAGCTTCAATCCCCTTGGACTTCTGAAACTCTTAAATCAAAGCTATTAAGCCACAGCTCTTTGCTCTGCGAGATGCAGGAGAAATGCACCTTTGCTGCTTCTTTCCGAGCCTTTCGCACCCAGTACTGGGATGAAATTTAATGCCAGATCACGCACACCCAGGCAGGACCCATAGGAGAGATGTCACAGCTCATTAGGAGTCGACTAGACATTAGGAAGAGGTTGTAAATATCAGGAAGAAATTCTTCATGATGAGTGCAAGGGTATCCAGAGCAGGGGTGGTTGCCCCATCCCTGGAGGGGTTCAAGGGCAGGTTGGATGGGGCTTGGAGACCCTGATCCCATGGGAGATGTCCCTGCCCATGGCAGAGTGGGACTGGATGGGCTTTGAGGTCCCTTCCAACCCAAACCAATCACAGGATTCCATGATTCTACAATCCATTAGGTCTTCAGCATCAATGGGCTGAGCTCTACCTCCCCTTTGTAAAAGCCTTTGGGAGCAAGAAGGAGAAGCACTGGCTGACCCTGAGGCTGCCACCCCCACCCCGAGGAGCCCCCTCCCCACGTACCAGGCTGTAGGGTGGCAGCAGGGTGCTCTCGGGAGAGAGCTGGCCCTGGTCCGGCCGGCGGCAGTCCAGCTGGATGAGGCTGCGGCATTCCTGGTGGCAGGTGAAGCGGCAGTCTGCATGGAGGAGAAAGGAGAGAGTCAGGCACCCGAGGCCTGCACCTGCGGTCTAGGAGCAGCTCCCTGAATCCTGGGGTCAGTTGTGGGCCCCTCAGCACAAGAAGGATGTTGAGGCTCTGGAGCAAGTCCAGAGAAGAGCAACAAAGCTGGGGAAGGGGCTGGAGAAGAAGAGGAGCAGCTGGGGGCGTTTATCCTGGAGAAGAGGAGGCTGAGGGGAGACCTCATTGCTTTCTATAACTACCTGAAAGGAGGTTGTAGAGAGGAGGGAGCTGGGCTCTTCTCCCAAGCGACAGGGGACAGGACGAGAGGGAATGGCCTCAAGCTCCACCAGGGGAGGGTCAGTTTGGACATCAGGAAAAAAGTTTTTCACAGAAAGGGTGATTGGGCCCTGGCAGAGGCTGCCCAGGGAGGAGGTTGATTCACCTTCCCTGGAGGGGTTTAAGGGATGGGTAGACGAGGTGCTGAGGGACATGGGTTAGTGATTGATGGGAATAGTTGGACTCAATGATCCGGTGAGTCTCTTCCAACCTGGTTGTTCTATGATTCTATGTTTCTATGAAAATCCTGGCCTCTTCATGAGGGAAGGATGCTTCGTTTCCCACCATCAGGAAGGGAAAAGCACCTTTGCAATTAGACAGAAGTCAAGCTATTTAAGGTCACTAAATATGAAGCTTCAAGGGGCAGCGGCAGGGACTGAGGCATCAATCTGCCATCAGACTCCGGTGACCTTCCATCCCCCAGTGCCGTAAGACATTTACACAGTGTGTTTTCCTTGGATGCTCACCAGTCCCATAAGGCATTAACTAGTTCAAGGTAGAAATCACACAGGCGAGTGCAGAACCCAGGTTTAACCCCTTGAAGCACAGAGTCCTGCTCACCCAGCGTCCGTGGCTGGTGAGGTGCAGCGTTTGGCACAACCAGTTCCATCTACTAGACTCAACAGGTACCATGTGCTTGTGGCTATTGCTCCCCCAGCCCTTCCCCTCAAAGCTCAGACTCCTCCATTCACAGACTCACAGAATCACCAGGTTGGATGAGACCCACCGGATCATCGAGTCCAACCATTCCCACCAATCTCTAAACCCTCCTGACTGCAGCCGACAACCTCCTTCTGCTTTAATAGCATTTTCTGATCCTATTAATTTTTAACTGTCATACAAACAGAGGTAAATTTACTTTATACCCTACACCGAAATTCCAGAGCGGTCACCGACCTGAAAAAAGATAATATCCTAAACCCAAAGCAAGTGGTTTCACTCTAGAGGAGATGGGACTCAGTGCCTGTTCCTGTATCCTAAACCCAAAGCAAGTGGTTTCACTCTAGAGGAGATGGGACCGAGTGCCTGTTCCTGCACCTGCCCTGCTCCAAACCGAGTTTGTGTTTTAATATCCTTCTTCTTTCTTTTCTCTTTTTCTTTAGCACTTGGGTCATTGGGTTTGAATACCTGGGAAAGGAAAGGAATATCCCTGAGCTTTCTGCATTCCCAGGAATGAATGAGAGGAGCTGAACCTCTGCTGGGAGCTGGTGCCTGAGGGGGAAAACATCATCCCCCAAGGGAAACAGAGAAATCATTTATCATTTAACATTCATCTGGCACAAGCTGTCTATCATTCTCCTATTCCGAGTCAGTTGTCTCAAGCAAGCCTGGGGGAAGGCAGGGAGACCTGCTTTTCTTTTTAATTAGAGATAAGCTGCACAGTTCCACAGTAATGTAATGCGTGACCTTTCGAGCAACTGGCACAGCATTTCAGTGGGGGACACCAGCCAAAGCTTTGCTGGAGAAGCCAACCCGAGGATGCTCCAGCTGCAGCTTCACCTGAGCATCTGGTGCCAGCAGAGAGCCCCTCCTGCCCGTCTGACCCAGGATTTTCCAAGTTGGGCAGCTGCCTCCTGCTCCCCCAGACCACATCCTAGTCATAGAATCATAGAACAACCAGGTTGGAAGAGACCCATCAGATCATTGAGTCCAACCATTCCTATCAAACACTAAACCATGTCCCTCAGCACCTCATCCACCCATCCCTTAAACACCTCCAGGGAAGGGGAATCAACCCCCTCCCTGGGCAGCCTTTTCCAATGCCCAATGACCCTCTGTGTGAAAAACTTCCTTCTAATCTCCAGCCTAAATCTCCCCTGGTGGAGCTTGAGGTCATTCCCTCTTGTCCTGTCCCCTGTCCCTTGGGAGAAGAGCCCAGCTCCCTCCTCTACACAACCTCCTCTCAGGGAGTTGTAGAGAGTATTGAGGTCTCCTCTCAGCCTCCCCTTCTCCAGGATAAACACCCCCAGCTCTCTCAGATGCTCCTCATAGGGCCTGTTCTCCAGACCCTTCACCAGCTTTGTTGCTCTTCTCTGGACTCGCTCCAGAGCCTCAACATCCTTCTTGTGGTGAGGGGCCCACAACTGAACACAGGATTCAAGGAGCAGCCTCACCAGTGCTGAGTCCAGAGGGAGAATCACCTCCCTGGCTCTGCTGGTCACACCATTTCTGATCCAAGCCAGGGTGGGAAAGCTCGAGCATCCCCGGTGAATGGCAACGCGTGGCAAGAGGTTTGAACTATGTAAATCAGACCACAAAATTCCCAGTTCCCAAGCACACCTCCCGGTCAGGCCCATTATGGGCAGGCATTTCTTTACAGGATTAGAGCATGACACCTCCTTAGTCACCATCACCTATTAACAGACCTAATCACTCAGTATCCGGCAGGGAACACTAATTTTAGAAACCCAGCGCAGCTTTAGGAAGGAGCCACGTGACGGTTTTGCTAAGAGGAGCAGGATGCCTCCACTTACTCTTGAAGATAATTTCCATTCGAGTCGAACAAAGCGACACTCGGAAATGAAGTTTCTTACCAAAAAAAAATTAAAAAAGAGTCCGATCACGATGCTGTGAAAAACTTGGGTGGCTGCAAGGAATTTCCCTTTCTCCACAGATCAAGTTTCCCAGGGGGATAAAGTTAGACAGAGTAAACCAGTCCAATAGAGATGCTCATCGAGATGCCTAAATATAGGACCTCAGTCATCCCAACCAACCCCAGCCTCCCACTCCTACCCCTGAAATACTGCAGATGAGATGGAGTTGGATTGCAAGATGCCCCAACGAAAGGAGAAGGTGCAGGTCTGCAGACAGAGCATCCACAAGCCTGATCTCAGCCAGGCTTTCACCTAAAAGGTGTTTGATAGGAATGGTTGGACTCAATGATCCCATGGGTCTCTTCCAACCTGGTTGTTCTATGATTCTATGACTCTAAAGAACTCCCCCTACATCCCTGAGGCAATATCACACAGGAGCCAGATACGATTACCCCCAAAACTAGGATGGGAAGCCCTGTGCTGCTCTTAAAACTCTGATTTCTGGCTGGAATCAGTGGTTCCTGCAGCTGTGGTGGTTCATGGCCTATCGCTGTGGGACGTGGGAAGGTTCAGAGAATGAAAAACTAAATATCATGAGTTTTAAAAGTGTTGGCAAACTCTGCTTGAGCACCAGGAGTTGCCCAGAGCAGGGGTGGCTGCCCCATCCCTAGAGGGGTTCAAGGGCAGGTTGGATGGAGCTCAGAGCCCCTGATCTAGTGGGAGGTGTCCCTGCCCATGACAGAAATGGCACTGAATGGGCTTTGAGGTCCCTTCCAACTCAAACCGTCCAATGATTCTGTGAAGAACAGAGATTTCATCCATTCACCTTCCAACTCTGGAATCCTACAAACACCTTCCACACCTTTAAGTGCAGCTGTGCCTGAGGTTTGATTTTGCAAATTGTGCTGGTTCAGACTGTGGGTTTGGTGCCTTCGCCTGGGGCTGGAGGAGACGACACCTGACGTCACTCGGGGTAACCTCAGGATGTGGCCCCACAGCCTCAGGACAGCTGACAGGCATCTCCTGCTGCCGGGAGGGCACGGGGCAGGACCTACAGCATCACCACCAGCTCCAGCATTCGCAGGGAAGGGTCTCAGCTTTCCTGCAGAGCACGTGGACATCCCCCCCAGCAATGAGCCAGCCCCAGCTCTGCATTTCTGGATTTCTCAGCAGATTTAGATCTAAACCAGATGGTTTGGATCCTGTTTGTTGGCAAAGAGGGGAAACCCAAGGCTGGTTTTCTGTTTGTTCCAAGCAGACAGGATGACCCTGGTGACAACCACCCCTCTGTGAGGACCCTACAGGGGGTCAACCCCCACTGCCAGGTGGATGGTCCTGAGCCATTATTTAATAAAAGGCAAATTTTCCTTTCTTGGTGGCAAGCAGGGCAGCACCCATGGGGCTGCAGAAGGAGACTGAGCAGAAGTTGGAGGTGCCCAGTGCCACCAGTGAGTGAACCAGCCCTTCTCTGCCTACCAGGCAAGATCCCATCCAGCCAGCGGAGCTCGGCTCACAGACCGGGCAGCACCACAGGGACCGCTCAACACCTCAGCAGCAGCCCCCAGCCCACTCCTGGCAGCCAGCAAATCCCAGAACCATGAAGGCTGGAAGAGATCTCCAAGATCATCAAGTCCAAGCATCAAATCCACCCAAATACACCCATTGACGCCACCACCTACCTCTAACCAGCAAGACCTCCCTGCTTGGCCTCCTCAGCAGCCGCAGTCCCTCAGCCCAAGCCTTGCACTTGGGGAAATCCCTGAATATTTTGCGAATTCTCTTCGTTATGAGCCCGAAGCAAGTGACTTCCCCTGCTTTCCCATCCGTCATCCTTGAGACAGGAGCTGAACAGCCTCCCGGGCACATGGAGCCTGGAGGGCAGCTCCTCAACCCCAAATGCTGCCGAGACTCAACGAGCATCGTTACGAGTTACGTCTGCTCCTTCCACCAACGGCCTTTCCTCCCCCCCGAGATAAACCATTGACATTGTCCATCTGCAATCTGATGCCGTTTGCTGAGGTTATTTATTTCTTTTTTTTTTGAGCAACGAGACACACGCAGCTCAGAGCTCCTGCTCACCGTGGAAAACTTTCTATTTCTGGGGCTTTTTACTTGATAAGATAAAACAACCCAACAGAAGAGATTAGTGAGAGAAAGCGCAGGACCCAGCCCTGCGCTGGGAGGGCTCTTTCCAAGATCCTCGCGTCGCTTTGCTGCTTTTCCCTGGTGATCTTGTGAAGTTTAAGAAGCAAAGTCCCCAGTGTTTAATCAAAGGTTAAATTTAAAGGGTGTACTGAGATTTACTGCAGTTAAATTATTGATTTCGGCTCTGAGGGTACTCGGACAGGTTTTAAGATGGATACTACAGCTCTTTCACAGCATCCCGCAGTTACGACCCTATCGGGTGTCAAATGATGGGGGGTGGGACACAACTACCAGCTTGAGATCTGCCCCTCGGTCCCCTCTGCACCGTGACCATCCCCTCTCTGTCCAGCCACCCTCTTACAAGCAGGTTTCCAGCACCTTTCATCCTGCTTTTATACAGGGAATAACAAAGGGACATGGGTTAGTGTTTGATAGGAATGGTTGGGCTCGATGGTCCGATGGGTCCCTTCCAACCTGGTTGTTCTATGATTCTATGAAAGGCAACGGTTAACTAACTCTAAAAATCACACCAAGCAGCACAAGCCACCAGGAACATTGGAGATCTCCTCATTCACCCCTTGCTGTCCCAATATGATGGGAATGGTTGGACTCAATGATCCTGTGGGTCTCTTCCAACCTGGTGATTCTATAATATCTCAACAACATCTCATCAGCTACCATGGATCCATCTCTTGGTACACGCCAAGAGCAGCAAAAACAACTAAACCCTTTGGGTCAGGGACAAAGCAGAAGGAGAGAAGAGCCCAAAAACTTACCTGCAGAGCAAGAGCTGGAGCCTCGGTTGGTTCGTCTCCCCATAAATCCTCCCCAAGGCATCGGAGTGGATGGCAGCAAGAAGAATGACCCTGGGGACCTGAGCGACTCCAGCAGCCCAAGCAGCCAACCACACAGCTCTGGGCAGGTCACCAACCCTCCCACAGCTTCATCTCCCCCCAGGCAGGCAAATGTCCTGCCCCGGGAGCACCTCAGCACCACACCCCGTCCTGCTCTGACCTCAGCAGCACCTGCCTGGTCAGCATCATCCAACCTGCTTCCCTCACCCAGGAACTGGAGGAGCCTCAGGAATCTGTCTGGACAGAAACGCAAAGTGCCCTGAGGCCTTACGAGCTGTTAGCGATTATTATTTACAGTGTCAGGAGCAGAGACACGACACAGGACGTGTTGGAAGAAGAGGACGTGTTGGAAGAAGAGGACGTGTTGGAAGAAGAGGATGTGTTGGAAGAAGAGAACATGAAAACCAACCATGTCCCAGGGAGTGTCAGCAGAGCCTCATCCCAGAGACGCTGGGTTGGGCTTTTTTAAGAGCGTCTGCACCTGCTAAGGAATTCATTATCTTAAGTAAACATCAACTTGAGAACCAGTAAGATTAGAACTGGAGTTTGCTCTATAAATTAGAAAGAGAAACAGTGTGCGTGAAACCAACTTCCTCCCTAAGGAAACAAGCCCTGATTCATAGAATCATAGAACAACCAGGTTGGAAGAGACCCATCGGATCATCGAGTCCAACCATTCCTAGCAAACACTAAACCATGTCCAAACACTAAACCATGTCCATTCAGCACAGGAATTAACTGCTCTGAGAGACAAAAGGAATGAGAGAGAGGAATGGTTGGACTCAATGATCTAGTGGGTCTCTTCCAACCTGGTTGTTCTGTGATTCTATGATTCTGTAAGGGGGACTTGAGACCAGAGGCACAGATCATTTGATAGGAATGGTTGGACTTGATGATCCGATGGGTCTCTTCCAACCTGGTTGTTCTATGATTCTACGATTCTATGATCAGATACTGAAGTGCTTCACCGAACCAGGTCCATGATGCAAGATCTACAGATCAAAATCTGATTTCAGGTACAACTGCCTTTGCCACCGAGATCATCAGATGTGCTCTGAGGTTTTTATTGAGCCTAGCAGCCACCTTCCCAGCAGGGAAGCAGGGAGAGCTGTGTTGATTTTCATAGAATCATAGAACAACCAGGTTGGAAGACACCCTTCGGATTATCGAGTCCAACCATTCCTATCAAACACTAAACCATGTCCCTCAGCACCTCATCTACCCGTCCCTTAAACACCTCCAGGGAAGGAGAATCAACCACCTCACTAGGCAGCCTGTTCCAATGCCCAATGACCCTCTGTGTGAAAAACTTCCTCCTAATCTCCAGCCTAAATCTCCCCTGGTGGAGCTTGAGGCCATTCCCTCTTGTCCTGTCCCCTGTCACTTGGGATTTTCTTGCAAAGAAGCAGTTCACAGAATCATCGAATCATTCTATGTTCTGTCAACAAAGTCCTATTCTGGTCACACAGAGCCAAGAGCCACCATGCCAAACAGCAAGAGCATCCACTTCCAGCTGCTGGTGGCTCTGCTGAGGAGCCAAGCAAACAAGCAGAAGGTGGTTGTGGTTGCTCCACACGCAGTGGATGCATCAGGCTGAAAACCACCTGGGTCAAAGCAACAGCTCCATGGGATGCGATCAACAAGCCTCAGGAAATACATGGGTGGTAAATCACGACCCCAGAGAAGCCACAGGGGAGCGTGGCCAGCATGGACATGGGGGCAGCCAACACCAGGAATTAAGGAGGATGGAGCAATGGGCATGCAATGAGCCACCACTGGGACACCTTCCATTGTCCCCTTCCCTGGAGGGGTTTAAAGGATGGGTAGATGAGGTGTTGAGAGACATGGTTTAGGGACTAATAGGAATGGTTGGACTCGATGATCTGGTGGGTCTCTTCCGACCTGGTGATTCTGTGACCTCTTATTGCTGTTTTTCCTAATGGTTCCAGGATGGTGGGAGAATGGTTCCAGGTTCCATGGCAGAAGCCTGGCTGGAAAACTGCCAGGAGGAGAGGGACCTGGGGGTGTTGCTTGACAGCCGACTGACCATGAGCCAGCAGTGTGCCCAGGGGGCCAAGAAGGCCAAAGGCATCCT
The DNA here is from genome assembly GCA_033558105.1 of Coccyzus lansbergi. Taxonomy (NCBI): domain Eukaryota; kingdom Metazoa; phylum Chordata; class Aves; order Cuculiformes; family Coccyzidae; genus Coccyzus; species Coccyzus lansbergi. The sequence goes on along the minus strand of JAUMJK010000646.1, from coordinate 404,373 downwards.
GGCATGGAGCAGAAACTGTGTGACCAGCAGGGCCAGGGAGGTTATTCTCCCTCTGGACTCAGCACTGGGGAGGCCGCTCCTTGAATCCTGTGTTCAGTTGTGGGCCCCTCAGCACAAGAAGGATGTTGAGGCTCTGGAGCGAGTCCAGAGAAGAGCAACAAAGCTGGTGAAGGGGCTGGAGAACAGGCCCTATGAGGAGCGTCTGAGAGAGCTGGGGGTGTTTCTCCTGGAGAAGAGGAGGCTGAGAGGAGACCTCATTACTCTCTCCAACTACCTGAAAGGAGGTTGTGGAGAGGAGGGAGCTGGGCTCTTCTCCCAAGGGACAGAGGACAGGACAAGAGGGAATGGCCTCAAGCTCCACCAGGGGAGATTTAGGCTGGAGATTAGGAGGAAGTTTTTCACGGAAAGGGTCATTGGGCATTGGAACAGGCTGCCCAGGGAGGTGGTTGATTCCCCTTCCCTGGAGGTGTTTAAGGGACGGGTAGATGAGGTGCTGAGGGACATGGTTTAGTGTTTGATAGGAATAGTTGGACTCGATGATCCGATGGTTCTCTTCCAACCTGGTGATTCTATGATTGTTCTATGATTTTAGGATCAGAAGCAGGAATTTCAACTCAGTGCCTGCATCACAGGGTTGGTGAGGAGGAGAAAAGGAAAAGCCATCCCACCTCAGAGCAAACTGGGATGGAAAAGGAGTAAAAGAGCTAATTCACACACACAGCTTGGTCTCTCCCATACCCTAAAGTCAAGAGATTCCCAGTCCCCACTGAGCAGACCACCTGGCACAGCACAGAGGGACCTTGAGTCACCAGTGAATCATAGAATCATAGAATCACCAGGTTGGAAAAGACCCACTGGATCATCAGTGTGACGCTGCCAGGAAGAAAAAAAGAAAAAAAAACTAAACAATGAAAAAAGCAAAATAAAACACGCAGTAGGCTTTGAAGCTGCATTAGTCACCAGTGCATTCAAATGCTTGCCCCACCAAAACAAACACCAAAATAAACAGCAAAATATCCCATCAAAGATGCACCTCTGCAACCTGCCCGTCCAGCCTCCTCCTCCTCCCCAGCTACAGCAGCTGCTTCTGTTGGGAAAAAGCTTCCAGCAGCAGGACACATCAATACTCCTGCAGCCAAATCTTTTTAATATTCACTCAGGCTCTGTAAGGTGCCAGCAGCTCAGAGCAGGCAGGAGATGGTCAAGGCACAGCTCCTCCTCGTGCCCGATTGCGTTCACTTTGAGACTGAGAATGAGTGTTTTTAATGAACATAAGCATTTCAGCTCCCAGCTCCCCAGCCCTTAGATCTCGAGCCAATGGAACCTCCTGTTCAAGTGACAGTTAACCTCTGCACCCTGACACAGACTCTGAAGTCTGAGATTTGAAAGGGCAACAAGTAAGAATTATAGAATAGTTTACATTGGATGGGACTTCAAAGATCATCCAGTCCCACTCCTGCCACGGGTAGGGACACCTCCCACTGGCTCAGGGGCTCCAAGCCCCATCCAACCTGCCCTTGAACCCCTCCAGGGATGGGGCAGCCACCACTTCCCTGGCCAACCAGTTCCACCACTGTCATAGTGATGAAATTCCTCCTTATGTCCAGTCTAACTCTGCCCCTCTCCAATTTAATCCCATTGTCCCTCATCCTATCTCCACAAGCCTTTGTGAACAGTCCCTCCCCAGTTTTCTTGCAGCCCCTTCGTGCACTGGAAGTTGCTCTAAGGTCTCCTTGGAGCCTTCTCTTCTTCAGGCTGAACAACCCCAACTCTCTCAGCCTGTCCTCGTACGGGAGGTTTGTAGCCTCCTCTGGACCTCTTCCAAAAGCTCCATCTCCTTCTTATGTTGGGGATTCCCCAGAGAATCATAGAACAATCAGGTTGGGAGAGACCCACCGGATCATCGAGTCCAACCATTCCTATCATCAAAATCATCTTCATCAGCCACAGACACAGCACCTCTGGCTAAACTTGAGCTAAAACCTCAGTAAGAGCTACGGGACCGGTTCAGGAGAGCCTAAACCAGCCAGATGCTCAAGAAAGGCCACCAAAAGGGATCATTTTCCTGACGTGGGACTCGCCCGGTCCTTTCCCTCACCCATTCATAGAATCACAGAATCACCAGGTTGGAAGAGACCCATTGGATCATTGAGTCCAACCATTCCTATCGAACACTAAACCATGTCCCTCAGGACCTCATCTACCCGTCCCTTAAACACCTTCAGGGAAGGTGAAACACCTCCAGGGAATGAAGACACATCACAAGACAAGAACAGAAGTTGGAACTACCCTGGAGCACTTCAGTGATAAACAGATGAGTCCATTCCACCCAGACCCGGAGCTGGAAGAGGAACTGTGGCTCATCCACCCTACGTTAGCCTTGGGCAGCGCTGGAGAAAGAGGAAACGGATCCAAGGGGATTTCAATGGGTGGCATGAAAACCACGCAATCAAAACCCCCTCCCTGGCCAGCACCGGGGGCAGCTTCCAGTGCCCTTTCCCCTCACCCAGGATGGATCCAGCCTTTTGCAATCCAAGCTCAGGAGGCTGCAGGCAGCATTTGGCCCCCTCGCTGGGGCCAAGCACCGTCCCACGCAGGACACGGAGTGGGGACAGGAAGGGACAGGGAGCGTTTGAGGAGGAGTAAATGCCACTTTCCTATTTTACCGGAGACGACGAGACCCGGTGTAAATAAAAATAGGCCAGACCCACGCAGATGAAAACCTGAGTGTCCTCAGGCTGCGAGTCAGAAGCAAACAAGCAGTGACTCTGCAGCAGGAGAGAGGAGAGCGCAGCCTGTCTGCACCTCTGGGGCATTTTTAGAAGGACGGACTATCGGTCTGACAGCGACTGCAGACGCTCACAGGCATCTCCAATGAAATTCTGGGGGAATTTTAGAGGGAGATCTCCTCCCACGGTCTGAATAATGCTTCTCAGAAAGGGGAAATGGGAGTTCTTTGAGAACTCTTTATTTCAATGCAACTAAAGGGAAAAAAAAAAAAAATCCTGCCAGAGGAGAAGTCCCTCCAAATGACTATTTATAGCATCCACGGCACCGCAACCTTCTGTGAATTATTGCTTTAGCTCAGGATTTCAAAACACACACGGCCCAGTCCCCTACCTGGCTCGGGAGCCCTGCAACGGGGCTGGTGAAAGGCAAGAGCTGCGAGAAAATTAGTTTTGCTTAAATAAATTCCCATTATTCCTTTAATTGGGGGGTGGAGGGCATTGCAGAGCTTCCAGAACTTGGGGACACACCAGTCCTTACTGTGTTTTAAGGGAGTTAATAGGGAATGGTGAGCAGAAAGCAAAGGTTCACCCCAGCCAAACATATTTATGAGGAATTTTTTCATGGAAAGGGTCATTGGGCTTTGGAACAGGCTGCCCAGGGAGGGGGTTGATTCCCTGGAGGTGTTTAAGGGACAGGTAGATGAGGTCCTGAGGGACATGGGTCAGTGATTGATGGGAATGGTTGGACTCGATGATCCCATAGGTCTCGTCCAACCTGGTGATTCTATGATTCTATGATTCACACCCCCTTCTTCCAAACGATGCAGCAAGTTCATCAGCCTCAGTGCGATCCTGCGTCACATTGGGCCGGCTGGGTTACGTTTAATTAACAGCAATCAGTCCTAAAACCTTAATGCGATGCAGCAGGGCCATATGGTGCAACCGCCTCTCTCTCCTCATCGCCCTTCGCTTCCAAACAGCACCAGGAGGCAGGGGGGGAAAGCCCTGCTCATGCCAATCACTGCTAGAAATGGTTAATTCATAGAATCATAGAACAACCAGGTTAGAAGAGACCCACAGGACCATAGAGTCCAACCATTCCTATCAAACACTAAACCAAGTCCCTCAAGACCTCATCTACCCGTCCCTTAAACACCTCCAGGGAAGGTGAATCAACCACCTCCCTGGGCAGCCTATCCCAATGCCCAATGACACTTTCCGTAAAAAAACTTCCTCCTAATCTCCAGCTTAAATCTCCCCTGGTGGAGCTTGAGGCCATTCCCTCTTGTCCTGTCCCCTGTCCCTTGGGAGAAGAGCCCAGCTCCCTCCTCTCTACAACCTCCTTTCAGGGAGTTGGAGAGAGCAATGCGGTCTCCTCTCAGCCTCCTCTTCTCCAGGCTAATCCGACCTGGGTCACCTCGTTTGGCCCCTCTCCAACCCCATGGAACGATTAATCTCTTCCGCAGAACACGAACACGTGTCTGACTTGAGCAACACGCATCCTAGTGAATCTCTCTGGCAGGAGCACCTTTACCCACGGAGTTTTCGCAAAGCTGACAAGTTTATTGCCTCTAGAGGAATTTCTGCCTCCTCGTAAAGCTTTACAGACACGAATCCTTCCTGCTCACCCAGTCCGGCTGCTGCCCAGCCCTTCACAACCCCGAACATTAGCTGAGAATCTCAGTTTTCCTGGAAAAGCTCCATTTCCCAAATCTGCCCAGCGGGACAGGGGATGCAGGATGAAGGGGTGGGATGCGGGATGTGGGATGGAAAGGGTGGGATGTGGGATGGAAGGAGTGGGATGCAGGATGGAAGGAGTGGGATGTGGGATGGAGGGAGCGGGACGCAGGATAGAAAGGGTGGGATGTAGGATAGAAGGAGTGGGATGCAGGATGGAAGGAGCAGGATGCGGGATGGAAGGAGCAGGGTGCGGGATGAAGGAGTGGGATGGAAAGGGTGGGATGCGGGATGGAAGGAGCAGGATGCAGGGGGCGGGATGTGGGATGCAGGGAGCAGGATGTGGGAAGTAGGGGTTTGGATGCGGGACAGCAGCAGCAGGCAGGGCAGGGCAGTGGGATGCGGGGGGGTGGGATGTGGGATCATAGAATCATAGAACAACCAGGTTGGAAGAGACACACCGGATCATCGAGTCCAACCATTCCTATCAAACACTAAACCAAGTCCCTCAAGACCTCATCCACCCGTCCCTTAAACACCTCCAGGGAAGGGGAATCAACCCCCTCCCTGGGCAGCCTATTCCAATGCCCAATGACCCTTTCCGTGAAAAACCTCCTCCTAATCTCCAGCCTAAATCTCCCCTGGTGGAGCTTGAGGCCATTCCATCTTGTCCTGTCCCCTGTCCCTTGGGAGAAGAGCCCAGCTCCCTCCTCTCCACAACCTCCTTTCAGGGAGTTGCAGAGAGCAATGAGGTCTCCTCTCAGCCTCCTCTTCTCCAGGATAAACACCCCCAGCTCAATGCAGAGGTGGGATGCACAATGGAAAGAGCAGGATGCGGGATAGAAAGGGTGGGATATGGGATGGAAGGAGCAGGATGCGGGATGGAAGGAGCAGGATGCGGGAAGCAGGGGGTGGGATGCGGGACAGCAGCAGCAGGAGGCAGGGCTGCGGTGCGGGATGGAGGGGTGGGATACAAGGGTGGGATGCGGGACGCAGGGGGTGGGACGCGGGGCAGCAGCAGCAGCAGCAGGCGGCAGGTGGGCGGCTCGCGGTGCACTCACGCAGGCAGCGCAGGGCTCGTTCCCGCAGCGCTTCTCCGCACACGTCGCACCATCCGTGTCGCGGGGGGCGGGGGGCGAAGCGGTGCCCCGAGCCGAGCTCCGCCGGCTCCGAGAAGATGCTGCGCACGTCGGGCAGCAGCCGCGGGACCCCCCCGCGCCGCCGCAGCCGCCGACGACCCCCGCCCCCCCCGGGGCTCCCCGGGGCGACCCCCGGCACCCGCAGCATCCCGGCCACGCACACCAGCGGCCACGGCCGCGCGGGCGGCGCAGGCGCTCGGCTCGGCCCCGGGGGGAGGAGACACGCGGGGGTGGGGACCGGAGACACCCGCAGCTCGGCCCCGGGCAGCACAGCACCCCCGGGACGCGCTAGAGCCATCACCCCATAGGGGCGAGCCCCGTGGGACCCGTCACCTGTGGGACAACACAGACCCATCAACCCATAGGCGTGAGTCCCATCAGACTTGTCGCCTGTGGAACAACCCAGACCCATCACCCTATACGGGTGACCCCCATGGGACTCGTCACCTGTGGGACCACCTAGACCCATCAGCCCATAGGGGTGAGTCCCATAGGACCCATCACCTCATAGGGGTGACCCCCATGGGACCCGTCACCTGTAGAACCACCCAGACCCATCACCCCATAGGGGTGAGCCCCACGGGACCCGTCACCTGTGGGACAACACAGACCCATCAACTCATAGGGGTGAGTCCCATGGGACCCGTCACCTGTGGGACAACCAAGACCCATCACCCCATAGGGGTGAGCCCCGTGGGACCTGTCACCTGTGGGACAGCCCAGACCTATCAACCCATTGGGGTGACCCCCATGGGACCCATCAACCCATCAGGGTGACCCCCATGGGACCCATCACCTGTAGAACCACCCAGACCCATCACCCCATAAGGGTGAGCCCCATGGGACCCATCACCTGTGGGACAACACAGACCCATCACCCCATAGGGGTGAGTCCCATGGGACCCGTCACCTGTGGGACAACACAGACCCATCACCCCATAGGGGTGCCCCCCATGGGACCCATTGCACATGGAACCACTCAGATCCATCACCCCTGGAAGCACCTCAACCCTTCACCCCATCAGTGTGAGCCCCACGGGATCCATCACTTGCAGAAACACCAAGACCCATCAACCCATCTGTGCATTCCCCGTGGGACCCGTCACCTGTGGGACAACGCAGACCCATCACCCCATCGGGGTGACCCCCATGGGACCCATAAACCCATCAGTGTGCTCCCCATGGGATCCAGCACATGTGGAACAATTCAGATCCATCAGCCCTGGAAGCACCTCAACCCTTCGCCCCATCAGTGTGAGCCCCATGGGACCCGTTGCACATGGAACCTCCCAGATCCATCACCCCATCAGTGTGAACCCCACAAGATCCATCACCCCTGGAAGCACCTCAACCCTTCACCCCATCAGTGTGAGCCCCATGGGACACGTTGCACATGGAACCTCCCAGATCCATCACCCCATCAGTGTGAGCCCCACAAGATCCATCACCCCTGGAAGCACCTCAACCCTTCACCCCATTCAGTGTGATCCCCACGGGATCTATCACACATGGAACCACTCAGACCCATCAACCCATCACAGTCTGCTCCACATGGGACCCATCACTTGCAGAAACACCCAGACCCATCAATCCATCAGTGTGATCCCCATGGGTTCCATCACCCCTGGAGGCACCTCAACCCTTCACCCCATCAGTGTGCTCCCCACAGGATCCATCACACATGGAACCATCAGATCCATCACCTGTGGAACCACCCAGACCCATCAACCCATCAGCCTGTTCCCCATGGGACCCATCAACCCATCAGTCCACTCCCCACAGGATCCGTCACTCATGGGATCACTCAGATCCATCATACATGGAATCACTTGAACCCATCAACCCATCAGACTGCTCCCCACAGGACCCACCACACATGGAATCACCTGAACCCACCATCCCATCCGTCCACTCCCCGCAGGATCCATCACCCCTGGAATTACCCTGCCCCATCACCCCATGACTCTGCTCCCCATAGTTGGAAACCCCCCGGGGCCTGCCCAGCCTGACAGCAACTTGCACACAACTTCCCCTGGAGATGCTCCAGCAGAGGCCAGTATCCCTGGGGAAAGTCCTCCCTGATGCTGGAGGAGCCCTTGCCCACGGCTCACGGTGCTGGGGAAGCTGCAGATACAGCTTCAACCACCAATAAATGGAGCATCTTCCATCAACGGAGGAAGCTTTGGCTCCTACCTGCACCAGGGATTTGGCAGCGTCGTTATCCTTCTCTTCTCTCTCATTATCCTTCTCTTCTCTCCCAAGGAATTCAGCTCTGGTAGCACTGGAAGCTCTTTTAGGCCAAGGGTTAAAATATTTGGGAGAAAAAAAAAACAAACCGAAAAAAACTCGCAATCTTTAATTAACATTGGTAGGAAAATTCCTGTTCCATTCGGGTTCCGGGAGTCGCCGCTGCAGCTGCTGCGTTATGGCAGTTTAAGCACGACAAGGGCTATTAGCAAAATCCCTTTTTTTCTCTCTGCCAAGAACTAAATCCCTTCTGGTTGGAGCCAAGCGTGTTCCAGGTCAAATGCTCAGCTGGTAGGACTCAGTGCAGCTTCGCTGAACCCGAGGAAATGCGGTAGAAGACTCTGCTTGGGCTCCCTGCCCTGTTCCTACAGAAGTTGCTGGTGAATTCCAGCTGGATTAAAAAGAAAACTCCATTATAAAACTAGGAGAATCCTAGAAACTCATTTGAAGGAGAAAAAAAAAATTCTTTCAGGTGGCAGCTTTGTTCTACCTCTCCTGCAGTTTGGGTGCGACAGTCAGGATGTTGGTTTTTACAATTAATATTAATGGGAATAGTTAGTGCCAAGTTCTGCTCGGGAAGGTTTCCTGGGTGGGGAAGCTCCTGACCTGTTCTTACAAGCAAAGCGAAGCCAGACACAGCCCTGGAGCTGCTGTTCCTTGTTTTGCTCCCTCCCTGAGAGCTGCAGGAGGATGTTCAGCTCCAGGGAGGAGCTATTTGTCCTGCCATGAGATTGTTTGGGTTGAAAGTGACCTCAAAGCCCAGCCAGCCCCACCCCCAGGGACTCCTCCCCCTGGATCAGGGGCTCCAAGCCCCATCCAACCTGTCCTTGAACCCCTCCAGGGATGGGGCAGCCACCTCTGCTCTGGGCAACCTGAGTCCCACCACCCTCATAATAAAGAATTTCTTCCTAATGTCTAATCTAAATCTCCCCCCCCCCCCCCCTCCAACTTAAAGTCATTTCCCCCTCATCCTATCACTCCAAACCCTATAAAAAAAACCCTCCGTGGCTTTTCTGGATCCCCTTTCAGCACTGGAAGCTGCTCTAAGGTCTCTGCGGAGCCTTTTCTTCTCCAGGCTGAACAACCCCAATCATCCTTGGAGCCCTCCAGCCCCCTAAGTCCTGCAGCAGAGGTTAGAGTCATAGAATCATAGAACACCCAGGTTGGAAGAGACCCATCGGATCATCGAGTCCAACCATTCCTATCAAACACTAAACCAAGTCCCTCAGGACCTCATCTACCCGTCCCTTAAACCCCTCCAGGGAAGGGGAATCCAAGGAAGGTGAGTCAATCCAAGCAGCATCCTTAGCAGGGACCCCCTGTCTGTGTCCTTGCTGCAGCTCTGCCTCTGGGCACCACCAGATGATGAACATCCCAGCTCCCACAGGCTGGACAGGCCTCCAGGTACCCAGAGCCACCACAGCAAGCTCAGCCGGAGGCTTTCGGTTTGGACAGTGCCAAGAAAGGGGCTGGAAATGAAAGTGGAGGAAAGGTGAAGGGCAGAGTCGTATGTTTTGGTTTCTACCAAGGGGCAGGTCCAGGCAGGCTCTTCGAGCATCCTGTTGCTCTTGAGTCAGACGCGTTTGCTCATCCAGATAATGGCTCAACCTTTTCTTCTGTCCCTGGGAGGTGCAGCGAGTCCCTCATCCTTGGATTTTCTTCCTGCTGATGCTGCCAAAGTCCCAGCTCCCCAGTCCCTTCTCCAATTTTCTTTAACCCAGTCCAGGTTGCAGAAACCAGGCAAACACAGAGCAAAGGGTTTCATGTAGAAATGAATTAATTATTCCTTCCTCCCACCCCAGGGACCACAGGGGCGGAGGGACTTATGCTTCACCCTGGCCACTCGGTGCCACCGTGAGCTCCAGTAGCACCATGTCAGAGAATCATAGAATCATAGAACCATAGAATCATAGAATAATCAGGTTGGAAGAGACCCACCGGATCATCGAGTCCAACCATTCCTATCAAGACCCAAACTGTGTCCTGGCCCAGGGTGAGGGGTTGGAGGGCAGGGGCTCTCCAGGGAGCACCAGGGCACCGATTTCTGTGTATTTGCACTCGATCCAAGAATGGGAAGAGCCACATCAATGCTGCCCATCGGTCTGGCTGGAGCATCCCAGGTGTAAATCCCCGGGGATGCTGCTCCCCTCTGCACCGTGGGAGGTGGGATCTGGGTGACAACCCATAAATCATGCTGGGGATGGGCAGGAAGAGATGGATGCAGGAGCAGAGCGTCTGGTCCTTCCCACAAAGAGCTCCTTGATACCATCTCACGCTCTCCCTCCTGGGACCCCAGGCTCCCCGTATCGCTGCTCCACACGCTGCGGCTGGTGAGCAGCTGCCTCAGCCGATAACTGGAGGATTCCGGCTCCTCTTAAAACCCAAGGTCAAAAGAAACAGTGGGAAATGTCACCTTCCCTGGAGGTGTTTAAGGGACGGGTAGACAAGGTGCTGAGGGACATGGTTTAGTGTTTGATAGGAATGGTTGGACTCAATGATCCGGTGGGTCTCTTCCAACCTGGTTGTTCTATGATTCTATGAAAAGTGGGACTAAGCCCTAAATGAATAAGAGGGCAAAACGTAATGTATCTGTCTCACCTCTTCATCGACTGATGTGGAAGCTAGAAAAACATGAAGTCTGTCAAACGCTTTTTAAAAGGAAATTAAAAACCCGCAACAACTGTTCAAATTTTCCAGGACTCGAGGCTCGCAAGGCAGTCAAAGCTAATGCTCGTGAACTGTGCAAAAGTGCTGGAGCAGAGAGGTAGGAAGGACACCGAGAGCTCCTCCGATGCGCACGTCGAAGGTCTCCATCGCTCTGGCCCCAAAGTGCTGTCAGTGCTCCCTGCTGGGGTTGCTTCGGTCGCTGCCAACTCACCACATCTCTCAAATACCTGGAGTGGGGGCAGCGCCACTTAACCTGTAGGAAAAAAACCAGAGGTTTGAGGTTAGAGAAGGGTCACCTGGGTGTCCCAAGCCAGACACTAGTCTCTGGGCTTATTCTAGCATCTCTTGGGTTGAGCTCTTCCAAGTAAAAGTAATCCAGCCCTCTCCTTATCCCCTTATTCTCTGTGGATGTGCTGCCACAACACAGTCGGTCCTATAAACACAGGGTTGAGGGGTCTTAGAAAAACAGGGCTTGAGGACTTTGGGGTTTGGTTTAGAGATAGGTGGGAATAGTTGGACTCGATGAGCCGGTGGGTCTCTTCCAACCTGGTTAGTCTATGAATCACTGATGTCTTTTTTTTTTTTTTCTCTAAAATCTGCTCTGAAACTCCTGGATGTTTTGATAGGCATGTCCATGTAGCTGATTTCGATTAGGGTCCTCATGAAAAGGTTGCAGAGGGAGAAACTCAGCAGCAGCAGATGATGAACCAGCAGCATCATCTGCATCCCAGCACTTGATCGATAGAGAGTGTTCAGAAGTCCTGGTCCTTGACTTGGGTGTTGCCCCATGCCCATCTCCACCAGGGTCTTATCAGCATCATCATCCGCATCCCAGCACTCGATCGATAGCAGAGAGCGTTCATAGAATCACCAGGTTGGAAGAGATCCATTGGATCGAGTCCAACCAAGGATCAGCATCATAATCTGCATCCCAGCACTCGATTGATAGCAGAGAGAGTTCACAAGCCCTGGTCCTTGGCTTGGTTGCTGCCCCATTCCCATCCCCACCAGGCTCTTATCAGCATCATCATCTGCATCCCAGTTTTGCACTTTTTCATCCAGAAAAAGAAAACATCCACTACTCCACGGCAGTCAGAGGCCACCAGGAAAGAGCAGCACAAGTCAAAAAAAAAAAAAAAAGGCTGGAAAGAGGGTGTAGACGTGACATAGCATTTGCAGAAGATCACGCTTAAACTCCCAAGAAAGATAAACTCACTTCTGCTGCCAGATCATGATGAAAGTTTGATGCTGTTAAAACCCCCCGTGTGAACCACCCCAGGAGCGGCTGTGGTTGTGTTTGAATCATAGAACAACCAGGTTGGAAGGGACCCATCAGGTCATCAAGTCCAACCAGGACTGGTACCTGGTTTGGTACCAGGCAAAGCTCCCCACACTGGAGCTCATTCTCGGGCTTTCAGGAAACCCCCCCAGACCCACCACTCCTTCCCAGGGCAGTGTGGACACGTCTTTCTCTTGGGGGAAGGTTTCTGTGTGGAAGTGCTCTTACTCACCGCTCGATGATGCTGTTGTTGAACTGGAGATCGCAAGTCACTGACCTCATCTGCTCCAGGAGTTCCTGCATCCTGCCAGGGACATAACCAGCTCCTTATCCTCATGCTGCTCAGCCTCCTGCTCCCTCCCCGAGCACCTCCTGCACAAGGCCTGGTGGAGCTGGCAGGGATGCCCCATGGGCCACTGAGCAGAGGTTGCACCCAGCAGGGCCACCAGTGGAATTAGGATAGATTCATAGATCCGTTTAGGTTGGAAAGGACCTTTAAGATCATACTGTGAACCCCAAGCTGCCAATTTCCCCACTGAACCATGTCCCCAAGCGCCACATCCACGTGGCTTTTAAATCCCTCCTGGGATGGGGACTCTACTGCTGCTCTTGGCAGCATCTGCCAGGGTTTCACCACTCCTTCAGTATAGAAATTGTTCCTAATATCCAATCTAAACCCTCCCTGGCACAACTTGTGGCCATTTCCTTTCATCCTATCACCGGTCACTTGGGAGAAGAGCCTAAAACCCACTTCACCACAACCTCCTTCCAGGAGCTGCAGAGAGCAATGAGGTCTCCCCTCAGCCTCCTCTTTTCCAGGCTTAACAGCCTCAGGTCCCTCAACTGCTCCCAGAACTGCTCTTCTCCAGCCCCTTCCCCAGCTCCGTTCCCTTCTCCAGACACACTCCAGCCCCTCAAGGTCTTTATTGCATTGTGGAGTCCAAACAGAGCACACGATTTGGGTTGCAGAGCCAGGGGGGTTATCCCTTCCCTCATCCTTCTGGGGAAAACCATCGCAAAGCCCTCTTCCCAAGAGACTCACTGAAAAGCCATCTCCTGGCGCGCCTGGCTCAGCTGGGCAGGTGAAGGTGCAAGAGGAACTGTGGCCAAACTCCATTTCTCCATCTGGAGAAACCTGTCCAGAGCCTGCAGAGAGAGAGAGACTTGGGATATCCGAGCCCCAGCTTCTCCCTGCTGCCCTGGGATAAAGCACTTGCAGATATGACACCTATGAAGTCATACTCAGTGCATCCTCCTCTGCAGGACAAGTGAAACATCCAGAGCATCTATCACCATGAGAGCTGGGTCAGGGTACCAGGGACCAGCAGGTCCAGGGAGGTGATTCTCCCTCTGGACTCAGCACTGGTGAGGCCGCTCCTTGAATCCTGTGTTCAGTTGTGGGCCCCTCAGCACAAGAAGGATGTTGAGGCTCTGGAGCGAGTCCAGAGAAGAGCAACGAAGCTGGGGAAGGGGCTGGAGAACAGGCTTTATGAGGAGCGTCTGAGAGAGCTGGGGGTGTTTATCCTGGAGAAGAGGAGGCTGAGGGGAGACCTCATTACTCTCTCCAACTCCCTGGAAGGAGGTTGTGGAGAGGAGGGAGTTGGGCTCTTCTCCCAAGGGACAAGACAAGAGGGAATGGCCTCAAGCTCCACCAGGGGAGATTTAGGCTGGACATTAGGAGGAAGTTTTTCACACAGAGGGTCATTGGGCATTGGAATAGGCTGCCCAGGGAGGTGGTTGATTCCCCTTCCCTGGAGGTGTTTAAGGGATGGGTGGATGAGGTGCTGAGGGACATGGGTTAGTGTTTGATAGGAATGGTTGGACTCAATGATCCGATGGGTCTCTTCCAATCTGGTTGTTCTATGATTCTATGATTCTATAGGGGTGAAGCATCACCTCATCCACTACCTTCTCTTGCCTGCTGGGTACCGACTCCCCAGTGCCAGGGGAGCCCCTGCCAGAGGTTTATCCATCCCTTGCTCTGCAGAGTGGAGGAAAGCGGCATCTCCAGCATGGATCACTCACAAATAAGTCGTTTAAAACCACTCCCTGCTTTTCATAGAATCATAGAACAACCAGGCTCACGCACATGGTTGGTGCTGGGAGAGAAGCAGCAGGGAAAACCCGAGCAGCAGCATCCGTGGGCACCTACGTTGTGCAGGCAGTGCTGGCACTCCATCATCTCCACACTGCAGGTGCCGATGTGGTTGCTGAACCTCTTCAGATGCTTCTTTATCTCACAAACTTTCCTAGAAAAAATAAATAAAAATAATGATGACAAAATTCCCAGTCAACGTTCAGCAGCTGAGCGTGGATGATGTTTTGTGATCACATCGTGATGATGTTTTGTGTTTTAACTCTCCGCAAACCGTTCTGGATCTAAATTAAAATCCTGGAGGAAAGCAAATGAATCACAGCAGAGCTGTAATTAGGAGTGCGGCTCTGCTAATCGCCACCGTAGGGGAGGTTATCCTAACAACGCTAATAGCAAATTAATTAGGGAAAGCATTGCTTATATGAGAATCATAGAATCATGAGAGAAACCTCAAGCCCATCACTGCAGCCTGTTCCCTCTGGAGGGCTGAGCATCTACTCAAAAAGGCTCCCGGGATGCATTTTCGTAGAATCATGGAATCGTTACGGTTGGAAAAGATCTTTAATCTCATCCAGTCCAACCCTCAGCCCAACACCACTGAACCAACCAAACTACATCCCAAAGCACCATGTTTACTCTCTTTTGAACATTGTGGTTGGACTCGATGATCCGGTGGGTCTCTTCCAACCTGGTTATTCTATGATTCTATTCTATGATCTCCAGAGATGGTGACTACCCAGCTTTTCCCAAGCTCTCCTTGCCCATTTGAACCATATCAAAGCCAGAAAAGTTGCCCCTAGATCACACACTGTGTCCAGTTTCTCTACGTGCAGCACTCCAGATGCCCAAAGCAAGCAGCATCTCAGGTCTTTGTGTTCCAGGATGATGTGGTTGGTGTCCCTCAGCTCTGCCCCAGCCTCAGCTATGAATCCACTTAAGTCTTTCTGGCCAGAGGTGCAAGGCAGACCGTGAGTTGTATAAAAAAAGGTTTGGTTTGGCTTTAAAAAAAAAAAAAGAATATTTAAGGTGAGCAAACCACCTCCAGCCCCTAGAAAAACAGCCATCGCACCACAAACCCAGGCAGGAATAGACTCAAAGCAGGACAATTAGAACTGAAGGAACAATAAATTAAAAATATCCAGCTGTGAGTCACCATGCCTTCTCCCTAAGGCCAGAAAAACAGATACGAAAATACTCCAGAAAAGCGCAAAGAAGCTTTTTTTTTCCCCTCCCTGAGAGCAAAGGTGCAGGAGAGGCTCCTGCCTCTTCAGGGTTCAATTCTAAGGCATTACAGACAGTCTAGGGCAGTAAATGCTGCTCTCAAATAGCAACCTTGCCATAAAAATCCAATTTCTACAACGTCCTCTTCCCCCGAGCGCCTCTCCAGCTCCTCGCAGCAGCCACGGGCAGCGGATTGTGCTCCATCCCCGCGAGGTAATTTGCTCTTTGTATTATTCCCCAAACACCGTTTAATAGAAAAATCACGCCTAATAAGTAGATCTCCCTGTCTCAACAGCAATTTGGTCCTGATGAAATAACCTCTCCCCACCGGAGAGCGAGGGAACCAGCTGCTCGAAGTCGAGCTGCGAATTCAGGGAGCTATTTATGAAAATTCCTTCCAATGACAGGGCAGAGACACACAGCAGGATCTCCAGCAGTCACACAGAGCTGCTGCTTGAAGGTCTTATTACCCCTTTACGAGTCCCTCAGCAGCAGTTACCAGCATCATCATCTGCATCCCAGCACTCAATTGATAGAGAGTGTTCAGAAGCCCTGGTCCTTGGCTTGGTTCCTACCCCATTCCCATCCCCATCAGGGTCTTATCAGCATCATCATCTGCATCCCAGCACTTGATCGATAGCAGAGAGCGTTCGTAGAATCATAGAATCACCAGGTTGGAAAAGATCCATCGGATCATCGAGTCCAACCAAGGTTCAACATCATCATCTGCATCCCAGCACTCGATCGATAGCAGAGAGTGTTCACAAGCCCTGGTCCTTGGCTTGGTTGTTCCCCCATTCCCATCCCCATCAGCATCTTATCAGCATCATCATCTGCATCCCAGCACTCGATCGATAGCGGAGAGCGTTCACAAGCCCTGGTCCTTGCTTGGTTATTGCCCCATTCCCATCCCCATCAGGGTCTTATCAGCATCATCATCCGCATCCCAACACTCGATCAATAGTAGAGAGTGTTCAGAAGCCCTGGTCCTTGGCTTGGTTGTTGCCCCATTCCCATCCCCACCAAGTTCTACAAGCTAAAGACCCAAAAGTGAGGAGGTGCTGGTACCTCATCCTGCTGCTGTGGAGAGCCAGAGCCTCCTGGTACTGCTGGACACAGTCCTCCTGGAAAATCAACAGAACCTTCCTGGCCAGATGCCCTAAGTTCACCCTAAAAACAAGAAAAAAAAAACAACAAACAAACAAACAAACAAAAAACCCCAAAACAAAACAAAAAAAGAGAGTCCACTGTTATTTTCTTATTTCTTTCACTGTATGAAAATTAACATCATGGTTCACATGGCAGGAGAGGGAGAGCTGACTCCTGAGTGGAGAAGGAGGAAAGAGGAGAGGGTTGGACTTACTTATCCAGCTTGTGGATTTGCTCCTCATTGTAGCTCAGCCCTGCGGAGAAAACAGAGTGATCAGTGTGTTTATCCTGTTCATAAGCTGATAAAAAGTGGAATCATAGAATCATAGAATCATAGAATCACCAGGTTGGAAGAGATCTACCGGATCATCGAGTCCAACCATTCCTATCATAGAGTGGTTTGGGCTGGAAGGGGCCTCAAAGCCCATCCAGTTCCACCCCAATCATGTCATGTAAAAGTAACTTTTTCCCCCTCACAAAAAGGAACTTTTCCTGCCCAAAATCTCACTTGCCTTAACTTTTCCCTCACAGAAAGAAATATTTCCCTCACAAGGAGGAACTTTTCCCTCACAAAAGGAACTTTCCCCTCACAAAAAAGGAACTTTTCCTGCCCAAAATCTCATCTGCCTTAGTTTCTGCCTCACAAAAAGATACTTTTCCCTCACAAGGAAGAACTTTTCCTTCTCAAAATCATGTCTGCTATAGCCAAAGTACCTTTTCCCTCACAAGAAGGAACTTTTCCCTCACAAAGAATAACTTTTCCTCCCCAAAATCTCATCTGCTTTAACTTTTCCCTCACAAAAAGGAACTTTTCCCTCACAAAGAATAACTTTTCCTGCCCAAAATCTCATCTGCTTTAACTTTTCCCTCACAAAAAGGAACTTTTCCCTCACAAAAAGGAACTTTTTTCCCTCACAAAGAGTAGCTTTTCCTCCCCAGAATCTCATTGAGATTCTCATAGAATCATTATGGCTGGAAAAGACCTCGGAGCTCGTCCAGTCCAACCCCACCATGCTGACCAAACCATGTCCCCAAGTGCCACAGCCACACATGGCTTTTTAACCCTTCCAGGGATGGAGACTCCACCCTGGGCAGCCCCTTCTAGTGCTTGACAAGCCTCTCAGTGCAGGGAGATTTCCTAACAGCCAAAATAGAATCATAGAATCATAGTACAACCAGGTTGGAAGGGACCCATCGGATCATTGAGTCCAACCATTTCTATCAAACACTAAAGCATGTCCCTCAGGACCTCATCTACCTGTCCCTTAAACACCTCCAGGGAAGGGGAATCAACCACCTCCCTGGGCAGCCTATTCCAATGCCCAATGACCCTCTGTGTGAAAAACTTCCTCCTAATCTCCAGCCTAAATCTCCCCTGGTGGAGCTTGAGGCCATTCCCTCTCGTCCTGCCCCCTGTCCCTTGGGAGAAGAGCCCAGCTCCCTCCTCTCCACAACCTCCTTTCAGGTAGTTGGAGAGATTAATGAGGTCTCCTCTCGGCCTCCTCTTCTCTAGGCTAAACACCCCCAGCTCTCGCAGCCGCTCCTCACAGGACCGATGGTAAAACCCAACAAAACAAAGTGATTGTCTGATTCTATGATTCATTTTGATAGGAATGGTTGGACTCAATGATCCAGTGGGTCTCTTCCAACCCGGTTATTCTATGATTTTCCCACCATAGGACAGCACAGGGATGTCCCCGCTGCAGCCCCACGTCTCGTGCCCCCCCGGCTGCTGTTCCCGTCACTCACGCAGACACGTCCTGGCCCTCTTGAACTGCCTGTAGATCAGCTGCATCTTCTCCAGGCAGCACTCGATCTGCTGGATGCTGGAACCGAGGGACATGAGGGGTGAGGTTGGGGTGAGGTGAGCAGGTTTGGGGTGAAATCCAAACACACTGTAAGGGGTGGGACACTGCTGCTACTGGGGATAACTGTCAGGGTGCTGGTGGGAACTGGCAGGGCAATAGGAAGCACTAGGGGGAACTGGCAGGGCACTGGTAGGCACTGGGGGAACTGGGAGGGCACTGGTAGGCACTGGGGGAACTGGGAGGGCACTAGGAGGCACTAGGGGGAACTGTGGGGGCACTGGGGGAACTGGGAGGAACTAGAAGGGACTAGGAGGGTACTAGGGGGAACTGTGAGGGCAATAGGAGGCACTAGGGGCAACTGGGAGGGCACTAGGGGCTACTGGGAGGACGCTGTGAGGGCACTGGGGGAAATGGGAGGGCACTAGGAGGCACTAGGGGGAACTGTGAGGGCAGTGGGGGGAACTGGGAGGGCAATAGGAGGCATTAAGGGCAACTGGGAGGGCACTGTGAGGGCACTGGGAGGAACTGACAGGGCACTGGGAGACACTAGGGGTAACTAGCAGGGCACTGGGGGGAACTGAAGAGAACTGGGGAGAACGGGGGAGCACTGGGGGGAACTAGGAGGAAATAGGAGGCACTTGGGGAAACTGTCAGGGCACTGGGGGGAACTGGGAGGCAAGGAGGGGGCTGTGCTCCTTGGGAGGATGCAGCAGCGCCTGCTCAATCCAGCGGAGACTCCATTGGCAGGGATTTCAGCAAATCTGGCTCTACGAACCTTTTGTCCTCGTGCACTTGCTGCCCCTGCTTCACCAGCTCAGACAAGATGCCATCCAGCACCCCCTGGAAGTCAAAGATGCTGTGGGAGCAGTGCAAGAGTTCCTCAGTGACCTGCGGAGAGCAAGGAGAGGTTGGTGTTGTCCCATCCCAGTGCTGCCTGTGATTGCGGATGCTCCCCAGCCCCATGCAGAATCACAAAGTTAGAAAAGGCCCTTTGGATCATGGAGTCCAACCATTCCCATAAATCACTAACCCATGCTCCTCTGCACCTCGTCCACCTGTCCCTTAAGCCCCTTCAGGAAAGGTGACTCAACCCCTTCCCTGGGTAGCCTCTGATAGTGCCCAATGACCCTTTCAGTGAAAAATTTCTTTCCAATTTCTAGTCTGAGCCTCCTCTAGTGGAGTTTGAAGCCGTTGCCCCTTGTCCTGTCCAGGCTCACCTTTTGCAGCCTTGCCTTCACCACGGCCACATCCTTCAGAGCTGGCACTGTGGTGCCTCCTGGATCAGCCTCGTACCTGAAGAAAATGAGAAAATACATATTTCTGAAGCAGATTGCAAGGCAGAAGCAGCCAGCAGCTGGGAAAGAAAACACATAGAATCATAAAACAACCAGGTTGGAAGAGACCCATAGGATCATGGAGTCCAACCATTCCCACCAAACACTAAACCAAGTCCCTCAGGACCTTGTCCACCCATCCCTTAAACCCCTCCTGGGAAGGGGACTCAACGTCCTCCCTGGGCAGCCTCTGCCACTGCCCAATGACCATTTCCATGAAATTTTTTTAACTAATGTCCAGCCTGAACTTCTTTCTCAGGGCAGCGTCAGTGTCCGCAACAGCCCCACAGGTGCCCTGGCCCAGCCACACTTACAGCACGTTGGTCTTCACCTCAGTGAGCTGCAGGCAGGTGAGCACGGAATCAGCCCCTCTCCTCTGCTCCAAAATCCTTGAGCACTCCATTTTCAGGTTCCCACTGGTAAGAGAGAAAACAGCTCATCCAACACACGCTCCCCAGCAGCCCAACCTTCATCCCAGGGCTGGCTATACGTGGCAGGGGGTGAGGATGGTGCTGGTGGCAATTTTGCAGAATGGGTTGGGTTGGAAGGGACCTCAAAGCCCATCCAGCTCCATCACTACCACAGGCAGGGACACCTCCCACGGGATCAGGGGCTCCAAGCCCCATCCAACCCCTGGCATGTGTGTCTTGAGTTGGGGAATCATAGAATCATAGAACAACCAGGTTGGAAGGGACCCATCAGATCATCCAGTCCAACCATTCCTATCAAACACTAAACCAAGTCCCTCAAGACCTCATCCACCCGTCCCTTAAACACCTCCAGGGAAGGGGAATCAACCACCTCCCTGGGCAGCCTATTCCAATGCACAATGACCCTTTCCGTGAAAAACTTCCTCCTAATCTCTAGCCTGAATCTCCCCTGGTGGAGCTTGAGGCTATTCCCTCTTGTCCTGTCCCCTGTCACTTGGGAGAAGAGGCCACGGGAACACGCTGGCTGTGAGGGTACATGGTGGTCCTGTGCTCCCTGAGCTGTCGAAATCCTAAGACACAAAACTCTTGGTGCAGAGGAGGGATGGGTCACCCCAATGCCACCCGTGCTGGAGTGGTGGCTCTGGCACTCACATCACCCAGTGGAGACCTCTCGCCAGCAGCTCCCGGCAGCGCCGCAGGGCCAGGGCGATGCGCAGCGTCTGGTGCACGGCACCCACCGCGCTCTGCAAAGCAAAGGGCTCTGCCAGTGGCTGCGTCTCCACAGCCGGGGATCCCCCAGCTTGGGCAGACACCCCCTCCTACCTTGGCTGCGCTGCAGTCGGCCACCACGTCCACCTGGGGGACAAACTTTGGGAACTCAAGCGCAGCTGGAAAGATAGACAGGAGTCAGAGAATCATAGAAGAACCAGGTTGGAAGAGACTCAGTGAATCATTGAGTCCAACCATTCCCATCAATCACTAACCCATGTCCCTCAGCACCTTGTCCACCTGCACCTTAAACCCCTCCAGGGAAGGTGACTCAACCCCCTCCCTGGGCAGCCTCTGCCAGTGACCAGTGACTTTTTCCATGACTCTTTCACTATGCTCTAGGGGGCCCTGAGCTACAGCTACAGACCCACAGGGAAATCTCACACCCACCTAAGCAAACCCTGCAGCCGCTCATGATGTCAAGCACGGGAGCTGCTCTGATGCTGAAGGTTTTGAGTAGCTTGCTGAGAAGTTTTGAAAATGTGGAATCATGGAACAACAGATGTTTTGGCTTAGAAGGGACATAAAAACCCATCCAGTCCCTCCCCTGGCACACCTCCCAGTGGATCAGGGGCTCCAAGCCCCATCCAGCCTGACCTTGAACCCCTCCAGGGATGGGGCAGCCACCACTGCTCTGGGCAACCTGTTCCAGGGCCTCCTCACCCTCACAGCAATATTTTTCTTCCCAATATCTCTTCTCAATCTCCCCTCTTGCAGTTTAAAACCACTACCTCGCATGAGGATAATAATTTAAGCAAATCCACCCTGCGTGCCACGATCTCCCTGCCAGGGGAGATTTAGGCGGGAGATTAGGAGGAGGTTTTTCACAGAAAGGGTCATTGGGCATTGAAATAGGCTGCCCAGGGAGGTGGTTGATTCACCTTCCCTGGAGGTGTTTAAGGGATGGGTAGATGAGGTCTTGAGGGACATGGGTTAGTGTTTGATAGAAATTGTCGGACTCGATGATCATGTGGGTCTCTTCCAACCTGGTTGTTCTATGATTCTCTGATCAGTCTCCAAGCCAAAGATACTCACGATCTCTGTATCGGACTCCAACCACATCTTCTGGTTGCTCAGCAGTGCTCAGCAAGGTCAGAGGGTTGTGCTCTGTGGTTCTGCAGAAGCTATGAGCTTGCAGATTAGGATCCAGCTCACAGAGGTGACCTTCAAAAAAGTATTCTTGATGGTGAGGGACTACGTTTGTTTGTTTGAAGACCTCATCCAAAAACTTGCTGGTACTGAAGCGAGAAGGAAATGAAAGGGTGAGGAATAAGCAACAAGGTGAGCACTCAGGCTTCTATTGCTTGAATAGCCTGTCACCCTCTTCTTGGAGGAAAACATCTCAGAGGGTCAGTGAGGCCCCTCAAACAACCTCATTGGAGTTTCCCATGTGCCACGGCAGGAGGTGACAACTCCTAGTTAGCTCACTCCCCCGCAAAGGCTATTCTGAACCCTGTTTGCTTTAATCTCTGATTTATAGAATCATAGAACAACCAGGTTGGAAGGGACCCATCGGATCTTCTAGGCCAACCATTCCTATCAAACACTAAACCATGTCCCCCAAGACCTTATCCACCCGTCCCTTAAACACCTCCAGGGAAGGTGACTCAACCACCTCCCTGGGCAGCCTAGTCCAATGCCCAATGACCCTTTCTGTGAAAAACTTCCTCCTAATTTCCAGCCTAAATCTCCCCTGGCGGAGCTTGAGGCCATTCCCTCTTGTCCTGTCCCCTATTTGTTTGATACTGGCTCTTTTGATATATATTTTGGGGTTTTTGGAGGAAACACTGCATTGATTCTTGGCTTTACTACCAAGTGTCTTACTCTGCCTGGATTTTTTTTAAGTAGATATCACATCTTACAGTTATCTTTGCGCATAGATATGTTCTTATTAACAAATATTTATGTCTTTACGTCAACAAAAGCTGTAAAATGTTCCAGGGTAAAATATGCAGATAGAAAGCACGATTTCCCTATATCCCAAGGATTTCTTTCCTGGAATTCAATGAAGAAGTTGTATGGTGTGAATATTAGAATGGTTACCTTTAAAGATACGAATTGAATTAGTTAGTATAATATACAATAAGGAATACAATAAGGAAAAGTATATTGTCAATGAAGTTATAAATTTCGTATTTACTTTTGCTTAGTCATTATTAGCTGGAATTGGTCTAAGTGTTTGTATATGGGAAGTATATGTGACAATATTTTTTAACTATTTATACATAAATACAGATATTTGCTACTAACATGTATAGTAAAATATATTGAGTGATTTAATGGTTGGACTCGATGATCTGGTAGGTCTCTTCCAACTTGGTTGTTCTATGATTCTATGATAATCTGGTTTAACCGCAGAGCAGAGGAGCTCCTCCCTACATTATCTACTGAAACAAGGGGCTGAGGCTCCTGAGCTCAGCTCCCAGATTGGCTTTCGACACATCCTCGGCATCCTTACGTGTTGTAGGAGTGGATGTAGATGCGATGCGAGGAAGCCTGCTGCAGGGAGAAGACGTCGACCACCATCCTGTGCAAGATGTCGTTGGTCTCCGCGAAAAACTGGTCGAACCCCCAGCATTTCTCCTGATCGGCCTCCAGGATGTTGGCCAAAATGGGGACCAGCTGGTCCTTCAGGCCCCTGCAGCGAGAGGAGAGATGTTAGCACCGACTGTTGGACTCGATGATCCGGTGGGTCTCTTCCAACCTGGTGGTTCTATGATTCCATGAGTGGCACAACTCTGAGCCATGAAGAGTGACCTGCAGCCCCTCTTCTGCACCTGAGCCACCACCTGATCACAGAATCACAGAATTACAGAACAACCAGGTTGGAAGGGACCCATCGGATCTTCTAGTCCAACCATTCCTATCAAAAGTATCTGATGGAGCCCCAGTCCTGCCTTGCACCCCCTCCTCCTGGCTGCAAACTGAAGACCCAGCCCTAGAGCTGCAAAATCTGCGGATTAAAAGCTCCTCTGCCTCGTCAGGGCTTCCTGCTCTCACTGAGGTGGACACACTCACATGGAGAGTCGGCAGGTGATGGGCAGCTCGTAGCTCCACTCGATGCTCCCATTCTCCTGCCTCTGGACTCCGGCGATGGCTCCTGGAGGCTTCTCAGTCGTAATTTTATACCTGTTGAGAGGGAATTGCTCACAGGTGAAACGAGCCAAGGATGCCCCTTTGGGTACAGCAGTAGGGATGGGCTGGAGAGACACTATTCACAGACAAATATTTTAAATATTTTGAAAAAAAAGTAAAAAAAAAAAATTCCCCTAGACATTAACAGGGGACAGGACAAGAGGGAATGGCCTCAAGCTCCGACAGGGGAGGCTTAGGCTGGACATTAGGAGGAGGTTTTTCACAGAAAGGGTGATTGGGCATTGGAATAGGCTGCCCAGGGAGGTGGTTGATTCCCCTTCCCTGGAGGTGTTTAAGGGACGGGCGGATGAGGTCCTGAGGGACATGGTTTAGTGTTTGATAGGAATGGCTGGACTGGATGATCCGATGGGTCTCTTCCAACCTGGTTGTTCTATGATTATATGATTCCTCTTCTTTAACCACAAAATTGCAAGGATGCACCCAGGCGGCCGCGGTACCTACATGATCTCCTTGTTCCTGCGGGGACCCCCGAAGGGGACGAAGGGGAGGCTGCCGGTGGCAGCGTGGTAGAAGGTGACACCGATGCTCCAGAGGTCAACGGTGACGCCGTACGCCTTCTGCTGCGGCTTGCGCAGGACTGCTCGCTCGTACATGTCTGGGTGCTGTGGGGATGAAGCAGAGAGCGGCACTGCTGTCGGGTATCCAGCCTCCAGTGCTGGGATTGAAAACTGGAGTGGGACTGAAAACTGACTGCTTTGACCTCTTTAGGATGTTGAGGCTCTGGAGTGAGTCCAGAGAATAGTAACGAAGCTGGGGAAGGGGCTGGAGAAGAAGAGGAGTGGTTGAGAGACCTGGGGGGGTTTATCCTGGAGAAGAGGAGGCTGTCGGGAGACCTCATTACTCTCTGCAACTCCCTGAAAGGAGGTTGTGGAGAGGAGGGAGCTGGGCTCTTCTCCCAAGGGACAGGGGACAGGACGAGAGGGAATGGCCTCAAGCTCCACCAGGGGATGTTCAGGCTCGACATAAGGAAAAATATCTTCACAGAAAGGGTCACTGGGCACTGGAACTGCCCAGGGAGGGGGTTGATTCCCCTTCCCTGGAGGTGTTTAAGGGACGGGTGGATGAGGTCCTGAGGGAAATGGTTTAGTGTTTGATAGGAATGGTTGGACTCAATGACCCAATGGATCTCTTCCAACCTGATGATTCCATGATTCTATGATTCTCCAAGCAAAATACTGCCTGGAACTCTACAACAAAAATACTGAGTCCTCCCTGTTCAAAATATGTGGCCTCTGTGCACTGGGGTTCTCCAGGTCACTGCTACTCTCTCTAAGTTGCCCTTTAGATGGAAGGATGGGGAGCAGCTTCCCCCAGGCCTCCACTGTGATGACATCTGTACTCACGAGATATTCCTCTGTTCCATAGACAGACACAAACTTTTCGTCATCATCTAGCTCTCGGGCAGCCCCGAAATCCGTCAGCTTATAGACGCTCTGCCCGTCCTCCCCCATCAGCCGCATGATGTTGCCGGGTTTGATGTCCCTGTGGACGATGCCGTTCTCGCGGAGGTGGTTCATCCCTGCCACTGGATGACACAAGCGGGAAGAGAGTTTTTATGTGTGGAGATCATAGAATCACAGAATCACCAGGCTGGAACAGACCCACCAGATCATTGAATCCAACCATTCCCATCAACCACTAATCATAGAACAACCAGGTTGGAAGAGACCCATCGGATCTTCTAGTCCAACCATTCCTATCAAACACTAAACCAAGTCCCTCAAGACCTCATCTACCCGTCCCTTAAACACTCCCTTTCAGGGAGTTGTAGAGAGTAATGAGGTCTCCTCTCAGCCTCCTCTTCTCTAGGATAAACACCCCCAACTCTCTCAGCCACTCCTCATAGGGCCTGTTCTCCAGCCCCTTCATGAGCTTTGTTGCTCTTCTCTGGACTCGCTCCAGAGCCTCAACATCCTTCTTGTGCTGAGGGGCCCAGAACTGAACACAGGATTCAAGGAGCAGCCTCAGCAGCGCTGAGTCCAGAGGGAGAATCACCTCCCTGGACCTGCTGGTCACACCATTTCTGATACAGAAGCACTTGGCTCCCGTGGGGTTTGTTTAAACGTGGGAGATGGGTCAGGGAGGGGAGAAGCAAACTGGGTTCCTCACCCACACACTGCAGCACGATGAGGAACTCGGACTCGGCCAAGCCAAAGGCGTTCGCCGGATCTTCCAGCACGCTGAGCAAGCTGCCGCTCGAGCAATACTCCATCACCAGCACCTTCTGCTTGCTGCTGCCCTGCAACACGCAGCAGCCCTGAGGATTCAGCTGGCCCCGTGTCTCAGCTGAGGGGGTCAAGTCCCCTCCTTTGGTTGGTGAGTCCCTAGGATTCTCCTGCTTGGGCAAACTGGAGCTGGAGAACAGCTCCACTGAGCTACATGACCAGTCAGGGACCACAGCAGGTTACATCCCATGCTCCAGCCCAGCCACCCAGTGCCCCCAGGACTGGTGCAGAGCTGGAGAGAGGTGGGAGGAGGAGGCAGCCCAGGACCACAGCAGGTTACACCCATGCTCCAGCCCAGCCACCCAGTGCCACCCAGTGCCCCCAGGACTGGTGCGGAGCTGGAGGGAGGTGGGAAGAGGAGGCAGCCCAGGACCACAGCAGGTTACATCCATGCTCCAGCCCAGTCACCCAGTGCCCCCAGGACTGGTGCGGAGCTGGAGGGAGGTGGGAAGAGGAGGCAGCCCAGGACCACAGCAGGTTACGCCCATGCTCCAACCCAACCACCCAGTGCCCCCAGGACTGGTGCGGAGCTGGAGGGAGGTGGGAAGAGAAGGCAGCCCAGAACCACAGCAGGTTACATCCATCCTCCAGTTCAGACACCCAGTGCTCCCAGGACTGGTGCGGAGCTGGAGAGAGGTGGGAGGAGGAGGAGGAGGCAGCCCAGGACCACAACTCCCATCCTGCAGCCCAGTTCCCCAGCAGTACTGGCCCAGCTGGTGTCCAAGCTGAGGTCCCGCTTACCGTCTCCTCCACAGCAAATAACTTGACAATGTTTTTATGGTTCAGCTTCCTCAGCATCTCAAACTCTCGCAACTGCACCTCCTGGGGCCGGAGGTAGCTGGCATTATTGAAGACCTTCACAGCAACCAGCTCCCCAGTTTTCTGGGAAAAGAGGAAAAAGAGAAAAAAAGGAAAGGGGAGGCGACACCATCCACATCCTCAGCAGCTCCGTCGGTTCCCACATCCCGCTCGGGATGCAAACCACTGACAGTAAAACATGGTTTCTGACCCCATAGGCTGTTTTCTCTACTGCAAAAGCAACCTGCTCTTATCCACCTCCCTTCGCTTCCTGCCCCTGAAGCCCACATGCTACGGGGCAGCGTGTTTATTCCGCTTCAGAAAATGTTTCTAGCTGGGGTAGAGGCTGGCAGCATCCAAACCATCCCTGAAACTACCTCTCGTGCAGAGGCAGCTCGCTCAAGAAACCTCAAAGCCCAGAGTCTCTATTCCAACCCTGCAAGTGTTTGCATGAAATATGCAAATCGCTGGGCTTGGGGGTTTTCAAAACCTCTGGGCATTCCCCCCCCCCCCCCCCCCCCCCCCCGCAAATAGCTTCTTCCTCCCCGTGACGCATGGGAACAGGACCCAAGCTGGGAGCACCCCAACAGCTGCCTTCGACCCCCTACTCTGAGCTGGGGCCTGGAAGGAAGGAGAAAATGAAAAGTGAAAATACAACCCGACGTGGGCCCTGGTGCTGGGAAACTCCTGGGAGGGCGAGAAGAGAGGAGCACAGGCAGGAGGAAGGGGTGGACGGTGGATTTGGGGTGGACGGTGGCTTTGGGGTCGACAGAGGCTTCGGGGTGGACGGTGGCTTCAGGGTGGCTGCTCCCCTCTCTGCTCACCTTGTTGCGAGCTTTGTAGACGGAGGCGGTGGCTCCCTGGCCGAGGAGGTCCTCGGTGCTCCAGAGGTAGTTTGGGGTGCTCTGCATCTCCAGCAACGCTGCTGCGGAGGAGGAGAAGCACAGGGGTCATCCTCATCCAGCCCCAGCACCAAGCTCTGGCGCTCATCCATCCTCATCGGATGCGGAACGTGCCCCTTAGCCACCAGCCTCCTACCTCACCGGCGTCGAGCGAAGGTTTGAGCATGGATGGAGCTGTTGGCACTGCCAAAAAAACCCAACCTGGCGCTGGGACCTGGCAGCTCAACCCCGACAGAGGCAGCAAACAAACAGCAGAAAACTGCAAGGTGGTGAGAGGCACCTCCCCACCCCGAGAACAGAAACCTATGGGATTGCAAAACCCGCTCTGCAGGCGTCAGCTGAGGCTGCAGGAGGAGGAAATGCTTCAGCTTCCTGCTTCAGCAAAAAAATTCCCAGTGTTGCAGCCGATTCCCCTGCTGCGCTGCAGCCGCCACGCTGGGAGCTGCTGGGATGGACTCTGGGAAGAGCCAAGGGTGCTGAGCACTGGCCAGCACACAGCATCGAATCATAGAATAACCAGGTTGGAAGAGACCCAATGGATCATTGAGTCCAACCATTCCTGTCAATCACTAATCCATGTCCCTCAGCACCTCATCCACCCGTCCCTTAAACCCTCCAGGGACAGAGAGTCAACCACCTCCCTGGGCAGCCTCTGCCACTGCCCAATCACCCTTTCTGTGAAAAAATTTTTCCTAATGTCCAGCCTGACCCTCCCCTGGTGGCCCTTGAGGCCATTCCCTCTCATCCTGTCCCTTGGGAGAAGAGCCCAGCTCCCTCCTCTCCACAACGTCCTTTCAGGGAGTTGGAGAGAGCAATGAGGTCTCCCCTCAGCCTCCTCTTCTCCAAGCTGAACCCCCCCAGCTCTCTCAGCAGCTCCTCATTGCTTGAAGGATGGAGACGGCAGACAAAGTTGGATCAGGATCCACATCCAGAGCTGTGTTCAGCCTCGTTGACCACACTGGATGACACATATATGGACTCCTCACAGCCCTGAGGCTGCCTGGTGTTCAGGGGGCATGGGGCAAACATGCAACAAAGCAGAATACGTGCAGCAAATAAGTGATTTGCAGTGTTCAACCCCAGCACGAGGGTGAATTTATGATGAGATGCCACCTCTGTCCCTCTTTACTGAGCCACCAGGTGCTGTGGGTGGGTGCTTTGGAGCACCCATGGATGCTCACAGGGCAAACCAGAGCTGTTTAGCTCAACCCATTGATCTGTGAGAGCTGTTTGGCAGCATTTACAGGTCCCAGAGTTTTCCCACATCCAGCTGCAGGGATGGCTGCTTCTGGACCACTGCTTCTGGTTGGACTAGAAGATCCGATGAGTCCCTTCCAACCTGGTTGTTCTATGATTCTATGATTCTCTCCTCCAGGTTGAACAACCCCAATTCCCTCAGCCTGTCCTCCTACAGATGCTCCAGCCCTCAGCTCATCCTTGTAGCCTCCTCTGGACCCGTCCCAACAACTCCACCTCCTCATTATATTGAGAATTCCAGAGCTGGACATGACATATGAGGTCTCAAGAGAGGAACAGAGGGGCAGAAGCAGATCCCTCGACCCTCAAACTCAATTTTTTTAAAGACAGAAACCTCAGACTCAGTCATTTTCTGAGATTTCTAACCTGTACCTGTTGTTTCGGTTCTCACCAATGGGTGAGCAGACTTGGGCTGGTGAGAGGAAAGACAGACAGGAAGGAAATCATTAAAATACTCTATAACACCCCAAAAAAAGATTATTTTCGGGTTGTGCTGCGTGGTTTTTTTCACACAGTTCTCCCTAAGCGTGTGCAAAAGGGAACCCTCATACACCTTGATGATTGGATCAAATTAACTGGAGATCTTGGAGCTCTTGGACTTTCAGGGCATCCCAGTTAACCCAGTTAACACCTGGTTGGCTCCACAGTCACTTCCAGCCCCAATGGGAGCTCCTGGTCTAACACTCATCTCCTTTCAGGCTCCCTTAGCCTTTTTTTCCCACTATCCTTTTAAATCCTGTAGCTTATTTCCTCTCCCTGGTTGCCCCAGCAGCAGGTTTTATCCTCCCTGTCTCGAGGCTGACGCTTAAACCCTGTCTGGTTGCTCCAGTTCTTCACATCCATGGTCAAAACTGGGAAATCACAGAGGGCACCAAGGCCACGGCAAGACTCTGGGGACCCAAGGTGCCCATAAAACCCTGCGGGATGCGAGAAAGAGCAAACCCACAGCCTCCAAGCCAAGTTTGTGATAAATAATAATCGTTCCAGCTGGTGGCAGCAAAGCCTAAAATATAAAAAGCAAGGAGGGAGCTGTGTCTGCAGCAGGAACAGGGACTGGGGGCACTGGGGTGAAAGCAGAGCAGCCCAGGGCTGTCCCCACACTGTCCCCAGGGGCTGTGAACAGCGGCCTGTGAGCCCCAGAGAGCCCTGACATGGGGGCTCACCTGGCTTACACCCGTTACACACTCGTTACACACCCACTTACTTTCCCACACCCGCTTACAGCCCAGTTACACTCCAGTTACGTATCAGGTTATATACTGGTTTGCATACCCAGTTACACATCAGGTTATACACTAGCTTGCACACTCAGTTACATACCAGTTACACACCAGACTATATACTGGCTTGCATTCCCAGTTACACACCAGTTACAAACCCAGTTACAGACCCAGTTACACACCAGAATACATACTGGCTTGCATTCCCAGTTACACACCAGTTACAGACCCAGTTACACACCAGAATACATACTGGCTTGCACTCCCAGTTACACACCAGTTACAGACCCAGTTACACACCAGAATACATACTGGCTTGCATTCCCAGTTACACACCAGTTACAGACCAGACTACATACTGGCTTGCACTCCCAGTTACACACCAGTTACCCAGTTACACACGAGACTATATACTGGCTTGCACTCCCAGTTACTCACCAGTTACAGACCCAGTTACACACCAGACTATATACTGGTTTGCATTCCCAGTTACGCACCAGTTACACATCAGTCTATATACTGGCTGACACACCCAGTTACACTCCAGGCTATATATTGGCTTGCACTCCCAGTTACACATCAGTTACACATCCAGTTACATACCAGACTATATACTGGCTCACACTCCCCATTACACACCAGTTACACACCAGACTATATACTGGCTTGCACTACCAGTTACACACCAGTTACACATCAGGCTATATACTGGCTGACACTCCCAGTTACACACCAGGCTATATACTGGCTGGCACTCTGTTACACACCAGTTGCACTTCAGGCTATATACTAGCTGACACACCCAGTTACACACCAGTTACACATCAGGCTATATACTGGCTGACACTCCCAGTTACACACCAGGCTATATACTGGCTGACACTCCCAGTTACACACCAGTTACCCTCCAGGCTATATACTAGCTGACACACTCAGTTACACACCAGTTACACTCCAAGCTATATACTGGCTGACACACCCAGTTACACATGAGGCTATATATTGGTTTGCACACTCAGTTACACACCAGGCTATATACTGGCTTCCACATTCGGTTACACATCAGGTTATATACTGGTTGACACTCCCAGTTACACACCAGTTACCCTCCAGGCTATATACTGGCTTGAACACCCAGTTACCCTGGAGGGGTTCAAGGGCAGGTTGGATGGGGCTTGGAGCCCCTGCTCCAGTGGGAGGTGTCCCTGCCCATGGCAGGAGTGGAACTGGATGGGCTTAAGGTCCCTTCCAACCCAACCCATTCCATGATTCTATGATCCCCAAAGTCACTGAGCACCCCAGTGCCACCAAAGGACACACTGTGTTTGTGCAGCAGGCCCCTCCTCAGCTACTTACCAGCACCAGCCACTATTGACATTCCTGAGGTCTCCAAGAAGTCAGAGTCTCCAGCCAAGGAAGCATCTGTGGAGGGAGTTTCATCCTCTCTCCCGCAGGGATCCCAGACACACTCGCTCCGTACATCATGCACCAGGCACCCAGCGCTCGGGGTTTCCACCATACCCAAAACATTTATTTCTCCAAAACTATTGCTACCGACGACGGATACACTTTGTTGCCCCAGGAGGGACTGAACATTTCCACCACGTTTTACTCCTAATACTGTACAATCCTGTACCAAAAAGGGGGGGGGGGGAGAGGGAAGGCTGAACCTCCATATTTGTACAGTCGTATGTACAAAGTACAACTTTACACAGTCCGATATATACACCGTATATATATTGGTGTAGAAGACACGAAACAACGGAAACGCTTCAGCAAGAACATTCCATCCCATCGTTAAACAACCGCTGTTCATCATCCAAATCCCAAACGCGCCGCCCAAGCCCACGTCCACCGACAGAGGAACCAAGCAGACCTCAGAACGGAGGACAGGGACACCCCTGCCGTCCTTCCAACGCGTCGGAGATGGTTTCAATTGCCTCATTTGGGCTCCGTGGAGCTGGTTTCCCGAAGAACCTGCTGCTCTCGAGTATTGCTCCGTCCGTTTGGCACTGACAAGGCTAATCCTACTGGACTTGGGGTAGCCAAAAAGCTGGTGAAGTCCTCTTCGGAAGTAAAGTTACTACAGTGCCTTTAAGAGGAAGGGTCCACCCACCGTTTCCATCGCAAACCACCACGTATCTACTCTCTACGAGGCTGGTGGATCAAGCATAAGTGCAGTCGGGAGCTGCCTCCCCCTCCGCCTTCACCCCTCTTTTTGGCCCATGGGTGAGAAACAACTCGTCTCCAACTACCTTATAGGAAGCACGAAATGTAATGTGAAAGAAACGCCACGAATCTCCCGTCTTCCAGGCCTCGAATTGCTGGTTCGGCACCTCTACATCCACCAAAATAGAATCCTAGAACCTGGAAAATAACTCACCTGCGACTACAGCCGCTCCGGCAGCCGGTTGTGCGTGAGGCAGCGGCGGAGCAGCCCGACCCCGGCGGCACCAGGCAGTGAATGGGTCAAGTATTCTGGGGTGGTTTTTTTTTTTTTTTTCAAGTACCAGGTTGTCACTCGCACACAGAGAGACAAGTAGGAAGCTGATCCAGAGAGAGGATTATCTTCTGGAGCGAAAGGTAAGTGCAAATCCCAAAGTTCAATCATTCAGAGAGCACCAGCAAAGTGCTCGGCCTTTTCCCAGAGCCGGTGGGTGGCAACATCCCCAGGGAACGACCTCCATCCACCAGAGACAACCTCACTCCCTTCTCCAAACACCTCTGGTGCTACCAGCCAGGACCAGGTAAGCCCACAAAAATGCTTTTTAGCTCATGAAAAAATAAAAACAACTCAAAATCAATCTATTTCTTAAACTCGTTTTCCATTCTGGGCAAGCTCATGAGTAAAGGGAGTGCCCACAGGCCTCTGTTTTCCTCGCTCGTGGTTCCCAGCCCAGTGACAAATGTATTTCTAGGCATCTCTGCATGGTCAGGCCTTGACCTCACCAAACGCAGACAACCCCGAGCTCCACCAGCTCCACGTGGAGGGAGGGAAGCAGAGCTGGTTCCTCCGCTCACCCACGTGCTGGAGAGGAGCCAGCCGGCCCAGCCTCTGACTGAGGCCACCAGAAAAACTTGGCTGACGGGTGTTTCTCCATCGTTACCTGCTGCCTTACCAGCAAACCGGGAGCACAGCCTCGCTGAAGCGCTCCCTCCACACATCAGCACATCAGGAGAGAACGTTCCGGTCTAGCAGGTCCACAACGGATCCAAAGTGCTACCTAGAGACATCGACTTCTATTGAAAAACAGCCCTCAGATGCTTCATGAACCCCCAACCCTATAATGTTAAACTGAACTGGAGGTTTTGACACCCAGAAGAAGAGCAATAAGGCAGCAAAACTCCACCTCCAACAACCTCCTTGGTCTGAATATTGCTAAAGCTCTTCTGAGGGCACAGGAGAAGAGCCGAGCGACCACTCGCTCTGGACCAAGTGCAAG
Organism: Coccyzus lansbergi; assembly: GCA_033558105.1. Lineage (NCBI taxonomy): Eukaryota > Metazoa > Chordata > Aves > Cuculiformes > Coccyzidae > Coccyzus > Coccyzus lansbergi. The sequence continues at coordinate 370,828 of JAUMJK010000646.1, read as the reverse complement.
GCAGAGAATCAGCACAGACGGAATTTCTTGCCAAACTCTGAGGTGTTCCGATGCGGTAAATAAATTTATGAGAACTCGGTTAACCTTAACCTACTTTAGCGCAAGAACAATCTTGCTTTAAAAACAAAAAAAAAAAAAAAAAGAAACAAATTAAAATAAAGCAACAAACACTCCCCAAACCCAACACATGAGGTATTCAGCACAGGAAACCCAAAGACTCTTTTTGAACAGGCATCGAAATACATACATAGAACAAGGATTTGTTTTCTGCTGTCACAGTGCACTCTTAATTATTTAATCACTTGCAATTGTAACGAAATACCCAGTTCGGATAAAGTGAGAGCCTGGTGGTTGTCTCACTGCTTCGACGTGAAGAACGGATCTACCGTTTACGACATGTGAGCCTTTGGATCACCTTCGAGAGGCAGAAATTTAACGATCGTTAAAGCACACTGCTCAGTTCCCGAGGAGGGAAATCAAAGGTAACCGGTTAGCGCTCCAGAAACGATGAAGATCGATCACCTAAAGTCAGGATTTTATTTTAGAAGTTTCACTTTGGATTATTTCAATCCAACACCTGATGAACAAGAAACCCTCTGTTCATACAAAGCACTATCGAACAGACAGACGTTATTCCAGTTATCCAACACTTCTTTGTCCTTAGGTTTGACACAAACATTACGTAAAAGTCACGAATTCCCATGGAAGAGCTAATATTTCTTCTGGATATGAAGATATGAAGCAACACGGATACCTCCCCAAGCAAATCGCTGCGTCGTACTCGTCCTCTCCACAGCTGGTGTCCTCTCCAAGACGCCCACCAGTTCCGCAGGGAGCGGAGCTGGCGCTTCCAATTCCTCCTTCCCACCTCTCCTGCAACAACCGGTCACCAAACACTGGTGGCAAACGTCCTCTCAGTCTTCCGCGTTCGCAGAGCAAAGGAGACCAGCGAAAAGTTTCCTTTCCTGGGTCGACTTCTCCCATCTGTGTGCGTGTGTGAGCTTTCCGCTTGGTTGGCCGGAGCTGGAGCGCGAGGAAGAGGAAGGGTGACGTCCAGCCGGCCGTATTGCTTGCTGTAGGGGGTAAGTGTCCATCACAGTGCACACCAGAATTCCAGTTGAGTTGCTGCGGATGCAGGTTAATCCTGCTTTAAGCGCATTCCCCTGGACAGTAGGATTGTCCCAGAGCTCCGGGGATGGTGGAGATAAGCACAGGAACTCAGATCCAGGCGGTTGCTGTTACAGTAACCTGATGGTGTCTTTTCCATCTCTGAATTCCCATTCGCGCGTCAGACCTCGCAGACAGAAAAGAGCATCTCCTCCAAACACGCCGAAAAGCATGAGGCATAAAAATATAAAGAAAATAAGGCATTATACAAATGAGTCGGAGAAAATACACAGAGATCCTGCTCTTGACGACACAGACCGACTTTGGTCCTTCCGAGACCAAAAAGAAAACAAATTCCCTACCTAAAGTAAATGCCAAAAAAGTTCTGCCTGAGCAAAAAAATTACCAGTTTAATTCTTTTTTTTTTTTTTTTTTTTCCCCAAAAAAGAAGTAGTTATTCCTCGGTGGTATTAGTCCATCAGAACCTGAGAGCAAAGGGCGCTGGTCACACTGCTGGGATCAACCCTGCGAGAGATCCGGTGATGGTCACACATGTACCGTGGCGCTTCCCCAGGGGAACTGCTGCTACAGAGCCGCTACGGAGAAACAAGGAGCATTCTTCTTAATTTAGGGCACAGAGAAAGCCGCCGTTTCTCAAAACCATCGCAAACGTGGTTAATCCCTCCGGCAGCAATGGGTGTGAGTGCAGGGATGGGCAGGGATGCAGTAAAGCCCTATTCATTTCTCCAAGCAGCAGCCTAAATGAACCAGAAAAGCACATTTCAGGATCTGTTCTCCAAAAAAAAAAAAAACCTAAGTTTTGTTTCTTCTTATTTAATTGAGTGCCAATTAAGAGGACGTTACGGTTGCAACTGTGAGAAAAACCCACAAATTGAAAAGTGAAGCTCAGTTAAATGGGAGAGAAGAATATCTTTTCCTTATCTTGTCCTTGCCTGAATTTAGATGATGATAAAAATAAGACGTGTAGCTTTATTTATTTTTTTTTTGATTGGAATGGTTGGACTCCATGATCCGATGGGTCTCTTCCAACCTGGTTGTTCTATGATTCTATGATTTAAATCCCAGAAGAGTTTGGGAACAAGGCGAGCGGAGGGTCAGCCAGAGTCTCCTCCTCTCTTGCAGGACTGTGAGATCATCTCTGCTGCTGGAAGCGGCTCATGCCTTTTGTTTTTAAATTAAATAAGCGTTTAGGTTGTGGAAGATTCTCAGTCGAGTAGAAAAAGAGTCCCTGCAGCCTGTTTGCTGCTGAAGCATTCGCTGCCTACCAGATAAATACAAATACTACAACTTCATTCCCACGTCTGCGGAGTCCTACGGAGGCAAGGAAGGCGCAGGGAAGCCACGTGACGTCATGGCCCTGTCCCAGCAGCGTTTCCCATCCCGCTCTATGAGAGCGAAGATGCCTGAAGCCGTTGAGGGTGAGCGTGGCCACCGGCCGAAGTGTCTGCGACCGGGAGGAGGGAGATTGGACGCTTGAGAACTTGGGATTGAAGTCTTTACAGTGCTCGTAACTGGGATTTTAAGGATCCATCTTGGATACGCGATCGAAACAAGAACGTGTGCGTTCCCGTGGGAGGATGCTTAGTTTCCAAAAGTTAACTTGTTTGTACATTCAGTCTCCCGAGACCACACACCACACCAAGAGCCTACAGGCTGAAAGTTACACTGAAAAACCGATAAAGCTGTTTTTTAAATAGGGTAGAGCGAAAGGGGGAAACCAGCTAGATTGTCCATAAGCAACAAGTGGGCTCTTTCTTATGCTCCTAAACCTCAGGAACATGTTTGTTTATATTTGCACAGACACATATTACGTTTAACTCCACAAAATCTAAGAGCGTTCCAGAGTAAACTATTATCTCGTGACAAGTGTCGACTAAAGGATGAGGCTGGATGGCCCAGAGCTCTGGCCCTGGGTTGGGGAAGAGGAACAGGGGAAGCGAACAAACAAAACCAGAGGATGCGATGGAAGTCGAGACAGACCCTTCACCACCAGCGGGTGACGGAATAATCCTAATAATGCACAAGAAACAGGCATGTCCAAGCTCCACGTGACCAGTGGCACCAAAACATGCAATAGACTAAAAATCTATCCTATTGTTTCCCTGTGATAAATGAAACACGGAATATCGAAGTCACCACACCAGTATTCAAAACACGGGGCCGATAAATGTTTCTTTCAGCGGCCAAACGCTTGGAACAAGGCATCGTCTAGAAGCCGAGCTCCAACTCATCGCTTCCTCTGTGGGTTCCTGCTCAGCTTCACAGTGACCCGAGAGCGGATTTGCTAAGCATCTGTTCTGTACCTGGGACGAGGTCGTTGCCGCTGAGCTTACTCCCAGCAGCAAGCAGCAGTTCCCACCTAACCTCCAGCAGAAGTTCCAAACCAATTAGTTAAATAGGGATTTTAACGTCTTTAACAGAGTCTCTTCCATCCGAAACGACACAGTTCTTATCCACAGAGCAGCAGCGAGTTCGTCAGACAGTACAGGACTTGTCGGGAGGCTGCTGAGACGCAGAGGAGGCGACTCCGGGGCTGGTGGCGCTTGTTTTGGGGAAAACCGTTGGCTTGGGCCGAGTCGCCGGGGGTTTCACCTGGGTGGCCATTTTGACGGACTTGACGGGCCTGAAGGTGCAGGGGATGTCGCCGGCCGTGCTGGCGCTGCGCTGGAAAGCGGGTTCAGAGTCCTTGAGGAGCTGAGCGTGCAGAGGGCTGGACGGCTCGGAGGTCGGGGCCACCACCGGAGACGTCTTCAAAGGCTCCAGGGTGTCGAGAACGACATCTGGCGTGTGCTTGACGCTGCTTTGCCTTTCCAGCTCCCGCAGCTCGTTCAGAGCAGAGTTCATAGTAGCTTCAATATCCTGCAAGCGCAAAAGACAAACAGAGTAAATAACAGAACTCGGACACATAATTATGGAGATAAAGTCAGTCCTTGAGAGGGACATATTAGTTTTCAGCCTCCAAGCACCAACACTCGAATCGACTTCCAGCTATCAGCGCACAGGTTCCTCAAATAGATGGTAGATAAATAAATTTCTTGGACACCAAAGTCTGCAGTCTTAAGAAACCTAAGAAACATTTTTCTGCAGAAGTACCAAAAATCATACATTTTGCTGAGGATACACACAGTGTCAGATAACATCATTTTACCATCCGTTTCCAAAGGGAGAGTTTTTAGCCTCCTCTTCCATTTGGTTGAGGACTCGATGGTCGGACTCGATGATCCGATGGGTCTCTTCCAACCTGGTGATTCTATGATTCTGTGACTGGGAGGTTGAGGACCTTTAGGTGTCAAAGCAAAGGCCAAATGACACAGTGTTCTATACCGAAGCCAATAAGCTGTAATGTTTTCCAGCACGGGGAGCAATAGAATCGCTGGCACTTTCTCGATGCTCATCTGGTCTTTTACTGGTCCTGACGCTGCTTGGACTTCAAAAGATGAGCACGAGCCCAAAACAAACAGAAAAATTCACGTGTTCCCAAGTAACAGGCTCCATCCCGGGACGTGTTCAAGGCCAGGCTGGATGAGGCTTTGAGCAACCTGATCCAGTGGGAGGTGTCCCCAACCCAGGGAAGGGGGGGTTGGAGCTCAGGCTTTGAGGTCCCTTCCAACCCAAACCATTTGATGATTCAATGATACTTGTACTTTATTTGGCAGGTGAGATTGAGGGGAGTAAACGCCTGGCGAAAGGACTGCTGGGCCACACACTAAACGCTGAAATCCTTGTGCGCTCTTCCCACCATCCTGGTTTTCCTGCTGGGAGAGCAGCCTTCCCTTCCGAGGAGGGCAGGAGGTGGCATTCAACATTTTAGCGTCTGTGTTCTGTATGATGTTATCAGGAACATGCAGAGAAATTCATAGAATCATAGAACAACCAGGTTGGAAGGGACCCATCGGATCATCGAGTCCAACCATTCCTATCAAACACTAAACCATGTCCCTCAGCACCTCATCTGCTCGTCCCTTAAACACCTCCAGGGAAGGGGAATCAACTACCTCCCAGGGCAGCCTATTCCAATGCCCAATGACCCTTTCCGTGAAAAACTTCCTCCTAATCTCTAGTCTAAATCTCCCCTGGCGGAGCTTGAGGCCATTCCCTCTTGTCCTGTCCCCTGTCCCTTGGGAGAAGAGCCCAGCTCCCTCCTCTCCACAACCTCCTTTCAGGTAGTTGTAGAGAGTAATGAGGTTTCCTCTCAGCCTCCTCTTCTCTAGGCTAAAAGAGAGCAAGTGGGTGCTCCTCCTTAATCTTAGAAAATACTGCAGTTAGGAACAAATAAAAGATCTTGGGGATAAAGCTGTGGCTTTTCGCTCCGAGCAGGACCTCGGCGCTGGCTGCAGCCCACGCGCTGGAGCACACTGGTGCACACGATTCATGGGAGAGCAGAACAACTCTGCCTTTTGGTGACTCACAGCTTGACTCCAGCCTTTTCGCTTCCTCACAGAGGTTTGTCAGCAGGCGGGGAAGGTAAATCAGTCAAGGAACAGTGGAGGAAGCCCCAGACAGAAACCTGACACCTCCAAGGCTATTGAAGCCGTGCAGATTGTGCTTGTGAAGTTAGGGAAACACACAAAATGCACGATGCTTGTGAGATGGTGTCTGAACAGGTCCTACAGGGCAAAGATGAACACTAATTTAACTGAGCTTTTTTCTCCCCTCCTCCTCCTTTTTTACCTCCCCAGACCCTCCTCCGGTGAAAACAATGGAGGTAACGTGCTGGCAGGACGAGGAGACAGAACAACTTTTGTTAGAGCTTAAATCAGTGTATTTGGTTTTTCAATTATGTCAACTCAAGCTTTGGAAGCACGATGAAATATGAAGACAAGAAGGACTGTATATCATAACTCCGCTGAAAATATGGGCTAAAGATCACAGAATCACCAGGTTGGACAAGAATCATAGAATCACCAGGTTGGAAGAGACCCATCGGATCATCGAGTCCAACCATTCCTATCAAACCCTTTCCCATATTATATTCGTAACACACAGCAAACCCCATCCCTCCGTCAGAATACACAGCGGAATTTTAGCTGGACCTGATTTATGGTTTGATGCTGCTGTTTTGTCAATGAAAATGATGGTTAATTTTCACATATCTTCCCCTCAGCTCCTCAAAATCCTACAAACTCATGAGCTGGGCAGAAGTCAGGTCTCCCTGAGGGGAGAGGAGCATCTGAGAGAGCTGGGGGTGTTTAGCCTAGAGAAGAGGAGGCTGAGAGGAGACCTCATTACTCTCTACAACTACCTGAAAGGAGGTTGTAGAGAGGAGGGAGCTGGGCTCTTCTCCCAAGGGACAGGGGACAGGACAAGAGGGAATGGCCTCAAGCTCCACCAGGGGAGATTTAGGCTGGAGATTAGGAGGAGATTTTTCCCAGAAAGGGTCATTGGGCATTGGAATAGGCTGCCCAGGGAGGGGGTTGATTCCCCTTCCCTGGAGGTGTTTAAGGGATGGGTGGATGAGGTGCTGAGGGACATGGTTTAGTGTTTGATAGGAATGGTTGGACTCGATGATCCGATGGGTCTCTTCCAACCTGGTTGTTCTATGATTTTATGATTCACAGGGCTGGCTTTGTAACCCAAGCTCCAACATTCCTTGGCTTTAGATAGATCAGCGCATAGTGAGAACAGTTGGTACAGGACATGTTCATGTGCATCTAACAGCTCGGACTGGGAGAAAGGGAAGATCCTTCGTGGAAGAGGGAAATGGGTAACATTTACATCCTTCACCCCATCACGGAATCATAGAACAACCAGGTTGGAAGAGACCCACCGGATCATCGAGTACAACCATTCCTACCGAACACCAAACCAGTCAGGTCCTTCCTCCTTAAAGATAAACAGTCAGGTCCTTCCTTCTTAAAAACTTGGCCCTGTTCACTATCCAGCATTTAGTTTCAACAATAAAAACATCGGTTTCAGAGAGTTACACAGAATCCGAAGCTGTCAGCGAAAAATTAAGCAGTCATAACTTCGGGACATGAGAGAAGGGAAGTATTTAGTGTCGATTTAACGTTCTCCTGTCTGTTCTGCAAACTTGTTCGTGTGGTTCGATAGTGGGAGCATATGGAGCTGCGCAGTCCAAATAAAATCAGGCTGCTGAGTCGTACAAGGCTCACTGTGGCATCTTTATATGCTCACAGGGCTCAGTGGGTGATTAGAAACCACCTTTGAACAGAATACTACTCGTTTTCTTTAGCTGGTTATTTAGACAAGTGCCTTGAAACCAGAGCAGCAGCACCCGAGCGGCTGCAGCTGAGTTTTAGCTTTGCAAAGAGCTTTTGGGATTGACTCCACCAGACAACAAGGAGGCCGTGTCTCTAGCTCCTTCTGCGCAGCTTAAAGGGAAAGGTGATGATGGGATTTTTCTTCGTCTTTGGTAGCTCGTTTATTACTGCTTCTCTGAGCACACTCTCACATCTCCATAGGCAGCAGCCAGAATTGAAAGACTGAAAGTCAGAATTAGACTGGAACAGCTCCTGAAGAGCTGCCTGGAGGAGGACCTGGGGGTGTTGGTCGACAGGGACTGACCGTGAGCCAGCAGTGTGCCCAGGTGGCCAAGAAGGCCATGGGTATCTTGGCTTGGATCAGAAACGGTGTGACCAGCAGGGCCAGGGAGGTTCTTCTCCCTCTGGACTCAGCACTGGGGAGACCAAACCTTGAATCCTGTGTTCAGTTCTGGTCTCCTCACCTCAAGAAGGATGTTGAGGCTCTGAAGGGAGTCCAGAGAAGAGCAATGAAGCTGGGGAAGGGGCTGGAGAAGAAGAGGAGTGGCTGAGAGAGCTGGGGGTGTTTAGCCTGGAGGAGGCTGAGAGGAGACATCATTGCTCTCTATAACTACCTGAAAGGAGGTTGTGGAGAGGAGGGAGCTGGGCTCTTCTCCCAAGGGACAGGGGGCAGGACGAGAGGGAATGGCCTCAAGCTCCACCAGGGGAGGTTTAAGCTGGACATTAGGAAAAAAATTTTCACAGAAAGGGTCACTAGGCAGTGGCAGAGGCTGCCCAGGGAGGTGGTTGAGTCCCCTTCCCTGGAGGGGTTTAAGGGACGAGTGGATGAGGTGCTGAGGGACATGGGTTAGTGATGGATGGGAATGGCTGGACTCGATGATCTGATGGGTCTTCTTCAACCTGGTTATTCTATAACTCTATGAAACATTAAAACATCTAACTGCATCCAACATTAAGCTTCCAAACCCAATCTTTCTGGCCATTTACCTGTGCAATGACTTCCGGGTCCATGGGCCGGTGGTTGTTGAAGCTCTTGGACCTCCCTGCCGTCACGGTTTTGCGGATCTGCGGGCTGTCCAGCCTGTTCTTCAGCGACGAGTGTCGGCTGATAGAATTGAGGCTGCCGTGGCCACTGATGGAGCATTTATCTGGAACCTCCTTGGGAAGACTTTGGCTCAGAATGGGCTGAGATGAGGGTCTGGAACCGGCTATGGCTCCCGGGGAGGCGGGTTCTGCCATTGAACTACCTAGGCCGTGGCTGTCACTTTGACGGAAGGCTCTTCTGATGCTGCCTGACTCTGGTTTCTTTCTTTGCCTTCAGTCACAAAAGCAAAACAAGTCAATACAAGCAGGTACACGTAATGGCCTCTCATTTGAAGTTATCCCCCTCCCCCCCCCAAAAAAAAAACCGACACAGAGGACAACTGGGAGAGACATAAGGATACTCAAGAGTACAAACACCCCCAAGGATTTTAGGCATCGTTGCGAAACGGCAGAATTAGAACTCGTTCCAGTTGAACACTTCTAACGACAAGTCTGAGGTTCTGGCAGCGCATTTACAGCAAGAATAAAAAACTTGGATGGAGTGTAATTAAACTCGGTCAGGAAGAAAAGGATTTGAGTTTGAACCAAAAGAAAAAAACCCTCTGTGCCATCAAAAGGTTTCGATGATGTGTTTTTATTACATTAGAAGAGCAGAGCTACATTTTTTTTTTTTTTTTTGTACTGGAGGACACAGTATAAGTCTACTAAGCTCCTGGCCCAAGGCATCAAGTTGTTATTTTCAGAGATTGGCAAGCGAAGGACCCCAAGGTGTGGGGGTAACGAACATTCCCACTATTTGCTGGTGGTAAGAGATGTTTATTTTCCACTGCTTTAGCAGGACCGTGAGGCGTTATCTAGGTAAGGGCTACAGATATACCAAAAAGATGATGTCAAATGGAAGAGCTGGTCCAAAGAATTTATTTCTACCCCAGCAGCCTGCGGTCTGATAGCTCGATTCCGGTCAAATCAAAGCAGCAGAACACTTTATGCCATAGGTCTGAAGCTTGGCATCCATTATACAGGGAAGGATCCGTTTCTACATAGCACCAGCCCCACGAGAAACTGCAAGAAAGTGTTAACTCCAGTAGGATTTTTGGCATCCAAATAATAAGTCAGTGGGTGGCACAACTGTCACTGCGAAACCATCTGATTTAATTTTGCTCAAGTCTGTTCTCACATAGGTCAGAAGATTCATTCCTAAAGAAAAAACAACAAAATGAGTCTTATGCTACTGTCGCTAAATATCAGTTCCCCTCCTAAAGGGAAATAAAGGGGGAGTGGACACGAACCAGGCTTCTTACAAACACTACAGACGCTACCAAAGTGGGAGGTGGGGAAGCTCCGAGACAGGGTTGTTCGTTATACAAATCTCTCCATGACTGGACCTTGATGGTTCAGACAACAAATACCACAAAAGAGAGACCAGATCCCAAGCTTGGTGCAGATTAACGCAGCTTCACCGATACCAACGGAGCTCTGACTCCGCAAACTAAGGACCAGGCTCTGTGTAGCACATGAGCCAAACCTTTACAAGGATGCATTTCTACTAATGCCTTTACAGCCTGCGTTCGTTAAATTAAGGTTAAAAATATCCACTCCCGACCAATTGCAATTATCATATTTATACCTTCACTGCACAATAGAGACATGTTTTATTTTTTTTAATATGAAGGAAATAATCAGAAAGATACGGGGGATAAGTCTGCTCTAGAATAATTAAATGAGAGATGAAGAAATTTAGTCTGGTTTTGATTACGGGGAGCGTTGGCTGAGAAGTAATGATTTCTGGTCGAGGAGGTAAAGCCAGAGCAACAGAGCTTGTTTCACTGCAAGCATATGGTTAGTAACCCAAGGTGAGAGGTGCCAGGGGAGCGGAAGAACGTTACGGGCGATGCCAGATGGTTGGACTTGAAAAAGGTCACTTAGCACAGAATGTGACACCAGTTTCTGAAGAAATTGTCCCCCATCCCATAAAACGAAACGTGTCAAATGTAAACGAGACACAACAAACGTAACACGCGACGGGAACACACAATTCCGAGAAGTGACTCCGCTGCTCCCCACCCCTTTCTCTGCCTGCTTAGCTTAAAAAATAGGATGTGTTTGGGGAAATGGGAACAGATGGCACCTTGGGGACAGGGAAGAGAAGCCACTGGGATTGAAAATGAGCACCGGCCACCCCAGTGACAGCGAGAGGGGACAGCAAAATGCGAGCATGTTAGAAGAAGGAGAAGCAGAGGATGATGGTGGCAGCGCTCGTGGAGTAACCTTCTTCAGGGAAGGAAATCCAGCACTGGACTCGTCACCAAGATCTATAGAGTTAGGTAAAATAACAAAAAGGCTGTTCTTACTTGTTGATGTTTGCAAGGTAAATATCTGCGACGTGACCCCCGCTCGGGCAACCGACGCCGGCTCTCGCCGTCACTTTTTCTTCCGGCGGCTCAGAATTTATTTCTATTTCAGACTTCGGGCTGGATCTTTCGGAGGCACCGTCCTCGCTAGGAAGGAGGAGGGAAGGAAATCACAACCCAAGCAGGACCAGCAAGCACTGAATTTCCAATCCAGCACTTTCTATGTAAACACACATACAGGAAAACCACACTGGCATCTTTCTCTAATGGATCATAGAATCATAGAACAACCAGGTTGGAAGAGACCCATCGGATCATCCAGTCCAACCATTCCTATCAAACACTAAACCATGTCCCTCAGCACCTCATCCACCCGTCCCTTAAACACCTCCAGGGAAGGGGAATCAACCCCCTCCCTGGGCAGCCTATTCCAATGCCCAGTGACCCTTTCCGTGAAAAACTTCCTTCTAATCTCTAGTCTAAATCTCCCCTGGTGGAGCTTGAGGCCATTCCCTCTCGTCCTGTCCCCTGTCCCTTGGGAGAAGAGCCCAGCTCCCTTCTCTCCGCAACCTCCTTTCAGGTAGTTGTAGAGAGCAATGAGGTCTCCTCTCAGCCTCCTCTTCTCCAGGCTAAACACCCCCAGCTCTCTCAGCTGCTCCTCATAAGGCCTGTTCTCCAGCCCCTTCACCAGCCTCGTTAAGCATCTTTCAAACGAGAGAGCCTGCTTTCTCTGAGCAACCTGGAGATCCCAGCTCTGTGCTTTTAACAGGCTGGCAGCACCAGGATAATTTTTATATCACCTCCGCATACACAGACACCTACACCTCTGCTTCTTTCAAGGATTCCCTCCTTGCAGGGAGGGTGGAAGACGAACTCTCCCTCTCTCCCCACCTGGTGCCAACACCTTGCCACAAACACTCCATTCCACACCTGAGTTTTAAGCAAGCTCATCTCGCAGATGGGCTTAAAATCGTAACATACGTGTCTTGGACGACGATATATTGATGAGGGATAAGGCCGTCAATTCCATTGTGGCGTCCCTCCCACCAGTCATCTGAGGCCCGCTGATAGAGCAAGAGAGAAGCTCCTTTTTTAAAGGACAGCTCTCGTGCAGTCCTGCCAATGTAGTCGAACTTCGCTATCGCTTCTATGGGCTCACACTCTAGGAGATAGAAGGGAATAAACAAGAATTCACTAAGCACTCGGGCTCAGGCAAGTAGTCAACAGTTTAAAGCTACCGTAAAACAGCTTATGATGAAAGCATGGAATAGAGCACGAAGTGTTCCTTCTCGAGGGGTGAAGGGCGACCCCTAGAATGTGGGGATGGTGCAATTTCAGTATTTACCCAATCCCTACACAACCACAGAATCACAGAATCACCAGGTTGGAAGAGACCCACCGGATCATCGAGTCCAACCGTTCCCATCAATCACTAACCCATGTCCCTCAGCACCTCGTCCACCCGTCCCTTAAACCTCTCCAGGAAATGCGACTCAACCCCCTCCCTGGGTAACCTGTTCCAGTGCCCAGTGACCAATGAACACGTTCGTGTTTTCCAAGTCATCGACCCCCTCACAGCAATTGATAGAATCATAGAACAACCAGGTTGGAAGTGACCCATCGGATCATCGAGTCCAACCATGAGAGTCCAACCATTCAGAGTAAATGGCAAAGGCAAAATGAGTCTCATTAATATAAAGAAAAATTGAAAGCTGGGTAGCAATCAGGTTTGTTCCAGACAGAAATCCACCTTCCTAAAAGTGCCTCAATTCAGCCTCCGGGGCAGGCAGGAGGCATTTGGGGAGGGAAACATCCAACATCCTCTGATTCTAAGCTGCTGCAGGAATAAAGCAGCTATTCAGAAGGAAATTCCTGCTGCCTTGAGGTTCACCTGAGGCAGGAGACGGGATTGTGGGAGGTGGGAGGCCGTGTTATTCATCCAGCTGTCAAGGACTCTAACCAAAACACCGCTCCAAGATTTAGGACTCTAACCAAACCTCCACCGCTGCGGTTTGCGTGGCGATGGGGAGAGCGAGCTGCTGCGCTGGGCTCCGTACGGCTGGCCTGAGAGCTGGGCACCCACTCGGAGCTGCACAACGTGCTCCAAATCCAACTGGAAAAGCTCACGGAAGTCCAATCACAGCACACAGTGTCTCCAACCAGCCCCTAATCCCGGTCCCTGTGGGATTCTGATATTATACAGAGGGACAATACGGCCTCTGAGACGCTTGGGAAAACCCTCCTCAAAAATTCAGGTGGATTATTTTTAAGGCTTAGAAAATTCTGCCACTGGTTGACGCTAAATATAGCCATTAAGGCAGCTCCCAGGCCCAGGCAGGCAGCAGGGGAATGGAGATGAGCTCAGCCACATGGCCCCAGAGGACTTCAGCCTCTAAGCGCTTTAAAGGAGCTTTAACACAGCCAAGGAGTCCATGGAAATTGAGCTTTTTCTGGGGAAAAAGATTTGCAGTTCCTCCTCTGGGACAAGAAAAGATACGTCCTTCCACCCCAGGGTCTCCTCTGCGTCCTGGGAGGATTCTACAGAGCATCAGCCAGCCAGAAGGGACGGGAAGGCCAAGCACAAGCCACGATTTTTACAACAAAGGAAGGACATGAATTTGTTGGAGCGAGTCCAAGGGAGGCCACGGAGATGATCTGAGGGCTGAAGCATCTCTCATACAGGCTGAGAGAGCTGGGGTTGTTCAGCCTGGAGAGGAGAAAGCTCTGGGTAGACCACAGAGCAGCTTCCAGCGCTCAAAGGGGTTCCAGGAAAGCTGGGGAGGGGCTCTGGATCAGGGAGGGCAGGACGAGTGGAAGAATTTTCAGCTGAAAGAGGGGAGATTGGGATGAGATTTTAGGAAGAAATGTTTTGCTGTGAGGGTGGGGAGACCCTGGAACAGTTTGCCCAGAGCAGTGGTGGCTGCCCCATCCCTGGAGGGGTTCAAGGGCAGGTTGGATGGGGCTTGGAGCCCCTGATCCAGTGGGAGGTGTCCCTGCCCATGGCAGGGGTGGCACTGAATGGACTTTAAGATCCCTTCCAACCCAAACCATCCTGCAATTCTATGAATTATTCCTTCCGAGACCACACGCTGAAGAATTAGGTCTCCAAGACTGCCTGTAGGCAGCGAAGGTGGTAGCTGGGCTCGAGAAAACCAGTGTGCCTGCACCAGCTGACGCTGCAAACCATCCCATCGGCAGCATCTCCCACCGACGAGCCCCGTCAGCATCAAAAGCACAAAGTGACCAAACGCCGAGGGCAATCGGCAACAGCACCTGCTGGATAGACTCCCCGACGATTTCTCCGTTACTAAAACCAGACGGCTCAGAATCCTGTCAAATCATTTAGGCAGTGGTCAGCCTCACACAAATCCTGTTCTCAGCCCTCACACCCAGTAGGATGTTTGCAAGGGTGAGAAAAGCCTGGTTGCCGTGTGCAGCTCGCGGCCTGGTCCCCTGTTTGCAGCCTTGCTCCAGACTCCCCACAGCTCACGGGTAGCTGGTTCTGGCTCCTTCGTTCCTCTCGCCTGTTCTGCCTCCTGAGGCAGCTTCTTCATAACACTAAACCACCGATAATGCTGTTTTTTTGGTGTCCCCCTCCATTTAGGAAGGGGATGGGAGTGCGGTTTGTAAATTCCATCTGTTTCATTAAGAAGTGTTTATTGTTCCAGATGAGTGCGGCACTCAGGTTTCTTATGTTTCCAATTTGCTTTTTAGGACTTTGGTTTTTATCCAAAGAAGTGATTTTTTTTTTTTTTTTTTAAGACTCTAATTTCCAGTAGCTTTTTTTTTTTGCCCTACCACACTTATGCTCGGAGAAGAAAGTTGTGTGAATAAAGAGCAACAAGGCTAAAAAGCCAAACAATCACCCTGCCAGTCTGACAGCCTGGGCAGGAGAGCAGTCACTTAAAATCTTTCCACTCGCACACAGAACGAACGTATAACCTGCTTCTCCTTCAGCCTTTCTGACCTCTTCTGCCTCAAACCAAGGTGTCTGCTCACTCGTACAGACAGGGATGTGTGAGATGTGTAAGATGAGCTGTCCCCCCACCTCAAACGCAATTCCTCGGGATCATAGAATCATATAGAACAACCAGCTTGGAAGGGACCCATCGGATCATTGAGTCCAACCATTCCTATCAAACACTAAACCAAGTCCTTCAGGACCTCATCCACCTGTCCCTTAAACACCTCCAGGGAAGGTCAATCAACCCCCTCCCTGGGCAGCCTATTCCAATGCCCAATGACCCTTTCTGGGAAAAACTTCCTCCTAATCTCCAGCCTAAATCTCCCCTGGTGGAGCTTGAGGCCATTCCCTCTTGTCCTGTCCCCTGTCAGTTGGGAGAAGAGCCCAACTCCCTCCTGGGATGGCAGTTTTCCTCGGAGAGGCCCAGTGCCAACCTCACTAAAAACCTAAAGGAGCGATTGCTTGGTCACATCTCCAGACTGAAGGAGCAAGAAAAACCTCAGAACACCTGTCCCACTGGGCTGTGGTGTCACACGCTGCATGTCCAATAAGGTGTGATGATGCACAACTCAATTAGGCTCCTCACTTAACCAGACCTTGCTGTTCCCTAGAAGAGATAGAGGCCCAGCTCCCTCCTCTGCTTCAGTGCCAAACGCTCCCTCCCGAACGCTTCCTATGGAATATTCCATGTAGGTTGCAGAACTCCATCCAAAACGCCTCTGAATTCCACCTTGCTCGGGGGCCCCACGCAATCTACTTCCAGAGACTGTAAAACATCGTCCCTTCTCTAATCTCTAGCCGCTCGTTTTCTCATCCTTGCAACTTTCCCAGCCCCATCAGCCATCTCAAAATCCCACATGGAACCTAAGCAAGTGCACCCAGCGGCGTATCAGCCTGCAGACCTCAGGCCCAGGCTGTCCAGGTGCAGGATGGATTAGCCTTTCCTTCATCCCAGCAATTAAATTGCTCCTTCTTTAGGTACAACACCACAAAGGAGATGTTCTCACGCATACCATCATCACTGGTGTGGTGCTCGGCCGTAACGTCCGGAACCGAGTCTTCTGTGGAGGCTCTCTCTCCGTGAGGACTTTCACTGCAACAGAAGGAAAGGGGAGGTAGAAATTGAGTTTATAAAAATCCCAGAGGACTAGGAACAGCCATATTGGAAGTCAATGTCCCAGTTCCACTGCAACAGACACTTCACGGGTGCATTTACACACACTGCAGGCAGTGGGTATAAAATTTTATATTCTTATTTCATTGAGCAAACCTCAAATCTTTCTTAACCTTCTTGCATCCTATCAGGAAAGCCCGACTTCAGATCTTCCAACCTGGACCCCAGGAGATGTTTAGAAGCCAGGTTCTGGTGGCAGGTTGGGTCTAGCCTCTCTCTGCAGTGCCAGAACTCCCTCAGCTATGTTCTCCACTGCTCTAATTAGCTCATTAAATGACTGATGAGATAGCTGACACTTCATAGGGGGAAATTCTTTCTCCATTCATAATGAGAAGGGGAAATTGTGGCTGCCCCATCCCTGGAGGGGTTCAAGGGCAGGTTGGATGGGGGCTTGGAGCCCCTGATCCAGTGGAAGGTGTCCCTGTCCATAGCAGGGGTGGAACTGGGTGATCCAACCCAAACTATTCTATAACATTTCTAGGTCCGAGTTTGTCATCTCCCTCCTTCCCTTTTATCACAATCCTAGGTCGTCTCACGCATTTCGCTGAAGGACTCAGAGCCAGATCAACCACCTGTAACCTCTATCTGCAGAGCACCTAAGCCACCACGAGTACTCCTTGATGTTTTGCATGAAGAAAAGCTTGGAAAGGAGCAGAAGACAGCAAGTGGTGACCCAAGGTTATGTTTTTCTAAGAAGCTACACAAGCAAATCCCTTCAGGACAGGAGCAGAAAGGAAACTGGAAGAGGATCCGTTGCCTCTCCCAGGCAGCTCAGCAGTCCTGGGCCAGCTGGCAGCGCCACCTCCTGCCCTGCCTGCTTGTCTTGGACCAGAAAAAAGGTCCTCATCTGTCCAGATGCTGTTAGTAAAGACAAAATGTGTTTTGCTGTACTCTTATGTTGTACTTCGTCAAAGGTGATTTTTAATTCTCCTCACGCAGCAATGACTCTGACCCTCCTCATTCTGGCCTTGCAGTGGCTAAAGCAATCACGATTGCTGGATGATCACAGAATCATAGAATCATAGAACAACCAGGTTGGAAGGGACCCATCGGATCTTCTAGTCCAACCATTCCTATCAAAATCAACCCCTCAGGACCAACCCTCAGGATCAACCCCTGGGAGAAGAACCTGAAGGAGGAGCAGAAGCAAAATGAAAGAAGCTTTCAGGACAGAGCCCTCAGGTGAAGACAAAGCTCCCAAGAACTGCACAGCAGTGGAAATCACCCCAAAACATGAGCACTGCACGGAGGCAGAGCCTGGTTCTGGTATCTACAGAGTGTTCCAGCCCCACAGGAATAGGACTGCACGTGGATGGAAGGACAGGAAGGTAGGAGACAAAGAGGAAAATGGATTTTTATGCTTTCCTTAACGATTGCTCGGCTGAGAGAACCCTCACAGATGAGGAGCACAGGCTCCCAAACAGGGAGAGGCTGGAGAAAGAATCCCACTTAGAATCATGGAATAATTTGGGTTGGAAGAGACTTGAAAGATTATCTAATTCCAACCTTCCTGCAGGGATGGGGCAACCTGCTCCAGAGCCTCAGGGCTCTGGAGGTGAAGAGGTACGAGAGGTAGCAGGAGGTATCAAGAAGCAATAAGACTGAACCAAAGGCAAAGGACAAGATGCAAACACTGATTTCTAACCCTCACCAAGCACGTTCGCCTGGCAACTACCGAGAGAAAAGCCTAAAGAGTCACAAAACAGAATCCCAGAGGGTCAGTGTGTCCCAGAGAAACACAAACGCTGATGATGATGGGTTTGATCAATCCACTTGGCCTCCCACACGCTTGTGGGGAAGCGTCACCCACGCTAAGCGTATTAAACGTTTTTATGTCCTTCGCCTCGCAGGACAAAACCCTCTTCTCCGAGTTAATGCGTTACCTTAAGGTCATAAAGATTCTTAAATGTTTTTTTTTTTTCTTTTCCTCTACAATTCTTTCCCATCTCGCATCAGCTAAAAACATCAGAGCGACGGGTAAAATGAAGTGAGGTTCCAAAAGAGGCTCTGGCAAGTCTGCTCACGGCAGCTCGTCCAGAGGAGCGAGTCGATGGCTCAAGCTGCTCTGAAGCAAGGCAGGGAAACAAGGCTGGCTCTGTCACCAGAGTGACTTCATTTAAAAAAATGTATTTATTTTAGCGTAAGAAAATAATCGTTTGCACTCCTGGGCCACTGGAGGAGGGAAGGAGCTGGGGAGGGGGGAGAAGCAGGACACAATTTAACATTCCTCATTTTTTAGAGGGAGAGATGGGCTCGGCCAGTAGGAAAGAAAACACCTCCTCTCTCTCCTTCCCCCACTCCCCAACCTTCCACCTCAGATGACAGGAGCCGCTCGGGCTGAATTGCTTCCAGATGTGCCTTTCAGACTGAGTGCGCGGCCAGGCCTCTGGAGCTTTGAGCTGGATGGAAACGGTGATTTTGCATTCCTCCCCCTTCCCTCCCTCCCCCACCAGCAGTCCTGCCCTGAAAATTAAACCGTGCCGCGGCTTTCCAGGTTCAGCTGCAAGTGACCCCAAGTGTCTGAAGCAAAGACGCTCCAGACAAGCAGAAAAAGGCAAAAAAAGCAGGAGAAAAGGAAAAAAAAAATTGATTTATGGCAGTTACCATACCAGAACATCCAAGAAAATCCCTACCCAATCAAGCCTTTCAAGATAAGCGAACTAGATTTGACAACTGAAGAGCTACTTTCTAACAGCTTTTTTTTTTTCTCTTTTAAGTTGGTGACTCTCCAGAGACATCAGAGCCACCTCCTCTCACATAAAGCAGATTTTTGAAAGGCTGGACCAGATGCTTGAATCCAGAATTAGACAACGCAGAAGGCATGATGGTAGCACACTAATCTCTCAATAAATATCCACTCATTCATATCCTCAGCGTTACCCATCGTACCAGTAATCCTCGGTGTTTCCACCTCTGCTATAGACCGGGCCCTCCAGCTCCCTTGGTCCTGGGAAGATGTTCTCGTGTTGGATGATGATGGTTTTGATCAACTCGTTGACGTGAGCTTGGCAAGAGACTTGATCGTGACCTTCAGGCACAGACATGAGCGTCGGCCCGAAGCAGATGGCTAAGTTGTAGGGATCCATCATGTTCTCTTCACTGAACTGAGATAAGCTGTGAGGGAGAGAAGAGGGGAGGAGGGTTAACAGCAGCAAACAGCACATTGTCGGCTGGAGAACGCTCGGCTGAGCCAGGAAATTCTGCCAGGGGCTTCCCGCTGTTCAAAGCTGAATGGTCTGGGTCTGGCTGAAAAACGGAGAAGTGAAATAGAAAACCCTGAAGGAGTTTAGAATCATAGAATCATAGAACAACCAGGTTGGAAGGGACCCATCGGATCTTCTAGTCCAACCATTCCTATCAGAAGTCTGAGGGAACACAAAAAACACCAGGTGCTGACTGAACAAGGGGAGGAGATTATCCTTTAATCTTCATCTAACTCTTCTGCCTTATTGGTGCTCATAGCCCACCTGCAGCCAGAGTCCTCTCTGCCTAAATGCACATGGATCGAGCACAAAGAGCAGAGTCACGGCTGATACTCACTGATTGAGGAAGGCAAAGAGGTATCTCATTACAATCAGAGTGGTCTTGGGCAGGTTTAGCAGCACCTTCCGGACATGGAGCGCTCGCTCTTGTAAATTGTCCATTGCTGAAAGGAAGAGAAGAGCACCACTAAGTGATCAGAGAATCACCAGGTTGGAAGAGACACACCAGATCATCGAGTCCAACCATTCCCACCAACCTCTAACCCATGTCCCTCAGCACCTCATCCACCCGTCCCTTAAACACCTCCAGGGAAGGGGAATCAAATACCTCCCTGGGCAGCCTCTGCCACTGCCCAATGACCCTTGCTGTGAAAACTTTTTTTCCTAATGTTCAGACTAAACTTCCCCTGGTGGAGCTTGAGGCCATTCCCTCTTGTCCTGTCCCTTGTCCCTTGGGAGAAGAGCCCAGCTCCCTCCTCTCCACAACCTCCTCTCAGGGAGTTGCAGAGAGCAATGAGGTCTCCCCTCAGCCTCCTCTTCTCCAGGATAAACACCTCCAGCTCTCTCAGCTGCTCCTCTTCTTCTCCAGCCCCTTCACCAGCTTCGTTGCTCTTCTCTGGACTCTCTCCAGAGCCTCAACATCCTTCTTGTGCTGAGGGACCCAGAACCGAACACAGGATTCAAGGAGCGGCCTCACCAGTGCTGAGTACAGAGGGAGAAGAACCTCCCTGGATCTGCTGGTCACACCATTTCTGATCCAAGCCAGGATGCCATTGGCCTTCTTGGCCACCTGGGCACACTGCTGGCTCATGGTCAGTTGCTGACAACCAACACCCCCAGGTCCTTCTCCTCCAGGCAGCTTTCTAGACTTCTAGTCTGGAGCTGCCCAGGGTTGTTGTGCCCCAAGTGCAGGTCCCAAGTCCAACCCAATACATTATGATGGTTCCTGACAAACCATTATGAAGAGCAACCAGCAGAGCAGCAGCAGCAGGAAGGGTCTAGCCCATTTCTCAGCCCTTGCAGGGCTACCCACCCAGCAGGGAAACTCAACGGTTGCAGATCCTGTTGGCAAAGCCTCGGACAACGAAGGGCCCCGAACACGCGCAACTCCACTGTAAGATCCTTCCCAGCGTGGGAGCACTGGATGTCATCTGTTTCGATAGTTCTGGCACAAAAGCTCATTCAAGTTCGCTCGGAAAGGTGGGTGTTTCAAAAAGAACTTGTGTAACACGCGAAGGAAAATTAACATAGTTAAAGGGTGAGGCAAAAAGCTCTGTGTGCAGCAGCCTTCTGAGAAACCGGTGGGCAGAATAAATCATCTCGGAAGGGAGAGCTTATTTGGAAGCGGATTTTTCTTTTCGTATAATGCGAATTCAGCTCTGGAAACGCATTTATCAGGAGAAGAAAACCACAAGTCAGTTTAGAAGCAGTTATCTTCTGCCTGACTTCAAAGGCTGCCACTGCAAAGGCCGCTTCACTACTTGGACAATAGAGTCATTCATCGGAATGATGTGGCAATAGGCAGGTCGGTTAAAATGAGGTTGTTCATGTCCAAAAAACCCACAAATAACCCCCTGCCCACCAGACCCACCTTTAGAAACCATCAAAAACGTTAACAACGGGACTGTGACTGCCCTCATGATGGATATTCTCTAACAGGAGTCAACTCTGTGTGGTTATGGAGTTGAAAGGTGGATGACTGCTACCTCATCAGCTAAAGAGAGGATGTGGGAGAACGGCAGCAGGCAGCCCAGCAGCCCATATCCAACAGCTTTTGGGAAAACATGCTGGGAAGGAAACCTCTGCTCCCACAAGGGCACCTCTGACATAACCTGAGGGGAGTTTGTGCAGCTTATACATCATCAGCGGAGAGGTTTGCTTTCACAGAATCATAGAACAACCAGGTTGGAAGAGACCCATCGGATCATCAAGTCCAACCATTCCTATCAAACACTAAACCATGTCCCTCAGGACCTCATCTACCCGTCCCTTAAACACCTCCAGGGAAGGGGAATCAACCACCTCCCTGGACAGACTATTCCAATGCCCAATGACCCTTTCCGTGAAAAACTTCCTCCTAATCTCCAGCCTAAATCTCCCCTGGTGGAGCTTGAGGCCATTCCCTCTCGTCCTGTGCCCTGTCCCTTGGGAGAAGAGGTCAGCTCCCTCCTCTCTACAACCTCCTCTCAGGGAGTTGTAGAGAGTAATGAGGTCTCCTCTCAGCCTCCTCTTCTCCAGGATAAACACCCCCAGCTCTCTCAGACACTCCTCATAGGGCCTGTTCTCCAGCCCCTTCACCAGCCTCGTCGCTCTTCTCTGGACTCTCTCCAGAGCCTCAACATCCTTCTTGTGCTGAGGGGCCCAGAACTGAACACAGGATTCCAGGAGAGGCCTCACCAGTGCCGAGTCCAGAGGGAGAATCACCTCCCTGGCCCTGCTGGTCACACCATTTCTGATCCAAGCCAGGATGCCATTGGCCTTCTTGGCCACCTGGGCACACTGTTGGCTCATGTTCAGTCGGCTGTTGACCAACACCCCCAGGTCCCTCTCCTCCTGGCAGTTTTCCAGCCAGACTTCTCCCAGTCTGTAGCTCTGCATGGGTTTACTCTGTTTCAAAAGAATCTGCTCACAAAGCAGTGTCTGGAGAAAAATCCATGACACCAATGACACTACCCCAGAAATCTATTCAATTTTATCTCCTTGCTCATTCAGAAGAAAATCACCCTCAGAATAAATAGGGCTGTAAGCAGGTAAACGCTAACAGAGTCCTGGGTACCAGCGCAACACGAACCCAAACACAACCACAGGAAGATTATTTTGGAGCCAGCACAAAGGGGAAACAGGAAAAGAGGAGAGTGCAAGGTGAGAGTGCAAAGTGAATTTCTGTTTCTTGTCGGATCTTCACATACTTACTGACACAGGCAATCAGATCATGAAAGATATCCTTGGGGAAGAGAGGATGCTCCAGCCCTCGAAAACAGAGCTTCAGAACTCCTGCTATTGAATCCATGTCGTGGTCGTTCTGGTCCCCGGCCAACGGATCTTCCCCTTTGTGACAAATAAAGAAAAACAGGGAAGAAAAATCAGAATAGAATCATAGAATCATCAGGTTGGAAGAGACCTATCGGATCATCGAGTCCAACCATTCCCATCAAACACTAAACCATGACCCTCAGGACCTCATCCACCCGTCCCTTAAACACCTCCAGGGAAGGTGACTCAACCACCTCCCTGGGCAGCCTATTCCAATGCCCAATGACCCTTTCCGTGAAAAACTTCCTCCTAATCTCCAGCCTAAATCTCCCCTGGTGGAGCTTGAGGCCATTCCCTCTTGTCCTGTCCCCTGTCCCTTGAGAGAAGAGCCCAGCTCCCTCCTCTCCACAACCTCCTTTCAGGGAGTTGTAGAGAGCAATGAGGTCTCCTCTCAGCCTCTTCTTCTCCAGGATAAACAACCCCAGGTCTCTCAGCTGTTCCTCATAAGGTCTGTTCTCCAGCCCCTTCACCAGCCTCGTTGCTCTTCTCTGGACTCGCTCCAGAGCCTCAACATCCTTCTTGTGCTGAGGGAGATTTCTCCAGTATTCTCCAGAATACCAGAGAAAAGAATCAGACAGGAAAGGAGGCACCTAAGCTGGAGACAAGCGCTCCAGATATTTCGGTGGGTGCGACGCTCGCAGCTCCACCATGGAGGTGGACATCATACAAGTCCAGGAGCTTTATGCGAACTCAACTGAAGCCAAGAGGGATTCAGTGGACTCAGAGGATGCCACGGAGCATCACGCACTCGGCTCAGCAGGACACAGACATCTGATGTTGAATTGGATGGGGGGGAGCGTCTCTGGGACAGATAATTCGTCACTGCGGATACGCCACAGCTTGTCTGTGTTACAGAAGAAAAGATGTCCACTTAAGGAGTTGGTCCCTAGGGAAAAGTCCCTTTCAGATATAATTAGATTTAATGACAGGGCGACCCTCAAATTGAAGCTATATATATCCATTATGTGACTGCAATTGCCAAAGCTCGCGAATTATCTTAATAACACACGAGATAATAAATGGGCCACTCCAAACCGGAGCACTCGCCTCGATATTAACTGCCACCAAGGGTCCTGCATGAAGTAATAAACTGCAGAGACGTTATTGTTAACTTTATCAGTTCTGTATATTGTATGTTTTACAGAGACAAGTGAGATGAAGAGAGGGGAAAAAAATCCCCTTTTATTTCTACACATTAACACGGAACGAATGGCAATTTCCTTCGTTTAAAAAAGGGACCTTTGAGCCTGCTACTAAGCCTTTACCTGGTGCCTCTTATATAAGTTATGTTACAAGATAAAAGGAATTACGAAAGGGTTATTGCTCATAAAATAAGCTTCGAAATTATTAGTCCAGTAGACCTTGGGAGAACTGAGTAGTCGAGGTACTGATCTGCACTGAAATTGAGCAAAATGCATCTCTCAAATTGCATCATTTTTAAGGATAGTTGATTGCCTGGAGCTTTTGTGGAGAGATGGGGAATTTGGTTGGACTCAATGATCCAGTGGGTCTCTTCCAACCTGGTTGTTCTATGATTCTATGATTTCTGCTCTGTCTGTTCTTGAGGATTTAACTGTCAGGTTAGGTGGCGATGAAGACAGGTGGAACTCGATGCCACGTTTCACATACCTTGGGCACTAAACTCCTCTCCTCCCAAAGAGCAAACTCATCTTGCTGTGCCTAATCAATCACTCCTCATCTCTTCCAACAGCGAGAAACACATTAACTGTATTCTTGGAGAATGACCTGCTCTGGGAATTAACGCAAGCCCCATCGATTCACTGACCAAGGGGATGATCTTAGAGGTCTTTCCAACCTTAAGGATCCTCAGATCTTACGACTGCTTGAATCATAGAATCATAGAACAACCGGGTTGGAAAAGACCCATCGGATCATCAAGTCCAACCATTCCTATCAAACACTAAACCATGTCCCTCAGCACCTCGTCCACCCGTCCCTTAAACACCTCCAGGGAAGGTGAATCAACCCCATCCCTGGGCAGCCTGTTCCAATGCCCAATGACCCTTTCTGCGAAAAACCTCCTCCTAATCTCTAGCCTAAAACTCCCAGCCAGAAGCTGATGAGTCAGGAGGCTTCCCGGCCGTTCGTTGCCTTTGTATGGAGTGGTTCTTCACACAGAAAAATCAAATCTATTAAAAGCTCTGTCAAGTTAAGCATCTTGAAATCTACTCTCTCGCTGGTATTTCGAATAAATGTACCAAGCTGCACATCACGAACACGGAAAACACGACATTTCATCCCCTAGCAGGCAGCCTA
The DNA here is from genome assembly GCA_033558105.1 of Coccyzus lansbergi. Classification (NCBI taxonomy): domain Eukaryota; kingdom Metazoa; phylum Chordata; class Aves; order Cuculiformes; family Coccyzidae; genus Coccyzus; species Coccyzus lansbergi. The sequence goes on along the minus strand of JAUMJK010000646.1, from coordinate 346,154 downwards.
TTCCCAAAGAGCCGAGGAGAGAAGGGGGGAGAGGGCATGAAAATGCAGTTACAGCCAATAATGAAATCCTCTATTATCCTTCAGTGTTCGAAATAATCAATAAGCTATCAGACATGACAGAAGATTGAATCCAGAGTATTTATTATACAGGAGCTCTCTGAGATCGAGTGCATAATGCCAACCAACCCAAGCACTCAAGGTTAATGAGCACCAGGGAGGTGTCTGGGCCTGACTCGCTTGGGAAACAGCAATCAAAGGAGCAGAATATAGAAGCTGCATTTCAAAACAAGCCCTTTTGGAATATATAAACAAATTCACGCGCTCGGTAATAACTTCGGAGTTGTCAGAACAGGTCTCCCCTACCTCTCTCAAACGCATTTTTGATGTCGTTCACTTCAACCTGCGACCCAGACACTCTGAATATTCCTTCATGCTGCAAACCTGTAAGACAAAAAAATAAGAGACGCAGGTAAGAGGGAGATAAGCTGGCACCTTCCTTGACGAGATGACGGATAATGTGATAAAGGAAACACACAACAGCAGCAAAAGTACAGTGGTTTAAAGGCTGTTTTTCTCTTCTAGACACACAGAATACGTAAAAACAAAAAACTCAGCACCACAGAGGGAAAAAAGTATGAACCTTTCTCTGTGAACTGACAGAATAACTGGGTTCTAACAGCCCTGCCTGTTATCTCTTACCCTGAAGGAACCCCCAAGGATTTTATAACCCACAGAAAGTCATAAACTAACAGGACATCAGTCAGAAGTGAAGTATGGCCAACGACACAATGAAGCAGTTTGTTTGGTGAGAGCGAGACCGCAGAGGCCCAGAGCAAATGGGCCCCTTGAAAAGGAAGCATTTAATTAGCCCTGGACAACCTGCCATCTCAGGGTTAGGAGAGGCCTTAAAGCATTGCTGCTAAAAAGTGAGTAGCAGTAGCGCTGAAGGGGCTACGAGAAAGCTGGGGAGGGGTTGGTGACAAAGGTTTGGAGAGACAGCATGAGGGGCAATGGGGATAAACAGGAAAGGGGAAGATTTGGACTAGACATAAGGAATAATTTCTTCACTATAAGGGTGGGGAGGCATAGCAACAGGTTGCCCAAAGCAGTGGTGGCTGCCCCATCCCTGGAGGGGTTCAAGGCCAGGTTGGAAGAGGCTTTGATCATGCTGATCCAGTAGGAGGTGTCGTTGCCCACGGCAGGGGTGGGACTGGATGAGCTATGAGGTCCCTTCAAACCCAAACTGTTCTATAATCCTATTAAACCCAATTACCAAGTAGACACGATGCTCCCGTGTAAAATGGAACACACTATCACAAGGGCTTTGTTGGTGTGTGTAAGGTGAGCGACGATCATTAGGAATCAACTAATGAACAAAGTATATGCTTCATGGATAGATATCATCTCCTATTCATTCATTCCAGCTTTTTAATTGCAGACTTTCTGAAATAGGACACACTGCAACGTTCTGTGTTCCACTGAATCCTGTGCTCAGTTGTGGGCCCCTCAGCACAAGAAGGATGTTGAGGCTCTGGAGTGAGTCCAGAGAAGAGCAACGAAGCTGGGGAAGGGGTTGGAGAACACGAGGAGCGGGAGGAGAAGAAGAGGAGCAGCTGAGAGAGCTGGGGGTGTTCAGCCTGGAGAAGAGGAGGCTGAGGGGAGACCTCATTGCTTTCTCCAACAACCTGAAAGGAGGTTGTGGAGAGGAGGGAGCTGGGCTCTTCTCCCAAGGGACAGGGGACAGGACAAGAGGGAATGGCCTCAAGCTCCACCAGGGGAGGTTCAGGCTCAACATCAGGAAAAAAATTTTCACAGAAAAGGTGACTGGGCAGTGGCAGAGGCTGCCCAGGGAGGGGGTTGATTCACCTTCGCTGGAGGGGTTTAAGGGACGGGTGGACGAGGTGCTGAGGGACACGGGTTAGTGACTGGTGAGAATGGTTGGACTCGATGATCCGGTGGGTCTCTTCCAACATGGCAATTCTATGATCCTTGTTTTGTTTAGAATATTTGCTATAAGCTAATAAGCTCTCCTAAAGGCCCCTGTGGCCTCTTCCCCTGCGTTTCTGCAACTGTTGTTATCATAGCACTGTGAAATCATTGAATCATAGAATCATAGAACAACCAGGTTGGAAGAGACCCATCAGATCATCAAGTCCAACCATTCCTATCAAACACTAACCCATGTCCCTCAGGACCTCGTCCACCCGTCCCTTAAACACCTCCAGGGAAGGTAAATCAACCACCTCCCTAGGCAGCCTATTCCAATGCCCAAGGAGGCCTGTGGCTGCAGCCGATAGCTGTGACACGCAGCCAGGAACAGTGAAAAGAAACAATCCTAAGTGCAGAGAAGCAAGAATGAAAATGACATTCATCCCCCTCCTCCGCAGCGACACATTTAGAAATGCCAGGCAGGCAACCTCCGAGAAAAAAAATCATTCCTGCAATCTGAGTGCGTCAGGCAGGCAGTTCGAGCAGCTCTTCTGGCTGAAGCGCATTCGTTGTATAAAGACACATTCCTGTGAATCACAAACTGAACCTGTGAGGTTGCAATCTGGCTGTCAGAAATGGTGTGACCAGCAGGGCCAGGGAGGTGATTCTCCCTCTGGACTCAGCACTGGTGAGGCCGTTCCTTGAATCCTGTGTTCAGTTGTGGGCCCTTCAGCACAAGAAGGATGTTGAGGCTCTGGAGCGAGTCCAGAGAAGAGCAACGAAGCTGGTGAAGGGGCTGGAGAACAGGCCTGATGAGGAGCGTCTGAGAGAGCTGGGGGTGTTTATCCTGGAGAAGAGGAGGCTGAGAGGAGACCTCTTTACTCTCTACAACTACCTGAAAGGAGGTTGTAGAGAGGAGGGAGCTGGGCTCTTATCCCAAGTGACAGGGGACAGGACAAGAGGGAATGGCCTCAAGTTCCACCAGGGGAGATTTAGGCTGGAGATTAGGAGGAAGTTTTTCCTGGAAAGGGTCATTGGGCATTGGAATAGGTTGCCCAGGGAGGTGGTTGAGTCACCTTCCCTGGAGGTGTTTAAGGCACAGGTGGATGAGGTCTTGAGGGACTTGGTTTAGTGTTTGATAGGAATGGTTGGACTAGAAGATCTGATGGGTCCCTTCCAACCTGGTTGGTTGGTTGTTCAGAGCAGGTAGAAGCTGAGGCTGTCGGAAATCATTTCTCTTTCTCCTACCCCAGGAACACGAGTTTAAAAACTCCAGGCTGGATGGGGCTTTGAGCACCCCTGATCCAGTGGGGGGTGTCCCTGCCCAAGACAGAGGGTTTGGAACTGGGTGGGCTTTAAGGTCCCTTTCAACCCAAACCATTCAGTGATTCTATGAAAAACTAAAACCTCCCGATGGCTCCGGTTCGGTTTACACGACAATGAGGTTTCAATGATTTCATAGAATCATAGAACAACCAGGTTGGAAGGGACCCATTGGATCATCGAGTCCAACCATGAACCATTTCTCCAGCACATGTCAAGCACAGCCCCAACGAAGCATCATAGCGCTTGGTTCTTCAAGTGCTGATGAGAATGAGACTCCAGATTATCATTTCTAAACTGGCAATTAAACAAGGAAAACGGAACAGGCCCCACTACATGGCTCTGCGTCTCGGTTAATGAAGATAAATTCCCCCTCTTTCTACGTATGTTAATTACCAGCTGCTTCACATGCAACGAACAAATGATACCGATTAAAAATGAAAACAAATTACAATAAACATATCAAATCTTCTACAGCCTTCAAGGCTGCAAAGTTAACCTTTGAAAGAGGGATAAATCATCTCACTGCGGCGAGAGGCAAGCAACGAATTCACCACTTGACCTCCTACATTCAAAGACTTAAGAGTATAGCACTGCCTCTAGGAAAATGTGATAATTGTTGGCGAAGGTCACATCCCAAAGCTCAAAGGGGAGTGAGTGGAGGTGAGGTTTGAGTGGTACACGAGGGTGGGAACCTTATTTTGCAAGAAACAAAGGGATGTTGTTGGAAGAACAACATCTCCAAGGTCAGTTATTTGCAATAATCATATAGAAAGAGGGTGGTGGTTGAGTCACCTTCCCTGGAGGGGTTTAAGGGATGGGTGGACGAGGTGCTGAGGGACATGGGTTAGTGATGGATGGGAATGGTTGGACTCGATGATCCGATGGGTCCCTTCCAACCTGGTGATTCTATGAGTCTATGAAGTGATTGCACACACACTTCTTCACCGCTGGGGTTGTTTATCCTGGAGAAGAGGAGGCTGAGAGGAGACCTCATTACTCTCTACAACTACCTGAAAGGAGGTTGTGGAAAAGAGGGAGCTGGGCTCTTCTCCCAAGGGACAGGGGACAGGGCGAGAGGGAATGGCCTCAAGCTCCACCAGGGGAGATTTAGGCTGGACATTAGGAGGAAGTTTTTTACGGAAAGGGTCATTGGGCATTGGAATAGGCTGCCCAGGGAGGTGGTTGATTCACCTTCCCTGGAGGTGTTTAAGGCACAGGTAGATGAGGTCCTGAGGGACATGGTTTAGTGTTTGATAGGAATGGTTGGACTTGATGATCCAATGGGTCTCTTCCAACCTGGTTGTTCTATGATTCTGGTTGTTCTATGATTCTATGATCAACGGTGCAGCCAGAGGTGGTTTCTTTATACTCAGTCTCTAGGATTCGTCTGCACAAACACCTTGTCCCAAGTGACTCTGAACGTATTTCAGGTGTCTAGCATCACTCATTTTATGGAATTATCACAGGATATCTTTAGTCTGTAAACTCACCATGCCTGCTGATGAAGCGTATACAGCTCTCCACGACCAGGGGAATGGCTTGCGAGGAGTCCTGCACAACGAGAAACGAGAGCAAGACGATCAAGAGCAGCAATCAGAGCGCAGTGATGGCAAAAGGACGGGTTGAGGGGATGGAAAACACATTTGTCCTCTCATCTGCCACATTCTGCTTCCACACAGTTCCAGACCTGTTCGCTTTCTGGACTGATCCCCAAACATCTCAACTAGGAGCAATTTCAGGATCGAATCAGCCCTCTACTCTTTTTGTTCAAATATCTCACAGAAACGCGTTTTAGCTCATCAGGTGCTAAAAGTAACAGCTTATCCACCACAGCCAAAGCATCACTGCTCGAAGTCTTTATTACACGCTAAGTGAGCAGTCGCTGGTTTAATGGCATCGTTGTGGGATTTCAAGGAAAATAAAGAGAATGAGGACAAAGAAACAACAGCATGAAAGTTGTAAGCGACCGCTTAAAAGTGAAAGTCAGTGTATATTTAGCATTTTTGGTTCCAGCTCTGCCAAAACACTCTAATATCATTCCTGCATTTTGTCCAAGTCAATGGATGGAGGTTGTGGATCGGGTTTTATCGATTTCTGTTACTGGCTGAGGAGTCACCAGCTCTGCTTGAACACACAGCTCTTGCTCTCCTTGACTGAAAAGGTCACTGTAAGAGCAAGATGGAAAGACGATGACACCTGCCTGTTCTCCTCCTCTCTCTACACACACCTCCTCGCTCCGTTACTTTAGGGAAATGGTCATTACCTGCTTCCTGACGGTGGAGCTGCGTCGGCCACTGGTGGGATCAGCCCATTGGCGAGGAGGGGAAAAAAAAGAAGAGAAAAGTCAAGATAAGCCTCCGCTCTCATCGGCTCACTCCTTCAGCATTCCAAACCACCCGTGTTTCGGAGGAGGGAAGGAGCCAGATACATGAATCCCTCATAAAGACTTGGTCTCGTTCAATTTAGGGAACTCCAAGAAAAATTTAAGCAAGTTTCACAGAATCACAGAACAATCAGGTTGGAAGGGACCCATCGGATCTTCTAGTCCAACCATTCCTATCAAACACTAAACCATGTCCCTCAGCACCTCATCCACCTGTGCCTTAAACACCTCCGGGGAAGGTGACTCAACCACCTCCCTGGGCAGCCTATTCCAATGCCCAATGACCCTCTGTGTGAAAAACCTCCTCCTAATCTCTAGCCTAAATCTCCTCTGGAGGAGCTTGAGGCCATTCCCTCTCGTCCTGTCCCCTGTCCCTTGGCAGAAGAGCCCAGCTCCCTCCTCTCCACAACCTCCTTTCAGGGAGTTGGAGAGAGCAATGAGGTCACCTCTCAGCCTCCTCTTCTCCAGGAGAAACACCCCCAGCTCTCTCAGCCACTCCTCATAGGTTCTGTTCTCCAGCCCCTTCAAATCACTAAAAACCTGAAACGGACACCGGGGAGTCCGCTGCTTGGAGAAAAGACTGCCCTGGACGTTTTAGTCCCAACCATATGGGACATCGGTAAGATCAGGCTCCTTGTTGAGGTTTATTCTAAGCCACACAGAGCTCTTCTCCCCACGAGTTTCTCTCCAGCCGGAGAAGCAGGAGCCGCTGGTGCCTGTTGTGCAGGTCACAGCTGCCATCGCTGCGTCTTTATCAACATTTCTGATAAGACTTCAAAGAAATAAATAACACAACTCCCCCTCGAGCCCCAGCAGGCATCAGCCAGGCTAAGCCATTCCAGTAGACACCGTAATAGTCCTATTTATTCATGTCAGGAGGCATTAATTGTAGGAAAAGAGAAAAAAAAAAAAAAAAAAGGCTTGCTCTGCCAGGATTTTTTTCCCCCTCAAAATTTATTACCGGGGTTTAAAATTCCTATAGTTTCTTGTAAAAATGAAGCCCTAATGCATCACTCCAGCCAATTCCCTGCTAGGGCAGATGGCTGCTGAATTATAAATAAGGTGATTAGAAGTGCGATTTCTAAAAAAGACTGTACAACGTGTTAATTCAGGGGAAGTTCCTTTTATAAAAATCCAAACCGCTGAATAAAAAAAAAAAAAAAAAAAAAAAAAAAAGATGAAATCGGATTCCAGAGGCTGTCACAGACAATAAGGTCTTTTTTAAACTACTCGCGGTAATGATTCTTTGATATTTAAAATTGTTTCACGATGAATAATATTTTATTATTACAGATGTCAGGCTCTAATTAGGACCTGTCAGCTCTGCTTTGCTGGAAGGGACGTGAAAAGTAGTAAAGACTCCAGATCAGTAGTAATCACCTTCCTTTTGTTAACGAAGCGGGATGAGGCACAGCCCCTGCCCCAGCTCCTCGTGCCCAGCAGAGCCCCTTGAATCCATCAGCTGGGAGATGGAGCTCTGGTATGTTTTATAGGAAATCCATCAGGAGCAGCTTAGTTATGGTTAGAATCATAGAACAACCAGGTTGGAAGAGACCCAGCAGATCATCGAGTCCAATCATTCCTATCAATAAAAAAAGGTTTCCTATCAAAATTCATTCCTATCAAAAAAAAAAAGGTTGTGTGACTGGAAAAGTTTATTCTCCAGGTTCTCTCGGCTGCTAAAATCCAGTTCCGTGGCAGAGCAGAGCTCGGCAGGGGGATAAACCAGCAGGTTTAGAGGGTTTAGAGGGTCAGGTTAGAGATTAGGAGGAAGTTTTTCACGGAAAGGGTCACTGGGCATTGGAACAGGCTGCCCAGGGAGGTGGTTGATTCCCCTTCCCTGGAGGTGTTTAAGGGACGGGTGGATGAGGTCTTGAGGGACTTGGTTTAGTGTTTGATGGGAATGGTTGGACTAGAAGATCCGATGGGTCCCTTCCAACCTGGTTGTTCTATGATTCTATGATAAAGAGTTTCCTGATTTACATCACTAAGCCCTGCACACCAACCCCGCGGATCCATCTCCATCGTGCAAACACCAGTGGGTTTATTAAAACCCAAGTTTGAAGACCAACTCTCTGGCTGACAGCACCAAACTAAACAGTCTCCCCTTCTTGATCTGGATTAAATGCATCTGCCCATCCCCTTCTTGATCTGGATTAAACGCACCAGGGCAAGAAAGAGTAGGAGACCTCCGTGTACCTTTCCCTCCCCATCCCTGCTTATTTTTTAACTCCAAGGAGTTGCTGAAAGCATTGGAAGAGGCAGCTCTGCTAGTCCATGTACGGCCACAACTGCAGCAGGTGCCCAGCGTAGTGAAAGGTGGTGAGAGGTGGTTAATGAGGCATTGAATCACAAGGAATATTAATTACTCAGCTGACCAGAGGTTACTAAACAGGCGTATGAGCTGCGCCACTACCTGACGCAGGTAACGGCAACAGCATTTAAAAGCCACCTGAACCAGCAGGAATTTGGTTATATATTAGCTAAATTAATAACTTGTTCTAACGGATGCGTATCCTGGGTTAGAATCATGGAATGGTTTGGGTTGGAAGGGAACTTAAAGCCCATCTAGTCCCATCCCTGCCATGGGCAGGAACACCTCCCACTGGCTCAGGGGCTCCAAGCCCCATCCAACCTGCCCTTGAACCCCTCCAGGGATGGGGCAGCCACCCCTGCTCTGGGCAACCTGTTCCAGGGCCTCTCACCCTCAACGCAAAACATTTCTCCCTGAAATCTCATCCCAATCTCCCCTCTTTCAGTGAGCAATTCGCATCAGGTTTTCCTTAAGGAGAGACCCCTTGAGCCGCACACCACCTACCTGGCAAGGGAGCAGTCAGTCCGCTGACCTGTTAAGAAGAGAAAGAAATACAGCATTAAGAGAGTGGACCAGGAAAATACTTGCTATAGCTTTGAACTTTGTAAAGCCAGTTTTGGAAGGAGAAAAAAACATTGGAGGGAGTGGGAGTAGGTCTGGGGAGCCAGGAAGAAGCTGCCTCTGTGAGGAGCGTTGCTGGGGAGGCCACCAAAGCCCATCTCTGCAGGCCCAGCTCTGCCTCCGCCGAGCGGAAAAGGCAGGAAACAGCTTGAGCTGCCCGAGGACTCTTTCTTTGGAAAGTAATTGTTTTTGAAAATGAGTTCTCTGTGCATTTTAATTGTCGACTCTGCTGCCAAAAAAAAAACTGGGCTTGTCAACCTCTCCCTCCCTCCCCTTCCCAGGGGAACGGCAGGGTGAGAGATTCTTACTTTACAAAAGCCCTTCGGTAAGATTGGAAACATTCGCGGATTTGTTAGGCCACAGACCAAACGCGCTGGCATCGAGCTATTTCGGGAGACAGACGTTTAATGCTGTTTTCCACAAACATATTTATAACAACAACATCCCATTAACTCGCACTGAGATCACAGGGAAGTGGCCAAGCTAACGGCTACTGCTAACACCAGCATCGTGCTCAAAGAGCAGAACCAGGAACGAGAGAGGCAGTTCTGGAACCCTCAGCATAAGGAGATGGAGCTGTGGGAACGGGTCCAGAGGAGGGCTACAAAGATGATCTGAAGGCTGGAGAACCTCCCATATGAATCATAGAACAACCAGGTTGGAAGGGACCCCTCGGATCATCAAGTCCAACCATTCCCATCAAACACTAAACCATGTCCCTCAGGACCTCATCCACCCGTCCCTTAAACACCTCCAGGGAAGGGGAATCAACCACCTCCCTGGGCAGCCTATTCCAATGTCCAATGACCCTCTGTGTGAAAAACTTCCTCCTAATCTCCAGCCTAAATCTCCCCTGGTGGAGCTTGAGGCCATTCCCTCTTGTCCTGTCCCCTGTCCCTTGGGAGAAGAGCCCAGCTCCCTCCTCTCTACAACCTCCCTTCAGGTAGTTGGAATCAAGAATCAAGTTGGAAGAGACCCACCGGATCATCGAGTCCAACCATTCCCCCAAGGACAGGCTGATACAATGAGGCTTGTTCAGCCTGGAGAAGAGAAGGCTCTGAGACCTTAGAATGACCTTCCAGTACTGGAAGGGGCTACAAGAAAGCTGGGGAGGGATTGTTCACAAAGGCTTGTGGAGATAGGATAAAGGAGAATGGCTTTAAATTGGAGAGGGGCAGATTTAGAGTAGACATAAGGGGCAATTTCTTCACTCTGAGGGTGAGGAGGTACAGGAACATGTTGCCCAGAGCAGTGGTGGCTTCCCCATCTCTGGAGGTGTTCAAGACCAGGTTAGATGGAGCCCCTGATCCAGTGGGAAGTGTCCCTGCCCACAGCAGCAGGGTTGGAACAGGCTGATCTTCAAGGTCCCTTCCAACCCAAACTGCTCTATGATCATCAGTGAAATCACACTGATTTACAAGAGCTGAAAATCCACCTTCCCCACAGCGGCCTTCCTGCTCCCGGGGAGCTGGAAGAACGAACCGGGGAAACGTCTAATTGCTGAGGGTTGACGATTAGCTGAACACATCTCGACAGGCACTTTCCTCTCCGCACCTAAAGCCAAAACAGCGCATAATTTACATGAAAATGTTATTCCGAAGAGGATTTCCAGCCATCTGTCCAATTTCCATCACAGAATATTCCTATCTCTAAATTACGCGGTTGCGGCGACATCAAGGGGCTCCGGCGTTAGGGTGACAAATGTGTACAGTAGGCAGGGACATAATTAGTCGTAGATAGTAAGACTTGCTGCTATTTGTATTGCTGGAAACTTGTCATCTTTAGATTAAGGTAATTTGCAAAAGGCAAATGCAACTGACCATGAGCCAGCAGTGTGCCCAGGTGGCCAAGAAGGCCAATGGCATCCTGGCTTGGATCAGAAATGGTGTGACTAGCAGGGCCAGGGAGGTGATTCTCCCTCTGGACTCAGCACTGGTGAGGCTGCTCCTTGAATCCTGTGTCCAGTTGTGGGCCCCTCAGCACAAGAAGGATGTTGAGGCTCTGGAGAGAGTCCAGAGAAGAGCAACAAAGCTGGGGAAGGGGCTGGAGAACAGGCCCTATGAGGAGCGGCTGAGAGAGCTGGGGGGGTTTATCCTGGAGAAGAGGAGGCTGAGAGGAGACCTCATTACTCTCTACAACTACCTGAAAGGAGGTTGTGGAGAGGAGGGAGCTGGGCTCTTCTCCCAAGGGACAGGGGACAGGACAAGAGGGAATGGTCTCAAGCTCCACCAGGGGAGATTTAGGCTGGAGATTAGGAGTAAGTTTTTCACAGAAAGGGTGATTGGGCATTGGAATAGGCTGCCCAGGGAGGTGGTTGATTCCCCTTCCCTGGAGGTGTTTAAGGCACAGGTAGATGAGGTGCTGAGGGACATGGTTTAGTGTTTGATAGGAATGGTTGGACTCGATCATCCGATGGGTCTTTTCCAACCTGGTTGTTCTATGATTCTATGAAACGTCACCGGCCGATGGGGCAAAGAAGAATAAAACAAGGAACCAACCCAGGAATTTCCAGGGACTGAAGACCTGCGGCTGTGTGCATATCCTTCCTTAAAGCTCCTAACCGTACTCCAGGGACTTGTGAAAGGGATTTTATTTTCCTGCTTCCCAATTAAGCGACATTTGATGGATCAGTCTAGGCACAGTCCCCAGTTTGTCCCATTAACCTGCTAAAGTGGTTTTGGAGACAGGTCACACCTCAGCTCCTTTTCATCCTACAAATGATAAACGTGGGGGTTTTATAGAAGCTGCTGGAGCTCATCCTGACACACACCGAGTCCCCTTCAGAGCGACTACGGGAGCTCTGGTTTGCAAAGCAACCAGATGAAAACAGAAGCAGCCTTTAAGTCCTCACAGAAACACAGAAATCGCATTTCATTTCCTCTTCTTTTTCCCCCAACGCAGCTTGAGATGGGCTGGAGGGTCAGGTAGGTTAAGAGGAAATTGGTCTCGGTATGCAGAGGTCAGCTATGATCCAGGAATGGGATTAGTCACAGGGGCAGCACTCCGAGAGATCTCTAACAGGCAGAAGGAAAATACCCTGAGGACACAGACCTTTGGCTTCACTCACCCTTCCTACAAAACAGCTGAAGAGACCAACAACTCCAAACAATAAAGCTCAACAACAAACCACCAGCAGCATCCTCCCCTTACCCTTCTAGCTCAACAACAAACCACCAGCAGCATCCTCCCCTCACCCTTCCAGCGGTTTAGGGCTGCGAAACGTGGGACTCTTAATTACTGGAGCAATAAGGATTTTATTTTTTATAGCGCGTTTTCAAACTGAAAGCGAAGCACTTCAAAGCCCACATGCTGCGTAAGTTCTCATTGAGAAGATTTGCACACCATAAACTGCAGGGAGGCCACTTCAGTGACGTTATCAAACCACGAGGCCTGCTCCTGCCCAGAAACCCAGCAACGACTCCAGCCATGTTCTGACCTGACATTTAGGCTATTAAAGCCTTCTCCTCTGCAAATATGAGGCAGACAGGTTTCTATGGAAACTTGGATGCATAGTTGAAGCGTGTTTGGCCAACAGGCTTTGCCCCTATCATGAAGGGGAAGAAATCTTCCTTTGTTCTGACGCTAACAGCAAATGCATATTGAGTTCTGGCTGCTGCCCCTCGCAAACGCCCTCTGGGTAGGTGACATACTTGACATGCTCTGAAGTATGTTTGTTGCCCTCCTAACAAAAGCCTGTGCTCACACACATCAGCTTGGTCAGCATGGAACCCCCAGAGGTGAGAAGCAGCTGAACTACCACACAAATCAACTTCGGAGTAGCCTAACAGGGCAACAGAATCATAGAATAATCAGGTTGGAAAAGACCCACCAGATCATCAAGTCCAACCATTCCCATCAATCACTAAACCATGACCCTCAGCACCTCGTTCACCTGTCCCTTAAACTCCTCCAGGGAAAGTGAATCAACTCCCTCCCTGGGCAGCCTATTCCAATGCCCAATCACCTTTTCTGTGAAAAATTTTTTCCTAATGTCGAGCATGACCCTCCCCTGGTGGAGCTTGAGGTCATTCCCTCTTGTCCTGTCCCCTGTCACTTGGGAGAAGAGCCCAGCTCCCTCCTCTCCACAACCTCCTCTCAGGTAGTTGCAGAGAGCAATGAGGTCTCCCCTCAGCCTTCTCTTCTCCAGGATAAACACCCCCAGCTCCCTCAGCTGCTCCTCTTCTTCTCCAGCCCCTTCCCCAGCTTCGTTGCTCTTCTCTAGACTCGCTCAGGACCCTCAACATCCTTCTTGTGCTGAGGGGCCCTCAACCCATCAGTAAACCATAAATAACAAGGTTTACTCCAACAGAGATTCTTTAGCGAGGAGTGGAAGGTGTGGGAACAGGGAGAGGACAGGATGAACAAATGGGCACACGCTTCATTTCAACAAGTAAGTGATGCATATTAGTGATTCATTAAGCATTTTCTGTTCACAATTAATCAAGGAGCCATGTAGGTCACTCGGCTTCTCCATCAAGCAGATCGGAAAAGTAGATTCATAAAACATGAGGCTGTCTACTCTGCATCAGGAACCCAAGAGCATTACCCCAGCCGCTTGGTTAATTGTGAGTGCAAGAACCCGGCTAACAGCGACCAGCAGGGCCCCAACTCACTCTCTCCCAGTGTCTTCTGAAGGAGGTCATGTTTGGCTTGGAGCTTCGTTATCAGGTTCCTGCCTTCCAGGTACTCCTTCATTTTCTGTGAAAGGCAGAGAAAACATCAAGATCATGAGCAGGCGATTTATTTCTTTGACTGCATCGGTAGGTGCTTGGATTCTGACATAATGATGAGGTATAAAATGACACCAAAGTCTGCGGTGCAAAAGATGAACCAAGTCGTAGAATCATAGAATCGCCAGGTTGGAAGAGACCCACCGGATCATTGAGTCCAACCATTCCTATCAAACACTAACCCATGGCCTTCAGCACCTCATCCACCCATCCCTTAAACACCTCCAGGGAAGGGGAATCAACCACCTCCCTGGGCAACCTCTGACACTGCCCAGTGACCCTTTCGGTGAAGAATTTTTTCCTGATGTCCAGTCTGACCCTCCCCTGATGGAGCTTGAGGCCATTCCCTCTCATCCTGTCTCCTGTCCCTTGGGAGAAGAGCCCAGCTCCCTCCTCTCCACAACCTCCTTTCAGGTAGTTGGAGAGAGCAATGAGGTCTCCCTTCAGCCTCCTCTTCTCCAGGATAAACACCCTCAGCTCTCTCAGCCGTTCCTCTTCTTCTCCAGCCCCTTCCCCAGCTTTGTTGCTCTTCTCTGGACTCGCATAATAAAAGCAGTCAAGGAAAGAGAATAAAAACCAAACACAAGCTGCAGGAGAACTTCTTGGGATTTCACTTCTGGCAGAGCAGAGCTGGAGTCAGAGTAAGGACAATCAGACCCAAAGCAGGAGAATCATCCTCCTGTCATGTCATTTCTGCATTATGAAGTTAAGAGGTGAAGGTCTGTCGTTAGGCAGAGACAGTGTTTTGTACCTTCCACCTCCTCAAGCTCCGCCAGGGGAGATTTAGGCTGGAGATTAGGAGGAGGTTTTTCACGGAAAGGGTCATTGGGCATTGGAATAGGCTGCCCAGGGAGGTGGTTGAGTCACCTTCCCTGGAGGTGTTTAAGGGACGGGTGGATGAGGTCTTGAGGGACTTGGTTTAGTGTTTGATAGGAATTGTTGGACTAGAAGATCCGACGGGTCCCTTCCAACCTGGTTGTTCTATGATTCTATGATTCATCCCCAGACAACTCTGACCCTCTCTCCCAGCCCAACCTCACAGCAGAGCTCATCCAGCTGCCTGGTAGCACACACAAGGCAGCAAAACTCAGCTTAGACTGTATCTTCCTGTCTCCTGGGAAAGGAGATTTTATGCTTTTGAAGCTCTAAAGAAAAACAGTTTCTGCCACCATCATGCATCCTTAACTGTCTCCGATCTGGAAAGCTCAGCAGTTTTCCTCCCCGCCCTCCCCGTCCCCCCCAGGACTTCAAACAAGGCATCGATTGAAGGAGGGGGCGAAGCAGACCCCCGCTCACCAGCGAGAGACCCAACGTGGGAACAGGGGCGCACTGACACCACCAGCACGACGCTGCTGCAGGGCTGATTAGCCAGGGAACTCCGCATAATGCTTCCCCGGGATTTAAGGATTTGCAAACAATAAATTTACATTTGTTTTTAAAGCCCTTGACAGAATGAGCGCTGTGCTGGGGTTGAATCTTTCTAGAAGGAAAAAATAACGTTTGAAAAAGGAAGTAAAATTATCCCCTTCTTTTAGAGGTGGAAAGAATGCAATCATTCACTCCCTGTTTCACTGGCAGGTAGGGAGGGCGGAGTGGCAGCTGCAGCAGCAGCAGATCTAGGTGCTGACAAGAAGCCTCCCCAGCTCGGATTCTGCTGGCTCAGGGAGCGGCAATGTAACCATGGCAGTAGCGGTACCCGCCTGCGGGGCACCCAGGAGACATCCCTGCATCCCAGCTCCCCAAAGTCACCGCAGCTTCCTCGCTTTAGCCACCTGCAGTAGCTCAGCGCTAAGCCCAAGCTTTTCATAGAATCATAGAATCACCAGGTTGGAAGAGACCCACCGCGTCATCGAGTCCAACCATCCCCATCAATCACTAACCCATGTCCCTCAGCACCTTGTCCACCTGTCCCTTAAACCCCTCCAGGGAAGGTGACACGAGGAACTTGAAGCTTCTATTCAGAATACAAATCTTCCTTCAAAGCCTTGACAACAGCGTGTGCGGCACCAGTGTGCAATGATAACGCCTCTAGTGGAAACGCAGCTCAGAGATGCTGCAGTCGGTCCTCCCCCAATCCAATTCCCATGCTGGCATCACCACCTTTCCCTAAAAGCTCTGCCTAGCGATGCAGGACGTGGAATTTCCAGCCTGGAATAGTCTTTCCAATTAATATCTTCACTTTGATCCCTGTTGCTCAGCATTTAGCATATCAGAAGGGGTTTTAAAATCTCGGCTCTGCACTGCACTTTGAGTCTCCCCTACACAAAGGAAGCCTCCGCCCATGCTGCTGCATCCTCTGGCTCAGCAACATTCATCTGAGCCTTCTCTCACACGCTGAAAAAGCTGCTCCTTGTAGTTTCACAGTCTGTAGAAAGGGTATTTATAAGCCTGGTCAGTAAGATCCATCAGAATCTGAGCAGGTTGGTTATAGAGCAATTTTGGGAGTAGCTTTGTTCTGCCAGCAGGACAGGGTAGATCACACCCCTGCTCATAGGATGCTTGGTGATTCTGCTGGGACCTCACTGATCTGCAGCAGGACACTAGCACAGGGAAAGAGAAAAACTCTCCATCCAAATAAAACTCTCCCTCCAAATGAAGCCCTGGCTTCAGCCTCCTGTGAACTCGCAGCAGCGCCTCTCTAGGGAGGGAATGCTTAGAAGAGCCACAAAGCTGGTGAAGGGGTTGGAGAACAGGCCCTATGAGGAGCGGCTGAGAGAGCTGGGGGTGTTTAGCCTAGAGAAGAGGAGGCTGAGAGGAGACCTCATTACTCTCTACAACTACCTGAAGGGAGGTTGTGGAGAGGAGGGAGCTGGGCTCTTCTCCCAAGGGACAGGGGACAGGACGAGAGGGAATGGCCTCAAGCTCCACCAGGGGAGATTTAGGCTGGAGATTACGAGGAAGTTTTTCACAGAAAGGGTCATTGGGCATTGGAATAGGCTGCCCTGGGAGGTGGTTGAGTCACCTTCCCTGGAGGTGTTTAAGGGACGGGTGGATTAGGTCTTGAGGGACTTGGTTTAGTGTTTGATAGGAATGTTTGGACTCGATGATCCGATGGGTCTCTTCCAACCTGGTTGTTCTATGATTCTATGGTTCTATGATTCTAAGTGCAGCAAAGGATGCACAAAGGAACGACAAAGTAAGCAGGATAAAGGGTATGATTTTCATCTTTTGAAATCATAGAATTACCAGGTTGGAAGAGACCCACCGGATCATCGAGTCCAACCATTCCTATCAAACACTAAACCACGTCCGATACTTTTAAAACAGAAACGAATCCAACAGTTTAACATAAACTGAATTTAGGAGAGAACCACACAGTCTGGTCTGAAATTCAATGCAAAAAAACCTCTTAGCATCTTGTAAAAATGCGACGACACAATTAGAAGCTTATGTGAGCTGAAATCGTAAGACGATAATAACAAGAAAGCTAAACATTCTTTTAGTTTGTGTTATGTTTGGAAACTGATATTTACAAGTCATTACGCTCCTTCTCTGACAAATCCTTTTTATGGAATTATGGAAAAAAAAAAAAAAGGACTTCCATAAGTCCTTTTTAAACGCAGAAGAAATCAGATTTCACACAATTTCTCCAGAGAGCAAGATTGCATCAACAAAGGTATCCCCATATATTTGTGAAGAATTGAAAGCAGTCGCTTTTCAAATCTAACACACGCTTGCTCTGCTTGTCCAAAATCAATTACAGAAGCATTTTGGTAAGACGATCGCCCTGTTTTGCGCTTGTCTTGCGAGGATAATTCTAAATGCATTATATGTGCTCCTACAGAAAATTAGCTCCTTACTGTGAAATAGAACTGCTCCGTCTCCTGCTGGTTGGCTCGGCGCTTGGCGATGCTCGGTTTGCTCATGAACGTTTCCGAGACGGTGGATTTGACGGACTCCATCGAGTTGCTGTACTGAAAGCAGTCGGAGACGTCAAAGTCCTCTATCGTGACTATATCCTGGATTGTCTGAAGCGTGGCCTCCATGGTCTTCTTCACCTGCCCAGCGAGAACAAGAGAACTTAAAAAAAAAAAAAAATCATAGAATCACAGAATCATCAGATTGGAAGAGACCCACTGGATCATCGAGTCAAACCATTCATAGAATCATAGAATCATAGAACAACCAGGTTGGAAGAGACCCATCGGATCGTCGAGTCCAACCATTCCTATCAAACACTAACCCATGTCCCTCAGCACCTCGTCTACCCAACCTTTAAACACCTCCAGGGAAGGTGAAACACCTCCAGGGAATGAAGACACATCACAAGACAAGAACAGAAGTTGGAACAACCCTGGAGCACTTCAGTGATAAACAGATGTTCCTGGTTTCACACCTTGTGTGCCATAACTTAGGTTTGCTTCTTAGTTGATATAAAAAAATAAAATAAAAGAGGGTGGCAGCACACAGAACCTGCCAGGAGAAGAAAAACATCTGCAATCTTCCAGGCTGGGATGAGGAAATGTGAAGAAATTTAACCTCAAAGCAAAGACTGCTGGAAAAAAAACCTTCTAGTTGTCTTCTATAACTACATCTACCTTATATCTATATAACTACATCTACCTTATATCTATATAACTACATCTACCTTAGATCTATATAACTACATCTACCTTAGATCTATATAACTACATCTACCTTAGATCTATATAACTACATCTACCTTAGATCTATATAACTACATCTACCTTAGATCTATATAACTACATCTACCTTAGATCTATATAACTACATCTACCTTATATCTATATAACTACATCTACTATATATACACCAGGCATCAAATAGAAGATATGAAAAATAGGACTTTGTTGCACTGTAAATTTTTACCGAAGGCCTGAATCAACTTCCTAGACACAAAGGAGAGGCAAATTTTGCCCCAGAAGTATTAAAATTGCTTGAACGCAGAAGTGCAGATGAGGTATTTTGACTTGTTCCCAAACAAACACCATCGATCCAGTCCCCTCGGCTTGGATCACTGATTCAACAGGAATTATTGCTTGAAGTTACGCAAACTCCGCCTTCACTTCAAAACATGAAATTCACCTTTTATTTTTGGCTACCTGAAGACAATTTGGGCAACCAGCTTAAGGATGGGAACAGAGATCATAGAATCATAGAACAACCAGGTTGGAAGGGACCCATCGGATCTTCTAGTCCAACCATTCATTGCGTTTGCGTGTTCCAAAGGCTCCTCTCCAGGCAGCCAGTTCTCCTGTGAAATCCCACACTAGCCTCATGCCAGCCTCAGTTGCCTTATTCTTGATTTTTACTTTGTAAAACAGGATCGCAGAGAACTAAATTTTTCCTTTATTAGTCCCCATTGAAAGTAGTAAAAAGGTGGTTGGTTGGCTCACCTCTTCGTTTTCAATCTTGAGCGTGGATAACCTGGACTGCAACTGCTGGCACCTCTGCACCAACTCGCTCTGGACAGGCTGCTGGGCACAGAGCTGGGACTCCTGGAAGAGACAGAGCATCACTTTAGAGGGCAAGGAAAAGACACCAGCGTGACCGAGAACACCGCAAGCGGTTCATTATATTATCATAAACAAACATTCTCTGAAGTGCTTAATTTTAAGTCTTTGTAGCTTTGGATTTCAACCTGTGGACAAAGCCAATTCTACCCATTTGCAGTTCACTTCCCAACAACGAACAAGAGAAACAACAGGAAGAACCAGAAAAAAAACCCTCATCTACTTCAGTAATATAAGTTTGTCATTAGTTTTGAATGTCTGAAGGTCCTTTGTCACAGCTATTAGGCTAGATATTAAGAAGAATTTCTTCACTATAAGAGTGGGGAGGCCCTGGACCTGGTTGCCCAGAGCAGGGGTGGCTGCCCCATCCCTGGAGGGGTTCCAGGCCAGGTTGGATGGGGCTTGGAGCCCCTGATCCAGTGGGAGGTGTCCCTGCCCGTGGCAGAGAATGGAACTGGATATTCTTTAAGGTCCCATCCAATCCAAACTATTCTATAATTCTTACTTGTTGCCCTTTCAAATCTCTAACTTTGGAGTCTGTGTCAGGGTGCAGAGGTTAACTGTCACTTGACTAGGAGGTTACAATACTGTTTCCTATCTACATTTACTACTAATTAAGCATTTTCATCTTCAGTAGCTTTGATCAAAAGTGACAGTCAATTGTATTCAAGTCCCTGTGCCATGAGCCTGTGCTTAACCTTCAAATCATCTCCCTTTTCATAGAATCATAGAACAACCAGGTTGGAAGAGACCCATCGGATCATCAAGTCCAACCATTCCTATCAAACACTAAAGCATGTCCCTCAGCACCTCGTCTACCCGTCCCTTAAACACCTCCAGGGAAGGTGAATCTACCACCTCCCCAGGGCAGCCTATTCCAATGCCCAATGACCCTCTGTGTGAAAAACTTCCTCCTAATCTCCAGCCTAAATCTCCCCTGGTGGAGCTTGAGGCCATTCCCTCTCGTCCTGTCCCCTGTCCCTTGGGAGAAGAGCCCAGCTCCCTCTTTTCCACAACCTCCTTTCAGGTAGTTGTAGAGAGTAATAAGGTCTCCCCTCAGCCTCCTCTTCTCCAGGATAAACACCCCCAGCTCTCTCAGACGCTCCTCATAGGGCCTGTTCTCCAGCCCCTTCACCAGCCTCATTGCTCTTCTCTGGACTCACTCCAGAGCCTCAACATCCTTCTTGTGCTGAGGGGCCCACAACTGAACACAGGATTCAAGGAGCGGCCTCACCAGTGCTGAGTACAGAGGGAGAATAACCTCCCTAGACCTGCTGGTCACACCCTTTCTGATCCAAGCCAGGATGCCATTGGCCTTCTTGGCCACCTGGGCACACTGCTCCAAGGCTCCTTCTTGCTTCCTAACAATAGAACCGAACAAAAGGTCTTCAATGGGTCTGAATCAAAACTGAGGGAAGAGGCGAAGCTGCAATTGTTCCCAGAGTTAGAGGAGGACCGTAAACTGACCATGTCACCCATATGCGGCTGAAACTCGAACTTCATGGGTGGACAGAAGACGTTGTTGTACATCTCCATCAGGCGCTGCTTATCGCTGTTGGCGTCCAGGTTCTCCACGGCGTTCTCGATGGCATCCAGACCCTCGTGCTTCGACTGCTCCAGGTTCAGCTCAGCCGACAAGAAGGTCCGGAGAGCTCTGTTGAGGCTAGCGTGGTACCCCAGGTCGCAGCACTGCTGGAAGAACACACACAGCTCTATATGAATAAGCAAAGAAATTCTGAAACGGAAAAAACGACGTTTCCAAAGCCAGAAATTATAAGTGGGGTGGATATTTTAGCATCTTCTGGGTACCAGAGCAGTCCCACATCTCTCATTGATCGTGGAGGCATCTTTACTAGGGCTCCAGAGTTGGTCCTAAAGAGAACTCTCAACCTATAACCCTTCGCAAACAGCAACATCATAATAATTAGTCACCCAGCCAAGTAAAGTTTAAAGCGATAAGAACACAAGGAGTTCTCGTGGAGTACTAGAGAGGTGATTTCATGCAGTTAAAACCCCAAAAAGTAACCTCAAA
Source organism: Coccyzus lansbergi (assembly GCA_033558105.1). NCBI lineage: Eukaryota > Metazoa > Chordata > Aves > Cuculiformes > Coccyzidae > Coccyzus > Coccyzus lansbergi. The sequence goes on along the minus strand of JAUMJK010000646.1, from coordinate 325,345 downwards.
GTGAATATGTCCAATACAGAATCATAGAATCACCAGGTTGGGAGAGACCCATCGGATCATCGAGTCCAACCATTCCTATCAAACACTAAAACATGTCCCTCAAGACCTCGTCCACCTGTCCCTTAAACCCCTCCAGGGAAGGTGACTCAAACCCCTCTGACAGTGCCCAATGACCCTTTCTGTGAAAAATTTTTTCCTGATGTTCAGCCTAAATCTCCCTTGGTGGAGCTTGAGGCCATTCCCTCTCGTCCAGTCCCTTGGGAGAAGAGCCCAGTCCTGTCCCAATGCCCAAGGTATGTTCAAATATCTCTTTAGATCCTAATCTCACCTTCAAGGGGACCGATTCCCACTGAAAGCACTCTAAAATCCTTAAATAAAACTATCCAAAGTGCGAGGGAAACAATAGATTAAAAACCACTCTGAGAAAGAAGGTTCGGATCACCCGCAAAGGTTAATCTGCATGAAAATTCTTCCACTCCAGACTCAGAAAAGTGCTTAATTCAGTGCACGTCAGGAAGGAAGAACACGACCTGCGCATCACAGGCAGAAAGCACGGAGTCATCCAAAGAGCACGCAGCCGTCGCTTGGGATGACTTCACTGCTGGGGTGAAACAGAAGAGCAAGAAAAAAAAAAAAAAACTTTCAAGCAGAAAGTGGTCGTGGTCAAGAATTTCCTGGCTGTTAACTGCCACTGAGATGATGTCACTGGAAGACAATCGAGCAGTTTCATCTCTGCAGCCAAGACTTAATGTTTCAGAAAGAATTAAAAAAAAGGAGCTGTTCATCAAGCTCACCAGAACCAGCCTGAGTTTTTCAGCCGTCGAATAAAGCGAGCGAGGAAGGAGCCCACCTTCTTGGAATGAGAAGCAAGATTACGTACGCTCGGAGAATATCCAAAAAGCAAGCAAAGCGACCATCTGCTTGATTGCTGCGCTGCTCCGTAAGCAGAATTCACATGAAATCTCCTCCTCGCCCATCATTTGGGGCTCATCACTCTCATTGTGTGCAAAAAAAAAAAAAAAAGAAGGAGGGGTGGAGGGAAAGAAGAGAGCAACTACTGGACCGATCGCTGCTTTCACAGAATTTCTGTCACCAAGAGCCGCTGGATGCCCGGCGCCTCTGCCAAGAAGCTGCAGCAGGTGGGGAGATTCATAAAAAAAAGAGCTGCAGTTGCTGATTGGGCTGGAGGCAGAGAATTAAAGGACATTACAGTCAATCAGAGGGAATAAAAACGCAGCCAAAACCCCCACAAAAGGCGCTTGATTGGGAATTTGCACGTGTGTGGAACGGCCTGTGCCTCAACAGCCGTGCAGAGCTACTGCTCTTCCGCACGAGCCTCACTGTGCAGACCTGTTGGGGGGACTGAATCACAGAATCATATGAGAATCATAGGATCACCAGGTTGGAAGAGACCCATCGGATCATCGAGTCCAACCAGTCCTATCAAACACTAAACCACGTCCAAGGCAAAGGGGACTGGATGTTGCACAGCCCCAAACACTAAGCGGCACAACTACACTAAAATGATGAAGGTTTTTAGCTTTATTTTATCGAAGCCGGTAGCACAAAACAATCCTCAGCCCATTTCCCGACTTTAACATCTTAATAAGTCCAACGTAGCCTGTTTATAAACGGATCGGTCCTGCTGTCCCTTGCTGGGTTATATAAATGTTTGATGGGATGGCTCTCCAAGGAAATCAATTTTTTATAAGAATTTAGTCATAACTCATTCAAATTCACTTCCCAACGTGACAAGCGATTAACCCTTCGGCAGCCAGCGTTTTCCAACAGGTCCAAGTAGAAGATACAAGGGGAAAGAGGGCTCTATTTTCATAGAATCATAAAACAACCAGGTTGGAAGAGACCCATCGGATCTTCGAGTCCAACCATTCCTATCAAACACTAAACCATGTCCCTCAGGACCTCATCTACCCGTGTCTTAAATTTTATAATGGAATTTCATAATATATATGGATAATAATATAATGGAAAATATAATGGAATATATAATAGAATTCCATTTTATAATGGAATTTACAGTTGGAAGGGAAAGCGTGAGATCCTGGAGTCTACAGCTATAGGACATCCATTCTTAGAAGAGAAAACTAGGTTTAAGCACTCACAGACGTTTTATGTCTCCTTAATTCTGTCCTAGTGACCCTCCCATAAGCCTGAGTTAACACAAGCTTCCCCATTACTGTAATGTTTCATCAGCATCAAAGAGCTGCCTCGGTCCCCAAAGCCAGGAAGTACAAACCTACTGAGCTCTGTCAGGAACAAGTCACTGCTCTTAAGTCACGATGAAGAATTAACCCTCTGCTATCCTTCCGCTGAGTGGGGAACACAATGTGTAGGATAAACACAAGTTCGATGCCATTTGGCCTAACGCAACCTGCTTGTAAGTAACTCTGAAGAACGTTTTTATATTGTATTTCAAAATTCAAGATGATCGACTTGCTGGATCAAGGGAAAGAATTAAGACCCAGCTTAAAAATCACTTTTTTGTTTAAGTTAGATGCTTCAGATAACAATCGCTGGTTATAATTGTTAATTTTCAATCCCTCTGGATCAAAGGCATTAGTAAATCTATATGAACAATGAGATAACTGAATTCTGCTTCCTGTGCTCCCAGGCAAGTCCCATATTTTCTCTTCTAAAAACACAGCAGAAAATACTTTTCTTTTAAAGATCGTGAGAACTTGTAATGTGGTGTTAAACTGAGTGCTGCAAGGAACACAAGGGGGTTAAGATGGGTGTGGGCGGCTCCTCTCTAGGAACTGTGAAACATGCACGTCCTGCACAAGCCTGACTCTTGTCTTGCACCACTGCCCAACACAACTCGGAGAGGGCTGAGACTGACTAGTTGGAGAAGCGCTGCCGCCTTCAAGGCTGGAGAACCTCAGGCTGTCAATGTACTGCTTAAAAGATCTCAGGCTTGTGCTTATAAAGTCATAAAATCACGGGATGGATTGGGTTGGAAGGGACCTTAAAGCCCATCCAGTTCCACCCATGGGCAGGGACACCATGGAAGGTCTAAAAGCAAGGGAGGTTCATCCCTCTTGTGAGATACACTAGAGAAAGCATTAACCTCGAGATACACAGAATTTTTCAAAACAAGTTAAAAGCAGCTTTAGAAAACACTTCTGTCTTCAGTTCCTTTTACGAACTGGGAAAATTTCTACAGTTAACATTCCCTTTCGAAAAAAATCTGCTTCAGAGCTCTAATCTTGCAGGTTTGCTTAAAATAGTAAATAGAAAATGTCAAGCAACAGTGTGATACTGAAGTTGAGCTCCGTTTCAACTAAGCAACTCCTCCTTCTACGCGTTTCAAAGCCAACTTTCCTGCGCAAGCTTCAATCTGCGCAACAAACTCCGAGTTATCCATCTAAGAACAGCTCATTTAACAGCTTAACGACCAATTAGCGTGCCCGCTGGTACCCTACAAGGTGCCCGGACAAGACCATCGGTCCACAGTCCTGCAGAGGTTTCCAGTTGTGGTGGTAAATAAGATGCTGGAGAGACCCACGCGAGGGTTAATGACAATGATATTCATTGCTTAGCACTCAAGCAGTAGCACTTACATCAATAAGATCAGACAGGTCATGGATGTAATACTTGAACACGGATGCATTGGTGGCTTCCAGGGCCAGCAGGTACTCGTTCCTCGCCTTAATAGCCTTCAGTCGATTTTCTGTGTACTTGGCTTGGCGCTAAAAGAGAACACAAAAAAAACCAGAATGCTTTTTAAAAAAAGAGGAAAAGCAGGAGTGGCAGCGTTCTTAGTAACGGCAGAGAACACTGCGCAAATCTCGCTCTGCTCACTGTTCATCTGGACTCAGGTTTTATCGAAAGTCATAGAATCATAGAACAACCAGGTTGGAAGAGACCCATCAGATCATCGAGTCCAACCATTCCCATCAAACATTAAACCATATCCCTCAGGACCTCATCCACCCGTCCCTTAAACACCTCCAGGGAAGCGGAATCAACCACCTCCCTGGGCAGCCTATTCCAATGCCCAATCACCCTCCGTGTGAAAAACTTCCTCCTAGTCTCCAGCCTAAATCTCCCCTGGTGGAGTTTGAGGCCATTCCCTCTTGCCCTGTCCCCTGTCCCTTGGGAGAAGAGCCCAGCTCCCTCCTCTCCACAACCTCCTTTCAGGTAGTTGGAGAGAATAATGAGGTCTCCTCTCAGCCTCCTCTTCTCTAGGCTAAACACCCCCAGCTCTCTCAGCCACTCCTCGTAGGTTCTGTTCTCCAGCCCCTTCACCAGCCTTGTCGCTCTTCTCTGGACTCTCTCCAGAGCCTCAACATCCTTCTTGTGCTGCTGGGCCCACAACTGAACACAGTATTCAAGGAGCGGCCTCACCAGTGCTGAGTACAGAGGGAGAATCACCTCCCTGGACCTGCTGTACAAGTACCTTCTCCTTCATTTTCTCTATTTTTTTAACCGAGCTCCGGCGAACGTGTTTTTCTTCAAACTTGACGTTGGAAGTTGAGTCAGGGGAGCGCGGCGTCTGCTTGTCCTCTTGTTTCACCGACTTCCCAATCTGCTTCTCCTCCTGCTTCTCCGCCTCTTTCAGTTTGCTCTGAGCGCTGATGCTGTCAGCGTTGTACATGTGGTAGGTCTTCATCACCTGCAGAAAAACAACGTGAGAGTGAGAGCGCATCACAGTTCATCCTGCTGAGCAAGAAATGGGTTTACCCAACCCACAAACAAGGTGTAGAGATGATTTATCCTATCTGGTGTATAGATGTTTTGTCTGATCTACATGACCAAGTCCATTTGTGTGTCTGGAAAACTCACAGTCTAGAAGAGAAGAAAAATTCTAGGAAAGAAGTCACATCCCCGGAGGTGTTCGAAACACTGTGTGGCCACTTGGGGACACGGTTTAGTAGGCACAGTGCTGCTGATCTGATGATTGAACTGGATGAGTTTGGAGGTCTTTTCCAGTCTTAATGATTCTTTGATTCTGAGCTGGAACACTTTTCTTTCTTGATTTGGCCAATACGCTCTCCAAAACTGTTATGTTTCTTTAAATCATTTCATGACAAGCAACTCCCATACAGGGACAGGCTGAGAGAGTTGGGGTTGTTCAGCCTGGAGAAGAGAAGGCTCCAAGGAGACCTTAGAGCAGCTTCCATTGCACGAAGGGGCTACAGGAAAGCTGGGGAGGGGCTGGTGACAAAGATTTGGGGTGAGATGATGAAGGGCAATGGGGATAAACTGGAGAGGGGAAGATTTAGACTGAACATAAGGAAGAATTTCTTCACAATGAGAGCGAGGAGACACTGGAACAGGTTGCCCAGAGCAGGGGTGGCTGCCCCATCCCTGGAGGGGTTCCAGGCCAGGTTGGATGGGGCTTTGAGCCCCTGAGCCAGTGGGAGGTGTCCCAGCCCATGGCCAGAGTGGAACTGGATGATCTTTAAGGTCCCTTCCAACCCAAACTATTCTACGCTAACTGTTGTCCATCGTGTTTATATTAGATGCAAGACATGGTGCTAACTAAGGAACCTCATCTGGTCGGTGACCAGCAAGTCTGATCTGGTTGCTAGTTGTGAGTTAAGAAATATCTAAGCCAGCAAAATCATAGAATCATAGAATCACCAGGTTGGAAGAGACCCACCAGATCATCGAGTCCAACCATTCCCATCAATCACTAAACCATGTCCCTCAGCACCTCATCCACCCGTCCCTTAAACCTCTCCAGGGAAGGTGAATCAACCACCTCCCTTGCACAGTCTGTTCCAATGCCCAATGACCCTTTCTGTGAAAAACCTCCTCCTAATCTCCAGCCTAAATCTCCCCTGGTGGAGCTTGAGGCCATTCCCTCTTGTCCTGTCCCCTGTCCCTTGGGAGAAGAGCCCAGCTCCCTCCTCTCCACAACCTCCTTTCAGGTACTTGCAGAGAGCAATGAGGTCTCCCCTCAGCCTCCTCTTCTCCAGGATAAACACCCCCAGCTCTCTCAGCCGCTCCTCATAGGGCCTGATCTCATATCTCAAAACCCCCCAACAGAAGATGCATGAATGAAAGCTCAGCTCTCAAAACACATCTAAAAAAAAAAAAAAAAATCAAAGTGGATTATTTTGCAGCTGTTTCTTTGTTTAACTTTGGCACGCGCCTTCTGGTGGAATCCAATAAAGGAGTTATAAACCCCCAAACAAGACAGAGGCTAAATCCAGCCTCCTGACTATTCAAAGAAAATTAGACGCCAGCGTTCGGAAATGATCGCTTTTCATCAGCAGGTAAGGTTGCTGAAGGGAAGCCTTTCAGTCTTTCATCTGGATGAATCAGTCCTTTAAACATCAGAGGTCTCGGGGAACTATATGCAAACCAAGAGTCTGAACCTTGACAGCTGCGAAAGCAACCTGGATTTGCTTAAATAAAATCTGATATCTGAAAGTACTTCTGTTCACCTTAGGTAATAAAAATATTAATTAAAGAGTGTGGGTTTTTTTGCTCAGAGAGACCTGGACCTTGTGCTATACAAACAATATTTTATAGCACATTATTTTATAAGTAAGTATAGATAAATATCCCCCAAAGTCAGAAAAAAAAATCCATTTGCCTCATAGGATATTCATAGAATCATAGAATCACCAGGTTGGAAGAAACCCATCGGACCATCGAGTCCAACCTTTCCTATCACGTCCAGTTTTGTGTTAAGGAAACAGAACCAAAAAAAAAAAACCAAAGGACATAAAATATAAATAAGCTTTTTTTTTTTTTTTTTAATCCAAGCAACTCAATTCACATCCCAAAGTGAGCATTACCATGATATAATTTTGACAGAGGCCAAAAAGATGCAGAGTTGCATAAAGACAACCCAACAGCATCGTTGTAGCATTAATCCAGTCCTTGCTTGCAAATTGTTGGATTTATTTTGATGGGAATGGTTGGACTCAATGATCCGGTGGGTCTCTTCCAACCTAGTGATTCTATGATTTCAGATAAAAAGTCATTTATATCTATTTCACCTTAATATTAACTACCACAACATAATTTGACGTAAGTGGGATGCGTCCTCTCTCCTGATGCAGTGTTTGGCAAAGGTTCCCAGATACAAAGAGTCGCTGGATTTAAAGATGAAAGCGAATGTGATCACAGCCAGGATTCGAGAGAGACTTTCTGAATAATTTACGCACACACTTTCAGCTCCTGCATATGCTCAGACTGTAAAGCAGGCGTTTATAATAATGGATGCAAAGCAGTTCCCGTTCGCCTATCACTGCAAGTGGAACTGGCAGAGAGCAAGGGAAGCAGAAAGAGAAATCACCATGTTAATGATTTCATGGGGCTGACAGCGCCGCACTGGCAGCCACAAGCTCTGCCTGCCCCACGTCTGGGAGAGAACAGCACAGGACAAAATCACAGAATCACCAGATTGGAAGAGACCCACCGGATCATCGAGTCCAACCATTCCCATCAATCACTAACCCATGTCCCTCAGCACCTCGTCCACCTGTCCCTTAAACCCCTCCAGGGAAGATGAATCAACCCCCTCCCTGGGCACCCCCTCCCACTGCCCAATGACCCTTTCTGTGAAAAATTTTTTCCTGATGCCAAGCCTGACCCTCCCCTGGTGGAGCTTGAGGCCATTCCCTCTTGTCCTGTCCCCTGTCCCTTGGGAGAAGAGCCCAGCTCCCTCCTCTCCACAACCTCCTTTCAGGGAGTTGCAGAGAGCAATGAGGTCTCCCCTCAGCCTCCTCTTCTCTAGGATAAACAGCCCCAGCTCTTTCAGCTGCTCCTCTTGTTCTCCGGCCCCTTCCCCACCTTCGTCGCTCTTCTCTGCACTCGCTCCAGAGCCTCAACATCCTTCTTGTGCTGAGGGGCCCACGACTGAACACAGGATTCCAGGAGCGGTCTCACCAGTGCTGAGTCCAGAGGGAGAATCACCTCCCTGGCCCTGCTGGTGACACCATTTCTGATCCATGCCAAGATGCCATTGGCCTTCTTGGCCACCTGGGCCACTGCTGGCTCATGGTCAGTCGCTCTCACCAACACCCACAGGTCCTTCTCCTCCAGGGAGATTCCAGACAGGCCCCTCCTAATCTGGAGCTGCTCAGGGATGTTGTGCCCTTAGTGCAGGACCCAGCGCTTGGCCTTGTTAAACCTACAGGTGATACCAATCCCCTCTACTTTATCTGTGTAGGAAAAACCAGAGGCTTTGCTCATTTTCCTGGACATCCACTTTGCCTGAAAGTAGGCAGCACACCAATCCTTCCAATACCTGCACCTCTGGTTTGCTGAGCACTTCCTAAAAGTTCCAGTAAAAGCAATCCCACCAGGGGTTAAACTGAGTCCAGCAAGAAATTCCTTTTCATGTGATCAGCACCGGTGGCTTTTTCTAAGAAAAGAGATTTTCTCATGAAGGGACAGTTAAAAATTCCGCAGCAGAAGGGATGAATAAATGGATTTCAAGTTCTTAGCGCTGACATTAAAAAAAAAAAGGTAATATTCTGCATCGCTTTATCAAAGGTTGAGCTCTGGAAGGCCTTCCAGAGACAGAAAAATGGTCAGGACTCGGTATTTGGCTCGATGATTTGTCAGAGATGCAGCGATGACGACACACGGCTACACAAGCTCCAAGAAGCAGCCACCAGCTCAGCTCCTGAGCCATGGGAACTTGGATTAGGAATAAATATCCGTTCCTAAAAGTCTGTGTTTAGAGACAGATCTACATCCTTCCCTAGGATCCCATCCAAGTACATGACTCAGAAGTTGAATCAGACTGTGCCCTCAAAATAAGAACCATTTCTCGAGCAGGCAGAGCCGGTGATGGGCACTGCTGCATTCACAAAGCCACCTTCACAGCCAAGGGTGAACCGTCTGCCTTTGCCTTGCGCTCGTGTCCCTGACTTTGCTCAGATTATCATAAATCAAGGCTGCGCTAACAACTACAGCACCAGAACATCGAACCACAGGTCAGCTTCGAAGCGCCTCCAGCTTCCACCCTCCTCCTGCTCATCATCGAGGAGCATAAACTCTCTGTGCCTGTAGAAAACACTCAACGCGAAACGCTGATGAAGAAAAGAAGGAAAATCATAAATGAGCCTCTCACCTCTTCAAAGCCACTGCAGCAGCAGGAATTATAGAACAACCAGGTTGGAAGTGACCCATCGCATCATCGAGTCCAACCATTCCTATCAAACACTAAACCAAGTCCCTCAAAACCTCATCCACCTGTGCCTTAAACCCCTCCAGGGAAGGGGAATCAACCACCTCCCTGTAAGCGAATGTAAGTGCATAATGAATTAATACTCTTTTCCTACCCCTGAGCTCCCTTTTTCACCAGAAAGATCAGTCCAAACACCAGGCTTTGATGCCCTAATGAAACAATTCATAGAATCATAGAGTCACCAGGTTGGAAGAGACCCACCGGATCATCGAGTCCAACCATTCCCACCAATCTCTAAACCATGCCCCTCAGTTCCCTTCTATATATCACGTTGATAAAGGAAATTTCCAGGAATCCCCTCATAGTCCAGCCTCAACACCGGATTTCATCGCAAGGTTGATGCACCAGAGCTTGAGCAACAGCCTTGGATCATTCAAAATCCCAAAGGAAAGAACACATACCTCGTTGTAATGACCCAACGTATTGTTAGGAAGGGTGAAAGAAAAGACATCTTGAGCAAGAAAGCCATGTCTAGGTTCCGCTTTTTAAAGAGAACTAGCTTGCTAACAGCTGCAGAAAGCAAAAATGAAATCAAACAACAGGCTTTTCCATTGACCTCTGCGCAGGGAAAAATCCCCAAGCAGCTCACGAGCTTTTATGAACACAATCCTTCTCCTTCCCGAGACAGTCCCTACTTCCTGGTGTCTCCAATGGATTTACAGAGAAGCAGAAAGCGCAGACGGAAAACTATTTCTATTAAGAGAGTTGTTTCACTGGAAGAGTGGAGGAACAAATAAACACCCCAGAAGCTGTATGCTCAGACCACACAAAACCACAGCCTGAAGATTTTTAGTGCATTTGGAGTTAACTGTAACCTCTCTCACTCTTTCTCAACCCAAGGCTGCAGCTAGCAGGCAGGTGTGTGCTAAGGTGAGTCCTCTGAGAAGCAGAATCAGCACTTACAGAGCTGAAACAATACAGGGATCGAGTGAAAATGAAGATTTACGGTGCTCTATAGACTGGCAAACACGAGCTGCCTCCCAGTGCAACGGCTGCAGCCATTTATCAGCCTTGGTACTTAGTCCCTGCTGTAAAAACAGGCTGGGAGCAGTCGAAGACTTTTTTTCCTTCTTGCCTGAAAAGACGCCAAGAGGTAGGTTTGATTTACCGTGTACAGTTCATTCAAGACCTTCATCAAGTCTTCCTGGAGCTGCAATCCCACTTCCTTGCTCTGCAAGAGAACAGAGAAATGAAAGTTAATTGGGGAAGATGGTGAAAAGGCGGAGGAAGAGCACATCCAAATAACTTGGGCTCAATCAAGGACTGCTGCTAATGCCAGCAAATCCAATAACCCTTCAGCTCGGAGCCATTCATGGGCACACTGCACAAACAGGATTAATAAAGTTGAATGTCATACACACACACAGAGAAAAGCCTTGCGGAGTGAAGGCAGGGAAACTTCGACACAGCCTGAAAACATAGAATCACAGAACAACCAGGTTGGAAGGGACCCATCGGATCATCGAGTCCAACCATAAAACATAGATAAAACACAGATATTTGCCCATTTTAGCAGGATCAGGCAAGACTGATCGAGGCAACCTTGGTATGGAAGCTGGAGAAACGCAGGAATAAACTTCTTTTATTGAACGTAGAAGCACTGATCGGTTTGGAAGGGTCTCCTCAGAGCCTTCTCTTCTCCAGTCTGAACAACCCCAACTCTCTCAGCCTGTCCTTGTAGTATATAAATATATTTACTCCTTTAAACAACCTGCGGCCAGTGCTTCCACATCCCTGTTGGACACAACTACCGCCCGGAGAGCTGATGCCAGCAAACATCTGGCTTGAGCTACGAGCACAGGAACAGATAAACTTCTCCTTGTAGCCTTCTCTTCTCCAGTCTGAACAACCCCAACTCTCTCAGCCTTTCCTTGTAATATATAAATATATTTACTCCTTTAAACTCCCTGCGGCCAGCGCTTCCACATCCCTGTTGGACACAATTACCGTCCGGAGAGCTGATGCCAGCAAACATCTGGCTTGAGCTACGAGCACAGGAACAGATAAACTACTGGTTTTCTAATAAATACACTGAACACCCAGCCGTGTGCATCCATAATTACCAATAGATGGCATTTTGTATGCAAAACCCTCTCTGAAAAGGCCTTGCTGCATATAAAGAAGGGTGAAGCGAATGTCTACCTTAATGAGTTCAATGGTACCATTAATCTTCACGTCATTAGAGACATGATTTCATGCTCAAGCTGTCACTGCCTGCATTCTGAGGAGCCTCCCTGAGAAAAGCCGAGAAAGTCACACCCATCAGGCATTCCTAACCTGGTTGTTCTATGATTCTATGATTTGCTGACATATCTACCAACCTGACCAACCTTCCAAGCTGGTTGTTCTATGATTTGCTGACACACCTACCAAGCAGCGTGGAGGGGCAGCCACACACTCCAGCCTTAGAATTATAGAATCACCAGATTGGAAGAGACCCACCGGATCATCGAGTCCAACCATTGCTATCCAACACAGATATCAAGCTCAAGCCTTGCCACCTCCAGCTCACACAAACCTTAACAAATCCCTTTTTTTTTTTCCTGTAGCAGGAGGATGACACAACCAAGACAAATCTCAGCATTTGCAACGCAATTTCCATCTTTCAGCCTACAGTCGCTGGAAGAGATGAAAGCCAATGGTTAGAGTTAGACCCAAACAGATGTTTCGCCTCTTTGCTGGTGGAGGTTCCAAGAAGTAACGGTCTGACTGTTAGGCTGCTCATCCCAACAGGCTGCTGAAATGATTTTCATAGAATCATAGAACAACCAGGTTGGAAGAGACCCATCGGATCATCGAGTCCAACCATTCCCATCAATCACTAACCCATGTCCTTTATCACCTCGTCCACCCATCCCTTAAACCCCTCCAGGGAAGGTGACTCAACCACCTCCCTGGGCAGCCTCTGCCACTGCCCAATGACCTTCTCTGTGAAAAATTTTTTCCTAATGCCTGACCCTTCCCTGGTGGAGCTTGAGGCCATTCCCTCTCGTCCTGTCCCCTGTCCCTTGGGAGAAGAGCCCAGCTCCCTCCTCGCTCATTGAATCATAGAACAACCAGGTTGGAAGAGACCCATCGGATCATCGAGTCCAACCATAAACCCCCTTATCAGTTAAAAAGCAAAAAGTTTATATGATTTAATGCTAAATGATCCCTTTGGGAGTGCTGTTCAGAGCAGTTGCGCTCAGTTCACTGTGCTTCTGGGATGACAGACGTTTTATTCCGTTGATGAACACTGCGACTGCTCAGAGCAGCCTGGTACCCTGCTGCCAGCAGCACAATGTGATGCACGAGCAGGAGCATCCAAGGTCAGGTCCTTCACCTTTTCACACATTTCATAGAATCATAGAACAACCAGGTTGGAAGGGACCCATCAGATCATCGAGTCCAACCATTCCTATACATTTGAATTCTGGGATCCTAAATCTGCTCCCCAGGTGCCCAGATGTGCCTCTGAGGGAAAAAAAAAGAGTCTACACAATCGCTCACAAAAAGGAGTATCTGACCTTTTCTGAGGAGTCGTGAATGTAAAGACAAGAAAAAAGTCAGTGACATCCGAACTCCTGGAAACAACACCTCCAGCTTTCCATCTCATTTAGTGTTTTAGTGTATTTAGTGTTTTCCATCTCATCTAGTGTTTTTTAGTGTTATCTCATTTAGTGTTTGATAGGAATGGTTGGACTCGATGATCCGATGGGTCTCTTCCAACCTGTTTGTTCTATGATTCTATCTCTGAAAGCACAGAACGAGCTGAAGCTGCTGCTTCTCCTCTCGCCACAGCGACACGGCTTGCAAAGCGTTTCTGACTGCGCCTTTTGCTTCAACGGTGGAGACGATGAATGGAAGTGACTGGCTGGATCTGTTCTCCACGCCCCGAGCACTGAACTTCTCGCACTGAAGGAGCTTTTTGGCATTACGTTTGGCTGTGCTGCTTAAACTGCCCGGCCTGGCCCCATCATCTGCCTCTCACCCTGCTCTTTTCAGCCCATTTGCTTATTCCGTGCATAAAATTGCTCCTTCACTGCACAAACTGCTGAAGCATCAATTAGGCGAAAGAGATTAAAAATGAATATTTTCATGCATATTCAGGCTGGAGAAGAAAAGGAGAAGTGCAAGCGCCAAATTGTCAAAACACAAAACTCTTTTGTGCTTCCAAATGAGCTCTCAAGAAAGAGACCGTCGGATTGCTGGACTGGAAAAAAACTTACATTAAGATGAAGGTAAGATAGATCCTAAGTGTCATGAAAACAGGAGCTGTGCAACGAACATCGTTAATTTAATGCTGCTCTCGGCACTGATGCCACAGAAAAAAAGGTTTAGAAGAAAAACATTGAGCTACTTGAGCCTGATAAATGAAGAGAAATTGGAAAAATCAGAATGGTTCATTTGGGAAAGTAAAAAAAAAAAAGAAAAGTCATAGATCTCAGCAAAAGAATTGTTGCTCGAGCGTGATGGACCTGGTGCACAGAGGCCTGCTCGTGAGTTCAAAAGTGCATCTGGATTAAAAGCTGTTGATGTTAACCGTTGCCACACAGGCACAGGAGATCATAGAATCATAGAACAACCAGGTTGGAAGAGACCCACTGGATCATCGAGTCCAACCATTCCTATCAAGCATTAAACCATGTCCCTCAGATTCCGAGATCACATCAGAATGGGGTGTGAAACGATGGATGAAACACACACCAAGGTAAAATACGTCATCTCCTGCAGTTGTAAATGTCTCCAGGTATCAATTCCTACTTGAACATCAAATCCTCTATCATGTTTACCGAAGGCAGAGTTTAGAATGATTCGCTTTGTAAACAATCTTTTGGGTAAAGCAATGAATAAAAGCAAAAGAAACTGTGATAAATGTGATGATCACCTATTTCTGGCTGTACCTGCAACTCCAGTTTATCTGCACATCCCCTAAAAAGCCTGAGGAAGAGCAGCGCAATCTCATCCTTCATCCCTGGAGGTGTTCAAGGTCAGGTTGGATGGGCCTTAGGTATCCTGATCCAGTGGGATGTCCCTGCTCATGGCAGGGGGGTTGGAACTAGATGATCTTTAAGGTCCCTTCCAAGCCAAATATTCTACGATTCCACGATTCTAACTGGCTCCAACGATGAACTGAGCGGGGGTGTCCCCACAAAACTTGTCTCCTCCTTATCCCACCAGGGCTAAACACTCATCCTCTTGCTCTGGATGATTATCTAGCTCACTATGCACCATCTCGACACAAGGAAAAAAATCTCGACATAAGGAAAAAACTCTTCACGGAAAGGGTCAGTAGGCACTGGAACAGGTTGAGTCGCCTTCCCTGGAGGTGTTTAAGGTGTGAGTGGATGAGGTGCTGAGGAACATGGTTTAGAGATAGGTTGGAATGGTTGGACTCGATGATCCAGTGGGTCTCTTCCAACCTGGTGATTCTATGATTCTATGATCAACACCCCAGGAAGAAGGTGTGGAACCACGAAACACCAGAGGCTGGGGAAGGGGAGAACACAGCCAACACCACCTCACCTGGGCTGAGCAAAAGCCAAACACAGGCTCCCTTTTCTCTGCAAATGAAGAAAACGAGAGAGAACGAGGAGGTTATTTTATCTAGATGACAACAGCAGCTCTCGCCCAGGGGTGCTAACTGCAAGCTCAGTATTTTCTCGCAAGCTGCCTTTCTCCAGGCTTTTCTTCAGGTCAAAAGAGTAAGGAAGGTGCCCAACGCGTGCGTGCACACGCATCCACACCCGGGCTCACACACGCACACACACACCCCTCTTTGTTCCAGCACCAAGAGCAGAGCTGTAGGTTGCTGCCACCCCTCGCTGGAACATAAATTCCCAGCAGGCCGTGCCAGCTTCTCAACGGCCTCTTTGTTCCAAGCCCTCCTCCCCTCCAACTCCCCTCTAATTTAATCAAGATGTTTTTGGGATCTACTGCAGCTCTCGCTCAGCTGTTCCGCATTCCAGCAGACATTAACGACTTCAGCTTCAAAATATTTAGGGGGGGGGATAATAAATCCGAGAGCTAAGGAATGCTGTCAACATTTTATGCCCCGAATCTCAAGATGCAGCAACGCGGTTCCAAATCTGATAGAGAGACGGTGCCGCTTCAAAACAAACACGCCATGAAGTTCACGAGATGCTTTCTGGCTAAGCTCAACAGCAGCAAGGACACGCTCAGAAACCACTGGCGGGTGAAGGCGTAACGCACTGAGATAAGCGATTTTAGCTCATACACTGCCTGAAATTCTGTCAGGCAGTGACAGGGCTGGAACTGGAACCCAAATCTACCGATTCCAAAAAACCCCACACTCGAGCAGGATCCTTTCTCTACATCTTTTTAAAAGGAGTAATTAGATGTACATGGCTGGGAAGCAAACATTAACTGCCCTCATGGTTTTGGAATCATAGAATCATAGAACAACCAGGGTGGAAGGGACCCATCGGATCTTCTAGTCCAACCATTCCTATCAGACACTAAACCAAGTCCCTCAAGACCTCATCCACCTGTGCCTTAAACACCTCCAGGGAAGGGGAATCAACCACCTCCCTGGGCAGCCTAGTCCAATGTCCAGTGACCCTCTGTGTGAAAAACTTCCTCCTAATCTCCAGCCTAAATCTCCCCTGGTGGAGCTTGAGGCCATTCCCTCTTGTCCTGTCCCCTCTCCCTTGGGAGAAGAGCCCAGCTCCCTCCTCTCTACAACCTCCCTTCAGGTAGTTGTAGAGAGTAATGAGATCTCCTCTCAGTCTCCTCTTCTCCAGGATAAACAACCCCAGCTCTCTCAGCCATTCCTCATAGGGCCTGTTCTCCAGTGGAGCTGGGAGACAAGTGGATTGAGTTCCCACTGAGATCTGAGACGGCATTTATAGATGCACAAAATCTTTTTTATTCCTGCTTAAATCAAGATCATAGAATCATAGAATGATATGGGTTGGAAAGGGTCTTAAAGCCCATCCAGTCCCACCCCTGCCAGGGGCAGGGACATCTCCCATGGGATAAGGGGCTCCAAACCCCATCCAACCTGCCCTTGAACCCCTCCAGGGGTGGGGCAGCCACCACTGCTCTGGGCAACCTGATCCATCCAATCCATTTGTTATCAAAATAATTCTTATCACCTAAGCCTGTAGCTCACCTGAATCTTATTACAAGTTTCTCCCACAACATTTATGAAGAAAGCACTCGGCCATCATCGCACAGGCTTCTTCTACAACTTCAAACTCTCCAGAATTTAAAGAGAAGCCAGAGAAACAAAACTATGTCACACGCTGCACACGCATATTTGGGCTGACAGATCATCAGTTCCCAGTTTCGTAATCTGTTATCCACTGGTCATATTGAAATCACAGACGTATTATCTAGTTTTCTCCACCATTTTGCTAGTGATTTGTTTCACCACTATGTCAGTAATAAGGAATTTTCCTCATTACAGCAGAATATTGTACTCCAGAACAGCCAATCCTACATGAAACCACGTCACACCACTGCCTCCCACACTCCAGGCTGGAAGACTTGCTTCCCAACAACCCTCACTCCCATTTTCTCCTCTATTTTTTTTTTTTTTGTGCATAATTCTGTGCTGATGCTATTGAATCTCGGGCTTGGGGCACTCAGTTACAACGAACCAAGTAACTTTATGACTTTATGGGTGGACGAGGTGCTGAGGGACATGGTTTGGTGTTTGATGGGAAATGGTTGGACTCGATGATCCGGTGGGTCTATTCCAACCTGGTGATTCTACTTTATTTTATTTATTTTATGACCAGCTACGCTCACCCTTGCCGATGAGCTGTGCGTGAAACAAGCTTCAGAAAGTGGCAGGACCAAGCGGTGAGATCCTGTAAAATCCTGGAAGCAACCTTCTGTAATTCTGCTCACAGTTTTAATGCAGTGCAGGGTGGCTTTGCACTGCCGACCTCCCCCCGTCCCTTTTTTCCAAGGGCTGTGATTTATCTCTAGGTGAGAGCGGCTGGAAGGATCAGAGGGATGACCTGGAGCACAGAAGCAGCGTTACCTTCCTCCTGGTTGACCTGAATCTGCGCCGCAGCGAAACAAAGACTGGGGCAGCATAATCATACAGGTAATTTGAAACAAAACACAGCAACAGGCTACTTTCCCACACATAAAAGGGGCCGAAGCAGCGGATTCTTTGCCAATGTATATGCAGCAGTGACATTTTAGCCCAGAACCTATGTAGTACAATCATTCCAGCTGCAGCTTTGGTGTTCAGCATATCCCCAGGGCAACAGGCTCCGATTCTTTCGTCGTATCAGACCAGGCACAAAGTGCTGGTGGTGTAATAGAAACCACCCACTCTGGTTACCGGCAGCGGAACTGAACCTCTACCTCGGAAGCACAGATTAGGAGAAAGTTTTTCACACAAAGGGTCATTGGGCATTGGAATAGGCTGCCCAGGGAGGTGGTTGATTCCCCTTCCCTGGAGGTGTTTAAGGAACAAGTAGATGAGGTGCTGAGGGACATGGTTTAGTGTTTGATAGGAATGGTTGGACTCGATGATCCGATGGGTCTCTTCCAACTTGGTTGTTCTATGATTCTGTGATTCATACACCACCAACTCAGATAAGAGCGGCACACAAAGCACTCCGCTCCCTCACCTTCTCCCATCCTGCCTGTTCTAAAAACAAGCACGTAGGAAACCAGATTTAATGTGTTCAATGTGAAACGATGCTTTCCAATTTCTCCACAGCCTTCCGCATCCTTTAACCTTCGGGAAAACAGTAAGAACTCAGTGTTACTATTTCCTAAGGCGCAAAGGAGAGCAGGGATCCAGCCAGACTTGTCATTTCCGCAGCTTTACTTACAACATTTGTATATTCAGGGGGTTCACAGAATCATGGAATCATAGAGCAACCAGGTTGGAAGAGACCCAGTGGATCATCAAGTCCAACCATTCCTATCAAACATTAAACCATGTCCCTCAGCACCTCATTTTGACCACTGCATGTCTTCCAAGCACGTGGCTTCTCCCTGTGTGCCGTATATTAAGATTCCTCATATCTCGGTACCAACACAGCCCTGAGACACACTGCAGCTGTAAAGTAGGTCATCTGCAGCACGGACCCCTTCAGAGAATTAATAATTCTTCTGCCTTGATTACCACCAGGCTTTTAACCAACTCATTGTGGATTTTTTTTTTTTTTTTCCCATTTCACATCAAACGCCGCGCAGCCTGCTAGCGGAGAAACTGCTTTTCCATGATCAAAGGCATTAAACAGGAAGCGCATTTCAAATCCTCCCTTCTCGTCGGTCCCTTTTGTCCCCGTAAATACCACAACTGAACTCGCCACAATAGTGTAAAGGAATGCGACACTCTCAAAGAAAAATCTGTAGGGCAAACAGCCTTCCCTGTCCCCCAAGAGCTCGGCATTAAGAGGACACATCTACCTGAATAACCGGAGTGGGGTAGGATCATCTGAGATGCACGGTGACCTCCTAGTCTGAGCTGCCCAGAGCTCCAGGTTGCAAGCAGAGCAGAGAATGAGAGCTTTAAATGCAGCCAGACCATTGCTGCATGAGAGGCACATATTACAGCAAGGTAGGAAGATGCAGGAAAGAACCGTAGAACTCCAGGTTGGAAGAGACCCACCGGATCATCGAGTCCAACCATTCCCATCAATCGCTAACCCATGTCCCTCAGCACCTCGTCCACTGATCTCTCTGTGCTCGATGATCCGGTGGGTCTCTTCCAACCTGGTGATTCTATGATTCTGTGAAAATTCCCGTAAGATACAAACCCACATTCAGTGCAAACAGCCCCGTGCTCAGACACGTGAAGGTTCTGCAGGGGATGGTAGCCGAGAAAGTAAACAGATCCGAGAGGCAGGAAGAAACGGGGCTGACCCACACGGCACATCCAGCGCCACTCGAGCGCTGGCTTTGGCAGCAAACACAGCTTCTCTTATCAGCAGAGATACCTTTGAAGTGGCTGGCAAGCTGCCATCTAACACTCAAAACAAATGAGACCCTCCACATCGGAACAGAGCCCTGGAGAGGGATCTCTTCATCGTACGGCACCAACAGAAAAACTGCGCTAACCAAAGCCAGAGCACGCGGGCTTCCTATGACACCGCAAATCCAAAGGCTGCGAATGCAAACCCTCTGGAAATCTGGACGCAATGCAGGCACCACCATGGGAATGTCAAAGGTCCAGGACAGACGCGGCTCAGCTCAGCTGCTGGCGCTGCTGTGTCCTTTGTATAACCGGCCTGAGGGGTCCAAGAGGGAGCAGACAATCTGTCTCAGCCTGAGGATCCTCCACCACAGCTGCTGGAAGAGACCAACCCCACGGTGGCACTCCTCCTTTCATAGAATCATAGAACAACCAGGTTGGAAGAGACCCATCAGATCATCAAGTCCAACCATTCCTATCAATCACTAAACCATGTCCCTCAGCACCTCATCTACCCGTCCCTTAAACACATCCAGGGAAGGGGAATCAACCACCTCCCTGGGCAGCCTGTTCCAATGCCCAATGACCCTTTCCGTGAAAAACTTCCTCCTAATTTCTAGTCTAAATCTCCCCTGGCGGAGCTTGAGGCCATTCCCTCTTGTCCTGTTCCCTGTCACTTGGGAGAAGAGCCCAGCTCCCTCCTCTCCACAACCTCCTTTCAGGGAGTTGGAGAGAGTAATGAGGTCTCCTCTCAGCCTCCTCTTCTCCAGGATAAACACCCCCAGCTCTCTCAGACGCTCCTCATAGGGCCTGTTCTCCAGCCCCTTCACCAGCTTCATGGCTCTTCTCTGGATTCACTCCAGAGCCTCAACATCCTCCTTGTGCTGAGGGGCCCAGAACTGAGCACAGGATTCAAGGAGCAGCCTCACCTGTGCTGAGTCCAGAGGGAGAATAACCTCCCTGGCCCTGCTGGTCACAACATTTCTGATCCAAGCCAGGATGCCATTGGCCTTCTTGGCCACCTGGGCACACTGCTGGCTCATGGTCAGTCGCTGTCGACCAACACCCCCAGGTCCCTCTCCTCCTGGCAGTTTTCCAGCCAGACTTCTCCCAGTCTGTAGCTCTGCACAGGGTTGCTGTGCCCCAAATGCAGGACGCGGCTTTGGCCGTGTTAAACCTCATCCCCTTGGACTCTGCCCAGCGCTCCAGCTTGTTGAGGTCCCTTTGCAGAGCCTCCCTACCCTCCAGCAGATCAACACTTCCACACAGCTTTGTGTCATCTGCATCCTTTGCCCACCTCGGGCTTGGTCCTGCTTCCCCCTGCATCTCCGCCACCCCTGAGGCTGCGTCTCCCTCCCGGCACGGCCCTTATCACACCCAGCCAGGCCCCTCGCAGCCCTAAGGCTGGATTACAGCCGCACTCTCTACTTAGATCTCTCCCGTTTGAAAACTCTCACCACTTCAGAGAGCGCCAGATACAGCAACAAGAGGGACCTGAAGCACGTCCTTTTTTAATCTCTCGTCTGTCCTTCCCGGTTCGCCTCTTCAGCCCCAGCGTGACACAAAGTGCTGAGTTGAGAAAGCATCAACATAATCGACAGCCCAGCAAAAAGAATCTCACGCCCCAGGATTTCACTTCAAAACTCACACCCCACATCTACGCTGCCTTTTCTACCAGCTTAGGCTACTTCTTGCGGCTCAGGGAGGTAAAAGATTAGAGTGAAAACACACAAGTAGCAGCAGATCCGAGTTCAGCCTCATTTCTCTGTTTAGCAGCTGTTATCTCACCGAAGAGTCTCTAGATAAGACAGGATGCAATTTTTTTTGGTTTTTATCCATCCAGCACAAGTGGAACAGCAATCCAATACCTGTTCTGGCCTTCACCCAATTCCCTCTGCCTGGCAAACAGACAGCCAAGGCCTCAGAATTCAGTAACAAGTCCCTTTTTGTTTGCACAAATTAATACAGAGTTTGTCTTTGGTCTGCGAGAAAGAAACCAGAGGGTTGTTTCGGTTTTCGTTATTTATTTGTTTTTATTCAAGTCCTGCTGCCCAAAATAAAGCCATATCACGTGAGGCCACATTTACACTAGGGACTGAAAATTAAGGAGTTCGTTTCCAGCCAAACTGGGATGGAAACACTTGCCCTGAACAAACAAGCTGAAGCGTTTTCTCGGCCACCTTGCTCGAGCTCAGCCCTTGTTGAAATTCAGCAGGGAGATTACTTCTCCTTTGGAAGGATTAAAGGAATTGAAGAGTAACTGCCATTCAATAATCCCGTGTAAGTATCTAATCAACCGTAATGTAATTACCACAAAGTTTTAAAAGGTCAAAAATGTCACTCGGTGTGACATTAGTTGGAAAAGAGACACTTCCTCATCTGCTTGGGTAACATTTCAAGGAAAAAAAAAAAAAAGCCATGAATATACTTGAATATCATAGAATCACAGAATCACCAGGTTGGAAGAGACCCACTGGATCATCAAGTCCAACCATTCCCATCGATATATATTTTTATACCCTCTTGCCATCCATTAAAAATTCAAGGAATACTCACAGCCACGGCCAGGAACACAACAGCACACGGGCACCTCACTTGGGTTCATTCCCTACAGAAATCAGCTGCCAACACACACTAAAACCTGTTGTAAAGGAGCAACAGGTCTGAGCGTCTGAGAGAGCTGGGGTTGTTTAGCCTAGAGAAGAGGAGGCTGAGAGGAGACCTCATTACTCTCTACAACTACCTGAAAGGAGGTTGTGGAGAGGAGGGAGCTGGGCTCTTCTCCCAAGGGACAGGGGACAGGACGAGAAGAAAGGGCCTCAAGCTCAACCAGGGGAGATTTAGGCTAGAGATTAGGAGGAAGTTTTTCATGGAAAGGGTCATTTGGCATTGGAACAGGCTGCCCAGGGAGGTGGTTGATTCACCATCCCTGGAGGTGTTTAAGGGATGGGTAGATGAGGTCCTGAGGGACATGGTTTAGTGTTTAATAGGAATGGTTGGACTCAATGATCCGGTGGGTCTCTTCCAACCTGGTTGTTCTATGATTCTAAATCCCGCTCCCGGGTACCACGCGAGGTGCGCCTGAAAACAAAATACCTCACGCAATATCCAGCACTGCTCATTCGCTCACAGACTAAACAGACTGCACTACGGAGACGCTTTCGGGCACGGAAAATAATATAGAGATGTTAAAAAATATCCCAACGCTCTCCCCTCACAATATTTCCAAAACCGGCAAGACCAGAGTGAAAAGTCGACAAGGTCTCCAGTTACTGCCAGCGGCACCTGACGAGATTGTAATTTTGGAGTCACACACTATTAATTCCAACACGTTCTTAATTTCGAAGTCACACACTATTCATGTGACTTTCTTTAAAATAACACCTGACTCCACCGAAGGCAAAAAGAGATGAAAGTTCACTAGGAGGATTTTTATCCTCCTCCATTTCTCTCTCTCTCAGAGACAATGTGATTTCAGAGGTGTCTGCGCAGAAGTATTCTTGCAAAGCTCAGGTCCGTTAGCAAATCCAGTCTCCAGGCCTGGCAGGGCTGGAAGTAACTCCCCGAGATCATCACATCACGAAGGGGTGGGAAGAGGGGGATGAGAAATTGATTTCAAAGCTTGAACTGCGATGTTTTAACATGTTAACCAGCAGATGTTACAGCGATTGGCAAATCTCTGAAGAGATGAGGCATTACCATTTAATAGGAGTTTCAAAGCTTCCAGACCTGGCTCCTTCAAGTGGAAGAGCAGATTCTTAATAGGAAAATACCCGCCCACGCTGTCCCACCTATTTTTCCATGTGGAAATCAAAGGGAGAAAAAAGGGACAGGGCTAACAAAAGAGATCTCAGCTGCATTCCTCCTTCTTCCAGAGAATCACAGAATAGTTTGGGTTGGAAGGGACCTTAAAGCCCATCCAGTTCCAACCCCCTGCGATGGGCAGGGACACCTCCCACTAGATCAAGCTGTCCTGAACTGGCCTCGAAGGATGATATGTCCTTATATTATTTGGCACGGTGGGAATTCTCCCTAACTTTTCTTTTAACAGTAGTTTCCTCTCCATGGCAGATAAAAATTTAGTTGTTCCTGGTAATACTGGTGAGGCAGTGGCCCAGGTTGCCCAGAGAGAGTCGGTGGCTGCCCCATCCCTGGAGGTGTTCAGGGCCAGGTTGGATGGAGATGGAGCAACCTGTTCCCATGGGAGGTGTCCCTGCCCAGGGGGGGTTGGAACTGCATGGGCTTTGAGGTCCCTTCCAACCGAAATCATTCTGTGATATTCAGACTTTAAGACCTAGAGGGTTTCTGCTTATTTAATAAAAACGCATAACAACCGTGTGCAGGTCCAGAAGGAAAGAACACAGCCTGAATTTAGATCAATGATCTCAACTGATAACTCTCTGGACAACCCTAAAACACGAGGAGAAGAAAATAACTACAGAAATCAAAAGTAAGTCAAAGCCCAGTTATGCACCAAGAGTAAAAAAAAAAAAGCTCCATGTGTCAGGCACAGTCAACAATAAATTGATCCACCAGAAGCAACAGCTAAAACTTTATATTTCAGAAGGGTCGAACAAAAAGAGATGTGTTGTAGCTTTCAGTTACCTTCTTGAAGAGGCGCCCCGAATCTTCGCTGACCTGGACAAAGCGGGGGATGATGTTGTTGAGATAGATGTCGCTTAAGGTGGTGTGATCCCTGCTCTCCCGCTTCACTTGATTCAGCAGGAGGTTCCAGCAGTTGACTGGTGACAGCACGTTCTGATCCTTCCTAGAAAGGACACAAAAGAGAAAGAAGAATTGGAAAGGACTTCACCTGAAGTGGAAAAAAATTATTCTGTTCATGGTGTTCCATAGATATAAATGATAGAAATGCAGTTGGGATGTATGGATTAGTTGAGGGAGAGGAGAGCAGAGGAAGGCACACGTGGAAAACATCCAGGATCACACAGGACTACGTTGACATGGCAACGGGCTCTCGACCCCCCAACAAACTTGGGTTCTTCTCCCAAGGGCAGGAGACAGGACGAGAGGGAATGGCCTCAAGCTCCACCAGGGCTGGGTCAGGCTTGGCAAAAGGAAAAAAAATTTCAGGGAAAGTGTCACTGGGCAGTGGCAGAGGTTGCCTAGGGAGGGAGTTAAGTCACCTTCCCTGGAGGCGTTTAATGTGAGGGTGGACGAGGTGCTAAGGGACAGGGTTTAGTAATTGATGGGAATGATTGGACTCGATGATCCGGTGAGTCTCTTCCAACCTGGTGATTCTATGATTCTGCGATTCTAAACAGATCAGGCAATGCAAGGCCCAGTGTGCCAAATGCAGGCTCCAATTTTTCCTTTTGAATCCAAGAATTGGTGCATAAATTGCAGTGCCTGAGGGAGAGCGACGGCTCCGGCGTCTGACGATATAGGTTTCGCAGCCCTGTCTCAGGCATTTGGGACTTAACCACAATAAAAAGATTTCAGACACCCAGCCTGCTAAACAGCATCTGCATAGAAAACAAAATGCTGCGTTTCATGTACAAAACCAATTATGTGCAAGTGTCCCTATCTGTCCCGAGCAAGAGCGAAAGCAACGTTCACACAGCAGAGCTTGACTTTCTCATCTTTGAACTTTCTCCACCCTCTTAGGGCTGATTCACTCTGCACACAAGCAACACCAAAGGGGAGAGGAGAGGGCAGGGAGAGAACAAGGGAACGGGTTTGAGCTGGAAGAGGGGAGACTGAGGTGAAATCTTGGGAAGAAATGTTTTGCTGTGAGGGTGAGGAGCCCCTGGAACAGGTTGCCCAGAGGAGCTGTGGTTGCCCCATCCCTGGAGAGGTTCAAGGGCAGGTTGGATGGGGCTTGGAGCCCCTGAGCCAGTGGGAGGTGTCCCTGCCCAAGGGTGGGACTGGATGGGCTTTGAGGTCCCTTCCAACCCAAACCATTCTGTGATTTTATGATTTGCTTCTCTTTAGACCTGTTCATCTGATCGTTTGTTTACAGTACAAAACTATTTATTTAGAAAAAGAGCAAACCACATCTCCAGCGAAAGCCAAAGCTCTTCTTGATTACTGTACGTGACTGCATCAGATTTCTTCTCTCTTAAAAGGAATGCAGCTTAATTTCCATTGGAAAAGGGAATATTCTGCAACAATCTCTGCTTCAAGAGACGTCTGACATGGTCACCTTCTCCCAGTGAAACCATCACAGACTTTGATTACCTTCCTCATAACACTGACACTCGGATTTGTAGCATAATGTGGATAATATTAGGTAAAGAAGAATAGTTTGAGAACAGCTGATCTCAAGGCTTTGTTTCTTTTCCTTAAAAAAAAAAAATGAGAAGGAAAGGACTGCAATGTGGGATCTGGACTGCTTCACGGTTTGAATTGGGAGGGAGTATAAAAAGAGGGTCTTGGTCTTCTGCTTCTCCTGGTGTTTCGAGTTAAAAAATAGGAAATAAGATGCGAGAAGGCACAGGTTTTATTTAGAGACAATATCTGCCTTCTTAGCCTACCAGCCCCTACCGCAGATACGGCTGATGCGCAAAACCAGATGGAGCCATCAAAATGCAGAACGGCGCAAGGTTGAAGCTGCCAGATGTTAAGCTACATAAATCAAAGCCTTGCCCCCTAGATCTCCCGCAATCAGCGTTTGCAGCACACTGTTTGCTTTGTTAATATGCCAGGGTGCTAATTAGCGACGGCGAGGCGAGGCTAATAGAATTGGGAATCTCCAGGCCCCAGCCGGCCCTCCGAGGGGCAGATGCCGATACAGAAGCTGCCCCTACAAGCGATGGCAATAAATACATAAAATAAAAGCTTTGGGGCTTTCTGTTTAGGTGAGATGAGAAGCAACGACTGAGTTTCTTCCCCTAAAGAGGGCAGGAGGAGAAAAGGAAGGGCTAGAAGGAGCTCCATCGAGGAACAGTGCTGGGTCAGAGACACACAAACCATCTCCGCCAACACACCAACTGATCAAGGCAGAAACATACTAAATAAGACATTGGAGGTGGTGCAAGGAGAAGGTGATGATTGGGAGGGGTTCTTGATAAGGAAATAAGACAAGGGGTACGGTTTGAAGCTGAAAAAGGGGAGACTGAGATGAGACAAGAATGGTTGATAGGAACGGTTGGACTCGATGATCCGATGGGTCTCTTCCAACCTGGTGATTCTATGATTCTAAGAGATCTTAGGATCTGACTTCCTATTTGCTCTCTAAATCTGCAAGAGCTACAGCAAGTGAAAATTAATCAACGACCATAAAAAGTTTGGGCATGAAAGTTAGGAAGCAAAGGCTCAGGCTCTCCACCAGCTGCTCCTCTCCTACCTGTTCCAAATCCTGCCTGGAAGCCCTTACCAGCCCGTTGCCATCGCATCGCTTCGCTGCTCCCCAGTTCCCAAGACCAGGGCAGCCACAGGTTTTGACTCCGAGCAGGCTGGAGTCCTCCAGCTGCTTGCAGCCTGCTGACCATCCTCCCCAGGCTTTGCACCCTTCATCTGCACAACTGCCAGCGCGTAACCAACCTGCTGTTCTGATCCACTAAATTCCCTGTTGCATTTTCCATCTTGTTATGAATTTTCACTATCACTCCACTAAAAGTATCTGGATGTTCACGGATGCTCTCACTTCAGGAATCAGTCCAACAGCACCTTCAGAAGCTCAGCAGAGCTCTGAGCAACGTCCACCAAGGGCTGTGACAACAGATAAGAAAACAAGCATAGGACCAGAGAGCAGCACGGCATAGAATCATAGAACAACCAGGTTGGAAGGGACCCATTGGGTCACTGAGTCCAACCATTCCTATCAAACACTAAACCAAGTCCCTCAAGACCTCATCCACCCGTCCCTTAAACACCTCCAGGGAAGGGGAATCAACCCCCTCCCTGGGCAGACTATTCCAATGCCCAATCACCCTTTCTGTGAAAAACCTCCTCCTAATCTCCAGCCTAAATCTCCCCTGGAGGAGCTTGAGGCCATTCCCTCTCGTCCTGTCCCCTGTCCCTTGGGAGAAGAGCCCAGCTCCCTCCTCTCCACAACCTCCCTTCAGGTAGTTGTAGAGAGTAATGAGGTCTCCTCTCAGCCTCCTCTTCTCCAGAGTGCCTCGCTTTCCAAAGAAAGCTGAGGCACTGAACGGAACCGGAATCACAGAATCATTAAGATTGGAAAACCCCTCCAAGCTCATCCAGTCCAACCATCACCCCAACCCCACTGTGCTGACTAAACCACTTTCCCGAAGTGCTACATCTGCACAGTTTTTGAGCCCCTCCAGGGATGGAGACTCCACCACCGCCTTGGGCAGCCTCTGCCAGGGCTTTAACGCTCTTTCAGTAAAGAGATTTTTTTCCTAACGCCCAATCTAACCCTCATCTGGAGTCCGTTTCCTCTCATCCTAGGAGACGCAATAGTTAATCGGCCGATTCCCAGCTGTCCGGGCTGCTCTACCACAAGTCCCGGAGCTATTCTAAGGCAGCGCATAGCACGAATACCACGAGAGCCCACGAAAAGCGTGGTGAGCAAAATTGCTGGTGTCTAATGGCGCCAGATGGGTTGTTGACACACTCCATGTGGTTAGACATGAAAGGCCGTCCCGCGAGGAGAAAATAATCGCAACCCTCCACGCTTCCAATCCGCCACCGGGATTGCCACCTTCGGGGCTGAGCAGCCAGCGCCGCACCCTGAGCTCAACCTCACACAACCACAGCTCCGAGCTCCAAGGGTTTGCGCTTGAATTCCTTTGCTTTCTCGGTGTCCCTAACCCCTTCGGTCCCTTGTCTGAACAGTCTGTCTTGTTTTCAGGCAGGTTTAGTGTCTTCCAAGCAAACCAGTACAGGGAGGGGGTTGATTCACCTTCCCTGGAGGTGCTTAAGGGACGGGTAGATGAGGTCCTGAGGGACATGGTTTAGTGTTTGATAGGAATGGTCGGACTAGATGACGCGATGGGTCTCTTCCAACCTGGTTGTTCTATGATTCTATGATTCTAAGCAAAGTTTTTCCAAGAAATGATGATCCAGTGGGTCTCTTCCAACCTGGTGATTCTATCATTCTATGAAAACCTCTCCATTATTTGCTAGTGACAGTTTTCCTAGCGTCGCTTTTAGCAGATAAAAGCCTTCAGACAGAAATTAAGGAGAAAAGGGAAGAGGCAGCTCCTTGCTTCAAACCTTCCGAGTAGCCTTTGCAACCACACACAGATTAACTCTTGAAGCACCTCTGACAACACAGCGTTTTCTGGGGTGGAACACGGCAACAGTTTTCACCACACGGAGCAAAAGTTCTCCAAGTGTTTACAGCAGAGCCTTTTCTATCCTAACCGCGAGCAGATGGCAGAGAAGCAAATTGCGGTTTTCATTAACCATTTCAACTCTCAAAGGAGCTGGCAAACAGACCTTGCTTCCAGATTCACGTCGCCACGGGAGGGATGGGAAAGGGCAGGAAGCGAGCAAGAGGGAGCACTGGGTATAACAGAGAGTGAGCTCGATCCGACAGACCTTGCAGAACAATTAGTCAGGATTGCACCCTTCGGAGACAAAAACTGATGAGATCAACCCAAAACTTTAAGACCTGGCTATGAACTTTCCCAAAGTGCTGGTGATTTCTCGTTCCCAACAGCTGTTTGACTCTAACTTCCCCCGCGAGGAGAGGAGGAAGATGCCAAGCTCCAGGTTTATTTATACTCGTATAAAGATGGTGTGATGATAAGTGAGCCTGGAGAGTTTATTTAGGTTAGAGCCTAAATTACAGCAGATCACAGCGATCGGGGGTGTCTGGGAGCAGGAAGAGGAAGCTCCGCACAGATTTTTCAGGGAACCACAAAGTACGAAGCGCTGCGGTTTCTCGGGTCTTATCTTGATCGGGTCCTGCGCAACTTCTACTTCAAAAGGCTTCAGCCCGTCTCCAAAGATCAGAAGGGAAGATTTGAGCCCCCAGTATCTGAAACATCTTAATTAAATTACTCATTCATAGAAGGAACTGGCAGACAAGCCAAGATTTATCGGCTTTAAGGGAAGGAAAAGAGAGCAACAAAGCCCAGTGACACTACGTTGGGCATTGTAAGGCAACCACCCTTCAGAGCAAAGGCAGAAAAATCACCTTAAAAAGCAGCTCCTTCCCTCTCTACTTGATTAAAAAAAAAAGAACAAAAAAAAAAAAACCACTCCCGCAAATCAGGAATAGGACTGTTGGGTTTCCACTCCCACAAATCAGGAATAGAAGTGTTGGGTTTCCTTAGAGCACAAGCTAAAGGAATGAGTCAGATGAGACTGAAAATATTACTAAAGAGAAAGAGAGAAACACTTAACACAGGCACATCTGCGTGAAGAAGAAAAACTCCTCTGACCATCCTTCCCCCGAAAGGAGGGGATTAGAGCAACTCTCCTGGTGGGACCTGCAAAAACTGCAGCTCCCTGTTCCACCTTTCTGCCTCTCCAGCAAATCAAAGGGGATTTGCTACATCCCAAAATATTGACCCAGAGCCTGCGAGCCCAGGAACTGCTTTATTTCCCACCCTGAGAGGGGAAGGATTCCCCTACAAGTGACTCACAGGCTCAGGTCTGAGCTCTGCAGTGCTGACTCCTGCCCAGCTCTCCTGAACCACCTGCTAAAATCAGCTGCAAAGCAGAGAAGGAGATGAAAACAAGGTTATTTTCAGATCTGGGCAATTGTCAAGCCCACCCTGCAAACCATCAGCACAAGCCCCAGTGCTGGTGCAGAGATGGAATTGTTTCTGTACAGGCTTCTTCAAACCCAACTGAATTTTTTGTCCTCCGAGTGTGCTCGGTAAGAGCTGCCACAATCACACCAACCAATGGAAAGCGATGCTGGGATTGCTGATAGGAGGAAAAGCACCACAAGGATTCTCCCTGGGGTTCTACATCAATTTTTGCTGGTCGTGTATTCGCAGCTCTCTGGGTTCTGCGAGGTCAATGAATTAATGAATGTTTCATGAGCAGAAAAACCTTCCAAATGCCATGATGTGAAAGAAATAAAAAAGTCAGAACTCAGCTCCACCAAAAAGAATCACTGGTGAAAATGACTCAGGATAATATTTATCAACAATGATGACGACAATAATAATAATTGCAATAATTATGATCATGATGATAACGTAAGTGAAGCCCACGTGACCCAAATGCTTTTGTCAACACCTCTCGCGGAGCCTGTATGGCCTCTCCTTTCATTTCTAAGAAAACCAAAGCTGAATTTCTCTACAAGGTGCTCATTCAAATCAACATTTGATTTCCCCTCCAAGCCTCTCCCGACACAGTTCGGTGCTAAGTGCAAATTTGGAGAATCACAAGCACGGACCCAGCCGCGGCTCCCTGCCCTTCTCTTCCCAAAGATCCCGGTCACGAACATCTGTTGTTTACAAGGGCTCAGCCTGGAGGTTGCCAGACTCATTCTGCATCTTCTCCTGCAAGATAAAGGCTGCCAGAAAACCATCTGAACCTCACGCTGGGCCAGCCTGGACATCCAGCTCTCCAGCTGACAATTGCTACTCACTATCCTACTTCCAAAGCTTATCTTGATTTAAAATACAGCCTTAAAATAGCATCTGCTTTTCAGGTTTTCCTTTTTCTTTATTTTTTTTTTTTTGCCTCCCCTTTTCCCATTTTCTCCGTTTCAAGGAATCACTCGAGGTTTGCCACAGTTTTTGTATTGTTAGCTGATTATTTCATAGAATCATAGAATCACCAGGTTGGAAGAGACCCATCGGATCATCCAGTCCAACCATTCCCATCAAACACTAACCCATGTCCCTCAGCACCTCATCTACCTGTGCCTTAAACACCTCCAGGGAAGGTGAATCAATCCCCTCCCTGGGCAGCCTATTCCAATGTCCAATGACCCTTTCCATAAAAAACTTCCTCCTAATCTCTAGCCTAAATCTCCCCTGGCGGAGCTTGAAGCCATTCCCTCTTGTCCTGTCCCCTGTCCTTTACCACAAAATCCCATGGAAGAGGAGAACCAGAGCCTGGAATTCAAGGTTCCAGGGTTCCCCTGCTGTGGGGAAAATGCCTTCCTCCAAGGATCAACGTAAGATCATCTCCCCAGAGGCAGCACAGACACCTGCCCAGAGGGATGCTCCCATTTAACTGCTACACCAGAGACCTTCCCTGAGGCAGAGTTTCAAGGAGCAAGGACCACATCGACCTTCATAGAATCACCAGGCTGGAAGAGACCCACTGGATCATCAAGTCCAACCACTCCCACCAATCTCTAACCCATGTCCCTCAGCACCTCGTCCACCTGCACCTTAAACCCCTCCAGGGAATCATAGAATCACCATGTTGGAAGAGACCCATCGGATCATCGAGTCCAAACATTCCTATCAAACACTAAACCATGACCCTCAGGACCTCATCTACCCGTCCCTTAAACACCTCCAGGGAAGGTGAGTCAACCATCTCCCTGGGCAGCCTGTTCCTCCCTGGGCAGCCTGTTCTTTGTGACCATCAAGCTCTCATAACAACAGCAGTTTTAAGAATTGGGCTGTGAAATGCATTTGCTTTCCCCTCCAGCTCTCACTTCTCGTGCAAGGATTTTACCCGCAGGTACTGAAGAAGCTTTAACAAATATATACAGCTTATAAAATTATTCTCTTTAATTGCCCGTTCTGATTGAAAAGCCATTTTTAGAGGTGAGTAGGCAACGTGAGGTCTAGCAGCTACAGCAGAATAGTAAAGACAAATAAAACCTGGGCCAGATCCAACTGTCATCAACTCGCACGCCACCCTGGCTAACCCAATCTGTTCCCCTTCTTCGAAGGCACAAGATGAGAATCACACACACTCTGAAAAACATTTTAGGATGCTCCGGTGTGCGAGCACCCCTGAAGCCCATCACCGGCAACACACACTTTGCTGGCAAACCCCAACGTTCCAAACGTTCCAAACCCGCAGGGAAAGCCACCTGAGCAGCTTCCCCTGGGCCCTGTGTTTGATAGGAATGGTTGGACTCGACGATCCGATGGGTCTCTTCCAACCTGGTTGTTCTACGATTCTATGATTCTATGACATGGCCACGTCCAGGCAAAATTAAACGCTACACAATGAATTTGTTTGGAACACACCACAAGCCTGCACTTCACCTCACTCTTTCCTTTTATAACCAGCGCGGAGAGGGACGATGGAGAAAGCCACAAAATCCAATTTCAAGGGTCAAACTAAAGCCTCCTGCCCTTGACAACGTTCCCTCAAATGAACACATTGGGAGCAACTTGGCAATTACACGATAGCTCTCGAGTATGACAGCACATGCAAATTACAGGCTTTGCTGCCTGACAGGTTTCCTCCTTGACAGCGTGTTACGAGATCTAAAAACGCCGAGCGACGGGGTAAGCAGCCTCTGAATGATACGGTCCCTTCCGACATAATTATCGTGTTATCGAAAGAACATGCTATTACTGGATATTTATAGGGTCGCAGCCAGGCGATTACAGAGCGGCCGCCTGCCCACGTCCAGCTCCAAGTCCGGTAATAGCAGATTCCTTAGAGGAGGATCTGAGGGTTGGCTTTGATCAAATGGTCTTCTGGGGGCTTCGAAAGGAGATTATGGCTTCAGCCTCTACAGAAGAGGCACCAGCCAAGCTCCTCCTCCCCGTACAAGCAGAGCAGTGCAAGGGATAGGTAGTTATAACTAGAACTGCTTCCTTACTGATCTCTCTAGTATTTATCCTGGAGAAGAAGAGGCTGAGGGGAGACCTTATTGCTCTCTACAACTACCTGAAAGGAGGTCATGGAGACGAGGGAGCTGGGCTCTTCTTCCAAGGGACAGGATGAGAGCGAATGGCTCCACCAGGGAAGGGTCAGGCTGGACATTAGGAAAAATTTTCCATGGAAAGGGTCATTGGGCACTGGAACTGCCCAGGGAGGGGTTGAGTCACCTTCCCTGGAGGGGTTTAAGGGACAGGTGGACAAGGTGCTGAGGGACATGGGTTAGTGATTGATGGGAATGGTTGGACTTGATGATCCAGTGGGTCTCTTCCAACATGGTGATTCTATGATTCTGTGATTTCTGGATGTTACAGCCCAGAGGCAGAAGTAACCAAAGGAGCAATCGATGTGACCCAAGACAAGTGGCTCTGCATCCTGTGCCATGGTAGTGACACTGCTGCCTGCAGAGTTAAGAGCTGGTTTCGTCCCTCATTCCAACTCTTGACCACGTTAACAACTAGTGCATTTGGGACTCAAATTCTGCATGTGTGGAATATGTGCACCTCAGAGTTCCAAGAACACTTTCACCAGAAAGGAAAATTAAAGCAGCACCTTCTCAACACAGTAACACAATGTGTGTTTACACGAGAACTAAAGCAAACGACATCAAAGCTGCACGGAGAGGAAGCTGAAGCTGTGCCTGCTTAATGGGTTTCACAAATAAGCTTCCAGTGGGAAGGGAAAGCTGATATATCCCCATCTCCCTCCAAACACAGCAACAACAGCAAAACAAATAGACAGAGCCCAGCCCAAAGAAGGCTAAAAGCGAGTTGCACTTTGGGCGGAGGCTGACCCAGATGGATCCTCTCAGCCCAATCTGTCCAAAGCAGAAGTGATTCACATCCCAGGGCTGCTTTTGTTCGGTGTTTTCCCCAACTGCTGCCCTGACAACAAACCCCACTGAGCCCAGATGTCAGGGTCGGAGCCTTGTGGCTGCGCTTGGTGCTGGTCACCTCCTCACGGGGCCGATGTCTCCGTGCCACACGGTCTGCACCAGCCCCTTCTTCACCCACATGTCCTCTCCTACCGCCTCCTTCCTGGGAGAAGCACCTTCCTCCAGGCAGGAGTCAGTAAATCAGAAGGCTTTGAATCCATGAAGCCACATTCATAGAATCATGGAACAATCAGGTTCAAAGAGACCCACCAGATCATCGAGTCCAACCATTCCTATCAAACACTAAACCATGTCCCTCAGCACTTCATCTACCCGTCCCTTAAACACCTCCAGGGAAGGGGAATCAAACCCCTCCCTGGGCAGCCTAGTCCAACGCCCAATGACCCTCTGTGTGAAAAACTTCCTCCTAATCTCCAGCCTAAATCTCCCCTGGTGGAGTTTGAGGCCATTCCCTCTTGTCCTGTCCCTTGGGAGAAGAGCCCAGATCCCTCCTCTCCACAACCTCCTTTCAGGTACTTGGAGAGAGTAATGAGGTCTCCCCTCAGCCTCCTCTTCTCCAGGATAAACACCCCCAGCTCTCTCAGACGCTCCTCATAGGGCCTGTTCTCCAGCCCCTTCACCAGCTTCATTGCTCTTCTCTGGACTTGCTCCAGAGCCTCAACATCCTTCTTGTGCTGAGGGGCCCACAACTGAACACAGGATTCAAGGAGCAGCCTCAGCAGTGTTGAGTACAGAGGGAGAATTCGACACACATTAGTCATACAGACTCAAAGAATAAGGTGGGGAACAATGAGGAATCATCAGACCTACTCATAAATAATGCTTCAAGCAGGTGAGACAACTGATTATCAACAAGGACAGTTTTGAATTTCAATTGAGTCCCATCAACGTAGCATCTAGGGGTTCCTCACCCTTCCAAACGGCACAGCTCCATTCGGAATTCCTATCAGCCTTATTTCTCTGCTGGTTTGAAGTGATACTAGCAGAGAGAGAGACAACATTTAAATTCTGCAAGGAGTATGCATAAGGTATTGAAAACAGAGTGCTGCAACGGCAAATCCCAGCGTACAGCAGATTAGAAACAGTTATTCTAAAAAAAAAAAATAAAAACAAACACCAGACCAAAGCCACTGACATTGAAGGAAATCCTGGCTTTGTCCATCCAATCTGGTGTACAGCTTCGCCCAGCTTCCCAAGAAAGCGACTCCTTTTAGCCTGTGCCAATTTTTACTGTTCCGTTCCTTACTGACAACATATGCCCTACCAGGAATTACTGAACTGAAACACGTGTGGGAACATGAAATGGGTTCTGTGTTTATTGCAAGCTCGGGAGACACTTTATTCCGACATCCACGGCGCTGCTGACACCAACGTTCGCTCAATCAGCTCTATTTTTTTGCATTCCTACCCTTGCAACCGCATTCAGATTAAAAAAAAAAAAAAAAAAGGAGCAGAAACAAAAGGCAAATACTCTACTTGAATTGCTGGTCTTTGGTGCTCCTAGTTTTAGCCAGGAATCTCTCAGCCAACTTCTCCAAATTCCTTGAGTAATCCATCTCAATCTCTGCCTTCTTGCGGAAGAAATCCTGCAAGTCCTGCAGTAACTGGACCCGAAGCTCACACTGCTGGTCAAGGCATTTCAGCTGCTCTACCAACTGGGCACGGATCTCTGCAACAAATAAAAGCACTGCAGATTAAACAAAATCCCATTACAGGCCATAACAATTCTCCAGTAAAACACAATTGAAAAATATATTCCCTCATTATTAACATCCCACTGTGATTATCTGCAGACGGGTGATTGCAACCGCACCTCGGAGGCACTGATGATGCAGGAAAAGCATCCGATACCTGCAACCTGCTGCACAGCTCGACAAGCAAAGCTTTGCTGCTGAAGAAGAATCAATCGCAAGGGTCAAGTGCATTTTTTTTTTTTTTGGCATCGAGAAGCAGCGGTCACTGCCTAAAAATGTACTGAATCTCAGTCTGGAAAAAGGACCGAATGCTGCAATGCCCCACACGTCAGCTCAGGGAATCATCACAGGGAATTTCTATTCAATTCCTTTGCAGACAACTCTGGATGCACAAAGAGGAGGTTGCACATTCAGGGGTGCTCCCCCCAAAGGCACCGATTTCGGTTTATTCACTCGGTTACTGAGGCTCCAGCTGTGCAGCTCTTGTTATATTTAGAGAGCCAACACGATAGTGCTTCCCATCAGGGAATGTTCTGCAGGAGGACCCTCTTTCTTTAGAAGATCTGCAAGTCACATAGCTACATCTATAGGATAGGGATGGTTGGACTCAATGATCCAGTGGGTCTCTTCCAACCTGGTGATTCTATGATTCTTAATGACCAATATTATGTGAGATGTATGATCTATATTATGTGAGATCTATGATCTAAAGGACCCACAAAGCACACAGAGCTGTTAATATTGTTATTGTTATGCATAATTACTACTGTGTATATATATATATATATATATATATACACACACATATTTGCGTGTGAGCATATACATATATTCGTATCAACACAGTATTTTACAGTTTTAAAGCTTTTCACAAATACAAAACCTTCTAATTAAGCCTTCAGCCAGGCTGGTAACCTCATCTTACTGATCCTGAATGTGAAGGATAAAACAGTGATATGGACAAGCAGGGCAAGAAAACATAGCAGGAATGATAGATTGATAGATTGATAGAATCATAGATTCATAGAATCATAGAACAACCAGGTTGGAAGAGACCCATCGGATCATCGAGTCCAACCGTTCAAATGCATCAGTACCAGTTTAAAAAAAGTAAAACTATTCAGTGATGCAGCTAGTAGAGAGTATTTTGCTTTTACATAGGCAATGAGCTCAACACAAAACCAATAAAAGATGCATTTTCTTCTAAAGAATTCTGAGTATTCAAACTCAAAATGAAAGTCTTAACGACAAAGCCATGGGTAGAACGGGGTTGTCTTGCTTGCGCTAAGCCTGCCACTTGAGCAGAGCCTCACAAATCCAATAGTTCTGTAATTATTGACTAAGCTGAATGGAGCAGATACAGATGCACACAGCGTATATTGAGCATCAAGCAGCTGCTTAAGTGCTGGAAGATGTAATGTACACAAGGATTCGTTCTTTCGCTGTGCCCCTCCCAGTCCCTGCTAATCCTGAAATACTTGAGCAAACAACAAAGAAATCTCAAAGCAAACAGATCGAGTGCACTGGCAAGGAAGGCGATGGGCAGGGTTACCTGGTGGGGCTGGTGCTGCACCATGGATCGAGGGTTGTGCCCTGCACCCTCAGACAGAGGTTAGAATCATAAAATCATAGAATGGTTTGGGTTGGAAGGGATCTCAAAGCCCACCCAGTTCCACCCTTGATGGGCAGGGACACCTCCCAGTGGATTAGGGGCTCCAAGCTCCATCCAACCTGACCTTGAACCCCTCCAGGGATGGGGCAGCCACCACTGCTCTGGGCAGTCTGGGCCAGGGCTTCACCATCCTCACAGGAAAACATTTCTTCCTAAGATCTCTGGAGGGGTAAAGCTTCCTCATGTCTGATGCATTTGTACATTTAGACCTTAACAAAAGGATTGGGGCTGGAATAGAAAATCATAGAATCACAGAACAACCAGGCTGGAAGAGACCCACCGGATCATTGAATCCAACCGTTCCTATCAAAGGCTAAAAATACCAGATCCAGCTCAGACAGGTGATGGGGTGGCCGTGTACCCTTCTCTGTGCCTCAACCAACAGACCTTTTCCAAGGGCGACAACCTTGCAAACCCTGACAGTCTCCATCACGACATTCTCGATCGAGGAACTAGCTCAAGGAGGAAAAAGCAGACATACAAAGAGCCACTTTTAAAGAACTAGAAGTTCAGAGAGTCTATAGAAGATGAAAGCACACGTATTTTTATTATAGAGCTACAACAAAGCCCAAGCTCTTGGTTCTCAAGGTGGGACGCTCCACGCGCAGCTCTCCTGCTGAACAGTAGTAAGAAGCAGGAACCTTTCCCTTCAGTACAAAATGCAGTATCAGCACTTCTTCCTTCCAACTAAACTCGGTGTGTTTGGAGGGGAACGGAGCCGCAGCTCGGGCTGCCCGCAAGGCAACAATGAGCCATTCAGCTCCAGCTTATCGGGGCCGTGGCGCTGGGCTGGAGAAGGGCAACCTTGCTCATCTTTCAAAAAAACACCCCGCCCGGTCCTTCCCCAGAAAAATCAAATCAAGAATGCAGGAATTTCCTGAGGCTTACCCAGCTTTGCAGGGTATAAAGCGTCTGCTTGTTTTCCCCTTGCTTACACAAGCCGAAGATATTTCCCTTCGGAGAACATACCGCGGCGGAGCCGGAGCCCGTGCGTGCCGTGAGCCGAGGGTCACCGTCTTACACGGGACCTTTTCATGCCTGCAGTCACAACAACCACTTCAATCTCGAATTTGCTGCTTTTGCATCTTTTAATTTGCTCGGGTTATTAGGTTAACAGCCACTTTAAAACACCAAAAAGCCCTCCACCTCCTCCCCTTGTCTGTAACTCGTAGAGCTTAGCGATCCCACCCACCAGGACGATTCAGGACACGGAACAGCATCTTAAAGATTCTGCTCCTGCTGCCAACGCTCCAAGTGCCTGAAGGTGAATAAACACGTTTAATTCAAGGTCAGGATGGGCTGTAGCGGCATAAGGATTAAACACCAGGTATTGTGCCTCTCACAGTAAGCCTTGCCCTGCACTGCAGAATCCTTTCTATTCTGTTTTGAGCTCATGTGGCTGACAACTGCGTAATTAAAACATCCCCAGTAGCAATAGAAAAGTTCTCCCCATCCATTTAAAGCAAACCATTTATTCACTTCCATCACCTAAAGTCACCCAGGTCGCAGAGGGAACGAGCGTGTATAATGCTGACTGGTTGCATAATTGGACTTTTGTCCTTTCTCCTATCTTCTCAGCGTTCCCTGTAGCCATCAGAGGGCACAGCCAGTTATTAACGAAAGCAAAGGGGAAGGAAGGATCTTCTGCCTTCCACGTTTTAGTCACGTTTGTCATTTTCCAAGCTAAAAACCTATTTGACTTTCCCCTTTTTAAACTCTGAAGCACCCAGAGGTGTTCAAGGGCAGGTTGGATGGGGCTTGGAGCCCCTGATCCAGTGGGAAGTGTCCCTGCCCATGACAGGGGTGGAACTGGATGGGTTTTGAGGTCCCTTCCAACCCAAACCATACTATGATTCTATGATTTTAGGCTCCACCATACCTGGTCATTTCTTTAAAACAAATCTGGATGATCTGAGTTCCCAGAAAGGGTCATTGGGCAGTGGCAGAGGCTGCCCAGGGAGGGGGTTGAGTCGCCTTCCCTGGAGGTGTTTAAGGCACAGGTAGATGAGGTCCTGAGGGACATGGTTTAGTGTTTGATAGGAATGGTTGGACTCGATCTGGTGGGTCTCTTCCAACCTGGTGATTCTATGATTCTATGATCTCCATGAATTGAATATTCCTGCTTGAAAAATCCCATCCTTTCAAAGCAGATGAGTGTCCCAGTACTTACATCACAAACCCTAGGTCCCCAACCACTCCCACCCTCCAATCCTGGGCAGGATCCAGCAA
Source organism: Coccyzus lansbergi (assembly GCA_033558105.1). Classification (NCBI taxonomy): domain Eukaryota; kingdom Metazoa; phylum Chordata; class Aves; order Cuculiformes; family Coccyzidae; genus Coccyzus; species Coccyzus lansbergi. The sequence continues at coordinate 286,096 of JAUMJK010000646.1, read as the reverse complement.
ACAAAATTAATAGCATCTTACCCTTCAGTATTAAAAACCGATACTTTCTTTTGCAACTGAGCAAATTATAAGAACTGTGGTGCAATTATGGAGCTTTACTGAACCACGGGGGCTTCTCAAACTACACCAAACAGGAGAAGGTTTCTACAAAGACTCTGTGCTCTTATAAAGAATGGTTGCACTAGAAGATCCGCTGGGCCCTTCCAACCTGGTTGTTCTATGATTCTATGAAAGGAATCAACCCAGAGCAAGCAGACACACTTTAGCCTGGGACTGTACCTGCTCTCCTAGAGCACACAGCTTCTGAAAAAGAATTTACCACAACGATTGAGGTTTTTCTGGCTGAAGCATCCTGTAAACTAAAGTTGAAAGTACAGAAACAAGTCTCTGCACCAACTTGCTCCTTCTTCGGTAGGTCACGAACAGCTTTAGGAAGATGAACTCGCACTCCTGAGACTTTGTGCTCCAGGAGAGATCATCTCCCCAGGCAGAGTTTCAGCTGTTTCCAGCAGTTAAGCTTGAACTGCTCTCCCTGGACAGCAAGAGAGCGAATCACAGCCTGCACAGCACAGGGTACCAGGAGAAGGCACACAAAACCTGAGCTATGTTTGAGTATCAACCCCATCTCCGTGCATCTACTCCAGAGCCTTCCAAAGATGTTCCCACCCCTATCCCGACTGCCACGCTGTGCAGAAGGATGACAAGCTTGGGAAAGGAGTGGGATGACAAGAAAACAGCACCACCAACCCCCAGCCCCCACCCAGATTAACCGGCAATCCTCTCACCCACACAAACCTGCTCCAACTGGCAGAGCTGAACTCCAAGCCCTCCCGCGCCCTCTCCCTAACTTAGTGGTCCCCACGGCTGCTGCGTGAGGAGTTCTCCTCCCATGGTAATGCCATGCAAGCTCAGGACACACCAAAAATCCAAGTAAAAGAGAATTAAAGCACAGATGGGAAGGTGGAAGTCGGAAGATTCAAAAACTTCACTCCTAGCCCAGTGATCCCCGGCCCTTCCAGACCTCCCCTAGTACAGAAGATGCTATTATAGAGAAAGAGTGGAAGTCACCGTGTGTTAAATTGTGCACACAGCTCTAACACAGCTCTTATCTCCCAGTCTCCTCTGCAGCATCCGAAAGATAAAGCAGCCCAAAATGAACAAAATCTCATACGAGAACTGGAGCAGTAACTTCAGATCCTGCACATGGCTGGATGGAGCTTTGAGCGACCTGATCCAGTGGAAGGTGTCCCTGCCCTTGGCACAGGGGTTGGAACTGCATGAGCTTTCCAACCCAAACCATTCCAGGATTTTATGATTCTCCACAATGGGTTTCTTAAACCCTTGTCTCCTGGAAGCTGCCACGTGCTTGGGTACTAAACACCAGAGGAGAATGGCAGCAGCACACACCCCCTCCTCCTTGCTTCGCCAACCCCAGAGATATGCAGGTGAAGATTACAGCTTCACGGGAAGTTAACTCTCATAGAATCATAGAACAACCAGGTTGGAAGAGACCCATTGGATCTTCTAGTCCAACCATTCCAATCAAACACTAAACCATGTCCCTCAGGACCTCATCTACCCGTCCCTTAAACACCTCCGGGGAAGGTGAATTAACCACCTCCCTGGGCAGCCTATTCCAATGCCCAATGACCCTCTGTGTGAAAAACTTCCTCCTAATCTCCAGTCTAAATCTCCCCTGGTGGAGCTTGAGGCCATTCCCTCTTGTCCTGTCCCCTGTCACTTGGGAGAAGAGGCCGGCTCCCTCCTCTCTACAACCTCCCTTCAGGTTCAACCTCTCCATTCCTCCTCCTCAAAAAAAAAAAACCAACCCAAACCAACAAACCAACACTACAGCTTGGAGTAAAGGTTTAAACCTTTTAAATACAGAAATAAGTTTTATAAGATGCTTTGGATCACATAGTTGGACCACACATTACTAATTGCCAAGAGTTGTTCACATCTCCCCTCACCTCACACAAAGGAAAAGGTTTTGCTTTGTGAGAACAGCCCCAATATTATTATTTTGAAACCTGATTACAAATAGGACTGTGATAAACAACAACCAACAACCCTGACTACGGCCACAAGGTTTAAGGATTTCGAAAAGCCAGTAACAGGGAGGATTTGATGGGGAACACTGTGTCGCCAGCCGAGAGCTGTCAATCATCACAGCCTTCAACACCTCGCTGGTAATTTGAAAACCAGGCTTTGAAGTGAGAATGAGATAAAAGGAAGAAATAGAGTCCTTTGTTTAAGACCATAGGCAGGAGGAAGATTCAGGTTCAGGTTCATAGTCCTATCAGACACCGCACGCCCTGGAAAAGGGAAATCATCTTTTATAAACACAGGTTATTTCTTATGCAGGTCACGCACATTTTAACTATAAAGGGATTTATGGTCGGACTCTATGATCTGGTGGGTCTCTTCCAACCTGGCGATTCTATGATTCTTGTCAAACACAAATAAAACCGCAGGAGTTGGGAGCTGAAACTCTTCTACAGATCAATAAATTGCCTCGAGGGGTGAGACGAGTGCATGAAGTTTTGCATTGAAGGCCAAGAAGAGGACGCGAGACACTTAAAAGCAAAACTCAAGGCTGGGCTCGGTGCAGCACTGAGGACGCTCACCTTTTATTTCCATACCTGCATCAGAATCTATTTGCATCACTAATTATTTGTGTCTACCTGCTTTTCTAGGCAGAACAAAGCATCACTCGGAAGAGGAGCGAGGATTCTGCCTTTCTCTCCGTTGTGCGACGCCAACCAGGAGCTGGAACCGGAACTTGGAGTATCCTTAATACTAGAATCTCACCAAGGTACCAAGCCCATACTTTGGTTTTCTATAACCTTGTGATAAAAATCTCATCTGCAATTCACAGACTGCAAACTGACACAAGGCTTCAGATCTTTTTGATAGGAATGGTCGGACTCGATGATCCGGTGGGTCTCTTCTGACCTGGTTGTTCTATGATTCTGTGATTCTATAATCTGCAAAGCTCATAAGCAAATCCTCAATATTATGCAATTAAACACACCGACAAAGTCATTCAGGTGTTTAATCCTCACGGAATGAAATATTTCAATATTGTTTTGTCTAACAAAGCAGAATCGAATGGACTATTTGGGCTCGGAGGGGACTTTAAAGATCATCTAGGTCCAGGGGCAGGGACTCGATGATCTGATGGGTCTCTTCCAACCTGGTTGTTCTATGATTCTATGACACCTCTCCCACTGGATCAGGGGCTCCAAATCCCACCCAACCTGGCCTTGAACATCTCCAGGGATGGGGCAGCCACTCCCGGACACCACAACTCACACTTGATCTTTCTTTCCTTCATACTCTCTCGTGGCATGAAATGCCACGAGAGAGTATGAAGGAAGGAAAGACCAAGCCCAGGGAAGGCTCGTAAGCAGTGATCATCTTGGTCTTGTCCATCCGAGAATTAATGAGATTGACCCCAAAAGTGTGGGAAATGGGCAGAAACACCTTTCAGAAACCACCACACGCATTGGTAAGCAATGAGCCGCTTGGGTGTGGAAAGAGAGAGAGGGGGAGGGAGGGGAGCCAGGTACTCGCTTGCTCTTCCTTTCAAAACAGGAGGAGATTTGAATGAAGAATGTTGCGCTTGACAAAGGGAGGTGAATTCCTCTGTGCAGGGAGAGGCTGCGCTTGCTCTCGACAGAAATATCTATTTATTCTAGCATGGAAATCCGTCAGGAAGGCAGCAGAGCAGTGAGACAAAAGCAGAGAGCGGAGATGTTGCTGAGCTCCATCCAAGGGCTGTGGGACCCCCTCAGCTCCAGACCAGTTTATACTCTAAGTGCACTTCACAGAAAGCAGTTTGGAAAAAAACCAACACACCTTATTGGAGAAAACCGGAGAAAAAAAAATAAAAATCCAGAACTAAAATCAAGCAGTGATAACCATGACCTGAAATCAGCACTAAGCGGGAGGTGTAGGAGCTCCTCGTCGCTCTGCAGCGTGAAGGCACTTCTGTGCACTACAAGCAGCACACAAACCCCTCAAAAACTGGAGAAGTGGATTGTATAAAGCTGAATTATAGCGTTATCTTTGATTTAAGTTCAACAAAAGACCCAGTGGGCTGATTACCTGGCTTGCTCAGCAATGAACGCTCAGCCTGGGTCTATATGAGCTACCTGGCACTAGAGTTCAGAGGCATTTTCATAGAATCATAGAATGTCCCGAATTGGAAGAGACCCGCAAGGATCATCAAGTCCAGCTCCTCTGTCTGCACAGGATAAGCCAAATATTCACCCTGTGTGTCTGAGGGTGTTGCCCAAATGCTTCTTGCTCTTCACAGGGGTAAATTCTGCATGAACTCCCAAATCCAGCCAAGGCTGCTGTGTAACTGAAACCACCCTCAGCATTCTTAACCCAATCAGTTTGCTGAGCCCTGTCCAACCTGACACTGAATGTTTCCAGGGATGGGGCATCAACCTCCGCTCTGGACAACCTGTGCTAGTGTTTCAGCATCCTCACCATAAAAAAATATCTTCCTTGTGTCTAGTCTGAATCTTTCCTCTTTCAAACCATTACCTTTGACCTGTTGCAACAGGCTCTGATAAGAAGCCTGTCCCCATCTTTCTTGTAGGCTCCCTTTAGGTACTGGAAGGCTGCTACAAGTTCTCCCTGGAGCCCTCTCTTCTCCAGGCTCAACAATCCCAGCTCTCTCAGCCTTTCTTCACAGATGAGGTGCTCCAACCCTCCGATCATCTTCACAGTCCTCCTCTGGACTGTCCCTGACCTCTTAGAATCACAGAACAACCTCCTCTCAGGTAGTTGTAGAGAGCAATGAGGTCTCCCCTCAGCCTCCTCTTCTCCAGGATAAACACCTCCAGCTCTCTCAGCCATTCCTCTTGTTCTCCAGCCCCTTCCCCAGCTTCGTTGCTCTTCTCTGGACACGCTCTTATCCTTTAACAAATAATTAAGCCTCTGCCTCATTTTCTCCAGTTATAAAGCCACACAGGATACAAGACACGAGCTCTAGGAGCATTTACCAAAACCTGAGCCTGAACAGCATCCAGCAGCAGCAGAAACGTTGACCATTCCCCCTCATCCTCTCCCTGCCCTCCCCCGATAAGACTCCACTGTTACCCTCTTATGCACAAATACTTCATGTAAAGCAGCATCAAGTGTATTTTTCAAATCAATAACTTTGCTAGAACAGAAGTGGCAATTTATGCCTTACATGTTTTCCTCTCTTCACCAAGAGGAAAATCCTTTGGTGAATTATGTCACATACTTAGAGATACAAACGGAATGATTAATGCTGGTGTCTAATTTAATTTCACCTCAGGATTCCTTCCCTTCCCCTCCCTCTCCTCTTTGGTAACTAAACATGTTCGCATGCATAAGTGAGCGAGAAATAAATGAAGAGGAACAGAAAAGGACTGCAAACACTCCTCAGGCACAGCTCAGTAAACTCAATTCCAAAATTCCATCCTGTAGATGGCCAAATTCCACGCTTGTCCTGGGCAGCCAGGGGGAGGACAGGTAAATGTGGGGTTGGTGTTTTAATTGCGTCAATGATTTTCATCCTTGCTTGTATTTAAGTTGGCATTTTAGAGAACCAACACCCATTTATCTGGGATATTTTGTAAAGACAGGAAAAAAAATGAAACAGAATCATAGAACTATCAGGTTGGAAGAGACCCACTGGATCATCGAGTCCAACCATTCCAAGCAAACACTAACCCATGTCCCTCAGCACCTCGTCCACCCGTCCCTTAAACCCCTCCAGGGAAGGTGACTCAACCCCCTCCCTGGGCAGCCTCTGCCACTGCCCAATGACCCTTTCCACAAAAATTTTTTTCCTTATGTCAAGCCTGAACCTCCCCTGGCAGAGGTTGAGGCCATTCCCTCTTGTCCTGTCCCTTAGGAAAAGAGCCCAGCTCCCTCCTCTCCACAACCTCCTTTCAGGGAGCTGGAGAGAGCAATGAGGTCTCCCCTCAGCCTTCTCTTCTCCAGGATAAACACTACAAGGATCAGTAAGGAAGCTTCATTTTTGAAGTCTGGTAATTTATCTAAGAGGGAAAGACAGCCTTAGGTTAGCAGCAATGTTCCAGAGGCATCCTGAAGTTGCCATGGAAACAAGCATCTTTCCCCGATCCTGCCAATAAGTTCTCCTCCGGTCCTTGGTCTCTGAACGGATCAGATCAGAAGCCTCGCCCCTAATACACATTTCCAGCTCCAGAGCTGAGGCCCCCAGGAGCCACCAGGCTGGAGGTGCTCCTGGTCCCTCACCCCATCCCAGTTGGACCCACCTGGTCGGTGCCGAAGAAGCCAGCGAGCACCCAAGGGCATCGCCGGCCAGCAGCCTGCGGAACGCTGCGAGTGACCCATCAAGGATCCCCACAGCCCTGCTTCTTCTGGCCCCGTCTCCCTTTCTGCCGCAACACCGGGTGAGGCTCTCAGTCCATGGAGAAGACGGCGACTGCCCACACAAGTCAACAAGGTGAGTCAAATATATTCCAGCAGACTGAGCCGGCCACCCCTGCCTCCCTGCCAGAGAGCACCGAGCCTGTTTCGGGGAGGTCTGGAGAGCTATTAATTAACCATGCGCATTCCAGGAGAGGTGAATAATGAGCATCATTACAGACGTTTCACAGATGACTTCAACGAGATCAAAAAGGTCCAAGGTATGTGCCAGCGGGAGCCGTGGACTCTGATGACAAGAGCTGGTTTCCAGCTCTTATTTTCCCCACTGTAACGACCAACCCCTTCCATTAGGCAGACCCACGCCGCAAAATCAAAGTGATGCCTCCAAACTGGCATCAGAGATAAAGCAGCCTTAACTGTTTACATAAGAAATCTAATTGGAGCATTGTTTTTCATTCAAATCCGGCCCCAGCCAGAAACCAGCAGATGTTAGCTCGACTTCTGACCACAAATTGAGTTTATACAAAAAGCCTCCAGTCTCGCTGGTGCTTTCCAGCCCAATCTTTGGTCAGCCAGAGGAGCTTACAGCAGGAATACTCAAGGAAAGCAAAGCTATCCCAAGCCAGCTTCTCCATACAACCCTAGGAAAGAGACAAGTCACTCCTCTAGAGCTATAAATATTCAGCTGTGTCAAAGGAATTCACATTTTACTCTACAGCACCTCTCGTGAAGAGGGGAAATGTATATTTGACAGAGCCCACAAAGCTTTAACTACGTGAATCATCATTTTTCTATCAGTTCTTTGTCAGCTACAGCAACACCCACTGCTCGGTGCAGCTTAGGAACACGGAGACATTCATTCTTCACCTGCCTTTGTCAGAAAATTAACGTAAAAACTCAGTTCTTCTTTTACAAACACACACACACACACACACACATTTTGCATTTAGAAATATCACTTCTTCGGCTCCAACTTGTACAATAACTGGCTCCAAAGCTCCATATCACACACTGTTGGGAAGATGTATAAGGCTCTACCTCAGTTTTGCACACTAGGTAACTTCCGTAATAAAAATATGATTAAATTCCACTCTGCTCCTCTCTATCCCCTCTGGGGAAATCCACCTTCTTCACAGAAAAAGTTTTTTTCCAAAGAAACGCAGAGGCAACCCACCATGCTAATTGCAGTCATTCATTAAGATGATTGTGTAGAAATATGACTAAGAGTCAGAAGAAAATCAAAACCTTGGAATTGGTTAAGGTCAGAGTAGGAGATGCCGAACCAGGTACCGGTCTGGGCTCCCAGTACCAGTTTGATAACAGAATCATAGGATGGTTTGGGTTGGAAGGGACTTTAAAGTCCATCCAGTCCCACCCCTGCTATGGGCAGGGACACCTCCCGCTGGATCAGGGGCCCCAAGCTCCATCCAACCTGCCCTTGAACCCCTCCAGGGATGTTTGGGGGGTGGTTTGAGGTTTTTTTTTCAAAATATATGGACTTAAAAGCTATTGTCAGGAGGGGACAAGAATAAAACCATCTTAACAATACAAAGCAGGAAAATAAGTGGTGTAGTAAAATCTCCATTGATGGAATTACATGTGTAACTTCAAGTAAAACTGATTCAAATTTGATTTATATGCTGACAACGCTCAGATAACTCACGGAACTCAGCTATTGACATCCTTGAATCATGAATTATCAATACAAGACACTTAATTTTCTTTTTTTTTTTTTTTGCTCATTACACGCACAAATCATTCATGCTATGAAGCCGTGATTGACATTTGTGAATTCTCAATGTGGTAGATCACTATTATCAACAGACATTCCTGCAAAGAGCCGGGACAGATGGATTTGTTATCACTCTTGAAAATCCAACACCTTCCCAGGAACATGAGAATCGCTTAAGGGAGAAGGAGACAGTGAAAGCTTCAGACGCTCTGGTCTTATTTTGGTTTTCAAGAGGATGAATGGTCACTCCCCATGACCAGGAGATTGTTCGTCTGCTATAAAGTCATCAACCAGCTGAACAGAGCAAGGAACCTTTATCAAAGCAAGACGCTTGTACCTTGCAGTCTGACTCACACCGAGACCATCTGGACGAAACATTCAGACAAGAGCTCTAAAAAGAAAAAAAAGCCAACATCTCGAAACAAATTGCCAGACGGGATTACACAAACCGCTCTGCCGAACGTGGTGGAGACGGCCAGGAAAGCTTTGAAAGCTGTCACAGGGCAGGAAACGCAGATCCTGTTGGAATCCGCAGACAATTTATCTTTTACCTTTCAGCTTTTTCAGATCCAGAGCCCCGAGAGCAGATAATGCACCGGCGCTTAAGGAAAACGGACCTAAAGTGATATTAAAGGATCAGGTCGCTGTTTGCTGGAACAAATTGACTCCCACGCATCCCCTTTAGCTCCTGCCATGTAGGAGCAATTCTGGACCTGCTGGGGCATCCTCAACACCAGTTTTTCCAAGTTAAATCTCCTCAATGCCACTGGTTTATCTTATCAACCAGAAAAGAAACACTCAGAGCTGTGCATTCCTGCTTGTTCCTACCTCGGTTTCCCCAGACAGCAACCAGGGACTCAGGAAAAACTTAAGACTTAATTACCCAGAGTAGTTTTTATCCTGTATCTGCCAAAGCAGATGCGCTGATACAGATAAACCACCGAACACAGTTCATTTCACATCTGACTTTCCCACTAACGACTCCACAGGTCGTTTGCCAAGGGTCAGACAGATCCAACTTTTCCCTGCTCCCCCGACAACTTAATTACTGCTTCGAATTCAGAGCAAGCTATGACAACTTCACCATTTGTCTCCACGTTTCATTTTGTGACACTCCAACATCTGCAGAGGATGCTGCAATTATAGAATAAAATTCGGTTTTAAAAGAAAGCCTGGATGCAATCAGCTTATTTGCCTGAAGAAGCAGATTTTATAGCAAGAGAAGAATCATAGAATCACAGAATAACCAGGTTGGAAGAGACCCACCGGATCATCGAGTCCAAGAGGATGCTCTTCAGCAACACCAAGTAGCCAGTCAGCAAACCCTCAAGTCCTGAATTACACACACTACTGAAATTCTGAAAATAAAAGCAAAGGAGATGTTCTCTCGTGTTCTTAAGCATTTCATTGTTTTAAGAACCCCAGTCCTTTTGTGTGTGATAAATCCCGGCAGCTTCTTGGCAAGTTGCTTTTAAGTGGAAGTCAGGGTTGAGCTTAGGAATTTGATAGGAATGGTTGGACTCGATGATCCGGTGGGTCTCTTCCAACTTGGTGATTCCATGATTCTAGGGAAAGGCAAAAGGACATCAGGCAGAAGAAAACCCAAAAAGGATTAATCAAAGTGGATTTTTTTGGTATTAAACGTCCAACATGACTTCAAAAAAGACCCCGAGAAACGCAGTGAAGGGCAAATGGTAACACTGCAAAGTAAGCAGGAACATAGATGTGAAGTGGAGTCACGACCCACACCCCTGCAGGACCAACCCCTGCCCCTTGCCTTGGGATTAACGGAGAGCAGCAGCTAAGATACACATCCCTCACCTTGCACTCTGTTATGTCTGCAGGGAGGCTAAAAAGAGCTGTAAAACCCCCCCAAACCCAGCATCTCGCAGCTGCTGACGCTGCATTTGGCTGCCCCAGCGCGAGGCTGGAAGTTCACTCGGCTCTGGACTGGGAATCCCATCACGCTAATGAGATAAGCATAAGGCATCAATCGTGGCCACGTTCCTACTCGCAAGCAAGCGACAGGGTAAGCCAAAAAGTGCAAAAGCTCCTCGAGAACAGGATGTCCAGCTTTTCATCTCCTCCAGGAGAGCTAAAGGACCACTGCGTGGGAAGGAAGCCAAGCCCCTCAATCTGAAGCCAGACGGATACGTTCCAGCTTTCCACCTCATCCCACCTGAAAAACCTTCATTTTTAGCCACTGCGACACTCTGCTGGGAGAACCCAGATGCGCAAACGGATGGCAACGAACCCAGCGGCTCCGCATTCGGAGCTTGCATCAGCAACGTACTCAGCGATGCAAATGATGTTCCTCAAATTCAGGAGCTGCTGAGGAAGGAGTCGATGGTGACAGCAGCTGCTTCCACCACAGCCGACGCCGACAGCAGCCGCTGGAAGCAGAAGCAGGCAGCAGCTTCTTACAGAAAGCCCCATGTTTCAAAAATGAAGCTGTAAGAGAAACTGCTTCTTCCCCCTCTGCTTTGACGGGAGGATTTTAGATAACTACGCTCCAAGAGAAGAATTTTAAAGTCCCCACCGCTCGAAACTAGGTTGTGGTTTAACCCCATCGCTTCTCTGCTCAATGTTTCTTCTTGCGGTTCAGTTCACAAACCACATTTCAGCACAGCTGAAGGGCTCTTGCTGCAAGATTCCTGACGGATATACTCTCCCAGCCACCCTATCCTTCTCCCAAAGCACCGATTCTCAATCTTAACTTCGGTTATTTCAATCTTAACTTCAGTTTTAGTTGGTATTCTCCTTGATTTCACAATATACTCAAAATAGAATGAACAGAAGATTCTTTCCACGAGAGGTTTCAGTTCCCTCTTTTCAAAAGCTGCAGCAACAACTTACGACCAAACCGTTCCCTGTTTGACACGTTCACATCTCCAGAAACAAGCAGCTGCCAGTTACTCTTTGGGACTCGACTTACTTCTTGAAAGTCATTTATCATGAATTAACCATTCAAAACTGCAGACCAAGCCAGAAGAACCCAGGATACAACCCTGGGGGACAAACAGACCAACATTTCACACTGCAAACAAGTTGGATAAAAAGCTATTCAAATATATTTAAATAATAGAATTATATTAAGTGCTGTGAGGCAGTTGGGGTTGTTTATGAGGTGCTAGATACATCCCTTCAGCAGACCCACAAGGACCAGAGGGATTGTACTCGATGTTCTTCTCTACAGCATCAGATAAAAAAAAAATGCCTTTATCAACTGTGAAATTGGCAAATTTGTCCTCTAGGATCTCCTGATAAAGCCAGAAAAAGTCACATTTATTTTGCATAATGGCTGCTTTTTTCCTCTAAAGCTTCAGAAGGCAAAGGGAAACCCACACACTGAGGAAACCACAGTAGGAGAAGGCATTTCACGCAGCGTATTGTGAACAGCACAATGTCGTTGTCCTTCCACAGCGTCAAAAAAGGTTTTATTTTGCAAGGGAAATATTTAAGCACACTCCTTCCCTGCCCCATACAGCTGTTGGGAAGTGTGGAGCCTTGAAACAGAGGAGTTCTCTTCCCTGGATGACTGTGTGGATGCATCCATGGAGATGTGGAACTGGAGTAACCACCACCAGAGGAATTCCAAAGGAGCAGCCTGCTTCCCTACACAGAAATGTTACCTGCTCAGTCAAAAAAAAAAAAAACCTTTTTGCTTAGAAATTCTGGATGTGTTACAGCTAAGCTGACTTGGTCCAGTGCTCTGCAGAACACCAAGACATCCTCTTCGTCGCTGCCACCAGTCAGGGTAGAGGTGACTCCACTAGGCTACATTGGCTTCTACCACAGACTCACCTTCCATCTGAACACGTGAACCTCTTTTTGAAACAGAAATACTCAAAGAAAAAAAGAAAAAAAAAAAAGGTATCAAAACAGCCATGTTTTGAACTTAGAGCTGACTCATCTTCACAAGAGCTGTCACCTTGCAAGCACCCGACGGGGAACTCAGATAAAGCCTGTCAGACAGCTTAAAACCTTACCCACGTGAGTAGGATTTGAAAGGCTGCTTTAAAAGCAGCCACTTGTCTTCATAACCTCCACTCTCCCCAGCAAAGAGAAATAAGAAGAGGTCTCCAGCAAGGAGCATTAAGGGGATCTGGAAAGAATCATAGAATCATAATCACCAGGTTGGAAGAGACTTGTCGGATCATTGAGTCCAACCATTCCTATCAAACACTAAACCAAGTCCCTCAGGACCTCGTCCACCCGTCCCTTAAACACCTCCAGGGAAGGGGAATCAACCACGTCCCTGGGCAGCCTGTTCCAATGCCCAATGACCCTTTCCGTGAAAAACTTCCTCCTAATCTCTAGCCTAAATCTCCCCTGGCGGAGCTTGAGGCCATTCCCTCTTGTCCTGTCCCTTGGGAGAAAAGCCCAGCTCCCTCCTCTCCACAACCTCCTTTCAGGTAGAGGCAGAGAACAATGAGGTCTCCCCTCAGCCTCCTCTTCTCCAGGATAAACACCCCCAGCTCTCTCAGATGCTCCTCTTCTTCTCCAGCCCTTTCCCCAGCTTCGTTGCTCTCCTCTGGACTCGCTCCAGAGCCTCAACATCCTTCTTGTGCTGAGGGGCCCAGAACTGAACACAGGATTCAAGGAGCGGCCTCACCAGTGCTGAGTACAGAGGGAGAAGAACCTCCCTGGACCTGCTGGTCACACTGTTTCTGATACAAGCCAGGATGCCATGGGCCTTTTTGGCCACCTGAGACCTCTGGTGGCCTTCTTGGCCACCAAAGACCTCTGGCCCTGCAAATTAAAAATATCACTTGCACACAATGGACCGAGCGTGGTGCAGCATCGACGGCTTTTCATTCCGGCTATTGTCATCTAACAATAATCACGGTGCTGGCTGCATTGTGAGCCCTCGCTGTCCACCTCCCTGTCAGAGAGCTATTTAAAGAGTGCGACACACAAGCTTCTCTTTGAACGTCAGAGAACGGGAAGTCGGAGCTAACGCAGTCGCTGAGGTCGCTGGGTTTTAAAAACTCTGCCCACGAGTTGAGCAGCGCAGAGTGGGCCTTGTCTAAGACAGAGGGGAAGAACATCTCCCTAGGAGAAACACACCAGAGCAGGTCTGGGAAGTTGCATATGACAACGTCATCGCCTTCAACCTAGTGAAGGTTTCAAAGAGCATCCACGATAAACAGAGGCACTAGAGAATCATAAGATCATAGAATCACCAGGTTGGAAGAGACCCATCGGATCATCCAGTCCAACCATTCCCATCAATCACTAATCCATGTCCCTCAGCACCTCGTCCACCCATCCCTTAAACCCCTCCAGGGAAGGTGACCAGATTGATGGAGCCCCTGATCCAGTGGGAGGTGTCCCTGCCCATGGCAGGGCTGGGACTGGATGGGCTCCGAGGTCCCTTCCCACACAAACTATTCTGTGATTCTATGATTCCAAGCGATACTCCATTCAGAAAATAAATCATCGTATTTGGGTGATTTCTAAAAACATTCATTTTTTTGATTCATAATCGACTCAGAAACATCAGCCTCAACAAAACCATTTTCCTTAAGCCCCAGGAGCGCCATCCAGCCTCAGCTCTTGTATGACATCTGCAAAAACCCAAGGCAGATTTTCTTCTTCTACCTCCAGCCATGCGAGGCCAAAAGCTCCTCCCAGCCCCAATGTGGGTCCAGAGGAGCGGAGAAGTGATTCATCCTCCCACGCTCTCCATCCAGGCTCCTGCTTCTCAGCCAGAGCTGCCAGGAGGATTGGGAGCCCACCACCTTTGGCAGCGTGGCGCCATCAGTCATCGAGACGGGAGTCACTCCCAGCTCTTCCGACGGTGGGAACATTTGGTGACATTTCCATCGCTACAAACAGGGAATGAATTGGAATCCGGACCTAAAAAAGATGAAGGTTGACTCATCCACGCTGACTTCTCGCTCATTAAAATAGATCTTGCTTTTTCCCAATTTACAACTTGCTATATATGAGAAGCATACTAAAGAAAATATAATTAAGGAGCTCTTTAGCGAGCAAAGAAATAAGTCAGCCCCCAAAAGTGAACTCACTCATACCCAGATCTTACCCAGGGGAGATTTAGGCTAGAGATTAGGAGGAAGTTTTTCACAGAAAGGGTCATTGGGCATTGAAATAGGCTGCCCAGGGAGGTGGTTGATTCCCCTTCCCTGGAGGTGTTTAAGGGACGGGTGGATGAGGTCTTGAGGGACTTGGTTTAGTGTTTGATAGGAATGGTTGGACTAGAAGATCCGATGGGTCCCTTCCAACCTGGTTGTTCTGTGATTCTATGATAGGATTTGTTTCTTCATCCAGAAGTGTGCGAAACAGAGAAAAACCTAAATGAATCTCTCTCCACAACAAAATGACAGCAGCGAAGCCATAAACAAGTTGCTTGGCTTGATGAAAATGAGTTCAAGCCCTGAGCCTGCAGCACTTCAATGACATTTTTAAACCTTCCTAGGGAAGAACCACCACTTGCTGTGCAAGCTCTCCCGAGGCTACGGAACTGATGTCCAAAAGCTAAGCTGAGCAGAAAAAAAAAAGTAAACTGAAAAAAACAAGTCATCACCAGAAAATTAATAGTAGGTGTACAAAAATATTAACTTAGGCAATAAAAGCAGCGCAGGCTGCACTGTTAGTTTATTTAGAGCAACCACATTATTAACCAATCTGCCATCAGCACTAGCAGCCGTAGCCGCCGTCACCGCGGCGCAGAGAACAGCCCTTTTGGAAAGACACAAGAGGATGAGCCGGCTAACCTCAAACCGAGCTAAAGCTCGCGGAAAATGAAATCACCAAGGAGCCAGGCACTTGCTAAAATTTTAAATCGACCCTAATGACTGACAAGGCAAAGCGGATTTTCCTTCACTCTTGACACACTCTTCCCCCTTCCTCCAATGCGTCCGATTGCTTTGTTTCCCTTTCCTTGTCTATTCTAGTCCCGGCTGCCAAGGAAAAAAAAAAAAAAAGCATTAACGCTTTGATCTGGATTAACAGCATTCGGGAGCATTGAGAAGGCTTCATAAATCACAGAATCGTAGAATCACCGGGTTGGAAGAGACCCACCGGATCATCGAGTCCAACCATTCCCATCAATCACTAACCCATGTCCCTCAGCACCTTGTCCACCCTCACCTTAAACCCCTCTAGGGAAAGGGACTCAACCCTCTCCCCGGGCAGCCTCTGACACTGCCAAATCACCCCTTCCATGAAAATTTTTTTCCTGATGTCCAGCCTGAACCTCCTCTGGTGGAGCTTGAGGTCATTCCCTCTTGTCCTGTCCCCTGTCCCTTGGGAGAAGAGCCCAGCTCCCTTCTCTCTACAATCTCCTTTCAGGGAGTTGTAGAGAGCAATGAGGTCTCCCCTCAGCCTCCTCTTCTCCAGGATAAACACCCCCAGCTCTCTCAGCTGCTCCTCATCTTCTCCAGTCCCTTCCCCAGCTTTGTTGCTCTTCTCTGAACTCGCTCCAGAGCCTCAACATCCTTCTTGTGCTGAGGGGCCCAGAATGGAGCAGCCTCCCTGACCCTCATCTTCCAGGAAAAAAATAAAGAGGTCAGAAAGCAATTGTGAACTCCCAGCACCATACATTGAAACCAAGGAGAAGGGCTCTGCAGCACTGGGGCTCTGGTTTGCTCTGGCACAACCACAAACAAGACAAAGAGTCCACCCCAAGGAACCAGATCACAAGATAAGGACAGAGAATCAGCCCCCAAACAGAATTGACCTACATGCTCCACCACTAATCATAGAACAACCAGGTCGGAAGAGACCCACCGGATCATCGAGTCCAACCGTTAACATTCAAGGTTCACAAACTCTCTTCTATTTAAAGTGAAAAAATCTTCACCAAGTTCTGAAGTTGAGCTGCTGTGGGAACAGAGAAGGTTTGCTTCACCACTGAGCGTTTCTCACGGAGGTAGGAACGTGTCAGCAAACCCCTGGCACGAGAGGTGGCAAAACGAGCATCTCTTTCAAAGTTCTCAACTGGCCTCTCTTCTTGGCAGCTTAGAGATGTACAAATTTTCAATTACGAATCTGACATCCAGGACCGGCAACCCAGCGTCTTGCCAACACTGAGGTTCACATAAGCCTTTAAAACTCCTAAAAATAAACCTTAAAGAAAACATTCGTTCAAGATTCGATCCCAGTGGAGCAAGAAGAACTTGGGAAGAGTCATAAAAAAAAACCCCTTAAAATAGCAAACCTGTTTGTTTGTGCTGGGAAACTTCAGGGAAGTGTTTACTTCCTACTGATCACCCCAACGATTTTGGGTGTTTGGGGCAGTTTGGTTTGGGAATTTTCTCTTATTTTCTTCTGAAACTTTCAAGTTGTTTTCTAAATCCCCAAACCAAATTGCCCCAGTGGCAGAAGCCAGGGAAGAAGAAAAAAAAGAAGGGAGAAAGGAGTTAAAAGAAGAGATACCTCGACATGGTTCAGCTACACAACAACCCCATTTCATAGAATCATAGAGCAACCAGGTTGGAAGAGACCCATTTGAGATGGCACAACTGCAACTCATTTCATGGAATCGGTTTTGACTGTTCTTCGCAGTGAACTCAGAGTTTTATTTGATTTATTTGACTTATTTGTTCCCCTGCTCCCTGTTTCCATTTGGACCGGAGAGCGCCTCTCGAATCTAACTTTCTTGTTCAAAAAAAATTCTGGGATTTGTCGTTCCATCACCTCCAAAAAGCCCAAACGAGAACAAAGAATAAAAAAAGTAATTTCATTGTGCAACTATCTCCTCTGAAAGAGAGTGGTTCATCCTTTCCAGTCACTCCGGCTGTGTTGTCAGACAGAAAAAAAAAGAAAAAGAGCTCAATGTTCACTCAACATGTTTCAAGATCTGTAACTGAATCCCTTAAATCTCAATGGAGACCTTGATTTAGGTCATTTTGAGTAATTCACTACCCTTTAATCTCTCTTCCTACTGTCTGCCTGCTCGGAACACAACGTCACTCGACCGCACAAAGTCTGCTGAAAGATCCAATTCAGCGACCCAAGGAACACAGACTCCTCCAAAAGGATCGGAATTAGCAGCACAGGAGGATCCCTCTCCTCATCCGAGGGGAAAGCGGCACCCACGCGGCTCCAAAACCATCAAAATGCTAAAACTGCTAATTTAGACTGGATGTTCTTCCAATGAGTATAAAACACTTGAAGCTATTTGAAAGGGAAATGGGAGGAATTTTGAGGCAGAAAGAAAGCAAATTGTCACTACGGGCACGTTATAAATACACAGTTATGCCCTGAAATAATCTGCTTTGTTTAGTTTTCAAGTTGACAAGGAATCACACCTATGACACATAAAACACCCTACAAGGAGGTTCAGAATGGGACAATTCTCCAAACTTCTGGCTTTTGGGCAAGTTTATAGGGTTTCTTTAAATATTAGAGATACGTGGTTTAGTGATTGATGGGAATGGTTGGACTCGATGATCCGGTGGGTCTCTTCCAACCTGGCGATTCTATGATTCTTAATTACCAATATTATGTGAGATGTATTAACAACCACACTTTTCACTGATAGCTGAGGGGTCATCACCAAGGCTGGAAGTAGGTTTAAGATGTTAAGCGAAGCAGAAGTTTAGAAAGTGACGCTATAACAAAGCCTGAACTAGAAGAGACTCACAGCACAGTGGAAAAGCTCTTTAGCACATCCCACAGGGAATTCATTTGAGGGACTTGAATCTGAACTCACCTCTCCAAAGGAAAAAAAAATTACTACATTGAAAATCAAAGTAAAAGAGCTTCTCTTATATCTGAGGAAAAAAATTCTTGTGAAAGAAGTGAGAGCACCTGAGCTCCAAAATGTTAATGGGCAACAGATTTTAATATTATTACTAGAAGTACACACCGTTAGGCTTCGGGGGGGCTGTGTTTTGGGAACAAAATAAGCTTTCAGAGGCACACGACTAGCAGCAATGAAAAAAAGGAGGCAGGGATAGCAAAGAAACCCATTTTCCTTGTGTATCAGGGAGTCCTTCATGCAGAGAGCAGCATTTCTTCTCGCTATCACCATCAAAGTCGTGCTGCGAGCACAGCATAACCTTCCTAAAACAGACAGCCCGGGCGAGGCTGAGTCCCCATCACCTTCAAAAATGAATAAAACCCAACTGGCTCCTTCCCACAGGCGCACAGAGCTGCCACCCCCTTGCGCACACCTCTCCCCGCGAGGTCTCAAAGCAACCTTCTCGAAGAGAGAGGCACCGAACTCTGATAAATGTGTTTAGATAGTCAACATCTAAACAGCTCCTGCAGCAAGGGCACCAGCAAACCTTCCAGGAGAAGCAGAAACCTTAAAGAACAGGTAGCAGCACATCAGCAGCGCTTTCATCTCAGCCGTCCACACTGCTCGAGGTTTGGGGAAGGGTGGGGCGCGAAGGAGAACTATGCACACAAAGCCTCAAACCACTGAAACGATGCGAGCGAGCTGGAAAAGGCAAAAGAGGACACAGAAAATTATAGCTGATCTGCCGGCTTACAGCAAGCATTTATTATGGAAGCTCACAAGCTACAGACGCCGTTCTTGGGAGGAACCTCCCACAGCGGAGACACAACAGGCTTGTCCAGCCCAAATGTCTCAGTCTGGAATTTGCAAGCTCCTACCTAACACATGGTCCGTGGTTTTCTGCTCAAAGACTATCACCATGGATGCTCCTTAGGCTAAAGCCAGAAATTCATCAATGATAGTCAAGCCAACTTACAAATCATAGAATCGCCAGGTTGGAAGAGACCCACCGGATCATCGAGTCCAACCATTCCCTCACTAAACCATGTGCCCTCAGCGCCTCGTCCACCCATCCCTTAAACACCTCCAGGGTCACTTAGGAGAAGAGCCCAGTGACCCTCCTCTCCACAACCTCCTTTCAATGAGGTCTCCCCTCAGCCTCCTCTCCTCCAGGCTTCCCTTGTTTTAAATCTGAAACGACCCAACAATCTGAACCTCTGGGAGCATCTTCCAGGAGCAACTGGACTAAACAGAAGGATTTCTCTCCCACTTTGGGGTAAAGGAATTCATCATTACAGGTAGAAATTAATCATATGATGGAAGGTAACAACCACAACACGGACTGATAAAAGATCAAACCAACCTCAGAGACAAGACAGACAATCTGGACAGGACGACAGCACGTGGAGGGAGAAAATCATAGAATCACCAGGTTGGAAGAGACTCACCGGATCATCGAGTCCAACCATTCCTATCAAACACTAAACCACGTCCCTCAGGACCTTGTCCACATGTGCCTTAAACACCTCCAGGGAAGGTGAATCAACCACCTCCCTGGGAAACCTATAAAAGGGAATTCAGCAGTCGGCATTAAGACTTGACACGGGAAATCCAATTAGGGTTCCAGCAGTCAGCTCCAAGGGTTGCTCAGCCCAAGTTCGGAGTTTATCCAACAACCCCGGCCAGTTAAGAAATATTGCATGTTTGTTTAACATAGACAAAACTTGGACTCACAAACAGTTGTAGAAGCGTAACCAGAAACAAACAACACCACAGCTCTGGAGAACCCAAGAGAAACGAGTGCACTGAAGCCTTTCCTATCACACGTGCTGTCCAGCCTCCATTCTTCCATGCTTTTCATCTCTACGGCACAACTCATGGAAGCTCACAAGAGCCAAGAAAAAAAAAAGGGGGGGGGGGGAAAGTGAAGAGAACAAGAAGCATCCAGAGTTTTTAGACATTCGGCTCCAGGGGGAAAAACACAAGAGCGCGATTTCATTCAGCGCAAGTTAAGTTTCCATCCAAACATCATTACTGCATCCTGTGACCTTTGTAGCGTGGCGCTTGTTCCTCCCCCCATCCAGCACAGGAATCCTCTCCCCCTCCCTGTTCCAGCTGCACACTTTGGAGTCGTTTACTGGCAAAGCCTTTTGTTCCTATTTCAGCATCTCTCTCAGCAGCCCCGGAGCCTGCCCTGCTGAGCTGGGACACGGATGGGGACGAGCGGCAGAAATACTGGGGGTTTGCTTAATTTTTTTTAAATTTTTTTTAAAGAGTAGATGGGATGAAGCAAGCTTCCTTCTTCACCAGATGGAGAGGAGGCAGAGGCATTAGGGCGAGTTGCTTTCATTAAAGAGACCAAAGCAAAACCAGGCTCCTTTCCAAACCCACTTCACAGAGACAGTCATTTATTAAATCTCTGAATAACTGGTTATCAAACACAGAGGGGAAAATCCTCTACTGGCCTGCTCGGAGCTCTCAACTATCACCCATAAAACACTGCATGGGCTCAAGCTCCTCGCTGTCATTAATAAATCCACTGCACAAAGTATTGTGGTTGGACTCGATGAGCCGGTGGGTCTCTTCCAACCTGGTGATTCTATGGTTCTATTTACTGTGAGGGTGTCAAGGCACTGGCACAGCTTGGCTAGAGGGCAGGAAAGCACTTGGGGTCAGAAGGGGCCTCAAATCCCAGCATAAAGAAAAGGATTTCGTGGAATTCCCCCAAACACCTAACTTGGCAAATTAAGTGCTAAGGAGTAGGAGCATCCTCAAAGACAAACAAGTAATGTATCCCACTGAATTTAAACCTCACCCAACAGGCATCCTAAATACTCCCCAAATAAATTCATAATCACATGAACACCTCACAGCCGTGAAAGTTCCTTCAAACTGTCCATCAGTTTGGTTTCCTCCTGTCCTGCATGGACAATGGCATCTTGGCCTGTATCAGACACAATGTGACCAGCAGGTCCAGGGAGGTTATTCTCCCTCTGGACTCGGCACGGGGGAGACCAAACCTTGAATCTTGTGTTCAGTTCTGGGCCCCTCAGCACAAGAAGGATGTTGAGACGCTAGAGCGAGTCCAGAGAAGAGCAACGAAGCTGGTGAAGGGGCTGGAGAAGAAAAGGAGCGGCTGAGAGAGCTGGGGGTGTTTAGCCTGGAGAAGAGGAGGCTGAGGGGAGACCTCATTGATCTCTGCAACTATCTGAAAGGAGGTTGTGGAGAGGAGGGAGCTGGGCTCTTCTCCCAAGGGACAGGACGAGAGGGAATGGCCTCAAGCTCCACCACGGGAGGGTCAGGCTGGACATGGGGAAAAAATTCCTCACAGAAAGGGTGATTGGGCAGTGGTAGAGGCTGCCCAGGGAGGAGTTTGAATCACCTTCCCTGGAAGGGTTTAAGGGACGTATGGACAAGGTGTTGGGGAACATGGTTTAGTGACTGATGGGAATGGTTGGACTCGATGATCTGGTGGGTCTCTTCCAGCCTGGTGATTCTACGATTCTATGACTGGCCCCTCCCTGCCGTGAAGGCAAACGAAGGGATCCGTTAATGCCGAAATATAATGGTTGACAGAGGGAAATTACAATCCCTGCCTCATTTCATTCAGCTCACTAAGCCAGCAAAGAGCAATCGCTGTAAAGGACTTAGTGCAGCAAATGGGGTTTTCCCTTAAGATTCCTGCCTGCTAAGCCTCCAGCGGCAGCAGACAGTATCCTATTTTATTATTGCAATACCCAGACACGCTCCAAACAAAATTGAGCAGGCTGGCGATTAAAACATTGGTATTCACTGTCTTATCTGCAGCACTGTCCTCACGATCTCTAGGAGCGGTGGGACAGGTTGGATGGGAGGTGGGGAAGGTGAGAAATGAGAAGCTGCGCGACACCTCATCCATCATTACTAAGTCTCAGGCTGCAAATGCAAGGGGGGAAAAAACACCTTAATGTGTTACAACAATAGCTTAGAGCCCTGTTCTCTCCTTTACTACAGGGATCAATGATGACGTGACCAGCAGGCTGAATCATAGAATCATAAAATAACCAGGTTGGAAGAGACCCACTGGATCATGGAGTCCAACCATTCCCACCAATCACTAACCCATGTCCCTCAGCACCTCATCCACCCACACCCCTCCAGGGAAGGTGAATCAACCCCCTCCCTGGGCAGCCTCTACCACTGCCCAATGACCCTTTCTGTGAAATATTTTTTCCTACTGTCAAGCCTGACCTTCCCTTGGTGGAGCTTGAGGCCATTTGCTCTTGTTCTGTCCCCTGTCCCTTGGGAGAAGAGCCCAGCTCCCTCCTCTCCACAACCTCCTCACAGGGAGTTGCAGAGAGCAACGAGCAAAAAAAAAGGATGGAAGAAGAGAGAATAGAAGCCGCTTATCCCAAAACACCAGGGAAATGCAGGTTTTCAGCCTCCCCTCACCCTAGGCACAGGTTAAAAAAACCAAAGAAAATAAAGATCTTTCTAAACAATCCCACAAGTAGTATAAGCACAAAGCTTGTGCATAGAACCACAGAATAGGTGGAAGGGAGCTTAAAGCCCATTCAGGGGTTCCAAGCCCCTTCCAACCTGGTCTTGAACATCTCCAGGGATGGGGCAGCCACCCCTGCTCTGGGCAACCCTCACAACAAAACATTTCTCCCTTTCCCTTTTCAGGCAGCAAACAAAGGCCACAGCAAGAAAAATCACCCTCATTGCCCTGTGCAGTTTGCCTTTCAAAACCCCCCCAGTGACACAAAACTGTCTTGATGGACCGAGACTTGGGATCTCGGGTTAGAAAACCATCGATCCACCTGTTCTGAGCAATTCTGGCAGCTACGGGTCTGTCAGGAACAACCCCCCCTCTTCCTCACGGGACCGTCGGAGCACAGCCCCACAGCCTGGATCGCTCTCCAAAGAGTCCGGGAATAATTCCCAGGCAACAACTGTCGTTATTTTAAGTAGATTCAATTTGCAAGCACTCCCCATCTATAAATTGCACAGCTCCACGGCTTACATCCAGCAGGAAAACCATTGTCCAACGACACCGGTCCAAGAAAACCCGAAAAAGTCCTACGATAAGAAAAAAACAACATCAAAAAGTCAGACTGACCGACTCACCCTGCTGTCACTTTGCGACTGTTAGATTAAAATCCGCTCTCGGTTTAGAGTTAATCTGTTTATTTGGCTCCTTCTCAAGAGTCAAAAAGCCAGGAGCTGCTTATGTGCCACGGCTCCCTGCCCTAATTCGGCTCATTTCAGACATAAATTTGAGGCACAAACGCCAGAAACACTTAAGACCTAAGAATTTTTGCATATTTAGCAACACCTTGGGAGAAAACGTTGGAGAAGAAGTGCTCGTTAAAGGAAGAGCTTTAGAGTTTTTCACGGAAAGGGTCATTGGGCAGTGTCAGAGGCTGCCCAGGGAGGGGGTTGAGTCACCTTCCCTGGAGGTGTTTAAGGGACGGGTGGACGAGGTGCTGAGGGACATGGGTTAGTGTTTGATGGGAATAGTTGGACTCAATGATCCGGTGGGTCTCTTCCAACCTGGTGATTCTATGATAAAAAAAAATAGTCAAGATACTAATGTGTACACTTACCAGGAAAGGAAATAATTTAGAGCTATGAAAAACTGTTGTGGGGCTTCCTTAGCTGGGAGAGTAGGGAAAAACTGGCTAAATCCTACTGAGTTACACTGACAATTCCTTCTGCCTTTGGAAGAAATTGTGATGCCTCAGTGTACAATGCTCTCATAGAATAACCAGGTTGGAAGAGACCCATCGGATCATCGAGTCCAACCATTCTTATCAAACACTAAACCATGTCCCTCAAAACCTCATCCACCTGTCCCTTAAACACCTCCAGGGAAGGGGAATCAACCACCTCCCTGGGCAGCCTGTTCCAATGCCCAATGACCCTCTGTGTGAAAAACCTCCTCCTAATCTCTAGCTTAAATCTCCCCTGGTGGAGCTTGAGGCCATTCCCTCTCGTCCTGTCCCCTGTCCCTTGGGAGAAGGGCCCAGCTCCCTCCTCTCCACAACCTCCTCTCAGGGAGTTGTAGAGAGCAATGAGGTCTCCTCTCAGCCTCCTCTTCTCCAGGATAAACACCCCCAGCTCTCTCGGTCAGCTTTGGTCTCTCGCCTTGCCATGCGTGATGAATCCGTAACAGAGCAGTTTCAGAGATGGAGAGGAGAGAAGGAAGGCTGCATTCTTTCACCTCTTCCCGTCTCGTTAATAATCCATTACTAGGAGCTGCACACACAGGACAAAGAAATATAAACTATTGCTCTAACATCAGCTCTGTCTCCCCGCAGCCCCTTCCCCCTTTCTGGCAGCAGGCTGCTCCGTTGGCCCAATCCAGCTCCAAAACTCCAGGGATTAGCACTATCAAGAACTGCAGCAAACCAGATGATCCTACAGCAATCCTGTCGCCGGAGTCTGGAGCGAGTCATTGTTGCGAACAAATGGAACCACTTACACGCACCGAGTAATGATTAACTGTAAAAACCCCTTAAAAGGTAGTTTTACATTTGCAATATAAATGGTAATCCAATATAGAGAAACTCAAAATTCAAAACTATTCTACTCGGCCACATCAGGGTGCGCGGCCGAGGAGTCTGTTTGCAGAGTGCATTAAGCAGGCGTTGCCGAAGAGGTTGCCAAGAGCTCAGCCGTGACTCTCCAAGGCACCCACACACGGTGCCTGTGGCTGCAAACGGAGCAAGAGCGCAGTGAGCAACCAAAAAACCTGAACAGAGAGCAGACACAGAAGGAAATCAGAATCACAGCACAGTTTGGGTTGGAAGGGACCTCAAAGCCCATCCCGTTCCACCCCTGCTCATCTCAATCTCCCCTCTTTCAGCTGAAAACCATTCCTCCTCATCCTATCCTTGCCTTCCATGACCTAGAGTCCTTCCCCAGCTTTCCTGGAGCCCCTTTCCGCATTGGAAGCTGCTCTAAGGTCTCCCTAGAGCCTTCTCTTCTGCAGGCTGAACAACCCCAACTCTCTCAGTCTGTCCTCCTCATGCATGAGGTGCTCCAGCCCTCTGATCATCCTTGTAGCCTCTTCTGGACCTGTTCCAACAGCTCCATCTCCTCCTTATGTTGAGGATTCCAGAGCTGGACACAATCCTCCAGATGAGGTCTCACAAGAGAAGAGCAGAGGGGCAGAATCCCCTCCCTCGTCCTGCTGGTCACGATGCTTTTCATGCAGACTGGGACATGGGTGGTTTCTGGGGCTGCCAGTTAATTAATCAGCACCTCAAAGCCCTTCTCTGCAGAGCAGCTCTCAATCCCATCATCCCCAGCATGGACTCCATGATCCAATGGGTCTCTTCCAACCTGGTGATTCTATGATTCTATGACTGGAACAATGGATTGCCCTGACCCAGGTGTACGACCTTGTACTTGGCCTTGATGAACCTCATGAGGCTCACACAGCCCCAGTTCTCCAGCATCTTCTCTTCGTTTCGGACATCCTCAGCTACATAACCACACAGCCACCCCTGTGCTGTGCTGTAAACTCTTTATTTTTCTCTATTTTCATATCCCTCACACTTTGGGGCTTGTGCCGCAAGAGGTGCATTTTAACCTCTGCTCGGGATTCCTCAAGGACAGAAAGGGCTTAGGAGCCAGCGCCGCGTGAAAAACTTCAGTATTACATTTCTGCAGCCCAAACCATGAAGCTATTTATTGAAGCTTTATACAAACTAATTAAATATAAGGCTCTCGTGGGACACGAGGAGAACGAAAAGAAGAATTAAGAGATAAATCACTGGCTTTTCTTTCCTCAGCAAACGTACGCTCCAATTTAACACGCTAAACCAAAAAAAACCACTCTGACGGCGCTTGGTTGGGCACAGACAGGCAGCATCCAAATCTCCCATGGAACACGCTACGCAGCATCAATTAATTATCTCTGCTGCACCACAACTTACACAAAGGAATTGGGAGAGACAATCCAGACAAGGGAACGAGCTGGAGATATCAAAGGCTCCATATGGAGACCACAGAATCTCACTTTCCAGCTTCACAGAACTCGCCATCTTTGGGATCACGTGGTACAGGAACGGATCAAAGCGGCACTTCCCTCCCCTGCTGACCCCATGTCTTCTTGCCAGGAGAATTCCTACCGCACGCACGCAGCCATTTCGGAGCGTCCTCAAAGAGAGGAGAACTCTCAAAAAGCCTCACGGGGTGAGCCTGCTAAGAGTGGCAACCTCACCTGGAAAGAGCATGAAACATCCCAGCATGGACGGTGCGACCACACACAACAAACTTTCCTGGAGAACAGGCCTTATGAGGAACGGCTGAGAGAGCTGGGGTTGTTTAGCCTAGAGAAGAGGAGGCTGAGGGGAGACCTCATTACTCTCTACAACTATCTGAAAGGAGGTTGTAGAGAGGAGGGAGCAGGCCTCTCCTCCCAAGGGACAGGGGACAGGACAAGAGGGAATGGCCTCAAGCTCCACCAGGAGAGTTTTAGGTTAGAGATTAGGAGGAGGTTTTTCACACAGAGGGTCATTGGGCATTGGAATAGGCTGCCCAGGGAGGTGGTTGATTCACCTTCCCTGGAGGTGTTTAAGGCACAGGTAGATGAGGTCCTGAGGGACACGGTTTAGTGTTTGATGGGAACGGTTGGACTCGATGATCCGACAGGTCTCTTCCAACCTGGTGATTCTATGATTCTATGATTCCTTGCATCATCTAAAGGCAAAAAGACTCAAGGTCATCGCAGTCATTGAGGAGAAACACCCTGTCCAGACACCTCAGTAGGTTAATGCACTCGTACAGAAGACAGGTTTGTCATTGAAGCTCTAGATCACAGAATCATTAAGGCTGGAAAAGACCTCTCAGCTCATCCAGTCCAACCGCCAGCCCAACCGCACTTGTGTCAACTAATCGTGTCCCCAAGCATCATGGCCACACAGTTTTTGAATCCTTCCAGGGATGGAGACTCCACCGCTGCCCTGGGTAGCCTCTGCCAGGGCTTCACTGCTCTCTCATGAAGAAATTGCTCCTAATATCCAGTCTAAACTTCCTATGGCACAACTTAAGGCCATTTCCTCTCATCCTATCACTTGTTTCTTGGGAGAAGAGCCCAGCACCCACCTCACCACAACCTCCTTTCCAGGAGCTGCAGAGAGCCATAAGGTCTCCCCTCGGCCTCTTCTTCTCCAAGCAAAACAATTCCATTTTCCTCAGCCATTCCTCATGACCCTCACTCTCCAGACCCTTCACCTGGTCTCCTCGGGTCACACTGCAGCAACTTGGTGTCCTTGTAGTGAGGAGGAGCCCAAAACTGAGCACAGGATTTGGGGAATCACTGGATAATCCAGGCTGGGAGAGAGCCCAGGAGGTCATCCAGCCCAGTCTCCGTTAGTCAGTTATAAGGTCAGACCAAGTAAATCAAGACATGGTTTAGAGATTGATAGGAATGGTTGGACTCAATGATCCAGTGGGTCTCTTCCAACCTGGTGATTCTATGATCCTACCCAGTTTTTTTCCAACCTGCAAGGATGGATGCACTGCACCAACGCCTCCAGACTGCAAAGCTGGTCCTCTGCCACACTGCACCAGAAATTCAGAAGTAACTCATCGCTCCCTCCAGGTGCCCCGACTGCTGCATGATCAGCTGGATGTGCAAGAGGGAAACAGCCGTCATCTTCAGAAACTCGTTTCACCCTAACGCTGCTCTCCCTTGCCATTAGGTGCACACACAAACCACGAGAAGAGTCAACACCAACCCAAAAGAAGCAAAGAACCACCTGCTGGAAGACAACAACAAATCCCATCACTGACAAACGTGGGAGAATAAGGAGTTTCACCCGTGGGCACATAAAAAATTGCATTGTTGCATTCAAGCAACAGAGAACTAGGAACAGAAAGAAAACCAGGAACTCGGTGTAACAATTATCTATTAACCATAACCAAACTATTCTTTAAATAGGTTTTGATTAACAACTTAAGACTGTTAAATTTTTAAACACAGCTCATTCATTCTATTAGCAACAACCTAAAGTGCTTAAGTAAGTGTTTGTGGATTAATGGTTTTCAAGGAAGCCTCTAAACGCTGTACCCAAAGCAGAGCCAGGCTGGAGCTCAGAAACAAAGGCCCAGAGCTTCCCGATGCCACTGAAACGTGTCATGAGAAACAGGTGATACCTGATAATTCATGGAGCACAACAACACCTGATTCATCTCGCTCCATGGCATCACCTCACAACACAGGAGAAACTAAATACTCCACAATCAGATTAGAAGTAGGAGTAGGTGTAGTCAGAGTGTGGTTAGGACAACAAAATTAAGTCTGTTTAAGGACCAGGTAGTAACCAATGTTTAGTATGATTGTCTCACTGCAGCAGAAACCAGCACATCTCTCGAACTGGAGAGTCAAGAGGTCTAACTCACCACCTTGGAGCTTCCCTATAGAGCCAAATCACTATCTAACTCTGAAGCAAGGTGTCCATAAGATCATCGAATCATGGAATGGTTTGAGTTGGAAGGGATCTCAAAGCCCATCCAGTCCCACCCCTGCCATGGGCAAGGACACCTCCCATTGGCCCATCCAACCTGGTCTTGGACCCCTCCAGGGATGAAGATGGCAAATTTCATTTTAAGACAAGCCTAAAACTTCCGTATCTCCCCGTGACCTGGTACCTCAAAGGAGGGGAGCAGCCAACCCTGAGGTCCAAGGAGGCCGTGGAAGGGTTGAAGGCAGATGAAGAAAGGACACACCTCCCTGCTCTTTCATAGAATCATAGAACAACCAGGTTGGAAGAGACTCATCGGATCACCGAGTCCAACCATTCCTATCAAAAACTAAACCATGTCCCTCAACACCTTTAAGGCAGCTGGGGTGACAGCGAGAGGACTGTCACCACACTGCTATGTGTACCTTTGAGCTCAGCACCCAGGGAGGGCTCAGATCCATTTTACCCATCCTGAGGGGTCTCTTTTTCGAAGGAGAAGGAAGAGATGGCTTCGCTTTTCTTACAGATGAGAAAACAGAGAGGTGAGACGAAGCGCTTGGTTAATTCTAAAGCCTTTTTTCTTCTTAATGCATCTGATTCACAAATATTGTGACTACAAGCTTGTACCCATCACACGCATTTTGATGGGGTAAATAATGAAAGAACACGCAAGCCTCTAATTTTACACTGAGCTTAATTCCCATTTCCAAAGGCAGCTAGAAAACAGGAATAGAAACCAAACCAGTAAAAAAGAAACACGCTCTTCTCCATTTCTGACTTCGAGAACCCGAAAATTAAGAAATAATAAAAAAAACCAAAGAAAAATCAACTCCTACCCAGCTTTATGTTTGCTCAGATCAGCATTTTGAACACGAACATCACAACTTTTTGAGGTGCAGGGTCAGCGCAGGACATGAGATCAGGACATTCAACCAGCAGCTTCCCCCCAGCAGGAAAAAGAACTAAGCACATAATTGCAAAGCGATATTTTAATTGACAGCTTGAACGGAGGTTTCCTACTCGGATTTAAATCACATTTTTTTTAAATTGCATTGACTTAACTCAATCAGCCCTGCCCATGGGCCATTTTTCCTGCCGGCTGTGCGCACACCACGCGAGTTTTAGATAAATCGCTCAATCTCACAACTCCCCTAGACGGAGAGATCCGACGGTACACAAGCCACAATTCCCTTCTTTCAACAGGAGTCACCTTGAAAACTTCGCAAAAATAAGCAGCTCAGTAGACATTTCACCATCCTCTCATATTTTTTTTTTTTTTCCACCTAGGGCACATGATAGCCTGAGACGCAGCCAAGAGAATTCTGCAGGAGACTCGTACGAGCACTGAAAATCCAGCCCTGAGCCTTTATTACCTTCCTCGTGACGATGAGAAGCACAGTGATGCATTCATTTTATTCTTTTATAGATGTAGATACGTATAAATCTGTGGATACACACACTCTGCAACCTAAAGGTGTAACGCGAGCGCAGGAAGGAAAAACCCAGCACTGATATTAGAGCCTCAACCAGAAGCAAAAATCTCGAATAAATGGAACTTTCTAGCACAAACAGCTTTGCAGGGTCCCCGTTGGCACCCGTGAAAAGAGGCTCTGCTGACATTACACAGATTTTTTTGCAAGGATTCCCATGGTAGGAGAAGGATTAAAAAGCAATTAAGCGGCTCTCATATTTCAAAGGCGGATCTCGGAAGGGCAGACGGAAAAATATGGATCTCTCGCAAACTCGGAGATTTGTTGCATTCCGTGAAAAAAAAAAAAAAAAAGCTCTGACTCCAAACCCTTCCAGCAATACCAGGGGGGCAAGAAAAGGCATTACGACCCTGATCCAGTGCCGTATTCCCAACAAATTCCAGGCAATCTGCAAATGATTTCCCCCTTCCCCGCCCAAAAATTGCTTGTGAACTCCTACAATTGCACCGCGAGAGACCAAGACACAAATAAAACCGTAATAAAACCATAATAAAGCCATCCCTACCTTTAACTTGAGTGTCATATTCAGCTATGATCTCCTTATCCTTTTTGAATTTGGCCGGCGACGTCATGTTTTCTTTTCCAAAAAAAAAAAAAAAATAAAAAAAAAAAAAAATAAAAAATATTAACCCCGAACCAGACCCACCCGAGCGCGAGACGAGAAACGCAATCTCGCTCCTCTCGCCGCGCCGCCTCAAAAAAAAAAAAAAAAATTAAATAATCAAAAAATCAATGGCTGGGTCCATGGAGACAGGGTGGGAGAGGGAGCGGAGCAGCAGCAGCAGCGAAAAGGCAGATGTTGGGGAGCTCAGGGGAGGGCAGAGGCAGCGGTTTGCTCGCCCTGCACCAAACCTTGGAGCAGCAGCATCAGCCTGGCAGCTCCTGCAGCCCCCAAAGGCTCTTCCTGATGCTTCAACCTTAACAGCAAAGCCAGAGACTGGAAGTCCTTCCGCACAACATGGTTTGGGTGGGCTTGGTTTGCCTTTTTTTTTTTTTCTCTCCTCTTTCCTCCTCTTCTCTTTTATTTTTTTCTCTCCTCTTTCCTCCTCTTCTCTTTTATTTTTTTTCTCCTCTTTCCTCCTCTTTTTTTTTCTCTCCTCTTTCCTCCTCTTCTCTTTTATTTTTTTCTCTCCTCTTTCCTCCTCTTCTCTTTTATTTTTTTCTCTCCTCTTTCCTCCTCTTCTCTTTTATTTTTTTATTCCTCTTTCCTCCTCTTCTCTTTTATTTTTTTATTCCTCTTTCCTCCTCTTCTCTTTTATTTTTTAAATCTTTCCTCCTCTTCTATTTTTTTCCTCTTTCCTCCTCTTCTATTTTATTTTTTTCCCCCTCTTTCCTCCTCTTCTCTCTTATTCTTTTTTCCTCTTTCCTCCTCTTCTCTCTCTTTTTTTTTTTTTTAAATAAGCTCAGAGCTGATTCAACCCAAATCCCAGCGGAGAGCGGACGAAAAGGAGGACGAGGAGCCGTTTTCTTCGAGGTGCCTGCCTGAAAAAAAAAAGCAAAAAAAGCAAAATAAATAGATATATTGAGGCAGAAAGGCAGAGCTGGCAGCCTCAGGATGCACAGGGAGGGTTGGGGAGGGCAAGAAGAGCTGCTCTGACATTGCAAAAAGCCCTTTTTGGGGGGTGAGGAAGGCAGAGAAGGCAGGTGAGGAAGGGGAGAAGCACCTTGGGGGGGGAAGCACCTCCAGGATGGGGGGAAAAGCACCAAAAATAAAGGGAATTGGGGCAGGAGGCTGCACGAGGGGTGGGGAAGCAGCCAGTTCCCAGCATCCTGCAGCCCCACACTGGGGAGGTTTGGGTTATTTTGGGGGATTTGGGTTATTTTGGGGGGAGGTTGGGTGATTTCAGGCTGTTTTCCAGCTGGGGGAGGTGGGTCAGAGGCGGGATGAGCTGGACGCAACTTTTTTTCCTCCCTATATATTAGGATTTTTCATTTTTTTCCCCCCTTTTCTTAAAAAATTTCAGCCAAAAAAAAAAAAAAAAAAAAAAAAAAAAGACGGGGGAGAGAAGCTGCCGCTCCCGAGGGAGGAAGAAACAAATAAACACGACACCCAACCGGATCCAAACCCTCCCGGGAAGAACAATGAGAGCTACTGGGGGAGGAAACGGGGAAGGATGGGGGGGGGGGGGGGGGGTGTCCCGGTATGATGGAGCTGGAGGGGGTGTCCACGGTTTGGGGGACACCTGGGGTGAAGGGAGGGGCCCCGTCGGGAGCAGGGGGTGCAGGTGGCGAGGAGGGGAGGGCACGGAGCCTCCTGTGAAGAAGCTGGGAGGGTTACCTGGGCGCCGCGGAGCCGCCTCCCCGCAGCCCGGCGTCCTCCGGCTGCTCAGCGGCCGCCGCGCCGCCCCGGCCCCCCACACCTCACCCCGCCGCCCCGATGGCCCCGCCCCCCTCGGGGAGCAGCAACCAATCGGCGCTCAGCATAGGGAAGACGGACAGCAGCGCCGACCAATCGCCGAGCGCCGTCCGCCCTCAGGCCACGCCCACTACGGCAAGGCGCGCCCCTAGGACTGCGCAGGGGCGGTGCGCGGTATGCAAATGAGCACCCGCGCGGCCAATAGGGGCGAGGCAGGGCGTGCCTCGCAGCCAATAGAAACGCGGGAGGGGGCGTGGCTACGCGTCTCCACCAATGGGTTTCGATGAGGGGGCCAATCAGAGCGAGGGGGCGTGTCCCCGCTCGGCCAATGGGGAGGAGAGGCCGGCGATTCAAACTGACAGGAGGGAGCGGCCATGGCCGGCGGCGCCTTCGAGGAGCGCTGCGTGTCCCTGCTCTGCTGCCGCTTCTGCTCGCAGCAGCTCAGCTCGCGGGGCATGAAGGCCGTGCTGCTGGCCGACACCGACGTCGACCTCTACTCCACAGACGTCCCGCCCTCGGGGTAAGCGCGGGGACTCCAAGGGCCTCGGTGGGGAGCTTGGGAAACCTCCCAGAGTGGGTTGGGTTGGAGGGACCTTAAAGACCACCCGGTTCTAACCGCCTGTCAGGGATCAGGGGCTCCGAGCCCCATCCAGCCTGGCCTCGAAGCCCTCCAGGGAAGGGGAAACCTGTTCCAGGGCCTCCTCACCCTCATCATGAAGAAATTCTTAGAATCATAGAACAACCAGGTTGGAAGAGACCCATCGGATCATCGAGTCCAACCACTCCTATCAAACACTAAACCATGTCCCTCAGCATCTCATCCACCTGTCCCTTAAACACCTCCAGGGAAGGGGAATCAACCACCTCCCTGGGCAACCTGTTCCAATGCCCAATGACCCTTTCCGGGAAAAACCTCTTCCTAATCTCTAGCCTAAATCTCCCCTGGTGGAGCTTGAGGCCATTCCCTCTCGTCCTGTCCCTTGGGAGAAGAGCCCAGCTCCCTCCTCTCCACAACCTCCTTTCAGGTAGTTGTAGAGAGCAATGAGGTCTCCCCTCAGCCTCCTCTTCTCTAGGTTAAACACCCCCAGCTCTCTCAACCGCTCCTCATAGGGCCTGTTCTCCAGCCCCTTCACCAGCCTCATTGCTCTTCTCTGGACTCGCTCCAGAGCCTCAACATCCTTCTTGCGCTGAGGGGCCCACAACTGAACACAGGATTCAAGGAGCAGCCTCACCAGTGCTGAGTCCAGAGGGAGAATCACCTCCCTGGCCCTGCTGGTCACAGCAGTTCTGATCCAAGCCAGGATGCCATTGGCCTTCTTATCTGTCCCTCTCCAGTTTATCCCCATTGCCCCTCGTACTGTCACCACAAGCCTTTGCAAACATCTTTATTGTAGCCCCTTTCAGCACTTGCAGCTGCTCTAAGGTCTCCCCGGCACCTTCTCTCCTCCAGGCTGAACAAGCCCAACCCTCTCAGCTTGTCTTCCTCATGCATGAGATGCTCCAGCCCTGAAATCATCTTTCTAGCCCTCCTCTGGCTCCATTCCAACAGCTCCATCTCCTTTGGATGTTGAGGATTCCAGAGGTGGACACAATCCCCCAGATGAGGTCTCATGAGACAGGAACAAAGGGGCAGAATCACAGTCTAATTTCATCTCACCATGAGGAAAACGTAGGATGCAGAAGCCACAGGGAGTTTCTCCAGCTCCCTCCTTAAGCAAAGATTGGAATTTGAAATAAATCCTGCAAACAGAACAAACCTGATCTCACGCTGGTTCCAGGACTCTCCTCCAAGCCGGTCGCATGTTCCTTTCCCATAGCAATATTTGAATACTAAGGAAATAAGATTGCAAAATCATATGGTAATAAGAAAGTATGAGTTAAAACGGAGATAAGAAATCAAAGGTTTGGTTTTAAATGTCCTCGCCTTTAAGCTACTGCTCTGCAGCCTCAGCTGAGGTTTGCCAGGAACCAGGGTGATGTCCATAGCTAGGTCTGTGCCTGGCAACCTTAGGGCCCAGTGGGCAAGCTTTGGGGTCAGGAGCAGCCGTGCTTCCTAGGCTGATTTGAGAAGACTTGCAATACTTTCTTGTAATGTCTCACAGGTCTCTGTGTCTATCTGAGTATGTTTGGCAGCTGGAAGGAAGATGGAATGGTGGCTGCCCCTTCCCTGGAGGTTTTCAAGGCCAGGTTGGATGAGGGGTTGAGCAACACGATCCAGTGGAAGGTGCCCCTGTGCATGGCAGGGAGTTGGATCTGGATGATCTTTAAAGTCCCTTCCAACCCATTCCATGATTCTGTGACTATATGATTAGGAAAGTTAGAAAAAAAAAAACCATAAGTCTAATGGCAACATTTTGTTGTGAGCTAAGGCCTGTATTATCCAGATCATAGAATCACCAGGTTGGAAGAGACCCACCAGATCATCAAGTCCAACCATTCCCACCAATCTCTAAACCATGTCCCTCAGCACCTCATCCACCTGCACCTTAAACCCCTCCAAGGAAGGCGAGTCAACCCCCTCCCTGGGCAGACTCTGCCAGGGCCAAGTGACCCTTTCTGTGAAAATTTTTTTCCTAATGTCCAGCCTAAATCTCCTCTGGTGGATCTTGAGGCCTTTCCTTCTTGTCCTGTCCCCTGTCCCTTGGGAGAAGAGCCCAGCTCCCTCCTCTCCACAACCTCCTCTCAGGTAGTTGTAGAGAGCAATGCGGTCTCCCCTCAGCCTCCTCTTCTCCAGGCTAAACCCCCCCAGCTCTCTCAGCTGCTCCTCTTGTTCTCCAGCTGCAGCTGCAATCATAGCCCCATCTAAACATCTGTATTTCCCCTTTCTTCCCACCTAGTACTGTTGATTTCATCGGAAGCTGCTATTTCACAGAGATCTGCAAGTGCAAGCTGAAGAACATCGCATGCTTGAAGTGGTAAGAATTGCTATTCAGCGACACCAACACCTCCTCGAGACCTACTGGTTAACCTCACTGGGGACGAGTGCAACTGGAGAGTCAAGGGATGAATGAACAGATCGCAAACTCCATTTCAAATTTAATGCCGCTTGATAGAAACTCTACCCACTCCACATGGGCACGGCTGCCAATCTATTTCTGTGCAAATCCCTGGTGGAAATGTGACAACCTTGTCAGTGGTCAGAATCTAAGGGAAAGTTTGTGTGCCACCTGCCTGATTAAATGTCTGAGACAACTGCATGAATAAGGCCACAGTAAGAAGTAGTTACTCACTTCCTAATTAATAGAACATCCTCTTGGCAGATCGAGTTGTTGCTAGCAGATGGAACACGCTGTCACTGAAGTTCTCCGAGTTCTTTTATCCTCTTTATTAATGCCTGGTATTTAAGAGTAAAAACAGCACCTCCCAAGTAGCTCCCAGTTATTTGAGAAGATCCTTCCAGCTTCACAATGCAGACTTTTGCTCAGACTTGAATGGTGGGATAGGAACACAGTATTTCACAATAAAGACTTACCTTGCTCAGACTTGAATGGTGGGATAGGAACAAGGTATTTTATATTTCGGACAGGAATAGAGAACAGGCTGCCCAGGGAGGGGTTTGATTCGCCTTACCTGGAGGTGTTTAAGATGCAGGTGGATGAGGTCCTGAGGGACATGGTGTAGAGATTGGTGGGAATGGTTGGACTCCATGATCCGGTGGGTCTCTTCCAACCTGGTGATTCTATGATTCTATGAAAAAAGAAACTTCTCAATAGAGTATGACTGAGAAAGTAAAAAAAATCATTCTAGCTTAGGAGAGCAGGAAAGGCTTTGATAATCCCAGTCTCGTTACTCCTGCTGCTGTCACTCTCCCAGTCACAGTGTTTCTGCACAAAGGGATTTTACATGAGATGAACTTCTACATTAATTACAATGGAATGACTGACCTTCCGAAGGAAAAAAAAAAAAAAAAAAAAAAGACACACCACCATTTGTTGATGTGCAAGATGATCTGGATTACACAATTTAGGTTACTAAGTGGTTCTCTGTGCCAGAGATCTGAAACTTCGATATTCTCTAACTCCTGACAGATGTTCTCTGAACCTGATCAAAACAGGACCATTACATAATGGTCTGGTACCGCGGCTACTTCATAGAATCATAGAATCATCAGGTTGGAAGAGACCCTTCGGATCATTGAGTCCAACCACTCCCATCAAACACTAAACCATGTCCCTCAGGACCTCGTCCACCTGTCCCTTAAACACCTCCAGGGAAGGTGAATCAACCACCTCCCTGGGCAGCCTATTCCAACGCCCAATGACCCTTTCCGTGAAAAACTTCCTCCTAATCTCTATCCTAAATCTCCCCTGGTGGAGCTTGAGGCCATTCCCTCTTGTCCTGTCCCCTGTCCCTTGGGAGAAGAGCCCAGCTCCCTCCTCTCCACACCCCACCATGTTTCCTTTGGGAGCTGACAGTCCCCCCTCTGTCGATAACATTGAAGGGAGTTCATCAGTCTGAGCTGGAAAAGCCAACGTGATTTGCGTTGCTCATGACTTTTCTTTGTCTTTCTAGCGGTAACGTTGTGGGTTATCACGTGATTTCTCCCTGCAAACCTTGCCTGCTGTCCTGCAACAACGGCCACCTCTGGATGTTCCATAGCCACGCAGTCTTCGGCATCAACAGGCTAGACTCTTCTGGTGAGGAACACGCGTTTCCTTCTCATCTCTTAAAATCCTGAATTCCAAGCCCTTCTAATGAAGCGTCTCGATATAGATAAAGCATATGGAGGGAGTCTAACATACGGAGGCATAAAGCAAGTCGCTGTAGCTACTTTGCACATGCAGATTTCTCAGGGGAAATTTATCTTCACCAGAAAAAAAACTGAAGGATTTTCTGCAGCCAGGCTATAAACACAACCACCGGTTGCTATTTATAGCGGCACGTATAGCTTTACTGCGCTGTTAGGCACCTGTCCAACGGGCACTCGGAGTGAGTCATGTCGCGCTCTGACCCTCAATAACTGAGTCCTCATTATCTCGAGCTGAAGTCACAGCCCGTGCGGGCGAGTTCCTCCAGCTCGCTGCTGTCTGGATGCCAACTGTCTAGCAGAATTTGCCTCAAGTCCTCAGGAGCGCAGAGCACTCTGACAACTCATTCCTCCTCCTTACAGAGGGGAGGAACGTGCTGCCGAAACCTTTCAGTGTCACCTGTGCTTCAGATCAGTTTATAAATAAATCAGCCATGAGGGGATTATCAATAGCTACATGAATTAGCTACATAAATGCATCAGGGGGCAGGGACGTGTTCTTTGAACTGTGCTGTAAACAGCAACGCTTAAGAGATTAATTCGCAAGAAAAATAGGGAAGAGTCGAGATATATTTATCACGAGCATGACTTATCAGGTTTTGCAATAATTAGAGTGCTTATTCTCTCTGAAAATACAGTTGTGCAACTGAAAAATAAGGTCACGAGCCAAAAATACACTTCTTTTTTTTTCCTCCTGTCTCCTTCCCACCAGGTGTGAATGTTTTGCTCTGGGGCAACTTGCCAGATTTGGAGGAAAGCACAGATGAAGATACGTCCTGCACCTCCGAGGAGGAGTATATCAGATAAATGTTACCTACAACATACTACAGCATCTTCCCTGGATTCCTTACGCTCCTGTTTGGTTTGAATATAGTTGTTTTTTTTTTTTCCTGCTGACCTGTCACAGCCTAAACAATACAGGCAACCAGAAAATCTGGAAATCAATCCCCAAAAAGGAAGGCATCATCTTCCTCTTTCACTGTAGCCTCCCTCACACACTAGGCCGATGCAAGAGTCTATCCTCTGCCTAGAGACACAGCTTGATTACATGTGAAATGCAGAGGGAAGGTGCTTTTACTGAGGTCTAGGTCTGATTTGTTCTTTACCTTTAAGTCTCAAGAGTCGACAATGCTTCTCAACTGTATTTTTCTTCTTTCCTGAAGCAACATTCAGAGAGAAAAGTTTTTCAGTTGCTATAAGCACAGCTTAAAAAAATCTTAAGAAATAGTCGATCCGGCTGACGAAGTTCTGAACGAGCTCTGCTCTTGTGGCTGCACAGCCCATCTCCCAGAGCTTCTGTTCTGAGTGTTCTGAATAAGTGGCTGCAAGCGTTGACGCTTTGGCTCTATGATCCTGCTCTCTTGCTTTCAGCAGCTTGTTCTCCAGGCACCCAACACGTCCTAGGATGCTTCTGAAACTGGGCTGGGGACCTGTCTTACCGAGTCTCATCTTTCGGTACTTTATGATCACGTTTCTGTAGAGATACAGTTCATTTCTTCCCCTAGGCATCCCTCCAAAACAGAACTCAGTCATCCTATTGGGTCCTTTTAGAGAAAGAAAAAAAGAAATCAGGTTAAATATTTGGTGTTCGTGCCTAACCTTATGTCCCTGAAGCATACAATCTGGTTACTGTAAGAAATAATGGATTCAAAGCTCATTACCTGAGTTATTACAGACATAGTATTTAACTTTTATAAGCCAAATGCTCCTTCACCTGGTTCCCTGAAGGATCAGCTTTGGAAAACTAAAGGTACCATCGTCCGAGAGAAGACAGGACATTTTTAAACTTGGACTGATGCTGAATGAATCATTCTGTAGCCTCTTGCAATACCTGGAAGAGCTGCGATAAAGGCAGATCTGAGTTGTCTTTGTACTTTTACTGCATGTTATACATTTCTTCATTAATGGTACTACCACTCCTGCATTGTTTAAATGTATATTGAGATATATATATATATATTTGTATGCGGACTTGGATGTGTATGTCTCATTTTGACTCCCTATGTTATAGAATCATAGAATAGTTTGGGTTGGAAGGGACCTTAAAGAAAGTCTCACTAAATGACGGTTTGTGTAATGATACTGGACAACCAAAACAATTAAATAGCATCTTGTATTAAACTAGTTGAATCACTAGGTTCTTGCTACTATGGTTTTGGTTTAGAGACCCTAAAAAATCTCGTTTTTAGACTGACAAACCTGACAGTTTCTCAATCTGAAAGGTATTTAGTCAGTTAACTCTTGTGCAACACAACATCAAACCCCTTGCCAGCTCTTTCTGCTGCAGGAATTCCATCATGTTGTGACTACAGGATTAAGCTGGCAAAGGGACATATCACACAAAGATTTTTTTTTTTTCCCAACAGAATTCGCAAGCTAAAAATACATCTGATTGTTTCATAGAATCACAGAACAACCAGGTTGGAAGAGACCCACCAGATCATCGAGTCCAACCTATCGAGTCCCTATCTGTTCATATACATCATTCATAGCAGAACTTCCAGCTCTACTCTAATTACACCAGCCTTAATTACACCTCAAGCAGGCATCAGAGGGCCAACTTTTAAGTCAGTTCAGTTTTTTGTTGGAGGATAAAGGACTTGTAGGTATCATATACACAATAAACAAACCCCATTTACTGCTCCAGCTGTCCTGAGTGTTACCAAACAAACACATCTGTTCTCTCTCCAAAATAAAAAGAGAACTGGCTCAGCTGTTTGTGCTAAAGCCTTAGCTCCTGCTCACGAGGCCTTCATAATTTGGGTTAAGCTTCCAAGATCACCCTGTGTAGGGCTGATAGATCTAACACCAAAGATCTGGCACAAACCCAGATCAATATTTCTAGAAACGCTCCCAAGTGCTTAACCCCACAAAAAGCTTCATTTGAAACAAATGGTTGGACTCGATGATCCGGTGGGTCTCTTCCAACCTGGTTGTTCTATGATTCTATGAAGCAACTCAATTTTCCATAGGCTTATCTCTTGTCTCCATAATCCTCAACATAAAAAGCAGGTGCATGGCACGATCCTGGAATCTGGTGTGAGTCGGTTGGAAGATGATGGTTTCATGGTATTTGGTGTAATAATGCTGAACGTGAAAATAGATGCTAAGTTGGAGAGGGAATATCTGAGCAAGGCTCAGGCTCCTGTGGGGTCTATGGTTGGTCGGGATTGGAGCAGCCACCAAGCTGTTGTCTTTGAGCAGGATTTCACAGGGAAATTTTCCATCATCCTCTCTGCGCAGCCAACGGAGGCAAAAGCAGAGCCCAAAGCTGACAGATGAGAACCGAGTCCCGAGGCTTTTCTCTGCTGCTCATTAAGGTACGCAAGGCAAATAATTAAAGGATTTTAGTGGCTCTAAGCAGATCTGGGGTTGTTCAGAGCACCAGGCAAAGGGTCTTAAATTTCAGACACGATGTCAGTGCTTCCGCAAGACTCCCCACTGCTCCTGGCACAGGCAGCTCAGCTGAAATCGATGCTGGGAGCCTTAATGCCCACGGATTGTGCCTGTCACAGAGTGCTCCTCGCTCACACCACGTCCTGGGCCCCTTCCCAGCAGCTCTGCAGCTCCGAGGTCTTGTGTAACACAGACTTGTAGGTTCAGGGTCACAGACTTGTTTGGATGAGCACATCTGAAAGTAGAATTCCAAACACCATGGAAGATAAATAACTTTGATTTGATTTTTAAATCGCAGGGAGCGGCGTAATCTCACTGCCATCAATGGTTTAACCACTTTCTTTCCTGCGATGCCTGATCTGCAATGCACAATAGTGGCTGGAGGCGCAGGAGAAATCACAGCGCGACAGTGATAAATTGATTCCCCTTTATATTAAATAAGGCTAGAAAAAGCACATTTAAATATCTTCACTATCGCAGCACAGATTCACCACTAAGCAAAATCTTACATTTAGGTAACACCATTCATAGAATGACAGAATTCATCCTGAAATGCTTCCTAACAACAAAACAGCAATGAATTCTTTTGCCATTGAAGCGCAGCCAACGCCAGGATGCAAAGCAGCTGCCAAGTAAACATCGTGCTGCAAGGACCAAGGGAAGCATCGCGGTGGAATGAAATTCAGTGCGTGATCTCTATCAGCACAAACCGATACGCTGATTATTGAGGGAGGTTCGACTTGAAAGACGCTCTTCTTTACACGGGTTGGAATGCGGTTCGTCAGCTTCTGGCCAGATGACAGATGGGTCACCTCTGTCAGAAGGCGGAAGGACAGAACCCGGAGTCCCAGGGTTTGAATCTGAGATGGAGTCTGAGGATAAGAGGCAGAAATCACTGAGTTGCCTTTACGTTCTTCTCTTCTCTCTGGTGCGCAAGAGCAAGCAAGCTTTTTAAAGTCAAGTAAAAGGGTCATTTATTATAAATCGCCCAATTACTTTGTTGTGAGAGGTCACTGTTACATATTTCATTACATTTGCAGCCTAGTTTCTGAAAGCATACCCCAAGGAGCAGCACATAGCCCAAGTAAACAGCCTTTGTGTGCTGTTATTTGGATTAAGGGAGTATCTGCAGGCTGGTGTAGTATGACAACCGTGGTACCTGTTGTGCAAGAAACTGTACGGGCACAGCCGAGGACTTGCCCTGTAAACAGAGCAGCCAGGGGATGGCAAGGGAACAGCAGCATCGGCTTCCTCGGGGATCAGAGGTAAAGCCAATAAGGAGGTAAGAGGTAAACCCAAAGAGGAGACTCAGAAACATAGAATCATGATGTTGGAAGAGACCCACCAGATCATCGAGTCCAATCATTCCTATCAAACACTAAACCATGTCCCTCAGCACCTTGTCCACCCACCCCTTAAACCCCTCCAGGGAAGCCTATCCCCTCCCTGGGCAGCCTATTCCAATGCCCAATGACCTTTTCTGGGAAAATTTTTTCCTGATGTCCAGCCTGACCCTCCCCTGGTGGAGCTTGAGGCCATTCCCTCTCATCCTGTCCCTTGGGAGAAGAGGTCAGCTCCCTCCTCTCTACAACCTCCTTTCAGGTAGTTGTAGAGAGTAATGAGGCCTCCCCTCAGCCTCCTCTTCTCCAGGAGAAACACCCCCAGCTCTCTCAGCCGCTCCTCTTCTTCTCCAGCCCCTTCCCCAGCTTCGTTGCTCTTCTCCAAGACTAAGGAGTCTTAGTCCCAAGGACTACAACACAGAAGTGAGCTGTGCTTGCTCCTGCAGCCATGGATCACTTCTTCCTATTCCAACAAGCATTTGCAAGTCTACGAACACACTCAGCTCCTCCAGCAGACAGACTCAATCATCTGTTTGCAGCAGAGATCCTTCTCTGTGCCGGTGTGTCTGGATTTCTCCTGCATGATTAGGCTTTTCTCTTGGTCTAGCACACAAAGTGGCTGCAGCCTCTAGCCAAATACCCAGAAAAAAATGAAAGCCTACAAAGGAGAACAGGTTCTTCCAAACCTGCGCAGATAGAGCATGAGAGATGCTCTCCTCAATTTATGCAGCTCACAAGAACAACAAAACAGGAGAGCAGGATGCCTGCCTTGAACATCTCCCGTGAAATTAACTCCAAGTCATTGACGCACCACCCAAAATTCCCTCTTTGCATCAGGAAGCATCAACCACGCTACGATTTGAAAGCATCAGCAGCTCTTAGCCGAGGGGATGTTTTAGCCGCTTTGCTGTCTGCAGCCTCTCTTGTCATCTTGCCTGCGTGACACGAGCTTAACAGAGTGAGCCTGCACTCGATTGATTTCTCATTAGGAAGCCTTTTGGACAGCGGCGAGGAGAGGGGGAAAAAATAAAACAACAAGCGCCACAAAGCTGGTCGAATAGAAGCCAAATAAAATTTCTAGCGCTCGGCTTCTCGTGTCATCCCAACGCTGACAGCTTGATGTCTCCGGGTAGAGCCACACGAGGGGAAATTAGCACCATCGCACTCCCCGGCTCTGCCATCTGCACTTCGACGGGTGGAGAAATTCGTGCAGGCAGCTAGAAAGCCAGACTGATATAAAAAAAAATATTTCATCTTTTGTATTTCTCTGACTATTCTTATTTCCTGGAGGAAAGCGGCTAATTAAAAATAACGCGGTATCGCTCCAACCCAACTGCAGCCGAGCTAGGATTCTTCCCCTGCTGTGCTGTGGCAGAAGCTTATTAGTTGATCCCCCTCCGGCATATGGCCTCTTCGGGAAAAGGAAATTTCCACTCATGGAGACAAAGCTGGAAATACAGAGGGTTTAGGACTCTAATCCCAGTTTACACAGGAATATCAAACCAGAGTGAAACTGGTCCCGTGCCTATTGGACGCATCTGAAGCTCCAGATCAAAAACAATCTAAGAAGAATTCAGTTTTTGTTTTCAATCATCCGGTTTCATCTCTTCCCATCATCTGTCCACCTCTCGGAGCCAACGCCACGTGCCAAGCAACAGCCTGCCCAGAGAAGCAAAGGGATTTCAGGGCCAAAGGACACTGAGGAAATCCAAAACACAAAGCTCACACGCCCTTTGCACCTTCTGGACGTTTTGCCAGTAGCTGCTCTTCTCTTGCCAATTTATCCATCTTCATTTCAAAAGTGTAAGTAGATATTTAGGTCTGAGACAAGCAAAACCCCAGCAAGAGTGAACCTGGTCTGTTTTTTCTGCTGCGCTTACGGAGCTTACCCAGAAAGTGGGTTTGAGAGTCGTTGGCACTGGAAGAGCACAGGAGAGCGTGCAACAAGCTACTCGGGATGCAAGGGGTGCCAGTTGGCACTGGGAGTGCGGCAGGAGCCTTTGGCCTGAATTGCAAACACAGCGTGTGGAGAGACCAAGAGACCAACACAGGCAGACCCTTAGCCCTAAAAAGAATGAACCTTCCAAATCCACATATTGAAGCAAAGCTCTAAGGCTCTTAGGGGACTCTGCTGGACACAGAATCGAGGTCACTTCAGTTACAGACTTTTAAAACTGCTTTAGAGCCACTTGCTTTTTGTAACTACCTGAAAGGAGGTTGTAGAGAGGAGGGAGCTGGGTTCTTCTCCCAAGGGACAGGACGAGAGGGAATGGCCTCAAGCTCCACCAGGGGAGGGTCAGGCTGGACATTAGGGAAAAAAATTTCACAAAAAGGGTCACTGGGCACTGGCAGAGGCTGCCCAGGGAGGGGGTTGAGTCCCCTTCCCTGGAGGGGTTTAAGGGACGGGTGGATGAGGTGCTGAGGGACATGGGTTAGTGCTTGATGGGAATGGTTGGACTTGATGATCTGGTGGGTCTCTTCCAACCTGGTGAGTCTATGATTAGTTCATTCTCTTGGTTCATCACTGTTTAAATGGACACAGAGAGACTTGGAGTTGTTCAGTCTGGAGAAAGGTTTTCAGCTGAAAGAGAATCATAGAATCATAGAACACAGAAGAGGGAAGATTGAGATGAGTTCTCAGGGAGACCCTGGAACAGGTTGCCCGGAGCAGTGGTGGCTGCTCCATCCCTGGAGGGCTTCAAGGGCAGGTTGGATGGGGCTTGGAGCCCCTGATCCAGTGGGAGGTGTCCCTGCCCACGGGTGGGACTGGATGGGCTTTGAGGTCCCTTCCAACCCAAACCATTCTGTGATTCTACCACAAAGTAAATGGTTCTGGATCACCAGAACACCAAAGCTGTCAGAGTTTCCTCTCCAGGGGATCAGTGAAGGCAAAGCAATCAGAGAGTTATTTGGTTAAAAACACAGATTGAACAGCACCAGGTCAGTCACGTTTGAGGGAAGATTGTGAAAGTTCCTGCAGAGTCACCCCAGCATCTACTCAGATGTTAATGAGCGCCTGGAATTATTGAAAAAATTAAGTAATCTGCTCTTGTGCAAAGGTCCAATGCAAGATTTTCCACAGCATCGCTGTGCTTTTTGTTGGACCCCAGGCTGGAAGTGCCTTTTTACTTTAAAGTGA
Organism: Coccyzus lansbergi; assembly: GCA_033558105.1. NCBI lineage: Eukaryota > Metazoa > Chordata > Aves > Cuculiformes > Coccyzidae > Coccyzus > Coccyzus lansbergi. Next base: position 241,328 of record JAUMJK010000646.1, on the reverse strand, counting down.
ATTTTCTTCTGCTTCAAATTTTAGCCAAAGCCCAAATAACTTTCATTGTACGTTAGGAGTGAAAAATTCAGATAAATATGGGTTGTTTTTACCCCACCTCCTACTGGAAGGCAGCAAGAAGTGTATGTTCAGCAGAATATGTCCATTTATTTTATTCAAGCTCTTACGGGAAATCGAAATTAAATAACTCTGATTTGATACAAACCTGCCAGTGATGCATGAACTTCCCCTTTGTGCCAACCTGATGGAAGATGCTCAGCAAACTGAGCAGCGCTTGCTGCAAGTCGACCACAAAAAATCAGAGGGGTTAATAACAAGGGCAGCGGCAGGCGCTTTGATAACCACCTGCCACTCTTCCTGCATCACTTGAGCCTCCTCTTGCTCCTGCCAGGAGGGTGAAAATGTGGGCACTGATGGCTTTGGCATTAATTATGGTGTATATTGCCAGAGTTGACAACAAAGCAGTGTTGCTGTCTCCTCCCAGTGCCTCTCCTGTGTATTTAAAGCACTTGCATCTCTTCATAGAATCACAGAATCACCAGGTTGGATTAGACCCACCGGATCATTGAGTCCAACCATTCCTATCAATCACTAAACCATGTCCCTCAGCACCTCATCTACCTGTGCCTTAAACACCTCCAGGGAAGGGGAATCAACCACCTCCCTGGGCAGCCTGTTCCAATGCCCAATGACCCTCTGTGTGAAAAACTTCCCCCTAATCGCCAGCCTAAATCCCCCTTGGTGGAGCTTGAGGCCATTGGGCATTGGAATAAGCTGCCCAGAGAGGGGATTGAGTCACCTTCCCTGGAGGTGTTTAAGGGATGGGTAGACGAGGTCCTGAAGGACATGGTTTAGTGTTTGACAGGAATGGTTGGACTTGATGATCCGATGGGTCTCTTCCAACCTGGTTCTATGATATGATTCTATGATCCAGGCTAAATCTCCCCTCCCTTAGTTTAAAACTATTATCCTTGTCCTGTCACAACAGGCCTCGCTAAAAAGTCTGTCCCTGACTTTTCTTGAGTCCCTTTCACCACTGGAAGCTGCTCTAAGGTGCCCCCAGATCCCTCTCTTCACCAGGCTGAACAAGTCCAACCCTTTCACAGCCCTGTCCTCATACAGGAGATGCTCCAGCCCTTGGATCACCTTCGTGACCTCCTCTGGACTGGCTCCAACAGAACCATGTCCTTCCTGTGCCGAGCGTTTGATTTCGTTCCCTCTGTGTTCTCCTAGCCTCCCAGCAGACATCAAAGACAGCCACGTCTGGGTGTGTGCAAGCACATACATGTGCAGAGAAGACACATTAATTACAGTCTGAAAAGAACCTGCCAGAAAAAGAACTGGTTCCCTCTTTGTCACTTCCCTCTATCCCCACCAAAACTGCATCTGCCCCAATTTACTCCTTGGAAAGAAGCTTGGGTTGCAAATGACCTAGAGGGAGAGGCAGCAGGCGAGCATATCTTGGCTGGAAAACATGTACTTTGAAGAGCAGAAACTCCACACCAACGCAGGCTTTGATGCCACAGCACAGACCTAGTGACTTGTTTCTTCTTACCTTCCCTGTTCGGCAAGTGGTCGGATCAGGAGGCATCGCAGAGGAGTCCTACCTGCCTCACGAAAGGTGAAGATGCTCATGAGCAGATTGCTGTTTCCACAAACACTGCTGAGGTGCCACTGGAGAAAAGCTGGGAGGGAGAGCCCAAAGTACAGGTTTAGTTGGGTGAATCCATCAAACCTGTGAGGTCTGTGCACACCTTAGCAAACTGACCCCAGGCGCTGAACGGGTTGGAATGTGCTCAGGGGAAAAAGGTGTATAAAAAGTAGACAAGACTCACCCTTTCGCTCCCTGGTGAGGTGGGGAGGGTGGTTTTGCAGCAAGGGATGTGTGGGCACACCAGCCTGAGCAAGGAAGCACATTTGTGCCTCTCTGAGGATGGGTTTGTCACTATTCTTGAGAAGATGACTGGTCCCTCCAGCTCATAAACTTGCCTTTGCCTTCGCTAAGGCTTCAGGAGCCGACTGCCTTCATTCCTAGAGTGTTTGAACACCCGAGTCTCTCGCCCGAGAGCTTTCTGTGCTTCCAAAGCTCTGGGAACAGTTTTGTTTTGCCAACCAGAGGCACTTCTGCCTCTCCTACTACCTTCCAAATTCCTTTGTAAAACAGACAATTCATAGAACAGAATCATAGAACAACCAGGTTAGAAGAGACCCACCTGATCACTGAGTCCAACCACTCCCATCAAACACTAAACCATGTCCCTCAGGACCTCATCTACCCATCCCTTAAACACCTCCAGGGAAGGTGAATCAACCCCCTCCCTGGGCAGCCTATTCCAATGCCCAATGACCCTCTGTGTGAAAAACTTCCTCCTAATCTCTATCTTAAATCTCCCCTGGCAGAGCTTGAGGCCATTCCTTCCCCTTCCCATTTTTAAACACAAACCAGTAATCATTAAACGATAAGTAAAGAGTGTTTTACGCTTGACAAATTGTCTTTTTTCCCTAGTGTAAGTTGCTGCCAGTCTGTGCCCCCACAGACCCCTTTCTCAGGTCCCACAGACCCCCAGCTGTACCCTCCAACCCCCCTTCGGTGTCCTCCTGGTTGTTGATGCTCACTGGAGCTGACAGTCTTCCTGCTGGACTTACAACTGGAAAAGCATCATCACAAACCCAGCATCACCACAAGCTGTGCCCCACACATCAATTGCTTTCTCCAGCTGGTAGAGCCATAGAATCATGGAATAGTTTGGGTTGGAAAAGATCTCAAAGCCCAGTCAGTTCCCCTCTGCCATGGGCAGGGACATCTCCCACTGGATCAGGGGCTCCAAGCCCCATCCAACCTGCCCTTGAAGCCCTCCAGGGATGGGGCAGCTTCACAGCAAAACATTTCCTCCTAAAATCTCATCTCAATCTCCCCTCTTTCAGATTAAAAGCTTTCCCCCTCATCCTCTCCCTGCCCTCTCTGATCCAGAGCCTCTCCCCAGCTTTCTTGGAGCCCCTTTCAATACTGGAAGCTGCTCTAAGCTCTCCCCACAACAGGTTAACATGCCCATATCAAGTCCCACAACCATAGCAGAACAACAACCCTTCTAACCAAGGCAGGAGGAGGACGAAGCACACAAATAAGCAAGACTGGGTGGGGGTAGTAGAGCAAATGCATGCGTGTGCACGTCCCGTGGTGATCTAGGGGTCTTCCAGCTCCAGGTCTCAGCGTGAGAGCTGTCATCAAGCCACAGGATAAAAGGCACTGGCATGACGCTCAAGAAATTTGCATTAAGAGTGATAACAGAAAATCCAACTACATTTATAACTCCAGCCGGTTGTAAAGGCAGAAAGGTTCCTCAACACAACGCGGCGTGTTTAATTCTCTGATAAGAGGGTGAAATAAAGGCAGGAGGGAAAAAAAGCGAGAACTCGCTATCGATGGGAACAGAGAAAGGGACATTGATATTTTAAGACATTCACCTTTAGGTTATAAGCCGCTTATCTCAGCCTGCTCCGTATGTGGTCTCCTTGGGAACAGAGTCAGACAATAAATCAGATGTGCCAACATTTATCAGAAGCCCCAACTAGACAAAACCATCAGCTCTCCTAAGAATGCCAAACGGGTTCTGGGAGACATGGGCCCAAGCCTGGTGCCGCTCCCGAGGCACACAGCAAGGGGTAAGAAATGCCGCTATCTAACTGAAAAGAAACGCTGCTTCTTTTCCCCGTTCCTCCTTTCTCCATCCTCCCAGAGCCACAGGCTGTGTCAGGAGTCAGGGGAAGGTGGAGAGGGAGAACAATCAACCTGGGATTGCATAGGGGTGGTTAGTGAACAAAACCAAGCCTCTGCATTCTCCTCACAGTTTCATAGAATCATAGAACAACCAGGTTGGAAGAGACCCATCGGATCATCGAGTCCAACCATTCCTATCAAACACTAAACCAAGTCCCTCAGGACCTCATCTACCCGTCCCTTAAACACCTCCAGGGAAGGTGAATCAACCCCCTCCCTGGGCAGCCTCTGCCATTGCCCAGTGACCCTTTCTGTGAGGAATCTTTTCCTAATGTCGGGCCTGACCCTCCCCTGGTGGAGCTTGAGACCCTTCCCTCTCATCCTGTCCCTTGGGAGAAGAGCCCAGCTCCCTCCTCTCCACAACCTCCTTTCAGGGAGTTGGAGAGAGCCATGAGGCTCTCTCAGCCTCCTCTTCTCCAGGATAAACACCCCCAGCTCTCTCAGATGCTCCTCATAGGGCCTGTTTTCCAGCCCCTTCACCAGCCTCGTTGCTCTTCTCTGGACTCGCTCCAGAGCCTCAACATCCTTCTTGTGCTGAGGGGCCCACAACTGAACACAGGATTCAAGGAACGGCCTCACCAGTGCTGAATAGGAGACTTCTCTTTTCTACAGGGGGAAAAAGAAGGCAATATATGAATAGAGTAGCGGTAGGAATAGAAACAGCTTGAGGAACATAAGCAAGATCAGGATATGAATATTCCCTAACTCTCTTGCCAGACGTGAGGAACAAATCCAGACTCTTCACGCGTGCAAAACCAAACAAAAATCTCACCGAACCCTTCTTTAAAACCAGTGAAAATTTCCCAACCAGTTCCAAAATGCTCAGCTGCTTGTGCACAAGCAGAGGAATGGTACAGCAGGCGTCCTTGGGGCAAAGAGCTCTGTCTCATTTTCAAGGGATTTAGCCAGGAATGAACAGTGGGAAAGCACTGGCAGCAACGCTGCTTGGCGAGTCCTCCTGCTCCAGAAATCCTGACCCCGGCGGCATCAGACATACTTGCTCAGATATGGGATCACTCCCCCGTGGACCAGCAACGGCCTCCAACAACAGGATGAGGGAGCTGGGGGAGAACAATGCTCATATGTGACGCTCTGTGTTCAGTTGTGGGCCCCTCACTGCAAGAAGGATGTTGAGGCTCTGGAACGAGTCCAGAGAAAAGCCACGAAGCTGGTGAAGGGGCTGGAGAACAGGCCCTATGAGGAGTATCTGAGAGAGCTGGGGGTGTTTATCCTGAAGAAGAGGAGGTTGAGAGGAGACCTCATTACTCTCTACAACTACCTGAAAGGAGGTTGTAGAGAGGAGGGAGCTGGGCTCTTCTCCCAAGGGACAGGGGACAGGACAAGAGGGAATGGCCTCAAGCTCCACCAGGGGTGATTTAGGCTAGAGATTAGGAGGAGGTTTTTCACGGAAAGGGTCATTGGGCAGCGACAGAGGCTGCCCAGGGAGGTGCCCCCCAGCACTGCCTCCCCAGCTCTGCCTGACCTCCATCACCCCACCCAGAACACCTCCCCCCAGCACCGCCCCCCCCATCTCTGTCACCCCCATCCCTGTCCCCTCACCTCTGTCCTGGCGCCCCCTGGCGGCTGCCTGCGGTACCGCAACCTCTGCTCAAGTCCCACAGAATCACCAGGTGGGATGAGACCCACAAGGATCATTGAGTCCAACCATTCCCATCAATCACTAACCCATGTCCCTCAGCACCTTGTCCACCCGTCCCTTAAACCTCTCCAGGGAAGGCGACTTAACCCCCTCCCTGGGCAGCCTCTGCCAGTGCCCAGTGACCCTTTCTGTGAAAAAAAAAATGGAGAACAGCAGGTTTAGACTAGATATAAGCAGGAATTTCTTCACTATGAGGGTGGTGAGGTCCTTGCTCAGGTTGCCCAGAGCAGTGGTTGCTGCCCCATCCCTGGAGGGGCTCAAGGGCAGGTTGGATGATGCTTTGATCCCCCTGATCCAGCAGGAGGTGTCCCTGCCCATGGCAGAGAGGTAGAACTAGATGAGCTTTGAGGTCCCTTCCAACCTAAACTACTCAATGATTCTATCAAACCCAGAGCCCCTGGAAGTTCCAGGGCAGAAGCAGACAAGACCTCCTCCCCTAAGGGCTGCCCAGAAGGAGTCTAAGCCATCTCTCCCTTTACCCCAACCAGTCCCACAAAAGCAGAACTGTTGACCTGATTCACTTTGATTTCAAACAAATGATTTGATTTAACAACCAGCCTGAAGATTCATAGAATCACCAGGTTGGGAGAGACCCATTGGATCATCGAGTCCAACCATTCCTATCAAACACTAAAGCATGTGCCTCAGGACCTCATCTACCTGTGCCTTAAACCCCTCCAGGGAAAGTGAATCAACCCCCTCCCTGGGCAGCCTATTCCAAGAGAAGCAAAACAAAGCTAATGAGGTGAGGAAAGAGGTTTTCAGCAGAGTTGGGTCCCATCCGTTAACAGCTATACAGTTTTTAAACACCTCCCAACGCTGCCATTTTGATTCTCTGCTGCTCCGTCCCTTCTCTCTGAGCTGAAGTCCAAGACAAAAATAACAATAAAACTCTCTGTTTAATCTCCCACGGCCTCCCAGCAGTACACGCTTTGTCGGAACTTATTAACCAGCTCGCAGCTTGTTCCCTACGTAATCAGTTTGTACTTCAAAGTCTCCGCCAGCAGACAGAGCTAAATGATGGTGTTAAATTCACTGATGTATAAAATTAATTAGTTCGGGGGCAGGACGGTTGATATTGGTTGTCACAGTCAGAATATTAGTTGAATAGGGCTGCTCAGGGCTCTGGGGACCTTTGTGGCTTCCCAAGCAATTCCTTGAGGTTTTCTATGCTAAGCGTCGGCTTTCAAGTGAGGCAGATGAGAAGAGCATCCACGGCTCCCTGCAGAGAGGTGTTCGGGAGCAGAATTAGCCCCAAGCGGAGCCTCTCTGTACTCAGCACTGGTGAGGCCGCTCCTTGAATCCTGTGTTCAGTTCTGGGCCCCTCAGCACAAAAAGGATGTTGAGGCTCTGGAGCGAGTCCAGAGAAGAACCACGAAGCTGGTGAAGGGGCTGGAGAACAGACCTTATGAGGAGCATCTGAGAGAGCTGGGGGTGTTTAACCTAGAGAAGAGGATGTTGAGAGGAGACCTCATTGCTCTCTACAACTCCCTGAAAGGAGGTTGTGGAGAGGAGGGAGCTGGGCTCTTCTCCCAAGTGACAGGGGACAGGACGAGAGGGAATGGCCTCAAGCTCAACCAGGGGAGATTTAGGCTAGAGATTAGGAGGAAGTTTTTCATGGAAAGGGTCATTGGGCATTGGAACAGGCTGCCCAGGGAGGTGGTTGATTCACCTTCCCTGGAGGTGTTTAAGGGACGGGTGGATGAGGTCCTGAGGGACATGGTTTAGTGTTTGATAGGAATGGTTGGACTTGATGATCCAATGGGTCTCTTCCAACCTGGTTGTTCTATGATTCTATGATTGGGCATTGGAACAGGCTGCCCAGGGAGAGGGCTGATCCACCTTCCCTGAAGGTGTTTAAGGCACAGGTGGATGAGGTGCTGAGGGGCATGGGCTAGTGATTGATAGGAATGGTTGGCCTCAATGATCTGGTGGGTCTCTTCCAACCTGGTGATTCCATGATGTCTCAAGGCCACATTTCCCAAGAGATTGTTGGCCGCATCTGGAGCTCTTGAGACCCTAATGTGGCTGCTGCAGGTTCTGTTACACACAAGGGAAAACAGCATCTGGCTCACCACCCACTGAAGCAGCAGGTTCGGGTCACACCAGGGACCCATCCCTTTCCCTCCACATCTCTGGTTTCCTTCTAGGATAATCCAATTTAATTATTTTTAAGACTCGCTGTCAAAGCTGACAATCAGAGAGACTGGATCCCCGAGGCATCGGGGACAGGTTCAAGTCACGCTTGGCTAAGCACAAGGGGTTTAGCAGTCACGGTCACATTTCACCATAACCCAACAGTTAGCTGTAAATCTGCCCCCCTCGTCGGGGCTGTGCGCTCTCACCTCGGTGTGACAAGCACGACACTTCGTTAAGTCTCAGAGTAGTATTTGATGCCCTGAACTGATAGGGATGACCTGCAAAGAGAGCCAGGAGCTCTCTGGGTGACAGTCCCAGCACATCCAGCTCTAGACTCCTGCCAGATCCAAGGGACATCTTGACATCTCCCTTTGGTGCTTGGTAGGAAAGCAAAAGCTCCTTCAAGCATCTCTGCCTGGTTATATTTACTAAACCCAAGCAAATAAAAAGTTGTAAAGGTCCCATGGCAGAACACCTACACAAGTTCCCATCTTATTTGGCAACAACAAGGTTACGATCGCTCACTCTCAACTTTTTTTTTTTCCCTTTATCAAACCAAACCCTGTAAAAACTCAACCAGCACAAGAAAAAAAAACCAAGCGTTTGTGCCTCCCCACCTCAAACTCCTTGCATGACTTCCTGGAGAAATCAAGTGACTTTGGTTGCAGCAGAAGCAGCAATGAAACCAGGAGCTCCCCTTTAGGCAATGCTGCTCCTCCATCCCTGATGTTCAGGCTCCCAACACTCAGCACTGTCGGCATTTTCCTCCCTGCCAGCCTCATGGTTTACAGTTGGACTCGACGATCCAGTGGGTCTCTTCCAACCTGGTGATTCTATGATTCTGTGCTCCCCATTCCTGCAGCAGACAGCATGAGCTCCCCTGCAGCCAGGATGGAGAACAGATGTCATGATTTCTTTGCTTGCTCATAGCCCATAGAGAAACCCTAGAGACAAATCACCCGTTGATGCTTGACCTGTATGTTAATTTAGTTCATTTTCTAGACAACAGCAGCTTGGGGAGACAGGGAGAAAACATAAAGGCCAGTGAAGAAATCCATTGATTGCAGCCTGCGCTTTCCCTCCCAGCAGGCTCTCGCTGCGATTTGGCTGCATGATGAGGTGATAATCTAAAAATACTGGCCCCGCACATCATCTGAATTACAAGTGATAAAAACTCCGCTGTTTGGCAGGTTCCAAAATGTCATTATTCTGAAACACGGGGCAGCATTTCCCATTCGCAGCAGCACTAAGTGCATCGTCATGGCCTTTCGAATCTGTTGTGCAAACGCACATGGAAATAGCTTTGAAGAGATGTTTTGGCAATTAGCACAGCACACGCAGGGAAGAGGTGGAGACAAAGCAACTGTCTGGTCCTGGTAAGTGGTGTTGGAGGAACACAAACCAGACTGCCCCAGACCAACTCAGCCTTGGGCTAAAATCATCTCCTCCTGGAGCCCCTTTCAGCACTGGAAGCTGCTCTAAAGCCTCCATGGAGACTCTTCTCCAGGCTCAACAAGCCCAACTCTTTCAGCCTTTCCTTGTACAGGAAGTGCTCTAATCCTCAGATCATCTCCATAGCCTCCTCTGGATCCACTCCAACAGCTCCATGTCCTTGTGATGAGGACTTCAGAACTGGACACAGGACTCCAGTTGAGGTCTCAACAGAGATGAGTAGAGGAAGATGCAGAAGACTATTCAGGTGTTTATCTATGGGTCTCTGAGAAGTCTGAACCGTATTTCATAGAATCATAGAACAACCAGGTTGGAAGAGACCCATCAGATCATCGAGTCCAACCATTCCTATCAAACACTAAACCAAGTCCCTCAGAACCTCATCTACCTGTGCCTTAAATACCTCCAGGGAAGGTGAATCAACCACCTCCCTGGGCAGCCTGTTCCAATGCCCAATGACCCTTTCCATGAAGAACTTCCTCCTAATCTCCAGCCTAAATCTGCCCTGGCGGAACTTGAGGCCATTCCCATCAGCTTCAATAATCCCCTGAGCACTGGAGCCCACACTTGAGCTAGATGACAAACATCCCCACTTACAACACTAACATAATCCTAATTTAGGCCATAATCCTGAATTCTCGCCACAAGATGTGCCCATTCAGCATCTGAAATGCTGGGGAATGGTGTCCACATGGTCTTCAAACCCATGAAGAAGAGAAGAATGAGGGCAACAGAGCTCTGCACTGTGCTGGAGCTACTGCTGGGTGCAGAACACATTCCAGAGAGCTTATCCCAGCACACTCCTGCCCTGACCCTTCCACCACAGCTCTGACGCTGCTGCTGGTAACAGGTCTGGGCTGCCTGACCTGACCCCAGGTTGTCACCTCCCAGGCAGGCAGAACACCGTGTGCAGCTACCTGAGCTGTACTTTATCACCTTCTCCTTAAACACTCCACCTCAGGAGAGGATTAAACAGCATTAACTGCCTTCCCAAAAGCTCCTATCCTGCTGCTGTGCCTGCCCGAGAGCTGCGAGGCGAGCAGGCTGAGGATTAACTACTCCTGTCCTCACCAAACCACAAAGAGGTGGCAGGTGGGTGTTAACTGAGCTGCAAGGGAAGAGCTCTCCACACTCTTCAAGCCCTCAAAGCTGGTGCCCATTTCTCAACAAGCCCTGGCAGCAGGGTTTGCATCGCCACAGCCTTGAGTGGAGCAGGCTCATAGTAAGGGAAAGACTCCCACGGTGGGATGTCTCCGCTCACCAAACCCTCTGGTGTTCTCGAAAGGGCTGAAGCTGAATCTCCCAGTTTACACCAGAGAAACCTGTCAGAATGGCATCCTGGCTTGGACCAGAAATGGTGTGACCAGCAGGGCCAGGGAGGTTATTCTCCCTCTGGACTCGGCACTGGTGAGGCCGCTCCTTGAATCCTGTGTTCAGTTGTGGGCCCCTCAGCACAAGAAGGATGTTGAGGCTCTGGAGAGAGTCCAGAGAAGAGCAACGAAGCTGGTGAAGGATCTGGAGAACAGAACCTATGAGGAGCAGCTAAGAGAGCTGGGGGTGTTTAGCCTGGAGAAGAGGAGGCTGAGAGGAGACCTCATTACTCTCTACAACTCTCTGAGAGGAGGGAGCTGGGCTCTTCTCCCAAGGGACAGGACGAGAGGGAATGACCTCAAGCTCCACCAGGGGAGATTTAGGTTGGAGATTAGGAGGAAGTTTTTCACGGAAAGGGTGATTGGGCATTGGAATAGGCTGCCCAGGGAGGGGGTTGATTCCCCTTCCCTGGAGGTGTTTAAGGCACAGGTAGATGAGGCCCTGAGGGACATGGTTTAGTGTTTGATAGGAATGGTTGGACTCGATGATCTGATGGGTCTCTTCCAACTTGGTTGTTCTCTGATTCTATGAACGGAGCTAAGGCAGCATCTCCTTGATCATGCAGAGCCGAGATGCTCCCCAACCTCCATATCAGGGAGTTCACCATCATGATTCCTGGGTGACAGGGCTCGTCAGAGCGCAGTAACAAGGCACAAATGCCCAGAAACTGAATGCTACAGCAAGAGGCTGCCAAAACCAAGCCACCACCTCAGCCTTACAACTCCATCAGCACCTCAAGGACCTTCTGCCATTCCATTAGGAGGAGCAGGCAGCGTAGTTAAAGCTTTCTGCTCTGTTTGCATGAGCAGGAAGGAGGCAGACTGCTTGAGTCGTGTTTCCTAGGAGATTTTCACATACTAAGATGGGAGGGGGGGTAGAAGACCCACATTTCGTGCAAGCTGAAGGCAGCAATTCCACTGACGCTTCTAATCCGTTAAGCACATATTGCTAAAATACTAGTGAAACTGCAATCTTGTACTCCATCAGGCTTATTTTGTCCTCTTCTCCACATACACAAAAAGGTAGCAAGAAAAGGAAAAAAAAGCTGCTCAAACAGGTTAATAGAAGCAAGTTGTCACATCAGACAGGACAAGAGGGAATGACCTCAAGCTCCACCAGGGGAGGGTCAGGATGGATATTAGGAAGAAGTTTTTTACAGAAAGGGTCGTTGGGCAGTGGGAGAGGCTGCCCAGGGAGGGGGTTGAGTCGCCTTCCCTGGAGGGGTTGAAAGGACGGGTGGACGAGGTGCTGAGGGACATGGGTTAGTGATTGATGGGAATGGTTGGACTCGATGATCCGGTGGGTCTCTTCCAACCTGGTGATTCTATGATCACAGTGCTTCTAGCAGCCAAGAATTTGTCTCTCAGCATCTTCAAGTCCCTTTGCTTGACAGTTCAAGAGTTTTCAGGGTAATACTGCCAAGACATTACTCCATGTTTTAATTGAACCATCCAAGAGGATCTCCATGGGAAGCCATCCCACCAAGGCAGCCGCACGATCCCACACAAGTTTCCTCATATCAGGGCATAACCCAGGCCTCACTATCAATGAGGCAAGAACGACCTTTAATCACGAAACCTTGAACTTTGCTTTAGCAGGGAGAGCACATCTCGCTGCTATTATTCATCAGCTTCTAATACCTCATCCTGCAACAGCTGCTCCTCTCCTTTCATAATCCTGATGGATGCTCTCTCTTACCTGGAAGGCAATGTGTGCTGAATAACGGCAGCATTTCCATCAGGCACCAAGCGGAGCGGTAGACAAAGCAGATCGGAGGTCATGGAAAGGTTCTTGTTCACTTCCCAGCATCATATTGAGATTTTTTCAATTAAATGTATCTTAAACCCTGTCCTCTTCTTTGCCTACAAGGGAAGGGAGGAGGGTGAGTAGCGGCTCTGGACACACTCCAGCCCTTCGATATCCTCATGTGGGAAAACAGGACTTGAAGAAAGTACCTTTTGCAGCCTGGTTGAGGTGTGACAAGTGCCTTGTTGGGGCTCCTGACACTGGTGGCTTCTTGTGTCCCTGCTGCTGCCACACGGCTCCAAACTGGCTCCTCCATCCATCCACAATTACTAACAGAAATATATATTCCCCAGAGTAGCCTGTCTGGAAAAGACAGAAAAAAAACCCCATTTGTTTCCAGCCTTGAAATGTAATTTTAGGTTTTTTTATTATTGATTTGAAGGTTGTAAACACTCTGCCTGTGTCTGGGTTTTAAATGCTAATGATGAGAAGAGCAAAAGGAGATGAGGGAGAGGGGGAAGGAAATTGAAGCGTTTCACAGCTCCCTAAGTCTTTAAACATCCCTGGCTACAGAGGAAACCAACAGGGAGAAAGTCAGGATGATAAACAGGTAATTTGCTATCTGGAAGATGCCTGTAGCTTCAATTTTCCCCTCTGGCAGTTGCCTCTGCTTAGGCAGCCTGTTTCCACCCATGTGGGTCAAATAAAAACACACAACAAAACAAGGACAGAGTGAGCTGTAATAGAGTTATCAGCTGCAATAAGGCCCCAGGACTGGATTTATTTTGTCTGCTGGGGCTGCGAATAGAATCCTAGAACAGTTGGAGAGGGAAGGGATCTCAAAGCCCATCCAGTCCCACTCCTGCCATGGGCAGGGACACCTCCCACTGCATCAGGGGCTCCAGCCCCATCCAACCTGGCCCTGAACCTCTCCACTTTAAAGTTCCGTTCTTTAAGGCAGCACCGGCAGCTTCTGTTCTCGCCAATTTTTACAGCTTCCCATGGATTTTCCACTAACCCCCAACCCGCTTGTCGTGCTGTGTCCCCAGCAGGCACCGCTCTGGGGTATTTGCCACATGTTTAGCATTTATTTTTGCATCCAAACATTCTCTCTAAAATTAAGCGGGATCGGAGGCTTTAATTAAGTGGAAAACCAAATCTGAATGAGGAGGGAGGAAAAGGGGAGATCGTCTGACACATCTGGCTTATAATCATGGGTAGATGAGGTGCTGAGGGACATGGTTTAGTGTTTGATAGGAATGGTTGGACTCAATCCCAAGGGTCTCTTCCAACCTGGTTGTAACATGATTCTATGAATTGCCTTAAAATTACAGAAGCTCCCATCATAGAATCATAGAATCACCAGGTTGGAAGAGACCCGTCAGATCATAGAGTCCAACCATTTCCATCAAACACTAAACCATGTCCACCCGTCCCTTAAACCCCTCCAGGGAAGGTGTCAGACCCCATCTCCATCGTCAGACCCCAGAGCTGTACGATGGATAATGCTGCTCAATATACAGGAGAAGTTTCTCCCTCTGGAGAGCAGTGGGAGGCACAGATCGAGTGCTGAACCAGGTGCCTGTTTAGAGATGGCTTAATATTTTGAGGCGTCTCACATGGTACTGGGATGGGCATGAAAACCCTTCAGCACTCAGAGTAACGAGTACAATCCCATCCTCTGTTTGACGGCCACACTGCAGAGAAGCTTGTTACCCCCAAGAGAATCTTTCTGAGCATCTTTCACAAATACTGCACCAACCAAAAAAAATTAAATTACATCAAGTTTTAGGCATCCAAACTCCCCAAGTCTGAGATAAAAGAAGCACTGTCTTGCATGGAGTCAGCTCAGTGCTAAGGGCCAGCTCAGCTTTAAGAACTGAAAGTCTCAGCAGTTTATATTTTCAGGAGGTGGCAGTCATTTGTGACAATTTTGATGGTTAATTGGCATTAAAAGCAGCATTAGATACCAGGAATTCCCAACCCTTGCTCCTGCCTTCAGCCTTCCCAAGGAGCCCATCCCAAGCTGCTCTAAAGAAGTTGCAACATCATTAATTTCATAGCACATAAACCAATGCAAAATCTGACCTGAACCACAGAGGCATTTCAGTGATTAAACTCTAACGATGGACCAAGAATGCTTTGTGCTGGCAGCGATGGAAGTTTAGCACCATCGAGCACCACAAGTGAAGTATTTTGTGTTGAAAAGTGAGCTAAATCAGCAGAAATCCAAGCCAAGAAATTGTATTTATTTTTGTAACCAAGGAGCTCTCCGCAAAGCAAATGAAGCAGCTGCTCTGCCAAATCATTTAGCAATCATCAAACCCCTGTGCTCGACGGTAAAAGAGCACAGGATGCTGGTTGGCAGTGGAAACAGCATTTTCTGTGCTTCACAGGGTGTTGATAGCCCAGCTGCCAAAAACTCACAGTGCTACCTGGACAAACTAAACATTAAAAGCTTAAAAATATAGTTATGTGGTCCCACACCTCAGCATCACATCCAGAGGGAAGGGAGGAAACGCAGACCTTGTGACTGTGGCTTTCACAGCTCAGGTCACCCTGTGGCAGCAAAAACCAGCAGCACAGAACCATCACCATCACCATCACCATCACCATCACCATCACCATCACCATCACCATCACCATCACCATCACCATCACCCCCAAGGTCTGGCTTGTAGGAAAGGCTTAAATAGCCACAGCCAGGCTGGGTGGGGCTGGACCATCACCTCCAAGGGCCTCCCAGAGCACTAAAACATCATCACCATGATTTGCAAATAACTCCAGAGCTGCTGAGTTAGAGCACACGGCACCTGGCAACATCAGCAATACCTCCAGATCTCCAGGAATCCAATGAAAGAAAATGAGTTTATTGTTTAACCCACCTGCTTGGAAAATTTCCTTGCTCTGATAATCTCTCTCCCTAAAGAAAACTAATTTCTGTACTCTGAGGTTCATTTAAATTTCGTGACTCGGCTTCGCTTTCCCCCCTAGTGTCGCTGTAGAAGTTTTCTCTCCGCAATTAAAAGGCAAATCTGGAGTAAAAGCTCTGACCCCAAGGGGATTGCTACCAAATCAAGTTGGTGCCAATGAAAACCTCAAAGCGCCTTAAATGCTCCTTTCTCCCTGCAGAATCTGCCCTTCCATCTCAGTGTTTCATGGCTTTGTAGTCTGGTTTTCTCTTTTTTTTTTTCATGCTGACCTCTATTAATCTTCCAGAAAATCAACTGGCTGATCACAAACACAGAAAATTACATTATGCGCTGAAACTATGCACTGAAACACTCTCCAACTCCAGCCTCTCAGCCCCGCGCTTTCTTGTGATGGGTGCTTTATATCCCCAGGGTTTCTTACAAGGATGAATGTCTTTTAATTAGACACAAACTGCACTCATTCGTGCTTATTAGAGGTGATCTGCAAATCTTTACTCGGCAACAGGGAGTGAGATGGACCCAGCCTCACACCACGGCTTTAAATTGGAGGGGGAAAGACTTATAACAGACATTAGGAAGAAATTCTTCATGATGAAGCTGTGGATGCTCCATCCCTGGTCAGGCTGGATGGGGCCTGCCCAGGGAGGTGGTTGATTCACCTTCCCTGGAGGTGTTTAAGGGACAGGTGGACGAGGTGCTGAGGGACATGGGTTAGTGTTTGATAGGAATGGTTGGACTCGATGATCCGGTGGGTCTCTTCCAACCTGGTTGTTCAATGATTCGGGTCTGGTGGGAGGTGTCCTTGCCCATGGCAGAGGGGGTGAAACTGGATGATCTTTAAGGTCCTTTCCAACCCAAACCATTCTATGATTACATGACTCAAAAAGTATTTTCCCTTTCAAATCCAGGACTGCAAGACCCCAGCGCTGACCTGCTGCAGGAGAGGGGATGCAGGGACGAGGTTGGAATCATAGAATCATAGAACAACCAGGTTGGAAGAGACCCATCAGATCTTCTAGTCCAACCATTCCTATCAAACACTAAACCATGTCCCTCAGCACCTCATCTACCCATGTCTTAAACACCTCCAGGGAAGGGGAATCAACCACCTCCCTAGGTGGCCTATTCCAATGCCCAATGACCCTTTGTGTGAAAAACTTCCTCCTAATCTCCAGCCTAAATCTCCCCTGGCGGAGCTTGAGGCCATTCCCTCTTATCCTGTCCCCTGTCCCTTGGGAGAAGAGGCCAGCTCCCTCCTCTCTACAACCTCCTTTCAGCACAGGAAGATTCCCAACCTTCAGCTCTTGCTCAGAAATTGCATTTGGCAATATCCCCCAGCAAAGCTCAGGGACTGCAGGTCCTGAAGGAGCAGCAGGAGGGGATCTGCTCTCACCTGCTTGTGGCACAGAGCAGCAGCAGCAGAGCCAGCGCGGTGCAGCCAGCAGGCTGGGGCCAACCAGGGAGGGGAGCTGCTGGGATATAAAATCCAGACATGAACGGACAGTGTTCACCCAGACACAGCGACCGAGAATCGCAGGCAGCTGCCTGGATTCCCACAGAGACACGGATGCTTGGAAAACGCTTACCTGGCTTTCTCCTGACGGACTTGGTTTAGTGTTTGATAGGAATGGTTGGACTCGATAATCCGATGAGTCTCTTCCAACCTGGTTGTTCTATGATTCTACTGTTCTTGGAATGAACAGGTCAAAGAGATGCAGCCTCTGTAGCCTTCTCTGTTACTTTGCTGCACTAAGAAGAAGCAGAGAGGACTCTTCTTTCTCCTCGAATCTTTCAGTGTGGGGAGGAGAGGGGATGAGCAAGATGAGCAATCCAGGGAGAAACAGGGATGTGGAGATCTTTAAAGCAGACAAGAGAATGATCAAGGATTGACCCAGGAGACCTTGTACCTCTTTCCTTATTGAGAAGAATGGTTGGACTAAAAGATCCAATGGGTCCTTCCAACCTGGTTGTTCTATGATTCTATGATTTGCATGGAGCAGCCCAGCCAGCGAAGGGAATTGCAGCCTAGTGCGATGTTGAGGAACACAAGACAGACGAGGTGACAACCTTCACCGGAGCTGGTGACCACTGGAGGAGGCATGTCCAGCCCCCCAGCAGAGGCAGAGGAGCGTTGTTCAGGGGCAGCGCTGACCCCAAGAACTCAGCCTGGAGAGGCAGGGAAGGGTCTAACAGCTCTTCAGAGACAAGCATCATAGCTGCCTGCACTCCTGCAGAGCTTCCTGAAGGGATGGAGCCAGCCTGGGGCTGGAACAGCACTCCTCACAGCCAGCCTGGGAACGGCCCAGGAATGCTGAGCCCCCAGACCTTGGCAGGAGACCCAAACCTGACCCTCTTGCACACGCGGGACGAGGAGCTGGCCAAGGCAGAGATCGGGGTGCTGGCCACCATCCTGGCTGTGGCCACCACAGGCAACGTGGGGGTGCTGCTGGCCATGTACCGCCTGAGGAAGAAGATGAGCCGCATGCACCTCTTCATCTTGCACCTGGGGCTGACCGACCTGGGGGTTGCTCTCTTCCAGGTGCTGCCGCAGATGATCTGGGAGGTGACCTACCGCTTCTTGGGGCCGGACCCGCTCTGCAGGGCAGTCAAGTACCTGCAGGTGCTGAGCATGTTTGCCTCGACCTACATGCTCATCGTCATGACTCTGGATCGCTACGTGGCCGTGTGCCACCCGCTGCGCACCCTGCAGCAGCCCAGCCGCCAAGCCTACGCCATGATCGGGGCTACCTGGCTTCTCAGCTGCCTGCTCAGCCTGCCCCAGGTCTTCATCTTCTCCCTGCGGGAGGTGCGCCAGGGCTCGGGGGTGCTGGACTGCTGGGCGGACTTCAGGTATCCCTGGGGAGCCCGAGCCTACGTCACCTGGACCACACTGTGCATCTTCATCCTGCCCGTCGGCATCCTCACCGTCTGCTACAGCCTCATCTGCTACGAGATCTGCAAGAACCTCAAGGGCAAGACCCAGAGTGGTGGCCCCAGCCCTGGGGGAGCCACAGCAGCCTCCCCTCCTGCTCCCTGCTCCTCCGAGAGGAGTGGGCAATACCCCAGGGGGCAGCCCTCACGGGTGAGCAGCGTGCGGACCATCTCGCGTGCCAAGATCCGCACGGTGAAGATGACCTTTGTCATTGTGGTGGCCTACGTCGCCTGCTGGGCCCCATTTTTCACTGTGCAGATGTGGTCAGTGTGGGATGAGGATGCTCCTGACGATGGTGAGTAGCAGCAGGGATGCTTGGCTGCAGCCCAGAGCAGGACCAGAGCTCCCAAGGCACAACCCATGCCTGTTGCATCTTTAACATTCAAGAGCTCTCTGGTATTTTGTCATTTTTATCAGCTGTGGGGAAGGTGGCAGTAGAACCTATAGGACAAGTATATTGTCAATGAAGTTATAAATTTTGTATTTACTTTTGCTTAGTCAGTATTAGCTGGAATTGGTCTAAGTGTTTGTATATGGGAAGTATATGTGACAATATTTTTTAAATATTTATACATAAATACGGATATTTACTACTAACATGTATAGTAAAATATATTGACTGATTTAACAGTTGGACTCGATGATCTGGTAGGTCTCTTCCAACCTGGTTGTTCAATGATTCTATGAAACTGTTTGTAGAGTTAAATCACTGCTTCCCCCAGAAAACCCACTGAAAAATCAATGGTTTCTGACCATCACTGGTAGGAAATGTAAAGATGCATAAAGATGTGTCAACATCTTTGCTATGTGTGTTCCTTCCCTCAAATGGGAACTTGCTTTAGGAGCTTCTGTGTTTGATGTGTGACTGCAGAGAGGGTTTTGACTGTGCCTCCTGCTCCCATCCTCCTCCAGGATGGCCTCACGGAGCAGCCGTGCCGCTGGAGCAGGACCTTCACAAGCAATGCCCAGTGTCCCTAAGGCTCTCCTGAGCCAGCAGCAGGGTGTTCAGAAGTGTGTTTCCAATTTCATAGGCTGAGACTTTTTCTAGAAGTTCTCAGTATCTCTCCTAGACTGTCTGTGGGTGGAAGGAAGAGGCAAGCAGACAGGGTGAATGGAGGACCAAAGGTCTCTCCCTGAGGATGTGCTGAGAGGTGTGTGATGCCTATAAAATCACATCACCCAACCACAACCCTCAGCCAGGGGTAAGAGCCCAGCTCTGCCTGCCATGCTTCAAACTCTCCTGCCCCACAAAATGCCAGTTAGATGGGATGGGACAGGGACAAAGGACACGCACCTGAACCAAAAAGAGCCCCCAGGGTCTTGCCTGTTGCCCACGGGGACCCTGCCCAAACCATGTCCAGCCTGGGGGATGTTTCAACTCCTTCCTTTGCCTCCTCAGAATCCACCAACGTGGCTTTCACCATCACCATGCTGCTGGCCAGCCTCAGCAGCTGCTGCAACCCCTGGATTTACATGTTCTTCAGCGGACACCTGCTCCAGGACGCCGCTCGCTGCCTGTCCTGCTGGGGCAGCTCCCGGGCCAGGTTGCGGAGACAGGCGTCCACTGGCAGCCTCTGCAGCAGGAAAACCACCATCCTGAGCCAGAGCCACCATGCCAGCCCCACTAGCCTCCCTCTGCATGACAGCAACGCCAAGGACTTCTACCCACCCTGCGAAGAGGTGGTGACCGAGTCAGGCATGCTCTAGGCTGGAGATGTCCCCAGATACGTCACTCCACTGGAGACAGCCACCACCAGCTGTGACAAAATGAACATCATCACTGCAGAGCTGCGTGTCTTTCCACCTGGTAGCATCTCATTTTGCAGGAAGGTGGGCACTGAACCCAGAAAACATCACTGTCCTGCTTGTCCCCGAGTGCTCGCTACTGTACATCTGCTCTGGGGTGATGGACAGACCCCACCAGCTGTTGCTCACCCACAGCATCCTCGTCTCCTGTACATTAAGAAGCCTCTCCCTGCCTGGCTGTTCTCCTCCAGGGATGCCTTCCCAACTAGGTTATCAGCAGGGGGATGCTGCACCATCCACCGCATCTTACTTATTTCACAGAAAGGGTCATTGGGCATTGGAGCAGGCTGCCCAGGGAGGTGGTTGATTCACCTTCCCTGGAGGTGTTTGGGGCATGGGTGGACGAGGTCCTGAGGGACATGGGTTAGTGTCTGTTAGGAATGGTTGGACTCTGTGATCCAGTGGGTCTCTTCCAACCTGGTGCTTCTATGATTCTATGATTGCTGGAGCCACTGGAGCTTTGGGTGACAGATGCCAGCAAAGCATCCTGAGCACAGCAGGAGGCAATGCGGCTGCATCTGCTCCTCCCTGCAAGCAAGTTCCTCATCTCTCACCCTCAGGGCTTTGCTGGCAGAGCAGTAAAGGCAGACACAGCTTTCCCACACCCTGGGGCACTGCACACTACCCCCTTCACTGCACAGCGCTGCCTTCTGCTGACAGGCAGGTCTGGAGCTGGACCCCCTGCCACCTCCCTGGGGACAGGGATGGAGCAAAAGCCACACAGGGCAGAAACAGAGTCATAGAGTCACTAGGCTGGAAAAGACCCACTGGGGATCATCAAGTCCAACCATTCCCATCAATCACTAACCCATGTCCCTCAGCACCTTGTCCACACATCCCTTAAACCCCTCCAGGGAAGGTGACTCAACACCCTCCCTGGGCAGCCTTTGCCAGTGCCCAATGGCCCTTTCCATGATTTTTTTTTCCTAATATTCAACATAAACCTCCCCTGGTGGAGCTTGAGGCCATTCCCTCTTGTCCTGTCCCCTGTCAGCCATCCTGCTATTGCACAACAACATCGCACTGCAGTGTGAGCATCCAAAACACAGCACTGACACCCTCAGAGAGCTGTTTGGAGGAGCCCTGGCCCAGATCCTGCTGCCCTCCCTACCCCAGCACTTTCCATCGGGTTCGCTCTCAGCCTTCCAGCTGCTCTGCACTGTTCAAGAGCTCTAAAAACTGCTCTAATATTGTGCTGCTTTTGTCTGACTAGGCAGAGATCAGAGAGCCCAAACCACCCAAGGCTCAGAGGTGGCTTCGGGGCACTTGGGTCACAGAGAGAGTCAGCTGGGAATGAGTTCATAGAATCACAGAATCACCAGGTTGGAAGAGACCCATCGGATCATCTAGTCCAACCATTCCTTGTCCTGTCCCCTGTCACTTGGGAGAAGAGCCCAGCTCCCTCCTCTACACAACCTACTTTCAGGGAGTTGGAGAGAGTAATGAGGTCTCCTCTCAGCCTCCTCTTCTCCAGGCTAAACACCCCCAGCTCTCTCAGCCGCTCCTCATAGGGCCTGTTCTCCAGCCCCTTCACCAGCTTCGTTGCTCTTCTCTGGACTCACTCTAGAGCCTCAACATCCTTTTTGTGGTGAGGGTGTTGAGGCTCTGGAGTCATGGCCATGCAATTCCAGGCTGGCCCCTGCCCTTCTCCCTGACTGTTGTGGGTGTTCCAGAAGCTGTTTTGTTTAAGAAGGAAGCATAAGGGGGGAAGGCAAAGGCATCTATGTGCTCTGGGAGAGGAGCTGAAAAGCTACAAGTGCCCCAGAGACTGAGGTGCTGTGTTCCCTGTGAGTTCCCCCCGTGATCACAGGCTCAGTCTGTAAAAATAAAACATTAAGAGTAAAGTATTTTGAAATCTTTGATTATTTTCACTTCTTAATCGCCACACATTTGAATCAGTTTTTCCAGAAACTAGCTGGTTTTGACCTCACCTCAAGCTCTCTAAAGCCAACTCTCCTGCCCTTTAGCAACGTTTCCTAGAGACTCTCTGGGGGGTTGAGTATTTTCCTTCACGAGCCCTTCAAATCAAGCCAGATCTGCACAATAAGGTCATGAAACCAGGACTGCCCAAGCTCAGAGCTCTCCCCAGGATCGATACCGAATCAATTGTCTCACAACCTTTCATCAAAGCCCATCAGGGCTGAGCCAGTTTGAAATGCACTTAGGGCGGCTCCATCCCTGGTGGAGAGGAGCTGGACCAGAGAGCAGCATCTCCATCAGCCCAACAGAGCTCCCACCTACTGCACGATCCTCCTTTTCTAGCAATTTGGAATTTTATTTCTTGGAAAATAATAGGTAAAAAAATGCAGAGCGATGTGAAGGATCCTATCCCTGTTTGCGGCAGCAGAGAAAGGACAGTGAGCCCTGCGGGCAGGGCACTGGCTCTCCTGGACCTCAGGAGCATGAAGGTGACCTGACAAATACAATCAGTGACGAGCAGGGGAAAACAGCACTTCTGAGAAGGTAACAGCCTTCCCAGCACCTCCAGAGCGCAATCCCAGCCTTATCTCAGCGAGCCGGAGAGCCCCAACTCTGCTTATTTAGTTAGAG
This sequence comes from Coccyzus lansbergi, assembly GCA_033558105.1. NCBI lineage: Eukaryota > Metazoa > Chordata > Aves > Cuculiformes > Coccyzidae > Coccyzus > Coccyzus lansbergi. The sequence continues at coordinate 218,961 of JAUMJK010000646.1, read as the reverse complement.
AAAATTGCAGTGCTGTTCTCGGAGAGTCCTGGGAATTGAAGCAATCCTTGAGGAAAATGTGAAATGTGGTGTTAGACCCCAGAGGAGGGGGTGATGTGCACCCTAATCTGGGGCTCTGACCCCTGCTCTGAGCTCTGCTGGCAGTAAGCATCACTCAGGTAGGGGGAGACCTGCTCCTGCACCCACAGCATTTGGTGCAGGGACAGAGCAGGACAAGCAAAAGGTGAGAGAGAGACTCATAGAATCACAGAACAACCAGGTTGAAAGAGACCCATCAGATCTTCTAGTCCAACCATTCCCACCCCACAGGGCACAGAGGGAGTTCACTTGCCTGCACTCACACACAGCAATACAATCCAGTCCTGCACCCCTTGCAGTCAGCTCAGACCTGAGGAGGGAGGATATAAATCCCCTGGGAAACCCTCAGCCTTTTTCCAGCTGAGTTGATAATTATGACTTTCAGCTGGGAAAGGAAGCTTCTTCCCTACCCCCCGATCTGTGTGGAAGTGTGGATCTGCTGGAGGGTAGGGAGGCTAAGCAAAGGGATCTAAACAGGCTGGAGCACTGGGCAGTGTCCAGTGGGATGAGGTTTAACACGGCCAAATGCCGTGTCCTGCACTTGGGGCACAAAAACCCTATGTAGAGCTACAGACTGGGAGAAGTCTGGCTGGAAAACTGCCAGGAGGAGAGGGACCTGGGGGTGTTGGTCGACAGCCGACTGACCATGAGCCAGCAGTGTGCCCAGGTGGCCAAGAAGGCCAATGGCATCCTGGCTTGGATCAGAAATGGTGTGACCAGCAGGGCCAGGGAGGTTATTCTCCCTCTGGTGAGGTCACTCCTTGAATTCTGGGGTCAGCTCTGGGCCCCTCAGCACAAGAAGGATGTTGAGGCTCTGGAGAGAGTCCAGAGAAGAGCCACGAGGCTGGTGAAGGGGCTGGAGAACAGGCCTTATGAGGAGCATCTGAGAGAGCTGGGGGTGTTTAGCCTGGAGAAGAGGAGGCTGAGAGGAGACCTCATTGCTCTCTACAACTACCTGAGAGGAGATTGTAGAGAGGAGGGAGCTGGGCTCTTCTCCCAAGGGACAGGGGACAGGATGAGAGGGAATGACCTCAAGCTCCACCAGGGGAGATTTAGGCTGGAGATTAGGAGGAAGTTTTTCACACAGAGGGTCACTGGGCAGTGGCAGAGGCTTCCCAGGGAGGTGGTTGATTCCCCTTCCCTGGAGGTGTTTAAGGGACGGGTGGATGAGGTGCTGAGGGACATGGTTTAGTGTTTGATAGGAATGGTTGGACTCGATGATCTGATGGGTCTCTTCCAACCCGGTTGTTCTATGATTCTATGATCGCCCTCGATGCAGGGCAGTGTGTAAAACCACTTGCACATCCCCCCCCCAAGCTCCAATGACACCTTTGAGGACAATGGAGACTTGGAAAGATTCTGAGCATCAAAGGAAAAGGGATGCAGGGGAGGGCGATGAATCAGGGCTTGTGGGCAGTGAGGGCAAAACCGGTGGAGGAATTGTATTTACATGTATTTTATGAGAGCAATCAGCAGAGAAAGCATCATTCCCAGGAGATGTCAACCGCTTGGTGTGGGTATTTTGAAGCCCACGGTCCCAAAATACTTCTCATTTTGAGATGAAAGGGGGAGATGGTTCGTTTGCCTTTGTGAAATGAGATTAAAAGCCGTCGCACAAAACCAGAGAGCATGTTTCAGCCTGGGCAGGAGGAAGGCTTCCCTGCAGCCCCCCAAGCTCAGCAGCAGTGATGCGTTTAAGTAAAATACCAAGCAAATTGTCTGGGTGGGTTGGAGTGTCCTAAGAATAAAAGCCGGCAGGCGTCAGCCTGTGCCAGGCACCGATTAAGAGGCAGGAGAAGCCCTGGTCGGCGCTTTGGGCACCTCCTCATCCTGGTGGCAGCCTGACCCCCAGTCCTGCCAGCAGCATCCCAGGAGTCACAGCTTCACCTCAGTGTACTCGATGGACTTGGAGGCCATGGGGCTGGAGCAGGGCCAGTAATCCACTTTCCTCTTTTTGGGGTCCACGTTGACGTAGTCCGGCCCGATCTTCGTGTTCTCATAATCCCTGGAGGACCCCGGCTTGGGGCCTTGGGACGGGAAGACCAGGGATGTATAACTGAGGTTTTCTTCGGAGCAAGGGCCCTGGAGAAGGAGAAACAAACCAGATCAGGCACCAGCATCCCTTGAACCCCACGGAGGGCCACAGCCCTTCAAGGCCGTGCACTACTCCATCCCCTTTTCCAAGTGTCAGGGAGAAATAAAACTCCATGTTCTCTTTCATCGGATTCCGTCTGGGTTGACCCACATACTGTGATTTTTCTTTTGATTATTAAATCTTCAGATTGGTGAGGGGGCTGGAGAACAGGCCTTATGAGGAACGGCTGAGAGAGCTGGGGGTGTTTAGCCTGGAGAGGAGGAGGCCGAGAGGAGACCTCATTACTCTCTTCAACTACCTGAAAGGAGGTTGTAGAGAGGAGGGAGCTGGGCTCTTCTCCCAAGGGACAGGGGACAGGATGAGAGGGAATGGCCTCAAGCTCCACCAGTGGAGATTTGGGCTGGAGATTAGGAGGAAGTTTTTCACAGAGAGGGTCATTGGGCATTGGAATAGGCTGCCCAGGGAGGTGGTTGATTCCCCTTCCCTGGAGGTGTTTAAGGGACAGGTAGATGAGGTCCTGAGGGAGATGGTTTAGTGTTTGATGGGAATGGTTGGACTTGATGATCCGAGGGGTCTCTTCCAACCTGGTGATTCTATGATTCTATGATTCTATGATTCTAAGGTGCCCAGGGACCTCCCTGACCCCTGGGGATGCTTCCCTCGAAACGGGAAACGTTGCATATGGCAGATTATGACCATCAACCAGCATCACTGCGGGTTTTTCAACGTGGTTTGATGCATTTTCCGCCCTCTGCACGTCTCAAGGTGGGCAGGAGCGGCACCAACATGGCACCAGCATCTCCACTGCTGTGGTTTTTGGCCAATGCTCTTTGCTGGGTCTGTACCTGCGGGCAGGCAGGGCTGCTGTCCGAGTCCTCCGAGGTCTCTGAAGACGTGTCACTGCTCTCTTAAAAACAGGAAAAATTACCACCTTCATTGCTACTTAAAGGGAAAAAAGAGATCAGGGCAAAAAAGCAAACGCACTCGAGAGCAACAGCTGAGAATCCAAAAGGCATCAGTGTGATCCTAAAGGCCTTTTCCAAATTAAACAATTCTATAATTCTATCCCTCCTCTCTTCACCCTCCTGCTTGTGGGGAGTCAGGCAGGGAAAGCCCAGGGGGGTGGGAGCAACTGGAATCGCAAGCGGCTTCTGCATTTGCCTTGACCTGACCCCTCTCTCCCTCTCCCATCCCAAGGTCACCGAGTGAGGGTCTTCACAGCCGCTCAAGGAAGAGAATGTTGCACAAACACAATACCAGATAATTATATCCATGTGATAATTATCTACCTCCGTCGCTGCAGGATCTCCCCTTCCCCGCGTAGGTGGGTCTCTGCCCCCCTTCCCCTCTGACCGAGGAGGTCGGTGGTTCTCGGGGCTGCTCTGCGGGGCTGCTGCTTGCCTGCTTCCCACAGGAGTGACTGGCTGCAACTGAGAGGAGGGTTAGATCCCTGCTCCAGCATGAGACGATGGTTGTGTCGGGTACTACCCTACACACCGTGCCACACAGACCCCCTCACTCACCCTGAGCCCCAGCGCTGCCTAAAATCACAGAATGATTTGATTTGAGTTGGACTTGATGATCCGATGGGTCTCTTCCAACCTGATTGTTCTATGATTCTATGAATCATAGAATCACCAGGTTGGAGAATTCCCATAGAATCATCAAGTCCAACCATTCCCATCAATCACTAACCCATGTCCCTCAGCATCTCGTCCACACGTCCCTTAAACCCCTCCAGGGAAGGTGACTCGACCCCCTCCCAGGGCAGCCTCTGCCACTGCCCAATAACCCTTTCCATGAAAAATAATAACTATTATGCATTGGAGCAGGCAACTATCTATCAGTTCAATTACCGAGTTGATTGAGTGCCTGCCCTGTTGTCTTGCAATGAAAGATTCCAGTGCTAAATCAAGCCACAGGGGCCTCTTCTCATGCAAGTTGGAAATTAGTTTGACCTACGAGGCCAAACTGGGTTTGTTTATATACGGACGTGGGCAGCAGTTCTACCCGAAAGATCTTCCCACTGGAAATCGTAGCTTCATCTGCATTAATATTTTGCAAATGGGTTCCGATGGTATTTTCCCACCGCTTTACTAACAAGAGCAATAAAAGAAAATGGGTTTGAATTAATAAAACGCCACGTGACCCAGTGTGATCCTACCCACACTGATTAAAGGTGTCGGGGTAGCCTTCCCCGGCACAGAGCAGCGATGCTGGTGGTTAATCCCTTTCCAAACCCACTCTTGGCTCACACTAGGTCCTGTACATTCCTGCATCCATGGCATGCAAAGCAGCATCAGTCACTCCCCAGAGCAGGAGGAAGAGCCAGACCCAGAAGGACTTAGTGATGCTTTAAAAGTTGAAGCTTTAGGCAAATTACTTTCGCTCTCTGAATTGGACGAATGTAAGAGAGAACAGGGACACAACAGGTAAAGCCAATAAGACAATAAATTACCTATTTTCCTGCTGAGCATGATGTAAAGTGTTAGTAAGAGGAGAGCATATAGGATCAAGGTGACGGTCGAGGTGGCCACCAGTATCCACCTGAACAAGAGAAAAATATTTCGTCTCAGTGAAAGAAATAACCAAGTTATTTGAATCTTCCAGGCACTGGTTGGCTGCCGTTGCTTCAAAATATGGAATCACAGAATGTCCCGAGTTGGAAGGGACCCACAAGGATCATTGAATCGACCTCCTGTCCCTGCACAGGACACCCCAACTTTCACATTTTTTGTCAGAGGGTGTTGGCCAAACGCTTCTGGAATATTGTCAGGCTCAGCACCATGACTGCTTCTCTGGGAGCTGCTCCAGTGCTCCACCTCCCTCTGAGGGTAGAACCTTTCCCAATATCCAACCTAACCCTCCCCTGGCATCTTCCTTCCATTCCCTCAGGTCCTAGACTTGTTTTAGACAAAGCTGGTACCGTTTTCAGTTTTTCTCTTTGTCTTTAAAGTGATCTACTCAAAAAATCATAGAATTATAGAATCACCAGGTTGGAAGAGACCCATCGGATCTTCTAGTCCAACCATTCCTATCAAACACTAAACCATGTCCCTCAGCACCTCATCTACCCGTCCCTTAAACACCTCCAGGGAAGGTGAATCAACCACCTCCCTGGGCAGCCTGTTCCAACTCCCTTTCCATGAAAAACTTCCTCCTGATCTCTAGCCTAAATCTCCCCTGGCACAGCTTGAGGCCATTCCCTCTTATCCTGTCCCCTGTCCCTTGGGAGAAGAGCCCATCAAATCTGGGGCTTCAGTCCCAGATGCTCATCTTAAGGAGAGTTCATCATCATTTTTGGATGCTCGTCTTAAGGAGAGTTTTCAAAAGCCTCGTTGCTCAGTGCTCGCTGGAAGAGAGAAGTCATGAACATGGCTCCCACCAAAAAGCCGCTTCCGAGACTCACATCTGTGTGTGTGCATCCACAAGATGAAGCCACCCAGCAAGAACACGCACTTGCTCCTAGCACAGCAAAAATCAGGTGCGGCGTCACCAGTAATGGAGGCTGCAGCATCCCTGAGTTCTGCTGCTCCTCCAGGACCTGAGCACGACATCCCCGAGCCAAGCAACGACTGAGAAACGGAGCAGAAAGGTACCCAAAGCAGCGTTTATCCTTCCAACTCTGAGAAGGGCTCTGTAACCCACGGGGTTGTACTCACCACTGGCAAGTGCACATCCTCCTCGTGAAGGGTCCTGGTGTGACGGCTGGTGAAGCTCTGGAGGTCTCTGGGGGGAAAAGACAGGCAGCTAGCCCTGCTGGCAACCAACCGGAATGAGCTTCATGCTGCTCCACATCAACCAAAGATCAGGCTCAGCAGCTGAAAGCAACGGTCAGATGGAAAGTAGAGGCACCAAGCCTGCCCTCGGTGTGGAGGTCCTCACTTTAGGTGCAATTTATAGAATCATAGAATCACCAGGTTGGAAGAGACCCATCGATCATCGAGTCCAACAATTTCTTCTTCCACAGTCCTTCAAACCCAAGTCCTTCTTCTCCAAATGCCTTACGCAGCCACAGACCCTCCCTGCTGTTCTCACAAGCGCAACAGTTTTATCCACGGCCACCTCGGTTACGTCCACCACTCGGCCGGAGTGTTTGGGCTCCATCGATAGCCACAAGAACTGAAATTTGTTCTTGCTGCTTTAATCCATTCATGTTTCAAATCCAAAGGAAATATCCCATGATCCGATGGGTCTCTTCCATCCTGGTTGTTCTATGATTCTATGATCTCATATCTATAATCTGGGAAAAATAAACCACCCGTAGAAGAAAGAAACCAGAAGAAGGGTATGAGTTTGGTCTTGGGTTCTTGCATCAGTTCAGATCCAGCCAGAAAGGTCTGAGCTCCTTCAGCATCTCCGCATTTGAAACATCTCGGATTTCGTTTTAGGCGAGTGCTTAAATCCTGCTGAGGTTAAGCAGACTGAAGGCACATAGAATCATAGAATCATAGAACAACCAGCTTGGAAGGGACCCATCGGATCTTCTAGTCCAGCCATTCCTATCAAACACTAAACCAAGTCCCTCAAGACCTCATCTACCCGTCCCTTAAACACCTCCAGGGAAGGGGAATCAACCCCCTCCCTGGGCAGCCTATTCCAATGCCCAATGACCCTCTGTGTGAAAAACTTCCTCCTAATCTCCAGCCATAATTAACAATCACAGATGCCCAAGCTGGACCCATCGTCTTGGGTATTTTTGGCTACAATATCGGAGATTTATGACAAAGGGCATCAACCGGAGGCATTGACCGTGCGAGATCTCACTTGCTTTAAGTTTTCACTCACTGCCTCTCTACTTACTGCTTATAAATGGCCAGTGTAGGATGGTTTCTTCAGCTAAAGCTCATCTACAATGATTAAGGGAGCCCTAATAATATGATTGATATACTGTTAGATAGATTGATAGCTAGAGCTAGGACATTATTCATCCCATGGATCAGATTCTATAATTTCCTCCACGACACGTTTCTAAGAGCAATTTATCAAAAGCCTTTCTGATAACCGCACTGATCTCCTGTGCGATTCCACTTACCCAAAGAGGCTGGGAAGTGCCAAGCTAAAAGTCCATTTCTCGCCGGGATTTTCCCCTCCCTCTGATTGATCTGATCTGTCCCCCCCCCCCGATATCCTTCTCAAACGGCTCTCGTTCTGCAACGAGCTCGTTTCCTATGGGGGGTGCGCAGGAGAGGCTGCTGCAGCAGATAACGATCTGAAAAAAAAAAAAATGAGCTGCTCAAAAGGAAATTGCAAAATAAGACCCAAATCCAAATATCAGCAGCAGGCAGCCTCCTGTGCTGAGACGGGGCCTGGTGAGATGGAAGGGGTGATACGCATCTGCATATTGAAATGTCTACGTTGAAGATAACGGCGAGTCAGAGGCTGGTGGCACATGTACTTTTTTGGTGTGTCAGGTAACTGGTTGCCAGCTCCCTCCCTGCAGCCCCCGGGTTGTTAACCCTTACTCAAGCAAGAGTGAAATCAATGCTTGGAGAGAGCTCCTGCATGGCTGGTCACCCAGCGGTGAATTGAAGGCATCTACGCTCAAGCCAAAGGTAAGGAACTTCATGGAGAAGCCTCTAATTGTTTTAATCCCGTTTGAGAAAGACCTTGCTGCTCCAAATTAAGACTCGGGCTAGCAGAGTCCTTTGGATGCAGACACCAAACCCATCTCTCTGCCCCATGTACAACCCTGATGCTTTCTGAGACGTCGCATCCAATGGTGGGTGGAGTGCAACGTCCAATGGTGTTTTACCTCAGGGACCATAGACTCATAGAACAACCAGGTTGGAAGAGACCCATCGAATCATTGAGTCCAACCATTCCTATCAAACATTAACCCAAGCCCCTCAGCACCTCATCTACCCGTCCCTTAAACACCTCCAGGGAAGGTGAATCAACCACCTCCCTGGGCAGCATATTCCAATGCCCAATGACCCTTTTCGTGAAAAACTTCCTCCTAATCTCCAGCCTAAATCTCCCCTGGTGGAGCTTGAGGCCTTTCCCTCTTGTCCTGTCCCCTGTCCCTTGGGAGAAGAGGCCGGCTCCCTCCTCTCTACAACCTCCTTCCTCACCTTCCCTTTCCCACAGGACCTCGGAGGGAGCAGGAGTTAAGGATGATTCTGTAGTATATTCGGTGATCATGCAGCTACAGGCGTCCAGCAGAACCGAAGCGTCCACCGGAGCACTCAGTGCCGGATGCGGTCTCGCTCTACCCCTATAGTGATAGTAAGAACAAGACTACATGAGGTTCCATGACGCTTCCGCTCTGTCAGTAGCTTCATTTAAATAGATTTGTGTGTTGCTCTGCTCTGCTCTGCTCCGCGGCTGGGGACACTTTATCCCTTCAGGCTGATCTCCCTCTTGTTTAATATTCCAGCAGCTTTGGGCTGAAATGCAACAGAACTTCGGTGGAGAAAAGGGGTCCAGCACTCACCTTTCCACAACCTCCTTTCCGGGAGCTGCAGAGAGCAATGAGGTCTCCCCTCAGCCTCCTCTTCTCCAGGCTGAACACTCCCAGCTCTCTCAGCCACTCCTCTTATTCTCCAGCCCCTTCCCCAGCTCCGTTCCCTTCTCTGGACACACTCCACTCCTTCAATGTCCTTGTTCTTGCACTGAGGGTCCCAAAGCTGAGCCCAGAATTTGAGTTGTGGCCTCACCAGTGCTGATTACAGGGTTGATCCCTTCCCTGCTCCTGCTGGCCACCCCATGGCTGCTCCAAGCCAGGATGCTGGTGGCCTTCTGGGCCACTAAGCACACTGCTGGCCACCCCATGACTGGTCCAAGCCAGGATGCTGGTGGCCTTCTGGGCCACTAAGCACACTGCTGGCTCATGTTCAGCTGCTTTCAACCACATTAAACTTCTCTATCACCCCCACACTCCCATAGAAATCCTCCTCCAAGGAGGCAACACCCCAGAATCCCAGTGAAATCCCCTGGACTTTCTGCAGGCAAGAAGATACCAGTCTTGAGAAACTCTACTTTGCCAGGTACCATCAAGGTTCACCCCAGGAGCCACTTTGCAAGCTCTTCTCCCGCCGGGGACACTCGTTGACCATATTTACAATGGAGGTTGAATCATAGAATCATCGAATCATAGAACAACCAGGTTGGAAGAGACCCATCGGATCATCGAGTCCAACCATTCCTATCAAACACTAAAGCAAGTCCCTCAGCACCTCATCTACCCGTCTCTTAAACACCTCCAGGGAAGTTGAATCAACCACCTCCCTGGGCAGCCTATTCCAATGCCCAATGACCCTCTGTGTGAAAAACTTCCTCCTAATCTCCAGCCTAAATCTCCCCTGGCAGAGCTTGAGGCCATTCCCTCTTGTCCTGTCCCCTGTGATCCTTGAGGTCTTTTCCAACCCAAATGATTCTAGGATTCTATTTCCCCACAACTCCCTGAAACCCCAGGGACCACCCTGCCCACCGGCTCCATCCCAGGGGCATTTCAGTCCCGTTTAACCCTGTGCCAGGGAGAAATATTTAGCCGAACCTTGCTTTTATTTTGCATTTTAAAGCATTTGCACTCTTAGAATCATAGAATCATAGAACAACCAGATTGAAAGGGATCCATCAGATCATCTAGTCCAACCTCTTGCAGGGTTTCGTTTTCAAGCGCTCAGTGATGTGCAACCAGATTAGCAGGTGGAAGAAGCATTTGATAAACAGCAAAAGGGGCTTTTCAGATTCGAATCAGTCTGAGTTGGTGGTAGAAGGAGCTAAACTAAAAGGAAACGCGTACAAAAGAAAGAGCTCAGATAATATATTTTTAGCCTGAAAGAAGGTTTCTTAGAATGAGTAAAGGGCCGAACACTGAGCCAGTGTTTTCCACACAAGGTGCATAACCTATTTGTAAGATATCTGAGTGGGTAAAGCTGGATGGGGTGAGATATACACAGCGTGACAGCTGCTGCCCAGAAGCAATATTGGGCTGTATATATGCCATATATTACTTATAAACCCCGAGTTGTTCCAGTAGCCGACAGTCACATTTCATTACGTTCCTGCCGAACACAAGCGCCTTTTTTTGTGCTGTTTTATTAACAAGATGGATTCAAAGGCTCCCAGTTCTATGAATAATTCCGCGGGTTTGGCTCTGTCACTCCAGGCTCTCCTTGCAACAGCAGAGATGCCAAAAAGGCAGTGCAGGTTCCCCCAGGGATAGGCAACCTTAAAGGATTTTTAAAATTGCTTTTTAAATCATAGAATTGTAGAATGGATACCCAGGGAGGGGGTTGAGTCGCCTTCCCTGGAGGGGTTTAAGGTGTGGGTGGATGAGGTGCTGAGGGACATGGGTTAGTGTTCAATGGGAATGATTGGACTCGATGATCCGGTGGGTCTCTTCCAACCTGGTTGTTCTATGATTCTATGATTCTATGAAGGGACCTCAAAGTCCGTCCATCTCAGTCTAAACTTATCTAAATAAAAGTAGAAACAGACACGCTTCACTTCAAAATATTCTAATTGAAAGTTTGTCCTCTTCATTTCTTTAATCTCCATATTTTCATGCTGAATCTGCCGTCACGAGTTTGCAGATTATTCTGATCCTATTTGGTATATTTTTTTTTCTCCCCCAGTAAATAAAATGTTTTGCTTGAAGTATTCGCCTCATCTGTGCTGCAGCTCACGCTCCCGTTTATCTCTGAAGCCCAAGGATCCTTCAGGCTGGATTTTCTGACAGGATTTTCGTATTATAAACCGTGTCTGTGACACTCGCTTTGCTGCTCTCAGCTGATCTGGCACTCGCTGCAGTTGGCTTTGTTTTAGGAACTTGGGGTGGTTTTTTTTTTTTTTAAATCCTTTGTATGAATATAAGATTATGGTTGGAAAATATAAGAATATGGTTGGACTCGATGATCCAATGGGTCTCTTCCAATCTGGTTGTTCTATGATTCTATGATTCTATGATTAGGGTGAGAAGGGAGGGCGGAACATCCAACCGTATTTTAAAAGCGATTTAGATAACCTGATGTAAAAGCTACTCGGTTTAAAAAACAACCTGGGCACGATGGAGAGCAGGGAATTTGCACTTGACCTGGAAAAACAGGCTGCATCTACCACCAGTATCCACTCTGCCGTGTCCAGCTTCTCCACGCTCACCCCGAGAACCCTTTGATGAGATTTTTCAAGCTTAAGCTCCCTGTGAAGCTGCAGAAAGAGGAGCCCTGCAGCAGCTCCAGGGGATGGAGGCACAGACCCTAGGGAGGAGACAAGTCAGCAGTGTGCCCAGGTGGCCAAGAAGGCCAATGGCATCCTGGCTTGGATCAGAAATGGTGTGACCAGCAGGGCCAGGGAGGTGATTCTCCCTCTGGACTCAGCACTGGTGAGGCCGCTCCTTGAATCCTGTGCTCAGTTGTGGGCCCCTCAGCACAAGAAGGATGTTGAGGCTCTGGAGCGAGTCCAGAGAAGAACAACGAAGCTGGTGAAGGGGCTGGAGAACAGACCTTATGAGGAGTGGCTGAGAGAGCTGGGGGTGTTTAGCCTAAAGAAGAGGAGGTTGAGAGGAGACCTCATTGCTCTCTCCAACTCCCTGAGAGGAGGTTGTGGAGAGGAGGGAGCTGGGCTCTTCTCCCAAGGGACAGGGGAGAGGATGAGAGGGAATGGGGAGAGGGACGAGAGAGATTTAGGCTAGAGATTAGGAAGAAATTTTTCACAGAAAGGGTCATTGGGCAGTGGCAGAGGCTGCCCAGGGAGGGAGTTGATTCACTTTCCCTGAAGGGGGTTAAGGGTCAGATGGATGAGGTGCTGAGGGACAAGGGTTAGTGTTTGATAGGAATGGTTGGACTCGATGATCTGATGGGTCTCTTTCAACCTGGTTGTTCTATGATTCTATGATTCTATGAAACGGATCCAGAGGGAGGAATGGGATGAGCTTTGAGGTCCCTTCCAACCCATTCCACGATTCTCCAGCCGTCCCCATTAGCACTGGGCTCGTAGCTCCACTGATACCCGTGCCTCACAGACAAGGAATTTAATTTCCTGGGGTCAGCACTGTCATTAGGAAAAAAATTTTCACAGAAATGGTCACTGGGCAGTGGCAGAGGCTGCCCAGGGAGGGAGTTGAGTCCCTGGAGGGGTTTAAGGGTTGGGTGGATGAGGTGCTGAGGGACATGGGTTAGTGATTGATAGGAATGGTTGGACTCGATGACCTGGTAGGTCTCTTCCAACCTGGTGATTCTATGATTCTATGAAAATGGCCTAAACGAGATCAACAGAAATCTGATTCTTGCAGTGCTCAGGGTAGATCCCCTGCTAATTCCATGAGCACTTCTTACCAGGTGAAACCCCCCACTTTGTGACACCCACACCAGTTTAGTGCCATAAACACGGAATAAAACCACAAGAGCAACCCATGACCTGCGTGATGGGGGCAGCGTGAAAAGCCTCACCTCCCCCCACCCACCTCCCCTCTCCATCTGAAGGCTTTATTTGCTCATTAGCCATGTTGATTTGCATTCACAGAGGCTTAATGAGACGCCCATCCTGCATTAAACAAAAACCAGCCACTGGGGAAGAGCCCATTAGGGGCTGTGAGGCAACATGTGACTGACTCCCACGCAAAGCCCTTCTTCCCGATGATGCTTTGATGGCACTGACTGCTATTTAAAAGGGAAAGCTGCAGGTTCCCGAGCAGTTCATCACTGCTAATTAGTCTTTGCTTTTTTGTTCGGATGCGAAACATGCTTTTCCAGCAGCTCCCAGGGTGTGGGGCACCTCATGGAGGCAACTAGTGGGTAAAGGAAAGGGGAGAAGCTGCCCTGGAATCATAGAATCATAGAATCATAGAACAACCAGGTTGGAAGGGACCCATCGGATCTTCTAGTCCAACCATTCCTATCAAACACTAAACCAAGTCCCTCAGCACCTCGTCCACTTGTCCCTTAAACACCTCCAGGGAAGGGGAATCAACCACCTCCCTGGGCAGCCTAGTCCAATGCCCAATCATCCTTTCTGTGAAAAACTTCCTCCTAATCTCTAGCGTAAATCTCCCCTGGCAAAGCTTGAGGCCATTCCCTCTCATCCTGTCACTTGGGAGAAGAGCCCAGCTCCCTCCTCTCCACAACCTCCTTTCAGGGAGTTGTAGAGAGCAATGAGGTCTCCTCTCAGCCTCCTCTTCTCTAGGTTAAACACCCCCAGCTCTCTCAGATGCTCCTCATAAGGCCTGTTCTCCAGCCCCTTCACCAGCTTCGTTGCTCTTCTCTGGACTCGCTCCAGAGCCTCAACATCCTTCTTGTGCTGAGGGGCCCACAACTGAACACAGGATTCAAGGAGCGGCCTCACCAGTGCTGAGTCCAGAGGGAGAAGAACCTCCCTGGCCCTGCTGGTCACACCATTTCTGATCCAAGCCAGGATGCCATTGGCCTTCTTGGCCACCTGGGCACACTGCTGGCTCATGGTCAGTCGGCTGTCGACCAACACCCCCAGGTCCCTCTCCTCCTGGCAGTTTTCCAGCCAGACTTCTCCCAGTCTGTAGCTCTGCATAGGGCTGTTGTGCCCGAAGTGCAGGACCCGGCATTTGGCAGTCCTTGGAGAGCATGGAGGCTCAGCTGGACCATGTAATTCCTAGTGGATAAGGAGCTGGTGCTCCTAAAAGCAGCTGACACTCCCTTGCCCAGCACCCAGCACATCCCCGGGCACCGTCCGACTCGGTTTCCACCAACCCCTCGCCCTCAAAAGCAAACTTCACCCCGTGCCCTTGTTCTGCGTCGCCAGGGACGTGGCCAGTGATTCATTGCCGCTGCCGAAGCCACATGTTGACATTGAAAGGGGCGTTATCGTGGCACAGGTACACCAGGGAAGGGTGGACCTGTTGGTATAAGAACCAGGCAGTGGCACTTTCCGCGCCCACACGTCCTCACCGAGGCCGGCGCCGCCGCCGCCAACATGAAGCGCTTCCTCCTCCTCGCCATCTTCTGCCTCTCCCTGGCCAGCAGCTTGAAAAGGTAACGGGGTCCCCCGGGTGTAGCCCAGCTCCCCAGACTCTCAGAGGGTCTTTGTTCCCAGGGTCCTGCCAGTACTAAGGGGAGAAGGGATGAACAAGCAGGGCTGAGCTCCCCCGGGGATGGACATTCAGCAGGTGCACCAGAGCAGGGGACCATGAGGTGCTTGGAGGGTTTGCTCCCACCGATATCTCAGCACCTTGGTGGTCTCCATCCCTCCAGGTAGCCTGTTAGCAATATATGCAATGAGCTGTGTGCAAGGAGACAGGGCAGAGAAAGCAGGAATGAATTCCCCTTGGTACTCACCCCTCTTCCAATCCGAATATCCTTCTCCATTGATCATGTGGAGCTCCTGCCCAACCCACCATGGCAAGCAGGGCTGAGCTAGAGTGGGTGGGCTCTCCTTCCAGCTTGGCCCTCAGTGGAAGGGACCTCCAAGGCCATCCAGTCCCACCCCTGCCATGGGCAGGGACACCTCCCACTGGACCAGAGGCTCCGAGCCACATCCAACCTGCCCTTGAACCCCTCCAGGGATGGGGCAGCCACCACTGCTCTGGGCAACCTGTTCCAGGGCCTCCTCACCCTCACAGCAAAACATTTCTTCCCAAGATCTCATCTCTATCTCCTCCTTTTCAGCTGAAAATCATTGCCCCTCATCCTATCCCTGCCCTCCCTGATCCAGAGCCCCTCCCCATCTTTCCCGGAGCCCCTTTCAGCACTGGAAGCTGCTCTAAGGTTTCCTCTGAGGCTTCTCTTCTCCAGGCTGAACCCCAACTCCCTCATCCTGGCCTCATGAGAGATGCTCCAGCCTTCACATCACTTTGCAACCCCCCTAAAAGAGCTCACACCCCTGGTTTTGCTCTGGAAAACCATTGCAGGGAGGGATGCAGGGAAGCAGGCTCTGGCCCTGCATCCTCAGGGCTCTGAGACCCTCAGCAGCATCTGTGGGCGAGTGACCGGGACCCTTGCTCCCCCCAGGGTGACCCTGACACGGCGTCGCTCCCTGCGGAAAGCGCTGCGGGACCGTGGGCACCTCTCCCACTTCTGGAAAGCCCACAAGCTCGACATGGTCCAGTCCAGCGAGGACTGCTCTGCCTTCCAGGAGACCAACGAGCCCCTCATCAACTACCTGGACGTAAGCGCTGAGGGCTGGGGTGTGCCAAGGACACCCCGAAAGCACATTAGTTTGCGTGAGAGGTTCCCAATGCCCAAATGCTTTCCGCAAACCCCGTGCCTGCTAGCAGAGCACGCCTGCAGCCGGTGCCCAGCGTGCCAGGGCTCGCTGCCTGCCTGCTCCTTTGTTCCCAGGAATGTGACGATGAGAAGGGACAAGGGAGGGCATTGACGGCGGGCCCTGCCACCCCTCTCCCTGCCCGCAGGGCTCCGGGGCACGTGGTGGGGACACCACTTTTCTAACACCAGACTCATCAGAGGAGACCCTACAGCAAACGACCCCGAGCTAGAGGTGGAGGGGGCTTTGCAGGCTCATCCCACTCCCCAGCAGCACGAGAGTCCTGTCCCCAAAGCCCTTGTCGCTGTGCACATCCTCCTATGAGGTTGCCCTGGGGGTCAGCCTGCCCTCTGAATGGAGGAGGAGGAGGATGATGCCCACTCCAACCATCCTGCCCTTTGTTCTCGCCTTGTCTTGTTGTCCCTTCAATATTTGGCTCCTGAGGGACAGGGTTAGGGTTAGGGGTAGGGTTAGGGTTAGAGACATGGTTTAGTGTTTGATAGGAAAGGTTGGACTCCGTGATCCAATGGGTCTCTTCCAACCTGGTTGTTCTGTGATTCTATATTTCACCCGGCACGAGATGACCCCATTGCCAGCCCTCCCCCATCCCAAATCCCACTGTCCTCTCCTGATACCCCCCACAGTCTCCCCATTGCCAGGATTTCTCAGCTAACAGCAGCGTCTCCTCTTGCTCTTTGCCAGCTCGAGTACTTTGGGCAGATCTCCATCGGGACTCCCCCCCAGAACTTCACTGTGGTATTCGACACGGGCTCCTCCAACCTCTGGGTGCCGTCCATCTACTGTGTCAGCAAAGCCTGCAGTGAGTAGAAGCTCCCTGACCACCCCGTTCAACAGCCAAGGGACCCTGGGTGACACGCTTGGGGTGGCCCCAGCGAGGCCATGGGGGTCATCAGTGCACGGAGAGTTTTTGGGGAGCTCCCCACCCAGCTGAACCCTGCAAGACACACACAGATAACAGAAATCTGTGGGGGCGAACGCAAGGAGCCTCAACGGGTTTGTTTGCTCGGGCGCAGGTGGGGATGGCACCACCAGGACTCGGCCCCATCGGCCCACGGGAGATATTAGACGTGCTCTTTAGGCCATTCTTGTGGGAGAGCCTTTAAACAAACAAGGAGAGATGATAGCGCATAATAGAGCTTGTCAGCAAGGGCTGGGGTGGCAGGAACAAGGCGGGCACAGAGAGCTCGGCACGGCTCCGGGCTGGCTTCCCGAGGGCTCTGCGGGTGACAAGCACCGTGCTTGTTGGGGCTGTTCTACCATGAGCCGTCCCCATAGAGTCCAGGGCTGCTGATACCAGCATCTCCAAGCAGCACCACGGATCCTCGAGTGCTTCCAACAGAGCTGGTGTGACCAGCAGGGCCAGGGAGGTGATTCTCCCTCTGGACTCAGCACTGGTGAGGCCGTTCCTTGAATCCTGTGTTCAGTTGTGGGCCCCTCAGCACAGGAAGGATACTGAGGCTCTGGAGAGAGTCCAGAGAAGAGTCATGAAGCTGGTGAAGGGGCTGGAGAACAGGCCCTATGAGGAGTGTCTGAGAGAGCTGGGGGTGTTTATCCTGGAGAAGAGGAGGCTGAGAGGAGACCTCATTACTCTCTCCAACTCCCTGAAAGGAGGTTGTAGAGAGGAGGGAGCTGGGCTCTTCTCCCAAGGGACAGGACGAGAGGGAATGGCCTCAAGTTCTGCCAGGGGAGGTTCAGGCTGGACATAAGGAAAAAAATTTTCACAGAAAGGGTCACTGGGCAGTGGCAGAGGCTGCCCAGGGAGGTGGTTGTTTCACCTTCCCTAGAGGGGTTTAAGGTGCAGGTGGACGAGGTGCTGAGGGACATAGTTTGATGGGAATGGTTGGACTCAATGATCCGATGGGTCTCTTCCAACCTGGTGATTGTATGATTCTGTGATTCAATGGGGTGAATTTTATCCCTCGAAATGCCAGCATGTCCTGTTACCTCGTGAGCAGCATTTTCCTTTGGTGATGCCACCTTGTCCCTTTGGTTTGCTCCGAGGCTGGTCGGGGCCTTCTGGCATTGGTGCCGCATGGATTAACAGCATTTCTGCTGACAGCTCCCATCTCCTTCCCCAGCTCAGCATGCCCAGTTCCAACCGACTCAGTCCAGCACATACCAGGCAGTCGGGACCCCATTCTCCATCCAGTACGGAACCGGCAGCTTGACGGGGGTCATTGGATCAGACCAAGTAGTCGTGAGTCCTCTTTGGTTTCTTCTGCGTGGGACTTGTCTGAAGACTCAGCATCACCACTGAGCCTCCTCCCCGCAGGTTGAGGGCCTCATCGTGAGCAACCAGCACTTTGCAGAGAGCGTCAGTGAACCAGGAGAAGCTTTCATGGATGCCGAGTTTGACGGGATCCTGGGGCTGGCTTACCCTTCGCTGGCTGTGGACGGGGTCACTCCCGTCTTTGACAACATGATGGCACAAAATCTGGTGGAGCTACCCATCTTCTCCGTCTACATGAGCCCGTATGGACACAGCTCTGCTCTGAGCTGTTGCTTACACACAGGCATTAGTTTGGGGGGGTGGGGGCTGCTAAAATAAGAATGCTTCACTCAGACAGTAAATGGGTTTTTTTTGATCTGTGACCTCATACAACTACCTGAAAGGAGGTTGTAGAGAGGAGGAGCTGGGCTCTTCTCCCAAGCGACAGGGGACAGGACGAGAGGGAATGGCCTCAAGCTCCACCAGGGGAGATTTAGGCTGGAGATTAGGAAGAAGTTTTTCATGGAAAGGGTCATTGGGCTTTGGAATAGGCTGCCCAGGGAGGTGGTTGATTCACCTTCCCTGGAGGTGTTTAAGGGACAGGTAGATGAGGTCCTGAGGGACTGGGTTTAGTGTTTGATAGGAATGGTTGGACTCCATGATCCGGTGCGTCTCTTCCAACCTGGTTGTTCTATTATTCTATGATTCTATGATTCTATGAGCATCACAGACCTCAGAATTTACAGGAATTAAGTGATTGACCCCAAGAATTTGTGGGAAGCAAGTGGGTATGGATCCCCCCATATAAATCACAATGTGCAAAGTAAATGAAAGGAAACCCCCCCACATGTCTCCTCGTCCTCCTCCCTCCAGGAATCCCACCTCGTCCCAGGGAGGAGAGCTGCTCTTCGGTGGCTTTGACCCCTCGCACTTCTCGGGGACCCTGAACTGGGTGCCGGTCACCCAGCAAGGATATTGGCAGATCCAGGTGGACAAGTGAGTGGTGCTGGGCAGGGAGAGAAGGGTCGGGTTGGAGCAGGGGAGAGGGACAAATCCCTCCTGCTCCTTCTCTCTTTCCTCCTCCTCCTCCAGCATCCTGCTGGGTGGGACGGTGGCTTTCTGCGCCAACGGCTGCCAGGCCATCGTGGACACCGGGACGTCGCTCATCACAGGTCCCAAAAAAGAGATAAAGGAATTGCAGAATTATATTGGTGCTGTATCTGTGGATGGACAGGTGAGAGCCAGGGTGGGGAGGAGGAGGGCAGAGCCTTGGGATGCCCGTCCAGCCAGGAAGGACATCCCACGGAGGAGCTCGGCTGTTTTGCAGTACGCCGTGGAGTGCAGTAACCTCAACGTGATGCCCGACGTGACCTTCACCATCAACGGGCTCCCGTACACGCTCAACGCTCAGGCTTACACCCTCATGGTAAGGCTGCAGCTCCACCAGCAGCACTGCTCACGGTTCCCAGGGGCTCCAGAGTCACCGTCCCTAGAGGTGGCTTTAGACCTCATTGCTCTCTACAACTACCTGAGAGGAGGTTGTGGAAAGGAGGGAGCTGGGCTCTTCTCCCAAGGGACAGGACAAGAGGGAATGGCCTCAAGCTCCACCAGGGGGGATTTAGGCTAGAGATTAGGAGGATGTTTTTCACACAGAGAGTGATTGGGCATTGGAATAGGCTGCCCAGGGAGGGGGTTGATTCCCCTTCCCTGGAGGTGTTTAAGGGACAGGTGGATGAGGTCCTGAGGGACATGGTTTAGTGTTTGATAGGAATGGTTGGACTTGATGATCCAATGGGTCTCTTCCAACCTGATTGTTCTATGATTCTATGATTCTATGTCACAGCTTTAGAGACAGCCCAAAAGAGAGGAAAGTCACTTTGTTTTCCCTTAATTGTTGCAAAGTGACACAAGCAATATTCATCTTTAGTAACAGGTAAACCTTCTCACACCTGGTCTGATCACATGCTTTGTGAGAAGAGTGACAACCCCAGACCCCATCTGAGCCCAGCTAGGGTGGTACCAGGGGAGGGTCAGGATGGACATTAG
The DNA here is from genome assembly GCA_033558105.1 of Coccyzus lansbergi. Classification (NCBI taxonomy): domain Eukaryota; kingdom Metazoa; phylum Chordata; class Aves; order Cuculiformes; family Coccyzidae; genus Coccyzus; species Coccyzus lansbergi. The sequence continues at coordinate 199,336 of JAUMJK010000646.1, read as the reverse complement.
GAAAAAAATTTTCCCAGAAAGGGTCACTGGGCAGTGTCAGAGGCTGCCCAGGGAGGGGGTTGATTCACCTTCCCTGGAGGGATTTAAGGGACGGGTGGACAAGGCGCTGAGGGACATGGGTTAGTATTTGATAGGAATGGTTGGACTCAATGACCCGATGGGTCTTTTCCAACCTGGTGATTCTATGAAAAGTGGCCCAGAGCCACCCCAGGAGCTCAACCATATGTCCCAGCAGGTGACAAGCCCCAGTGCTTCATGCACAGGACACACAGACACCCTGTCTGCGTGTTTTCCTGTGCACGAGGATCTTGCGCTTTGTCCCCAGCTTTGCTCTTCTCCTCCCGCAGGAGAGCAGCGACGGCATGGTCATCTGCACCAGCGGCTTCCAGGGCATGGACATCCCCCCTCCTGCTGGACCCCTCTGGATTCTGGGTGACGTTTTCATCCGCCAGTATTACTCCGTCTTTGACCGCGGCAATAACAGGGTGGGCTTGGCCCCTGCTGTCCCTTAGGCCTGTGGGGTAGGAGGGGAACGGAGTGACCGTGCAGCTGCCCTCAGGCAGGAATTTCATCTCAGCATCCCTGGAGGTGATGAAGACACCCAGGGACCGTGGCTGAAGAGCCCAGCAGAAGTTTGGTCCAAGAAGACATTTCCTAATGCATAAAAAAATGCCTTGAGCAGCTCCGTGATCTGCTTTGCAGTTTCTGGTTTGTGGTTTTTCTTTCTTTTTTTTAATCTTAAACCCAGGTCAATAAAAGCTTTAGTAAAAAAAAAAACCTGCCATGTTCATGTGCTACAGACTAGGAGAAAGTCAACTACGTGAAAGGAGGTTGTGGAGAAGAGGGAGCTGGGCTCTTCTCCCAAGGAACAGAGGACAAGACAAGAGGGAATGGCCTCAAGCTCTGCCAGGGGAGGGTCAGGATGGACATTAGGAAAATTTTTTTCATGGAAAGAGTCATTGGGCATTGTCAGAGGCTGCCCAGGGAGGGGGTTGAGTGTCCACCCATCCCTTAAACACCTCCAGGGAAGGGGAATCAACCACCTCCCTGGGCATCCTGTTCCAATGCCCAATGACACTTTCTGGGAAAAACTTCCTCCTAATCTCTAGCCTAAATCTCCCCTGGTGGAGCTTGAGGCCATTCCCTCTTGTCCTGTCCCCTGTCCCTTGGGAGAAGAGCCCAACTCCCTCCTCTCCACAACCTCCTTTCAGGTGGTTGTAGAGAGTAATGAGGTCTCCTCTCAACCTCCTCTTCTCTAGGCTAAACACCCCCAGCTCTCTCAGCCGCTCCTCATGGGGCATGTTCTCCAGCCCCTTCCCCAGCTTCGTTGCTCTTCTCTGGAGTCACTCCAGAGCCTCAACGTCCTACCATGGCAGTGCAGGAGGTGCTGGATCTGAAAGCTTGGCCTCTGTGGCCCTTAGCTGGGATTTCCAAAAGGGCACAAGGGAAAACTTTACCTGGGAAGAGCAGAAAGTCCCCAGAGGTGGCTTTGGGTATCCCCACGGTAACTGCTGCGGGCAGGGACCGGACAACCAGCAACTTCACTGGGAAAATGTGCAGCTCCAGCAGGCTGAGCTGGCACCGACAAACCAGAAGGTGATCGGAGAGCCCCTGGGGCTCTTTCTGCACCACAGAACTCCCAGAAAAACCAAGGATTTCCAAGTAATTTTGCTTTGGTCCCCCAGGCGCTGCAGGGTTGGTGCTTGAAGCAAGAGCCGCTCCTTGAATCCTGTGTTCAGTTGTGGGCCCCTCAGCACAAGAAGGATGTTGAGGCTCTGGAGAGAGTCCAGAGAAGAGCCACGAAGCTGGTGAAGGGGCTGGAGAACAGACCCTATGAGGAGCGGCTGAGAGAGCTGGGGGTGTTTCACCTAGAGAAGAGGAGGCTGAGAGGAGACCTCATTACTCTCTACAACTACCTGAAAGGAGGTTGTGGAGAGGAGGGAGCTGGGCTCTTCTCCCAAGGGACAGGGGACAGGACGAGAGGGAATGGCCTCAAGCTCCACCAGGGGAGATTTAGGCTGGAGATTAGGAGGAAGTATTTCACAGAAAGGCTCCTGTGGGAGAAAGCATGAGTGATAGCGGCTCATGCATGAGGCATCCTGAGACACGCATGGAAGGCAGCGAGAAAGGGAAGCACAGAGAAGGGTTATTTTTATCTGTGCCCCTGCTAGGTTTTCCTGGCTACAGCTGCAAAGAGGCCCTGCAGACCGCGGGCATCGAGGTTGAGGAGAAGAGGTACCCAAGGCAAGGTCCAGGTTTCACGGCTGCTGCATCTTCCTCAGGTTGGAGCAGGGTTGGGTCTGAAAGCACTGGAAAAATCAGAGGTGGCTGCAAACTTTGCGGCTCAGCCCTGTTGCCTGCAATAAAAGCAAATACCTGCCCTTACTCGGAAAAATTGATTGTGCCACTGACCAACAGACGGTTTCTGCAACCGGTTCCTGTATTGACTTCACTTCAGCTGCAGTTTCTCCAGGTACAGAGCAGATAAGGTGCTGGGGCAGCTGGACAAAGGTCTCCTTTCCCTCTTCCTGCTTAACTCCTAGCAGCCAAGATGCTGCTGGGAACCAGCCCCTCACCACGGCCACAGGAACTGGAGGAGCCTCCAGTTTTCCCAGCATGATGGGAGAACACTCAGTAACCCTGAATGCTGCCCATCCCAAAGCATCCCATGTCCTCTCAGCAGCTTTTCATCAAATCACGGAATGGCTTGGGTTGGAAGGGAGCTCAAAGCCCATCCAGTTCCGCCCATGGGCAGGGACACCTCCCACTGGATCAGGGGGTCCAAGCCCCATCCAACCTGCCCTTGAACCCCTCCAGGGATGGAGCAGCCACCCCTGCCCTGGGCAACCTGGTCCAGGGCCTCCCCAACCTCACAGCAAAATATTTCCCCCTAAGATCTTGCTCCATCAAATATTAAGCATCCCAAGAGGGCCCAGCCAGTCCCTGCTGTCCCCTGTGGATCAGAGGTGGTCAAACAGCCACAGAACCACAGAACCACAGAATCACCAGGTTGGAAGAGACCCATTGGATCATCGAGTCCAACCATTCCTATCAAACACTAACCCATGTCCCTCAGCACCTCGTCCACCCATCCCTTAAACACCTCCAGGGAAGGGGACTCCCTCCTTGGGCAGCCTCTGCCACTGCCCAATGACCCCTTCCGTGAAAAATTTTTTCCTTATGTCCAGCCTAAACCTAATGTTCAGCCTTTTGTGGCAGAAGCCACCCTTAGGAATGCTCTAGTCACATGGAAGCCTTTTGCTTTCTTCCCCTTCTCTCACTCTCACTGCCCTGAGAGCCTTGTGGCAGGGGACAGCCTGTCCTCTCCGTGCCCACACAAGCTTTTTTTTTCCCCTGGACGTGGCACCCCTCAGCCTGTGTTTCATCGTCTCCTAGCTGTGAGGTCTTCCTCATAGTCACAGGGCACAAAAAACCCACATTTTTTCTTCTCAGAATTGCTGACTTGGTGAAGCAGTTAGGACAGGATCATAGCTGTGGTTGCAAAAGCTGCTGAGCAACACGTTGGCTATCGCCTTGTCTACACCGCGGCTCCCATCACCTTCGTCTGAGGACAAACTCCTACGGCTGCATGAGGAGGGGCAAAGAGCGCAGAAGCTTTGGGGAAATCCTTTTTCTTGGGAAATCGAAGCTGAAGCCAGCGCTGAGCTCAGGCTGGGTACCCTGGCGGGTATGGCCCCTCCTGCCCAAAAGCAGAAGTGGCCGTGGGCATCAGCTGTGGGTAGCACAACCACAAATCCGATTTACACCATCACGCAGAGACGTCAATCATCTGACTGGGTGAGTAACCTCCAGGCTCGGAGGGGCACGCGGAGAACAATGAGGGTAAAAGTAGTCGGGGGAGAAGTTGAGCTCCCTGCGAGGGCAAAGGTGATGAAAATAGGCTGAAAACAGGGATTAGGAGAGTTGTGCTCTGGGGAAACTTTAGCCTTTTACCCAGCACCAGTGAGAACTGGCTCAGGTTCTTCTCACCCCAGCTCCTCCCAGTGCCTGCCCCGTGGGGGGAAAAACAGATTTTTCTGGCCAGACAAGTCCCAAAATTACACCTAGTGAGAGGAGGAGGAGGGTTTGTCCTGCTGAACGTAGCAGTCTTCCCTGGGATCCCATGCAGGACGGCTACAGCAACAAAAGGTCTATGAAAATGAGGGTGACCAGTGGAAAAGCAAAAATCTGTGGCCTCGGAGGGACCTTGCTCCCCAGTGGCTGTTGTTTAGGGTGAGGGAGACAAGAGATTCACAGATGGGGGGGGGGGGGGGGGATGCTGCTGGTGCAAACCCCAAATCCTATCAGACCCTTGGCAAAGGCACAGGGCTTGCCCTTGCACAGCAGGGAGCGCAGCTCTGCCTTGGCAGCCATGGCCAAGCAGGTTCTTCATAGAATCATAGACTCATAGAATCACAGAACAACCAGGTTGGAAGAGACCCATCGAATCATTGAGTCCAACCATTCCTATCAAACACTAACCCATGTCCCTCAGCACCTCATCTACCCATCCCTTAAACACCTCCAGGGAAGGGGAATCAACCACCTCCCTGGGCAGCCTGTTCCAATGCCCAATGACCCTTTCTGGGGAAAACTTCCTCCTAATCTCTAGCCCAAATCTCCCCTGGTGGAGCTTGAGGCCATTCCCTCTCGTCCTGTCCCCTGTCCCTTGGGAGAAGAGGCCAGCTCCCTCCTCTCTACAACCTCCTTTCAGGTAGTTGTAGAGAGTAATGAGGTCTCCTCTCAGCCTCCTCTTCTCTAGGCTAAACACCCCCAGCTCTCTCAGACGCTCCTCATCAGGCCTGTTCTCCAGCCCCTTCACCAGCTTCGTGGCTCTGCTCTGGACTCTTCCATGCTAAAAAGCCACCGTCACCTGCCTGATGCTCGGAGAGATGGCCAGAGGCTCCCTCGGTTGCTCCATGGGGGCAGCTGAGATCCCCAATATCCCACTTGCCGGCTGAACACGTTCCCCTCCAGGAGATGCCACCAGTTCTGGTTCCCGGGGCTCCCATCCTGACGTGGTCCTCTCCTTTTAGGGTGCTCGTGGGATGCTGGTGTTAGCTGTGGGGGCTGGGTGGGAGCCCCTAAGGCCTGGGGGTTGCAGGGATGTGTTTGGGTGCACCAAGGGGTTGCAAACACTCCTGGTCCCCACTCAGCCCCTCTCCTCCTTCCTGCAAAAGGAGACAAAGCCTCAGAACCCACAGCCATCCCCAGCTCCCAAAGCCACTTATCCCATCTCATCTCATCTCATCTCATCTCATCTCATCTCATCCCATTCCATCCCATCTGCCCGAGCAAAGTCCAGGGTGGCTCCTGCAGGCTCCAGGGATGTTGCTGATAACCCCCCCATGCCTTTGTTCCTAAATAATCCCTCAGATAAGGGCTCCTGGGGAGGGGTTGAAAGGCAGGGCAACCTGAGCAAGAGGAGAGGTCAAAAGTCAATCCCGAGTCCCTGAGGATGAAGGGAACTTTGTTCTTTTAACTCTATCAGACGCTCAGCGCCCGACAGAGCCCTGGAGCTGAGAGAAATGCCACTGTGACATCCCAGCGCTCGCCCTCAGCTCCTCCAGCAGCTCTGGCAGGATCTCAGCCCCTTTCTGCTGATGTCATGACGTGAGGCCCCGCAGCCGCCTTCCCCGGGCGCTGAGCAGGCAGGAATCAGTGCTGGGGTTGGTTGCCCTTCCCTAGATCCTCCTCTTACGCCTCTTCACTCCCTGAGACGCCGGCTGGAACGGAGACGAGAGCCTCGGTTGTCCAGTAGACGGATGCCCTGGCAGGTGAGTGCGCTGCCCTCTGGCCCCTCTTGCTACCCAGGCTGCGGCCGAGACCCCTGGGACAACAGCCAGCAGGCAAAAACCTTGAGAAACTCCATTTTGAACCTAAAACCCGCCTCGCTTCCAAGAAAGTTGGCCAGTGCCGGCGAAAGGACTGGAAAGTTTGTGCTTGCTGAGACATGAGGCTCTGCCTGTGCCAAAGACGCTGCCCACGGCCGGGCTGGGGTGGCAAAGGGGACCCGAGAGAGCCTGGAGCCCATGAGAGCCACCCCGGCAGGGACGATGGGCCAAAGGGAACGGCTCAGGGCTGCTCACGGCATCAGAGAAAAATGTTGTGGTGAGGCTGTTAGTAAGTGTTTCCATCTGCGCCTTGGCCGGTGCCGTGCCTGATGCTGCCAGGCGGACGGGGAGGCTGGGAACGCCGGAGGGTTGCTTGGGCTCGATGACCTCAAAGGTCTTTTCCAATCTAGTGGGATCTAGGATTCTATTCTAGGAGGCTGGGGAGGGGCTTTGCTGGAGGCACTCAGGGCTCCTGCCTTGGGGTGGCTGGGCAGGGAGCACATGGGGACACCGGGATGTGTTGGGCACACAGCCTTTCGGGGTGCTCCTGGGCTGGGTGCCACCCCTGGGCTGGGCTCTAGGTACCCAACCGCCTCTGGTCTCCTTTAGTGTTTGATAGGAATGGTTGGACTCCATGATCCGGTGGGTCTCTTCCAACCTGGTGATTCTATTCTATGATTCAATTCTATGATTCAGTTCTATGATTCTTTAACAAATATTTTCCCCATGGTTTAGAGAGAGGGGCTGCCCTTTAGAGGGAAAGGGAGAGGCAGGGAAGTTGCTTGCTTCCCACACTTGGTAATGGTGATGATTTAATTCGGCACCTTGGCGAGTCTGGACGTGCCGCAGCACCTCGGGAGCCAGGCCTGGGTGGTGACGTGGGGCTGGGCTCGGCACAGGGGGTTCTGTCTCCACCGCCGCTGGGACCAGGGTGTGGATACGGTGCTGGGACAGCAAGGAAACAGTGTGGAGACAACAGGATTCGGGGTCCCAGGACGGCCAGAAGATGCTCCCACACCCCAGCCAGCGCCGCAGGGCTCGCTGGAAGCCAGTCCCATCCCCACCACCTGGTGAAACCCTCTTCTCCTGCAGGGCCCGTCCATGGATGCCAACAAGAAGGTGGATCTGAAGATAATTATCATAGGAGCTCTGGGGTAAGGAGTGGTGAGGGGGAAGCCCTATATGTATGCTGTGTGCACCCTATGGGTGCCCAGCTCCTGTCCCTTGTCCAGCTCCTATCCCAGCTGTGACCAGTCCCTCGGTGCTGGTTTCGCAGTCCAAAGCTTCACCTGCATCCCTTCCCTCCCACCAGCGTGGGCAAAACTTCCCTCCTGCACCAGTACGTGCACAAGACGTTCTACGAGGATTATCGGACCACGCTGGGAGCCAGCATCCTGACCAAAGTCCTCGCCGTGGACAACACCCCCTTGAAGCTACAAGTGAGTGGCGCTGGGGCTGCCCAGGGTTCCCCCTGATCCCATCCATGTGTGTCCTACTGTGCCTCTTGGCATCACGAGGTGAAGGGGCTGCATTTGCAGGGCCTGATCTTCAGCGTCCCTGAGCATGGTAGAATCCTAGAATCACAGAATCAGTGAGGGTGGGAATGACCACTAAGCTCATCCAGTCCAACCACCAGCCCAACTCCACCGTGCCTGTTAAACCATTCAGGTTTAACATGGCCAAATGCCGGGTCCTGCACTTGGGGCACAACAACCCTATGTAGAGCTACAGACTGGGAGAAGTCTGGCTGGAAAACTGCCAGGAGGAGAGGGACCTGGGGGTGTTGGTCGACAGCCGACTGACCATGAGCCAGCAGTGTGCCCAGGTGGCCAAGAAGGCCAATGGCATCCTGGCTTGGATCAGAAACTGTGTGACCAGCAGGGCCAGGGAGGTTCTTCTCCCTCTGGACTCAACACTGGTGAGGCCGCTCCTTGAATCCTGTGTTCAGTTGTGGGCCCCTCAGCACAAGAAGGATGTTGAGGCTCTGGAGCGAGTCCAGAGAAGAGCCACGAAGCTGGTGAGGGGTCTGGAGAACAGGCCCTATGAGGAGTGTCTGAGAGAGCTGGGGGTGTTTATCCTGGAGAAGAGGAGGCTGAGAGGAGACCTCATTACTCTCTACAACTACCTGAAAGGAGGTTGTGGAGAGGAGGGAGCTGGGCTCTTCTCCCAAGGGACAGGGCACAGGACAAGAGGGAATGGCCTCAAGCTCCACCAGGGGAGATTTAGGCTGGAGATTAGGAGGAAGTTTTTCACGGAAAGGGTCATTGGGCATTGGAATAGGTTGCCCAGGGAGGTGGTTGATTCCCCTTCCCTGGAGGTGTTTAAGGGACGGGTGGATGAGGTCTTGAGGGACTTGGTTTAGTGTTAGATGGGAATGGTTGGACTAGAAGATCCGATGGGTCTCTTCTAACCTGGTTGTTCTATGATTCTATGATTCTGTGATTCTCTGCTCTAGATCTGGGACACGGGGGGACAGGAGCGATTCCGGTCCATGGTGTCAACCTTTTACAAAGGCTCAGATGGCTGCATGCTGGCCTTCGATGTTACGGACAGGGAGTCCTTTGAGGCCCTGGACAACTGGAGAGATGACTTCCTGGACAAGGTCATCCCAAGGGAGCAAGATTTCCCCATGGTCGTGCTGGGGAACAAAATAGACATCTGCGACCGGCAGGTAAGGGGCAAGGGGAGAGAGCAGGGTGAGAACTGAACACAGGATTCAAGGAGCAGCCTCACCAGTGCTGAGTCCAGAGGGAGAATCACCTCCCTGGCCCTGCTGGTCACACCAGTTCTGATCCAAGCCAGGATGCCATTGGCCTTCTTGGCCACCTGGGCACACTGCTGGCTCATGGTCAGTCACTGTCCACCAACCCCCCCAGGTCCCTCTCCTCCTGGCAGTTTTCCAGCCAGACTTCTCCCAGTCTGTAGTTCTGCATAGGGTTGTTGTGCCCCAAGTGCAGGATGCGGCATTTGGCCGTGTTAAACCTCATCCCATTGGACTCTGCCCAGCACTCCAGCCTGTTCAGATACCTTTGCAAAGCCTCCCTACCCTCCAGCAGTTCCACACAGCTTTGTGTCATCTGCAAACTTGCTAAGGGTACCCTCAATGCCCTCATCCAGGTCGTTGATGAAGTCATTGAACAGGGCTGGACCCAGCACTGAGCCCTGGGGAGCCAAGGGCTTCCAGCTGCACTGAAAAAAGCAGGAATTAAGCCTATCAGACAGCTGCCTGCCCTGTCAGCAGCCTGCCCTCACCCAACAGTGCCTGGATGGGCAAGAAGGGTCCCTACACCCCCTCTCCATCACCTACGGGCAGCCCTGCGCAGGGTTGTGCTGCAGGTCCATCCTCCTTTCCTTCAGGTATCCAAGGAGATTGCTTCAGCCTGGTGCAAGGAGAAAGACATCCCTTATTTTGAAGTCAGCGCCAAGAACAACATCAACGTGGCAGAGGCTTTCGAGACCCTGGCCAAGCAGGCGTTGACAACGGTGAGCAGTGCTCCTGCACACCCAAGCTGACCTGATGGACCCTCCCAGCCCACCTTCCAATGCAGAACATCTCCTATTTACGCCCCGTAGGAGAGACCTAGGAAAAAGAAATGCATTGGTGTTTGATTTCATGGAATCACAGAATAGGTTGGGTTGGAAGGGACCTCAAAGCCCATCCAGTTCCACCCCTGCCATGGGCAGGGAACCTCCCACTGGATCAGAGGCTCCAAGCCGCATCCAAGCTGGCCTTGAACCCCTCTAGGGATGGGGCAGCCACCCCTGCTCTGGCCTCCCCACTCTCACAGGAAATATTTCTCCCTACAATCTCATCTCAATCTCCCCCTTTTCAGCTGCAAACTATTCCCCATCATCCCATCCCTACCCTCCTCTCCTTGATCAAAATCCCCTCCTCAGCTTTCATAGAATCATAGAATCATAGAACAACCAGGTTGGAAGAGACCCATCAGATCATCGAGTCCAACCATTCCTATAAAAAAAAAAAAATTTCCTGGAGCCCCTTTCAGCTCAAGATCTATTTTAAGAAATAAAAGAGATTTTGACCCAGTTAGGAAGGAGTAGGAATTACCATTTCTCTTTGCCTGTGGTGACCAGAGCAGCACACAGCGCTCCAGCACTGTCCTCTAGTGGCCATCCCATGGGGACCTTCCTGTCCCCACACCGAGCAAGGTGGCTCCACTCCATGAATCATAGAATCATAGAACAACCAGGTTGGAAGAGACCCATTGGATCATCGAGTCCAACCATGGTTGAGCTGGGGAGCTTTTCTCTAGACTTTGTCTTTCATCACGAATCAGGATGTGTGCTCCCCAGTCTTTCTGACTCTGAGCTCACATAGAAACATAGAATCACCAGGTTGGAAGAGACCCACCGGATCATCGAGTCCAATCATTCCCATCAGTCACTAACCCATGTCCCTCAGCACCTCGTCCACCTGTCCCTTAAACTCCTCCAGGGAAGGTGACTCATAGAATCATAGAATAACCAGGTTGGAAGAGACCCACTGGATCATCCAGTCCAACCATTCCCATCAACCACTAACCCATGACCCTCAGCACCTCATCCACCTGTGTCTCACTCACTCTCTCTCTTCTCTGTTTTGTTTTTCTTTTCCAGTATAAAGGGATTTTTGAGAGCTATTTAACCGACTCCATCAAACTCACTCCCAACGACAAACCCAAGAAGAGCTGCTGCTGACCCTGGACTCGCTGCCACGCTCCAGGCTATCCTGCACGAGCACCTCGCGATGCCCAAGGCGGATGGAGTCCTGTATTTGGGGGTCTGTGCCCCCCATCCAGTGACGCTGGCCAAGCCAGGGTGCAGGACGGCCACCTCTCAACGTGCCAGAGCCAGCTGGCTGCGCATCCCAGCGTTTGCTGCTTCCCACATCTCCGGAGCTCCAAAACCACCTCCAAACTGCCACTGTTTTGCTGCGGCCCCGACCCCTCATCCCACTGGCACCCGAGCAGGTGATGCCCCTGTAGTGACAGTGCCAGGGAGCTGGGCAGAGCTCCTGGTGCCTCTTGAGACTGCGACCTTGGCCCCGTGGCTCACAATTCCTGGCGTACGGACTGGTGGCTCTGAGGCTCTCGCAGCATTTGAAGCACATAGGGGCTGTTCCAGGGCAGGAGAGCAGCTTGTGGCCACAACACAAGCCTGAAAGCAGCTGGGTCCACCCTTAGGGTCAGCTGCTCTGGATGGAACTACTCCGTGCCTCAGTTTCCCCTGCTCTCGTGCACACCCACACGTCGAACATCTAACTCCTGCTGCACTGATGAGGACCCTCAGTAAAGCACTTTGTCAGGGACTCTTTTTTTTTTTTAATAGAAGGACATTAAATATTTCATTTTTATTTATATATCTGTGTCATTAAACCCTCCTGTGGTCCAGGAGGATGAGGACAGGATGGGTAGGTCCAACTCTTGCCCTGCCCCATGGGTCATGCTCCAGACTTTCCTCCGGTGAGGCCAACACCTCTGAACCTGTGCTAGCTTCTCAGGGCAGGGAGATGCACTTTGGGACTGGATTTTATTTTTTCCAGTGGAAATTTTAGGGTAGGGAGAGCAGAGACACTTGGGGCATCACGCAGAGTGGGGCCCAGCCAGAGCGGCTATCGGCAGAGGGAGCCTGATGGGAGCCAAGCCAAGCACCTGCTTCCCTTCTTGCATCCATCCTGCTCCGGTTCAGGCACCTTCCACCTTCAAGAATCATAGAATCATAGAACAACCAGGTTGGAAGGGACCCATCAGATCTTCTAGTCCAACCATTCCTATCAAACACTAACCCAAGACCTCATCCACCCGTCCCTTAAACACCTCCAGGGGAGATGAATCAACCACCTCCCTGGGCAGCCTATTCCAATGCCCAATCACCCTTTCTGTGAAAAACTTCCTCCTAATCTCTAGCCTAAATCTCCCCTGTTGGAGCTTGAGGCCATTCCCTCTTGTCCTGTCCCCTGTGCCTTGGGAGAAGAGCCCAGCTCCCTCCTCTCCACAACCTCCTTTCAGGGAGTTGTAGAGAGTAATGAGGTCTCCTACTCCTGCCAGTGTGGAGGCAAAAGTGAGGTGACCATAGTCACCATGTGCCCCCTTCCTGTCTTTCCAAGGCTGGGGCAGAGCCTGGATGGACCTAGGGAGACCCCTCAACTGGGCACCCTACCCCATAGATCCCCCTGGGACCTTCTGCCCTCTCACCACCCTCCTCCAGACCTCTGCACTCCCACCGCAGGGATCCCACAGAGCTTCCCAGGGGTGATGAGGACTTTTCCATAAGCCATAGGAACCCACTCAGAACTCACCGAGATGTGACACCACCATGGCACAGTATCCATCTGGGCCTCCGGACAAGCGGGTGCGTGAGGGTAGGGTGAAACCTGAGAGGGGGTTTGGCCAGGGGGTTGTGGGGTATCAAGGCTGTAATTAGCCTTCTGATCTCCCGAGAGGCACATTCGAGATGTTCCCAGCTCCCTCCTTACGCAACAGCTCAGCTTGTTTATTTGGGCACCCAGCCGGGAAAGGATTTGTCACTTAATATTGGGAGGAGAGGGGCATTAACCATTCCCACCCCCCCACTGCATGCTCTTTCTCCCTGGATCCCTGGGTCCTGTACTTGGGGCACAACAACCCTATGCAGAGCTACAGACTGGGAGAAGTCTGGTTGGAAAACTGCCAGGAGGAGAAGGACCTGGGGGTGTTGGTCAACAGTGACTGACCATGAGCCAGCAGTGTGCCCAGGTGGCCAAGAAGGCCAATGGCATCCTGGCTTGGATCAGAACTGGTGTGACCAGCAGGGCCAGGGAGGTTCTTCTCCCTCTGGACTCAGCACTGGTGAGGCCGCTCCTTGAATCCTGTGTTCAGTTGTGGGCCCCTCAGCACAAGAAGGATGTTGAGGCTCTGGAGAGAGTCCAGAGAAGAGTAACGAAGCTGGTGAAGGGTCTGGAGAACAGGCCTTATGAGGAACATCTGAGAGAGCTGGGAGTGTTTAGCCTGGAGAAGAGGAGGCTGAGAGGAGACCTCATTACTCTCTACAACTCCCTGAAAGGAGGTTGTGGAGAGGAGGGAGCTGGGCTCTTCTCCCAAGGGACAGGGGACAGGACAAGAGGGAATGGCCTCAAGCTCCACCAGGGGAGATTTAGGCTAGAGATTAGGAGGAAGTTTTTCACACAGAGGGTCATTGGGCATTGGAATAGGCTGCCCAGGGAGGTGGTTGATTCACCTTCCCTGGAGGTGTTTAAGGGACGGGTGGATGAGGTCTTGAGGGACTTGGTTTAGTGTTAGATAGGAATGGTTGGACTCGATGATCCGATGTGTCTCTTCCAACCTGGTTGTTCTATGATTCTATGAAGCTGGACCACAGCACCAGCGGATGCAGCCCCTTGGCCAAGCTCTGCAGCATCACCCAGCACTCAGCATCCCTGCAGGATGCAGCCCCCACCCCAGCACAGCTCCAGGCTGAGCATCATGTTTGGAAGGCGGTTAAGCACCATCCCGGTCTATAGGGACATTGTTTGTAATCACACCCTCTCTCCAGTAGCTCCCAGTGCCGGAGGTGGATGCAAACTCGATTCATTTTGTTCCAGCAAGCAGCGATTTGGACACCACCCTATGGAGAACCCGACAAATGCACCTTCGTGGAATCATGGAATAGTTTGGGTTGGAAGGGACCTCAGAGCCCAGCCAGTTCCACCATGGGCAGGGACACCTCCCACTGGATCAGGGGCTCCAAGCCCCATCCTACCTGGCCTTGAACCCCTCCAGGGATGGGGCAACCACCACCGCTCTGGGCAACCTGTTCCACCACTCACATAGTGAAGAAATTCTTCCTTGTGTCCAGTCTAAAACTGCCCCTCTCCAGTTTATCCCCATTGCCCCTCGTCCTATCACCACAAGCGTCTGTAAACAGCTTCTAGATGTGCAGCATGTGCTGAAGTCAACCACAACCATCCAACATTTCTTCTCCCTCCATCCCTCTCAGGTAGGAAAGCCAGTGAGGTGGGGGTCGCCCCGGGGAGTGCTCCCTCCAGGAAGACCAGGAGAATGATGGGGGTGGCCGGGTGCCAGGCAGGATGCTGGCAGGAGCGGCCAGAGGTGCTAAGCTGGTAATACTACCCACCTCGAGCCGATACGGGTTTGCAACGCATAGGATTAACAAGGTCAGCTCGAGATTTTCTCAGGGTGAAAATCAAAGGGGAAAAATATTTGCCTTGGGTGACTCAGTGAGTTCCTGCGCAGCCAGCAGTACCAGCTCACCCCGTCGGAGGGCCTGGCCCACGGTGATAGCCAAGAAACCACAGCCACCTGAGCTCTTGCCCTCTGCTGTCCTACACTCCTGTATTTTAAAGACACTTTCCGGATGCGACGCTGAGCTCTGCACTTTACTCTGCTTGGTCTGCACAGCCAGGCTGCACCCCTGCCCTCACAGTTTGCTTTCGCAGATTGAAGCCACACTTGAAAAATCAGTAAAATCATAGAATCATAGAACAACCAGGTTGGAAGAGACCCATTGGATCATCAAGTCCAACCATTCCTATCAAACACTAAACCATGTCCCTCAGGACCTCATCTACCTGTCCCTTAAACACCTCCAGGGAAGGTGAATCAACCACCTCCCTGGGCAGCCTATTCCAATGCCCAAGGACCCTTTCCATGAAAAACCTCCTCCTAATCTCTAGCCTAAATCTCCCCTGGTGGAGCTTGAGGCCATTCCCTCTTGTCCTGTCCCCTGTCCCTTGGGAGAAGAGGCCAGCTCCCTCCTCTCTACAACCTCCTTTCAGGGAGTTGGAGAGAGTAGTGAGGTCTCCTCTCAGCCTCCTCTTCTCCAGGCTAAACACCCCCAGCTCTCTCAGTCGCTCCTCATAGGGCCTGTTCTCCAGACCCTTCACCAGCTTCGTTACTCTTCTCTGGAATCACTCCAGAGCCTCAACATCCTTCTTGTGGTGAGGGGCCCAGAACTGAACACAGGATTCAAGGAGCGGCCTCACCAGTGCTGAGTCCAGAGGGAGAAGAACCTCTCTGGCCCTGCTGGTCACACCATTTCTGATCCAAGCCAGGATGCCATTGGCCTTCTTGGCCACCTGGGCACACTGCTGGCTCATGGTCAGTTGCTGTAGACCACCCCCCCAGGTTCCTCTCCTCCTGGCAGATTTCCAGCCAGACTTCTCCCAGTCTGTAGCTCTGCATAGGGTTGTTGTGCCCCAAGTGCAGGATGCGGCATTTGGCCGTGTTAAACCTCATCCCATTTGACTCAGTCCATGGATCCAGCCTGTTTAGGTCCCTTTGCAGAGCCTCCCTACCCTCCAGCAGATCCACATTTCCACACAGTTTTGTGTCATCTGCAAACTTGCTAAGGGTACCCTCAATGCCCTCATCCAGGTCGTTGATGAAGACATTGAACAGGGCTGGACCCAGAGTGAGGACAGTGACCACCCAATTGAAACCATCCCCACTCTGGCAGCACATCCAGAGACCTCAGCATCTGCAGAATTAGCACCTGAAACTCACTTCAAATCCTTCAATCCCATCTGCAGTTCGCTTCAGTGGTTTAATTGCTCCTAAGAGCTCTTCCCAGGTGCTTTAAAAATGCAGCTTGTGCTCCGTTTTATCTCAGGGAACCAGACTGGTTGAGTCCTAACTGGTTCCAGGTGTGGGAGTGTGGTTAGAGCCTGAGGATTTGCATTGCAAACGGGCTCCTTGCAGCAGGGACAGATAGCGGCTCCTCAGCAGCTCCCTGCCTGCAGACACGTCCCAGGGGGCTGGGGACAGGCAGAAGGGTCTGTCCGCCCCAGTCTGTGCAGAATTAAATTCTCTTACTCAATTTGTGACAGTTAAAGTGGCATAAAATCTGCAAAGCAGATTGGTCCAGTTGGAGGTGCCCCTGGTTGGAACTAGATGATCTTTACAATCATAGAATCATAGAACAACCAGGTTGGAAGAGACCCATCGGATCATCGAGTCCAACAATTCCTATCAACCACTAAACCAAGTCCCTCAGCACCTCATCTACCTGTGCCTTAAACACCTCCAGGGAAGGTGAATCAACCACCTCCCTGGGCAGCCTATTCCAATGCCCAATGACCCTTTGTGTGAAAAAATTCCTCCTAATCTCCAAACTAAATCTCCCCTGGTGGAGCTTGAGGCCATTCCCTCTTGTCCTGTCCTCTATCCCTTGGGAGAAGAGCCCAGCTCCCTCCTCTCTACAACCTCATTTGAGGTAGTTGGAGAGAGTAATGAGGTCTCCTCTCAGCCTCCTCTTCTCCAGGCCAAACACCCCCAGCTCTCTCAGACGCTTCTCATAGGGCCTGTTCTCCAGCCCCTTCACCAGCTTCGTTGCTCTTCTCTGGACTCTCTCCAGAGCCTCAACATCCCTCTTGTGCTGAGGGGCCCAGAACTGAACACAGGATTCAAGGAGCCAAACCATTCTATGAGTCTATGAAAATCAATTTTTCCTGTTCCAAAGGAGAAGCCCCATTGACCTGGAGCTGGGATTGAGGATAAGGCAGCGGCTTCAGCCACTTCAAGACAGTTAGCTAAGGAAATGTGAGAAACCCCAGATGCTCAGAGTTACAGGTAACCTTTCAAGAGCTCCAAACACGAAGAATAAAACCATGGCAGCAGGCAAAGCCTGACCTCTAGGGCACCAAGTACACAATGGCACCTAGAGCCTATCAGCCCAGGCTTCTGCAGGCTGCGTGTGCCGTACTTGGACACGCCTGGTCCCTCGCGTGGCAGCATAAGCCCCATACATGTGTTGGTCAACAGCCAACTGACCATGAGCCAGCAGTGTGCCCAGGTGACCAAGAAGGTCAATGGCATCCTGGCTTGGATCAGAAATGGTGTGACCAGCAGGTCCAGGGAGGTTCTTCTCCCTCTGGACTCAGCACTGGTGAGGCCGCTTCTTGAATCCTGTGCTCAGCACAAGAAGGATGTTGAGGCTCTGGAGTGAGTCCAGAGAAGAGTAACGAAGCTGGTGAAGGGTCTGGAGAACAGGCCTTATGAGGAGCGACTGAGAGAGCTGGGGGTGTTTAGCCTGGAGAAGAGGAGGCTGAGAGGAGACCTCATTACTCTCTCCAACTACCCGAGAGGAGGTTGTAGAGAGGAGGGAGCTGGGCTCTTCTTCCAAGGGACAGAGGACAGGACAAGAGGGAATGGCCTCAAGCTCCGCCAGGGGAGATTTAGGCTGGAGATTAGGAGGAAGTTTTTCACGGAAAGGGTCATTGGGCATTGGAATAGGCTGCCCAGGGAGGTGGTTGATTCCCCTTCCCTGGAGGTGTTTAAGGGATGGGTAGATGACGTGCTGAGGGACATGGTTTAGTGTTTGATGGGAATGGTTGGACTCGATGATCTGATGGGTCCCTTCCAACCTGGTTGTTCTATGATTCTATGATTCTATGCAGGGTACCACTCGCTCATTTATGAAGGGTTTGCTGTCCTGGTGTGGCACGTAGCAGCACCAGAGCATCCCACTGCACACCAGTACCTCTTAACACCAGCACTGCTGATGCTTTCAATTATTTGGACGACAGTTCTTTGTTTCCTCGGGAACTGCCTCATTATTCCACCTCAATCGATGGGGTTTGTGTGACTGTTCCCCTCTGTGCGGCTTCCAGGGAGGCACAATTAGCCCCTGCTTGAAGCACATTCAAGTGGGAGATGATGCCATCCCCTCGTCCTCTGCTCCATTGTCCACCACACAGCAAATATTGATGCTTCTCCTTCAAACTCATCGCGTGGGCGCTCTTCTCACCATGGCCCAGCTGCAGTGAGCATCCTCGTGCAGGGTCGTGCGGGGCCGTGGGGCTCTGCCCAGCCCCGGGGGCTGCGAGTGGTGAGGCCAGGGGACGCAGCAGGTCTGTGAGCCAGCACGTAGAGAGGATTAGGGGCCGTGGTCAGTGCTCCGGTCAGCTGAGGTACATGCTGAAGTCAGCAACGAGCCTGAGCCTCAGGCGTCCTTCCTATCCATGTGGGACAGCAGCAAAGTGCAGTCTCCTAGGATGGGCAGGTCTGCTCCAGCCAGCCCAGCAAGGGGCTGCACCACGGCCCTCTGGAGCACCAGCTTGGGGAATGTCCTGCTTGGAGGGTTTCCCACCTCTTGTTGCAGTCAATGTGCAAGTTGCAAAGCCCTCTGACTATGCCAAGTGCTGTGGAGAGGGTCCTGACCCACATGCAGCCTGCATTGAAGCATAGAATCATGGGATCATAGAACAACCAGGTTGGAAGAGACCCACTGGATCATTGAGTCCAACCATTCCTATCAAACACTAACCCGTGTCCCTCAGCACCTCATCCACCCGTCCCTTAAACACCTCCAGGGAAGGTAACTCAACCCCCTCCCTGGGCAGCCTGTTCCAGCTTTCTCCAGCATCTTGGGGACATAGAACAGATCGGAGCCATGGACCAGACACTGCAGCCTCCCCACCAGCCCTGGCTGAGGTGCAGGGAGCTGTGTTCCCACTGGATTTCCCCCAAGCATCGCATCCCTCTGGCCTGAAATGATTTATTCAGCTTTAAACACTCTCTGCCCGATGACTCTTTCAAAGCAGACGGGCAGCTCAAGGTTGCTCCTGGCCCTGTGCCACCAGCCATCCGTGCTCGAAACTTGTGAAAAAGGCAAAGCAGGTCGTGGGCTCTTTCATCTCAAAGCTGGATCCTGGTGTCTCCCACCAGGGCCACAGGACCTCCACGCAGCCACCCTCACTTCAAACACCTGAGTGCTTCTACAGGCATTGACCTCAGAGCCCTCGACAATGAGATGTTTTATTTCACGGCTTATCTCCCATCGCTGAGGTTGGAGCATTTTGGCCTTAATGAGTTGCCCAAGGCCACATAGCAGGCAGCTAAAAGCACAACAGCTCCTGCTCCACCACAACCACGTACAAACACGATGGTTCCTGTGCTGGGACCACGTACAAACACAACGGTTCCTGCTCCACCAGGATTATGTAAAACCCCAATGGCTCCTGGACTGGGACCTAGTACAAACATTACGGTTCCTGCACCACCAGGACCATATAAAACTCCAGTGGTTCCTGGACTAGGACCTTGTACAAACATTATGCTTCCTGCACCACCAGGACCATGTAAAACCCTGATGGCTCCTGCACTGGGATCAGGTGCAAACATGATGATTCCTGCTCCATCAGATCCAAGTAAAACCCTAATGGCTCCTACACTGGGACCATGTACAATCATTATGGTTCCTGCTCCATCAGGATTATGTAAAACCCTGATGGCTCCTGCACTGGGACCATGTACAAAGTGATGATTCCTGCACCACCAGGATCATGTAAAACCCCAATGGCTTCTGAATTGGGACCACGTACAGACGTGATGATTCCTGCTCCACCAGCATTATCTAAAACTCCAGTGGCTCCTGGACTGGGATCAGGTGCAAATATGATGGTTCCTGCACCACCAGATCCAAGTAAAACCCTGATGGCTCCTGCACTGGGACCATGTACAGACGCGATGGTTCCTGCTCCACCAGGACCACGTACAAACATGATGGCTCCTGCACTGGGACCACATACAAACACGATGGTTCCTGCTCCACCAAGATTATCTAAAACCCCGATGGCTCCTGGACTGGGATCAGGTGCAAACGTGATGGTTCCTGCTCCATCAGATCCAAGTCAAACCCTGATGGCTCCTGCACTGGGACCATGTACAGACGTGATGGTTCCTGCTCCACCAGGACCACATACAAACACGATGGCTCCTGCCCCACTGGAACCACGATTGCTTTTCACCCACACCTCCTCCTCCTCCCACAGCTTCACAGAATGACCTGAGTTGGAAAGAACCCACAAGGATCATCCAGTCCAACTCCTGTCCCAGCGCAGGACAATCACAAAATGTAAAGCTTGCCCAGCTTCGCACTGCCTTGCACAGATCCTGGTATAAAGGAGGGAGAAGCTGCTTGTTGCTGAGCTTCTCTCAACCTCCTCCACATGCCTTCCCACATTATTGGGGGAAAGATTCCTCTTTTTTCTTTTCAAACCAGTAAACCTCCCTTTGCTGGAATTCAATTGTTTGTGCGAAAACCCCTCATTTCAGTTGACTTTCCTAATTTACGGAGCGGGTAGAATGCCTTGAAGGGGGAAGCAGAGCCTGGAGGCAGCTCCAAGCCCAGATTCCAGGCGAGTGGGCTCCTCCGTACGGCAGCCTGCGGGCTGGGGGTGATCCTGCCGCTCGAACTGCTGCAACGCCATGAATTTTTGGCTGCAGGTATTGGCTCCCCACCCAGCCCCCAGGAGCAGCTGCTGAGCTCTCTGGGCTTGGGGCAGACCTTGCTGAGAGCTCGCGTGCTCTCCTGGAGAAGGGAGATATCTTGAACCTCTTTCACAAATAAGATAACAGCCCTTGTTCAAGGTCACCGGAGGCAGAGCTGGGGAGAAGGCTGTGAGGAGAGCGCCGCCCAACCTCAGCCCTTTGCCAAGGACAAACAACTCTGGGTCTGCCATAGAATCATAGAACAACCAGGTTGGAAGGGACCCATAGGATCATAGAGTCCAACCATTTTTATCAAACACTAAACCAAGTCCCTCAGGACCTCATCCACCCGTGCCTTAAACACCTCCGGGGAAGGTGAATCAACCACCTCCCTGGGCAGCCTATTCCAATGCCCAATGACCCTTTCCGTGAAAAACTTCCTCCTACTCTCTAGCCTAAATCTCCCCTGGTGGAGCTTGAGGCCATTCCCTCTTGTTCTGTCCCCCATCACTTGGGACAAGAGGTCAGCTCCCTCCTCTCCACAACCTCCTTTCAGGGAGTTGTAGAGAGCAATGAGGTCTCCTCTCAGCCTCCTCTTCTCCAGGCTAAACACCCGCAGCTCTCTCAGTCGCTCCTCATCGGTTCTGTTCTCCAGCCCTTTCACCAGCCTTGTCGCTCTTCTCTGGAAGAATGCACAGCCCAAGCTCTGTGATGCTCTCCAGGGGCTCCTCTGGGCTGGGCAGGGTCTTTTCAGGGGGTGAATCTTGCTGTGGAGGCCCTTGCTGCACTCCAGAGGGAAAGCAGAGGTGGTGGGGTTGACTCTAACCCCAGAACATGTTCTACTCCCTCAGCCAGGATGTCTTCTATGGCAAAGCCTTCAATTTGGGGATGTATTTGCATGGTGTGCTCATGCCAGCCTTGTTGTTGTGTCCCAGGGCTCTCGTGTGAGGAGACCTCTCTGACAACAAGGGCTTATTTGATCGACACATGCAGCAGCCACTGGTGAGGCCGCTCCTTGAATCCTGTGTTCGGTTCTGGGCCCCTCAGCACAAGAAGGATGTTGAGGCTCTGGAGAGAGTCCAGAGAAGAGCCACGAAGCTGGTGAAGGGGCTGGAGAACAGGCCCTATGAGGAGCAGTTGAGGGAGTTGAGGGTGTTTATCCTGGAGAAGAGGAGGCTGAGAGGAGACCTCATTGCTCTCTACAACTACCTGAAAGGAGGTTGTGGAGAGGAGGGAGCTGGGCTCTTCTCCCAAGTGACAGGGGACAGGACAAGAGGGAATGGACTCAAGCTTTGCCAGGGGAGATTTGGGCTAGAGATTAGGAGGGGGTTTTTCACAGAGAGGGTCATTGGGCATTGGAACAGGCTGCCCAGGGAGGTGGTTGATTCCCCTTCCCTGGAGGTGTTTAAGGCACAGGTAGATGAGGTGCTGAGGGATGTGGGTTAGTGTTTGATAGGAATGGTTGGACTAGATGATCCGATGGGTCTCTTCCAACCTGGTTGTTCTATGATTCTATGATTCTTCGGGAGGCAACCCCTTCCACTGCCTCTGGAGATGTTCCTGTACGGTTAAGGCTAGTTGCAAAGGCCGTGGGCAGATGAGATAAGGCAATTCCCTCTGGAGAGATAACCTGAAAGCAGCAATGCCTCTGCCCAGCTCCAAGTTCACACCACAGAATAAACAGCATGGAACGTCCACACGGTGCTGAGCCATAGCTCAGCTTTGAGCTTCCTGATGTTTTTTCTGCATTCCACACTTTGGTTTGGTGCTGCAAACAATCCCACTGTCCTCCTCTAGGACACCCTGTTCCCCATTCCTACCTGGATAAAGCCCTTGACCACCAGGTGAGACCAACCACACGTCCCTCCAGCCAAGGGGGAAGCCTGGGAAGCCTTAAATGTTGGCTGTTCTCTTTCAAGTGAGAGTTGTGTCTCCATCACCTGGCACCATGGAGCAAGTGGCTTGGGCACGTCTGGCAGCGAGAGTGTGGCAGCCAGCCCGGGGCCCCAGAGCTGAATTCCTGGGTGAGAAGGAAATGATGATAACTAACCCTGGGAACCTCACTGCCCCAGCCAGGAATGGTGACATCGCTGCCCAGTGGGAACCAAACCACGTCCACCACAGCCCTGCAGATCAGAGCCTCCAGCAGCACTGGGGACACCCAACACCCTCCTCCAGGAGCAGACACCTTGTTCCTGTAGGAATGCGGCAGCCCAAAGCTCTGCTTTCTCATCTGGCTGAGGTGCACGACTCCTTTCAAAACCTCCTGAAAGGACAGACAAACAAACAAGGGTCAGGACATAGAATCAAGGAATGATTTGGATTGGAACTCAAAGCCCATCCAGTTCCACTTCTGCCATGGGCAGGGACACCTCCCACTGGATCAGGGGCTCCAAACCCCATCCAACCTGCCCTTGAACCCCTCCAGGGATGGGGTACTCACCCCTGCTCTGGGCATACTAAGATCTCATCTCAATCTTTCCAACCTACCTTCAGATGTCCACTGTGCACACGCCACAGCCTGAGGGACACACCAGCCCTCCAGGACCTCTCAGAGCCCCCTGGAACAATCAGCAGCATTTCCATTCCAGATCCTGGCTCCTATCCATGCACAAACCCCATTCCCTTGGCAAAACTGTCTGAAAGCAAGAAGCAACCCCAGCTGCAAGTCAGAGGGAGGATCATAGAATCATAGAACAACAAGGTTGGAAGGGACCCATCGGATCTTCTAGTCCAACCATTCCTATCAAACACTAAACCAAGTCCCTCAGCACCTTATCTACCCGTCCCTCAAACCCCTCCAGGGAAGGTGACTCAACCACCTCCCTGGGCAGCCTATTCCAATGCCCAATCACCCTTTGTGTGAAAAACTTCCTCCTAATCTCTAGCCTAAGTCTCCCCTGGCAGAGCTTGAGGCCATTCCCTCTTGTCCTGTCCCTTGTCCCTTGGGAGAAGAGCCCAGCTCCCTCCTCTCCACAACCTCCCTTCAGGTAGTTGTAGAGAGTAATGAGGTCTCCTCTCAGCCTCCTCTTCTCCAGGCTAAACCCCCCCAGCTCTCTCAGCTGTTCCTCATAGGTTCTGTTCTCCAGCCCCTTCCCCAGCCTCGTTGCTCTTC
This sequence comes from Coccyzus lansbergi, assembly GCA_033558105.1. Taxonomy (NCBI): domain Eukaryota; kingdom Metazoa; phylum Chordata; class Aves; order Cuculiformes; family Coccyzidae; genus Coccyzus; species Coccyzus lansbergi. The sequence goes on along the minus strand of JAUMJK010000646.1, from coordinate 176,180 downwards.
TCTGGACTTGCTCCAGAGCCTCAACATCCTTCTTGTGGTGAAGGGATGGTGCCTCGGGTCCCACCAGCCGCAGGGCTCCCAGGAACCAGCCCCCTCCACCCCACAACCACACTGCCTTTCCCCACCGCCTCCAACCCCAGAGCTCCAAGGAAGCTTTCTCATAATTTCCAAGCAGTAAACTACCACTGAATTTATTACCCTCATTAAGTGCAATAAATCTACTAATATTAATCACTTGCAAATAAATCCACACATTCCAGCGCTCGGTATGCCCTTATCGGACCAGAAGATAAACAGCTCAGCAGGTCCGTGCACCTGGGGCTCCACGTTTGACTCAGGAAAGTCCTCGTGGTGTCTTTCCACCTCCCAGTGCCTCCCAGATTTCTGAGCAGCCCCAGAGCTCCCCAGACACTTGGCCGTGCCCTGCACATCACTGGTGAACCGAGCAGAGCAGCTTGGGTTAGACACAGAGAACACGGCCAAAGCAGAAAGAGGCACAATCAGATTTATGCTCTTAGTTACTGAAACTGGAATTTGACCAGGAGTGCACCTCCTGCCGCAGGAAACACCAAAGGAACATCAGACCATCGGTGGTTGTACAGGGCCAGTTTCTCCACAGGGTAAGACCTTGCAGTGCCCTGATCACACCCACCAGGACTTTGGAATAGCAGCACTTGCACCGGGGAGCTGCCAGCCCTCCCTGGGAGCTGCCAGCCCTCCCTGGGAGCTGCCAGCCCTCCCTGGGAGCTCGCCTGGCCCTGAACCTCTGAGTCTGGCTGCATGGGAGGGACATCTGGATTTGAAGGGGACAGGGCAAGCCCGAAGATCTCATCCTAAGTTACTTCTTGTGGGCACATTAGCTTTGAAAGGATTGAGAACATCTTGGGGTTTGGCAAGAATATCAACCCATCAGACTGCCCATGTCCCAGTCCCAAGGAACTGCACCACTGGGTCCCTTTGGCTGGTTTGGTTTTACATCCCCGTGTGACTTCGTTCTACTGTCCATCTGCCAGGGAGACATCCCCTTGGACCTGGTGTCCCCACCACTGACCTTCCTGGGTCCTACACAACGTGCTGTCCAGGGCTTGAAGTGAAAAGCAAGCGTTTGGAGGACAAGGAGCACCAGCAGCCTCCTCACCTGGAGCTGTTCCTGTTTCACTCTCAGCGCCAGCTTGGGGATTTCTCTTTTCATAGAATCATAGACTCATAGAATCATAGAACAACCAGGTTGGAAGAGACACATCGGATCTTCTAGTCCAACCATTCCTATCAAACACTAAACCATGTCCCTCAGGACCTCATCCACCCGTCCCTTAAACACCTCCAGGGAAGGGGAATCAACCACCTCCCTGGGCAGCCTATTCCAATGCCCAAAGACCCTCTGTGTGAAAAACTTCCTCCTAATCTCCAGCCTAAATCTCCCCTGGTGGAGCTTGAGGCCATTCCCTCTTGTCCTGTCCCCTGTGCCTTGGGAGAAGAGCCCAGCTCCCTCCTCTCTGCAATCTCCTTTCAGGTAGTTGTAGAGAGTAATGAGGTCTCCTCTCAGCCTCCTCTTCTCCAGGCTAAACACAGGCTTTTCACACCAGATGGAGTGAAATAAAGCTGATGTGGCTCCTAAATCTCAGAGCTGGGCTGGTCCCCTAGGTGAGACCTGTCCCCTCTCAGGGCACACACGTGCTGAAGCTCTGGAAGAGCAGATGGGCTGCACAAGCCTCTCTGCTTGGCAGCTTCTCTTTTTCAAAGGCAGCTGGCTCTGAGCAGAGTGGAAGCTTAAATTCAGGGATCTGTGCTCCTATTCAAAGCTCAGACACTGATCTCAAACACGTTATTTATCCCCCACGCCCGTAACCACTTCCCCAGCTCCACAGCTCTGCTCACTCTCACAAGTCGAATGGTTGGACTCAATGATCCGGTGGGTCTCTTCCAACCTGGTCATTCTATGATTCTATGATCATTTAGGAAAGGAAGGGAAAACCCAATCTCTCATCTTCCAGGAGGAGAGGGACCTGGGGGTGTTGGTCAACAGCCGACTGACCATGAGCCAGCAGTGTGCCCAGGTGGCCAAGAAGGCCAATGGCATCCTGGCTTGGATCAGAAATGGTGTGACCAGCAGGGCCAGGGAGGTTATTCTCCCTTTGGACTCAGCACTGGTGAGGCTGCTCCTTCAATCCTGTGTTCAGTTGTGGGCCCCTCAGCACAAGAAGGATGTTGAGGCTCTGGAGTGAGTCCAGAGAAGAGCCACGAGGCTGGTGAAGGGGCTGGAGAACAGGCCCTATGAGGAGCGGCTGAGAGAGCTGGGGGTGTTTAGCCTGGAGAAGAGGAGGCTGAGATGAGACCTCATTACTCTCTCCAACTACCTGAAAGGAGGTTATAGAGAGGAGGGAGCTGGGCTCTTCTCCCAAGGGACAGGGGACAGGACAAAAGGGAATGGCCTCAAGCTCCACCAGGGGAGATTTAGGCTGGAGATTAGGAGGAAGTTTTTCACACAGAGGGTCATTGGGCATTGGAATAGGCTGCCCAGGGAGGTGGTTGCTTCCCCTTCCCTGGAGGTGTTTAAGGGACAGGTAGATGAGGTCCTGAGGGACATGGTTTAGTGTTTGATAGGAATGGTTGGACTAGAAGATCCGATGGGTCTCTTCCAACCTGGTTATTCTATGATTCTATGTCCATTTAGGAAAGGAAGGGAAAACCCAGTCTCTCATCGGTGAGATCTGCTAGGAAAGGTGCCAGTTCGGTGATGCCAAACCAGGTCCCTTTTAGCATCCAGGCAGTTCAGCAGCACCAGCATCACCTCCGCAGCACAGATGCTGTTTCCTCTCTTTCCATGGTGCCTCACAAGCCCATACACGGGACCTTCAAGTGCCCCAGGTTCCCTGGGGTTGCCCCACAGCAGGGACCACTGCACCCTCTTGGCTCCTGCCATGTCACGCGTTTCTGTTTCAAAGGGCTCCATGCCTATCAGGCTGTCCTTTAAAAACAACACTTGATATGGGTTATTAATGATATTTACAGGATAACTGCTTGGCAATTATTACCTCCGTTTGTCAGAGGGCAATGAATCAGTCCCCGTTCCTCAGGCAGCCTCCGGCAGGGTGTTCCTCTGGCACACTCCGGACACAGCAGCGGAGTCTCATAAAGATGAGCTTTCCTGGCAGCAAACGCTGGTGCTTTGTGCATGCACAGACTTCTACTCTGACGGCCTCTGGGAGCGAGCAAAGGGACATCACTGCCTTCTCCCTTCGCCCCATCCCAGTCACATCCCTCTTCTTCTTTTGATAGGAATGGTTGGACTAGAAGATCCGATGGGTCCCTTCCAACCTGGTTGTTCTATGATTCTATGATTCTCTTCCTTCTCTTGTTCCCAAAGCCTTCTCTCTCCTCTCTACCCTTTCCCATCATTTCCCCGTGCACAAGCCAACGAAAGCTCCGAGGTGAAGCACATCCCACCCACCCTGGGTTTGCGTTTTGGGATCCCCTACAAACAGCTCATCATGGTGGTCTTGGGCTGGCACTTGGACTGGATGCGCTTAGAGGGCTTTTCCAACCTTAATGACTCCATGATGACAAGATGATGAGAGGGAATGGCCTCAAGCTCCACCAGGGGAGATTTAGGCTAGAGATTAGGAGGAGGTTTTTCACAGAAAGGGTCATTGGGCATTGGAATAGGCTGCCCAGGGAGGTGGTTGATTCACCTTCCCTGGAGGTGTTTAAGGCACAGGTAGATGAGGTGCTGAGGGACATGGTTTAGTGTTTGATAGGAATGGTTGGACTCAATGATCCGATGGGTCTCTTCCAACCTGGTTGTTCTATGATTCTATGATCCTATGAAAGAGCTCATGCCCATCCTCAGCGATGATGGGAACGCCCAAGATCAAATCCTTCCACAGCAAACACCCTCACAGCTTCCTTATAGGATCCTATTCCTTTCGTGATGCCCCTTGCTGATGCTCCTATACATCTCATCATCCCCAGTATCCTGACTGGTACCCACCTCCTGCACTCTGGAATCCCTCAGGGAGGAAACCATGTTCGTATCCACCTCATCATCCCCAACATCCTGACTGGTACCCAGTTCCTGCGCTCTGGAATCCCTCGGGGAGGAGATCATGTTCCTATCCACCTCATCATCCCCAGTATCCTGACTGGTACCCAGCTCCTGCGCTCTGGAATCCCTCGGGGAGGAGACCACGACCCTCGAGACACCCTGGTATGGTGGCACCAGCATAGACTGGGGACACGGCAGCAGGAGGGGATGAGCCCTTTCCTGGCTACTCCCTGCCAACATGCAGGGAGTCACACAAATGCCTTTTCCAGCTCAAAACATTGAATATCCCGAGACATCAGTAAATTTGCCAGCCTGGAGACAGACCAGTACCCAGACCTGTAGTTCCTGGATGACCTATCTCATCACCTCCCCACTCCATCCCTCTCCACTGCCAGTGGCATCCGAAGAACTTGTCAAACTCTCCTCCAGATGAGTGCTTGGTGCAGGTGTGGCTCCTGCCTGGCCCTGCCTGGGGACCGTGCCTGCAAGGCTGATGACAGATATCCCATCCTGATCCCCACCGGCACATCCCAACACGGCTCAGAGTTTCAACCTCTTCCCTACGCAGGAGAACAGAGCCTGCACCCTCTCTCCTGGGCAGGCAGCAGAGACTTCACCTCCGCTTCCCACTCCTCTCATCCCTTTGAACCTGGAAATAAGAAAGAAACCGCGCTCTCCTGCCAATCCCATCTTCAAAGCCCAGGCAGTGGGGTCCAGCGCGGCCACAAAGCGCCCCATTGTCCCTTCCAGAGGCAGAGAGTCGGCCAGAGCACAAAGGCCAGGGAGACGCTACCCACCGCATCGCCAACAAAAGCATCTTCTGCCCCGAGTCCAGGCAAAGCGAGGGAGGGGGCCTGGGGCCACGGTGAATATGAGCTATTGTCACTAGGAGCACGGAGGGACCCGCCAAGGGGATCAGACAGAAGGGGTGGGGTGAGGGGGGACATCCAAAAAAGCCCTTGTCCCTCTTCAGATCTCTCCTTATCTCCTCTGGCTATCTTCTGGGCTCAGCCTGGGTGTACTTGCTGGCAATTACCTCCTCCAAGCCAATCAGGCGCCGAGCACAGCCCTCGGTCCCCTTGACTGAGGTGATTTATAAATGACTCACTGGCTTATTTGAGCACAGACCTCTGCACACCTCCTTGGGAGCACCTCTCTGCCTGTGGCTTTTCTTGCCACATCTGCAGCTCCCCTCGCAGAATCGGCCCTCTCTCCGCCCGGCCAGGCGCAGGTAACCCAGCTCCAACAATCGTGCTCTTTGTCTGGGTGGGCGTGGGGGATTTACACTCCGGTTGCACAGCCACTGGGTGTGAGTTTCAGTATTTGGAGAACTGGTCCTTCTATTTTTCCCTCCCCTTCTCTTTTTTTTTTTTTTTTTTTTTTCACCCCCTTCTCCTTTTGCAAAGAGGATTTGCAGCAGCAGGTTTACTCGGGAATTAGCAACAGCGACGATCCAAGAGCTTGATTTATGAAGAGAGAGGCTGGAAGAGCCAAATATGTGAATTAATTATCGCTAGAATAAATCCTGCCATCCTATCCTGGCTGAGATCGGGATGGATTTGTCTGGCAGAGCTGATGAGAGACCCTCTGTTTCTGGATCCTTGCTATGATAAGAACTTGATGGTTGGACATGGTTTAAGTGTTTGATAGGAATGCTTGGACTAGATAAACCGATGGGTCACTTCCAACCTGGTTGTTCTACGATTCTATGAACTTTCTGCTCATGGGACTGCGTGAAGGAGGATGTTGCAGCTCAAATTTGCAGATAGAGGAACAGGGAGAAAGGATGAGGAGCTCAGCACCTCCAGGCAATGGCTGAGGAGGACAAGAATCCAACCCAGACCAGGGGTCTTTGCTGCAGAGGAGGTCCTGGTGCAAGGACAGTGAGCACATAATCAGAGGGAATCTTTAAACTGGGAAGGAGAAATGGTCCCAGTCTGCAGGGTCTGCCGCTCCTCCCAGTGCCGTCCCGTGGGAAGTTTAGCTCCGGGCTGGGCAGCGTCCCTCAAATATAGGTCACAGGAAATATTCCCAGAAGCCTACTCTGCCGCTGTTCACGCAGCTGGGATGCTTTCCGCTCTGCCCTGATAAAAAAATTGTCCACACCTTATTTGTAAGCAGCCTGAAAAAAAAATTAGGCTGCAGACCTGTCCTCTTTTCCCTCGAAGATAAGCCCTTGGAGCGACATTTGTTACTGGTCACACGGTATTTCTGCCCCAGGTCAGATATTTCCAGCAGCAAACTGCACTCTCATCTTCTTCCTCTGGGGGAGAAGGGACTGGGTGACCCCAGAGGTGTTTTTCCTTCTCCAAGAGCGAATCCCCCGGGGGCAGGAGCAAGCCTGGATAAGGGTTCGCAGGCAAGAATGCTGCAGTTTAGAAACTTTTTAAATCCTCAGTGTTGGCATTGCCCACCTGCTCTTCAGAGGGTCAGAGGCATGTGGGGAGCAGGGATCATAGAAACATAGAACAACCAGGTTGGAAGAGACCCATCGGATCTTCTAGTCTAACCATTCCTATCAAACATCAAACCAAGTCCCTCAAAACCTCATCCACCTGTGCCTTAAACACCTCCAGGGAAGGTGAATCAACCACCTCCCTGGGCAGCCTATTCCAATGCCCAATGACCCTCTGTGTGAAAATCTTCCTTCTAATCTCTAGCCTAAATCTCCCCTGGTGGAGCTTGAGGCCATTCCCTCTTGTCCTGTCCCCTGTCCCTTGGGAGAAGAGCCCAGCTCCCTCCTCTCTACAACCTCCTTTCAGGTAGTTGTAGAGAGTTATGAGGTCTCCTCTCAGCCTCTTCTTCTCCAGGATAAACACCCCCAGCTCTCTCAGCTGCTCCTCATAGGGCTTGTTCTCCAGATTGGTGGCAGTGAGGGACACCACCACTTCTCCTTCTTTTAAGTCCACTTCTCAACCTTCCCTCCTCCCATCTTGAGGGAGCGTTGAGGGGATGGGGAGGATGGACACCTCACTTCCCAGAGGGCAGATTCGGATGCGGTTAAGGTCAGTCCCAGCTCCCTGCCTGCCAAGGCAGCCTGATCCCAGTGCCGCAGCAAGGTGGAACCTCTAGGAGGCTGCAGGAATCATAGAACAACCAGGTTGGAAGGGACCCATCGGATCTTCTAGTCCAACCATTCCTATCAAACATCAAACCAAGTCCCTCAAAACCTCATCCACCTGTGCCTTAAACACCTCCAGGGAAGGGGAATCAACCACCTCCCTGGGCAGCCTATTCCAATGCCCAATGACACTTTCTGTGAAAAACTTCCTCCTAATCTCCAGCCTAAGTCTCCCCTGGCAGAGCTTGAGGCCATTCCCTCTTGTCCTGTCCCCTATCCCTTGGGAGAAGAGCCCAGCTCCCTCCTCTCTACAACCTCATTTCAGGTAGTTGGAGAGAGTAATGAGGTCTCCTCTCAGCCTCCTCTTCTCCAGGCTAAACAACCCCAGCTCGAGCTGGTGGCTTTGGGAGGACTGAGCTGGGGTTATACCTGCATCCCAGCGCCTGCTGCCTCACCCAGCCCAGCCCTCCCTCGGGAAGGAACTGGATGAAACTACGAAAAGTAATGGAGAGTGAGGGTTGGGTTGAGAACAAGTTGGGTAATCAAAATAAATCACAGAAAGAAGGGGCCAAATCCAGGCTCCTTTATGCTGGTGTCAGCAGGGAGCAGGTCCCTGTGCCTGTGGCATATCAACAATCACACCAGCATCCAAAAGAGCAGAAGCTGAGCTGCTGAATATCAGCGTTTTACTTAATAAACACCCTTCGAGCCAAACGCTTTGGCTTCACCTTCCGTAGCTGGCAGATGCCTGTAGATCTTATTATTCTGGTTACCAAGCGCAGAGCTAGTTTGGTTAGAAACTCATGTGAAGTGGTACATCAAACATTGGCAGCAGCCCAGCGACTGCAGAGCGAGAGAGAGCGGAGCTGTGCCCCTGCCCGGTCGGTGCCTGCGCTGGGCTGGGTCCTTGCAAAGAAAAGGACCATCTGCCTGATGGAAATCACCTATTTCACACTCCAAATATTTAATCTGACCAAAAAGAAAACACTGAGGTAATGGCTGGCTGCTCCGTGGCAAAAGCACGGGAGCGAAGGGCAGGATGGAGGGTGATAAAGCTGAGGTTGTAGCATTGTTTGGATCCAATGATCCGGTGGGTCTTCTCCAACCTGGTGATACTGTGATACCACAGGATGGGAAGGTGGGAGAGAGGGAGGGAAGTAGAGATTTCGCCTCCTGGATCCTCAACCCGCAGCCTGCGGCTCAGGCAGGGTTAGGATGAGGGGGAATGATTTTCAGCTGAAAAGGAGGAGATTGAGATAAGATCTTGGGATGAAATGTTTTGCTGTGAGGGTGAGGAGGCCCTGGAACAGGTTGCCCAGAACAGTGGTGGCTGCCCCAACCCTGGAGGGGTTCAAGGGCAGGTTGGACGGGGCTTGGAGCCCCTGATCCAGCAGGAGGTGTCCCTGTTCGTGGCAGGAGTGGAACTGGATGGACCTTAAGGTCTCTTCCAACCCAAACCATTCTATGATTCTACGATTTTAACTCAGCAAATGGGTGCGCACAGTCAAATGGCCCCACAGAAGGCACCAACCTGAATGGACGTGTTGGGGGTCCCCTGGTGACGAGCTCTCAGCGTGGTCCATCAGCCAGACGTGGTTCTGGCCTGTCCCTGGTGCCAGGAGGTCAGAGAGAGTGAAGAAGCCGGGAGCACGGGGGCGGATCTGCTGGGCTGATTGGCGCCTGATAGCAGAGGTGAATTATACAACATCCTTTTGAAATACCTGAACTGACTGACAGCAGAAACCTCCTTTTCCTCCTTGCCTGTCCTCTCTGTGAGCCCAGCTCGACACCAGAGGCGTGAAAGGGAGAGGGAAGCAGGGCAAGCAGTGGAAGGGTGAAGCAGAGTTCAATCTGGGGGAGAACCACAACCACCCAGTCCTCCTCTTGGGCTTATTCAGCCTGGAGAAAAGGCTGTGGGGAGACCTTAGAGCAGCTTCCAGCACTGCAAAGGGCTGCAGGGAAGCTGGGGAGGGGCTCTGGATCAGGACGGGCAGGGAGAGGATGAGCAGTAATGCTTTTCACCTGCAAGAGGGGAGATTGAGATGAGATCTCAGGGAGAACTGTTTTGCTGTGCAGGTGAGGAGGCCCTGGAACAGGTTTCCCAGAGCAGGGGTGGCTGCCCCATCCCTGGAGGGGTTCAAGGGCAGGTTGGATGGGGCTTGGAGCCCCTAATTCAGTGGGAGGTGTCCCTGTCCATGAGCAGGATGGGTTTTGAGGTCCCTCCCAACCAAACCCATTCTACAATTCCATGATTCCCCATGCCAAGCCTAAGCAAGGAAGCAAAGCACAGGTTCCAGGGCAGGAGGTGAGGGCTTCCTCACCTGATCTTGTGAGACTTCAATCCTTTCACCGCGTTGCCCCAGGGCTCCTGTGGCAGCTGTGGCCAGAGGCAGAAGAGGGAGGCTGGGAGCTGCGGTGGCCACAGTGCTGAGGGCATCGATTGAGGGGAACAGGAGTCAAGACCTTGTCCTGGTGTCGCAACCGAACCCTTGCACCTGTGCTCGCCTTCTCCAGGCAGACCTGGCCTCCTGGGGCAGGGGAGAGCTGCTTTTTTTTACAACCCCTTCTTGGGCAATGGAGCTGGGAGAGGGATGTTTTCAGTGAAGATTCACCAAAGAGTCAGAAGGGAGCAGACCTCTGAACTCCGTCTGCTGAGAAGCGATCGGGGAGGAGATCTGTGTGTGCTTTGCCTTGTGCAAGGGGTCAGGGGTGGGGGTGGCGGAGAGGGGACAGAGGAGGAAACAATACTTAGAGCACTGAATTTTCTCCCTGAAGCAGAGCAGAGGCATTCCCTGAATGTGCAGCCGTTACACGGGGATCAGTCTGAGCCTTTATAGGACACACAAGACAGTGATCAGATTGCTTTCCCACTAAATTTTGACTCACGTTCCTGGGACCGGCGTCTGTTTTCTGTGTCTGTGCCAGCATGGGAAAGTGGCTTCATGCCAATGGCTCCTATCGACGCTAACCAGAAACCTCAATGTGACTTTCCTCTTCCCAAACACAGCTATCACCAGCACAGGGGTGGAAGATAAGTTCTTAGTAAGTGCAGCAGTGGGAAAAAAAAAAAAGAATGGTCTGTGCTTGGCGTGCACAGGCTGGTTTGAGACTGGCAGAGCAGGAATGGGGCAGGTAAGAAATCATGGCACTCGGCTGATGACCTGCTGGGACACCACCTTTCACCCACACCATATCCTTGGAATAAAGCAGTTCTGCCTCCATTGGTTGCCTGCTCCGAGTATCACACCACAGATATGTACTCGGTGTGTCACAATTTCTCCAGAAGCTCGGGCTCTGTAGACTTATCGCTGAGGTCAAACACGATGGTTCTCAGTATCGATGTTTTCTTTGCCGTTCTCTCAGTGCGTATCGCATTGTCTCAGCATCCTGCAGGATTTAACCCAGCTCTGCAGCTCCCTGTCGCCTTATCCCATCAACACCAGGCCAGCTGGGTTTGCCTTTTGTTCAGGAACGCAGCTCGTTCACTTTAATTCCGAAATCTCCGAGGTTTAACCTGCCGTTTGATCTAGGGCAAGGCCAGTGATAAGCCACGTCAAGAACTTGACTCTGTCCGAGACACTGACATCACTAGCCTGTTTGTTTAAGATGGAATTTAATCATGGGGGTATTTCTCCCTTTATGCTTGCCCTGTTTATTATTTTTCCTGACTGCCAGGTCTTTGGTTCAGCAGGGAAAATTCATTAAAGATGGGCCGGTTGAGTCTGTCTGGCTGCAGGAGAGATGGGGCCGAGAAGCAAAGCTGATTTCTTGCACTAGAAACTCATCTGGCTTTATCATCCTTTAGAAAACTGTTGGTGGGTCTGAGCTACAAAATATTCCAGAGCGAGAAGCGGAAAATTGAAGCAGAGCTGTGGGGCTCTGGAGAAGGGCTGGGTATGGTGGGAATCGTAGAATCATAGAACAACCAGGTTGGAAGGGACCCATCGGATCTTCTAGTCTAACCATTCCTATCAAACACTAAACCAAGTCCCTCAAGACCTCATCCACCCGTCCCTTAAACACCTCCAGGGAAGGGGAATCAACCACCTCCCTGGGCAGCCTATTCCAATGCCCAATGACCCTTTCCGTGAAAAACTTCCTCCTAATCTCCAGCCTAAATCCCCCTTGGCAGAGCTTGAGGCCATTCCCTCTTGTCCTGTCCCCTGTCACTTGGAAGAAGAGCCCAGCTCCTTCCTCTCTACAACCTCCCTTCATGTAGTTGTAGAGAGTAATGAGGTTTCCTCTCAGCCTCCTCTTCTCGAGGCTAAACACCCCCAGCTCTCTCAGACGCTCCTCATAGGGCCTGTTCTCCAGCCCCTTCACCAGCTTTGTCTCTCTTCTCTGGACTTGCTCCAGAGCCTCAACATCCTTCTTGTGCTGAGGGGCCCACAACTGAACACAGGATTCAAGGAGCGGCCTCACCAGTGCTGAGTCCAGAGGGAGAATCTCCAGCTGAAAAGGAGCAGCAGGGATGCCAGACACTGCAGGATGAAGCACCTGTTGATGCAGGAAGAGGGACATGACTCCTCTTTCACCCTCAAAAGACCCAGGCTGGGGTTCCTCCCAGGTGGGCACGGGTGCAGACCAGAGCTTGGAATTAGAAACACATGGTTGCAAGTTCTATTTTACAGCCAACTGAACCTGATTGCCCCTGCGATCACTAAAGCATCCACTGCAGGAGTGGGGTTGATGACCTCCCTTTCTAAACCCATTAGCTCCTATTAGCATAATGATTCTGTTGACCTAAATTCTCCCCAAAGTTTCGGCTGCTTGGATCATACTTTCATTCCTGCCCCGGACGGCTGGGCTACTCTGCTACTCATTACTCACATCTTTGGCACTGGTGAGACCAAACCTCGAATCCTGGGGTCAGTTGTGGGGTCCTCGCCACAAGAAGGGTGTTGAGGCTCTGGAGCAAGTCCAGAGAAGAGCCACGAAGCTGGGGAAGGGGCTGGAGAAGAAAAGGAGCATCTGAGAGAGCTGGGGGTGTTTATCCTGGAGAAGAGGAGGCTGAGGGGAGACCTCGTTGCTCTTTACCTGAAGGGAGGTTGTAGAGAGGAGGGAGCTGGGCTCTTCTGCCAAAGGACAGGGGACAGGACAAGAGGGAATGGCCTCAAGCTCCACCAGGGTAGGTTCAGGCTCAACATAAGGAAATTTTTTTTTCACAGAAAGGATCATTGGGCAGTGTTAGAGGCTGCCCAGGGAGGGAATTGAGTCACCTTCCCTGGAGGAGCTTAAGGTGTGGGTGGATGAGGTGCTGAGGGACATGGGTTAGTGACTGACGGGAATGGTTGGACTCAATGATCCGGTGGGTCTCTTCCAACCTGGTGATTCTATGATTCTGTAACTCCAGCCCCCGCTGTGAGGTTACTGCTTATCAGTCAGGTCTGGCACGAGTTCCAGGGACGGACGTTTGGCTCATGCTGGTTGCCCTGAACTCAACGCCAAGGTGTGCACTGACCTCAGTGCCAAAAGAGGAGAGGGAAGGATCCGATAGGTTCACTCCGTAAGCCCTAAGCCACCTGGATGATGATTCTTGATACATGTTCCTACCTGAATCACCATATTTTTCCACCCCCTCTTCTACCGCTGTGTTGGGCAATGACCTACCTGACATGCCGCATCACAAATAATTACCAAGATCCTCGGTTTATATCTGACCACTTCCTCCCTCCGCCCCCAGCCTCTCCAGCCCATAATAACCCTCCCCTCTTCCCAGGCATCGTCGGTCACGGTAAAATAAGGGCTCTCTGGAGTTCATCACCTTTCTTTGGTGAGACCCAGATACTGGGCAGGACAACTCCACCCGGATGTTTTGGCACCTTCATCACTGACGTGAATTAGCAACTGTTCTCTTTCTGTGCATCACTTCCTAGGATAAACCAGGGGCTCGTCCACAGCCTCTCTTGGCAAGTGAGAAACAGGGAGGCTGCTGAACACAAATGAGAGCACTCACCAGGGCAGCAGCAACACCTCAGACAGATCTTCCTCTACGAGGAAGAGAGTTGGGGTTGTTCAGCCTGGAGAAGAAAAGGCTCCAAGGAGAACTTAGAGCAGCTTCCAGTGCTGGGGAGGGGCTCTGGATGAGGGAGAGCAGGGATAGGATGAGAGGGAATGCTTTGCACCTGAAAGAGGGGAGATGGAGATGAGATCTTGGGAAGAAATGTTTTGCTGTGAGGGTGAGGAGGCCCTGGAACAGGTTGCCCAGAGCAGTGGTGGCTGCCCCATCCCTGGAGGGGTTCAAGGGCAGGTTGGATGGGGCTTGGAGCCCCTGATCCAGTGGGAGGTTTCCTTGCCCATGGCAGGGGTGGAACTGGATGGGCTTTAAGATCTTTTCTAACCCAAATTGTTCCATGATTCTATGGAATCTTCATCCATGACGCCGGTAACTATGCTTGCAAACAGTGCCAGGGCTGCCCAGCATTGCAAACCTCACCAGCCCCACCGGCAGATGGGGAAACTGAGGCATGAGAAAGGTCAAGTGAGCTGCCCAAGGCAAAAGGGCAGGTGCTGACAGAGCTGAGCTTAACACCCATGCCCAGACAATCCAGGACGCTCTCTGGTCCCCTTTGTGCAGCATCGCTTTTTAGCATCACCTCCAAGTGGCTGGTGAAGACTCCCCAAGCTGAGCTGCAGCCCCCGGTGCTGGGAGAAGCCACTCCCAGGACCTGCCTCTGCGCCACAGGGAAACTATTTAGGGTGGAGATGTTCGGGGAGGGCTCCCAGAGGCTGGAGGTGTCCAGTCTGTTATACTGCAGGTGGGGCCAGCTCCACTCACATTCTTGGCTTTGCTTTATCTTTATTTTTTAAATTTTTTTATTCTGGGAAAAAAAAAATAAATGATCCAGGGATGAACCACGCCAGGCCTCGCTATGTCATCGAACGACCTGCATACTCAGTCAGCCTCTTCGATGAAGAGTTCGAGAAGAAAAGCAGAAGTTACCCTGTTGGGGAAAAACTGAAAAACTTCTTCAGGTAACATGGAATGCTGTAGCGGGGAAAATGGAAACCAGACTTAGTCTGGGATATAATTCAGACCTGGGAATGTAGTTCCAGATATATGGGACCAGAAGAAGCCATAAAGATGATCTGGAGGTGTTCAGGACCAGGTTGGATGGGGTTTGGAGCCCCTGATCCAGAGGGAGGTGTCCCTGCCCCTGGCAGGGGTGGAACTGGATGGGCTTTGAGATCCCTTCCAACCCAAACCATCCCATGGTTCATTCCATGATCTTCAGGGCTGTGGTGGATAAAAGGCATAGAAGAACTGCAAATTGCACTGTAGCAAGGGAAGTTGGTCACTCTTTTCACTGCCTCAGAGGTTACGCTCTAAGGCAAATAAGCAGAACAGTTTGCACTGATTGCATTTGGGATCTGGGGCTCTGTTTTCCAAATTTTGTTCATAACAAAAGAGGTATAATTGGTGATGAAAGGATGGGGGGATGTGGATTGTTTCTTTAAGCTTTCGGGCTGGGATTTCCTTTTATCAGTTTTCTGATTAATACTGGTATTGGTTTTCCTTAAACAAAGACTAATAATTATGTAAGTAAAGATGAGTAATCCTGTTGATCGCTCTCTTGGAAATCTATCTCTGTTCTTTGGAAAAATGAAGGTGGTAATACAGGAGGAAGAGAGCACACGTTAGCAGGGAGAGATGTGAGATGTTGCACTTGTCAGTCTAGAAGAAATCTTCTGATTTCAGATGAAATAAGATGGTTTGGTTTGGGGTATTTTTTTGGCCAAGCGCCTTAAAAAGTTCCTCTTTAGCTCGGTGCAGCTGCCCCGTGAATCTCTGAGCTGGGTTGCCTCTCTACATCTGACCCACCTCCTATTAAGGGTATTGGAAACAAAGACTGAAGATACTGGAGCGAAATCTTTCACTCTGTGCAGGTTCTTCCAGCTGTGGCAGCACTGAGGCCTCACATAGAGTCAGGAACAACCCCATAATAATCCCTCATGGCATGTCCAGCCCTTGCACTCACCGAGAAGGGCTGGGCACCAAAAACTAGGCTCAGGATTTGGTGTGGGAGAAAGGTTGAGACATTCCTAGGAAGATCCTTCCTTGCTCGACTGCTTCTTTTCTTCTTTACTCATTCAATTTTTGCTTTGTCTCCTCTAGATGTTCAGCTTCCAGATTCAAACTCATCCTCTTCAGCCTCTTCCCAATACTCGTGTGGCTTCCCAAGTATAAAATTAAGGACTACGTTTTGCCTGATGTTCTCGGTGGGCTCAGTGCGGGGACCATTCAAGTGCCACAAGGTGAGACACAATGACTTTTTGGGGGGTGTAAGAAGCTTTACTGCCTACATGTGGTGCTAAGGGACATGGGTTAGTGTTTGATAGGAATGGTTGGACTCGATGATCCGGTGGGTCTCTTCCAACCTGGTGATTCTATGATTCTATGTATAAACCCAGGCTCCACTTGTGACCTGGTTGTCCCTATATTTCTCTGTGATGCCCTTCCCTGCCCTCTTTGGCCTCTCCTGCTCAGAAAGGAGAGCTCTGTGCTCGCCACATCATCTTCTCGGAGATGATTTGAGGGGGAGCAGTGCAGGGGGATGACGCCAGCTGCCCAGACTTGGATGACCTAGAATCATAGAATCATAGAACAATCAGGTTGGAAGGGACCCATCAGATCTTCTAGTCCAACCATTCCTATCAAACACTAAACCAAGTCCCTCAAGACCTCATCCACCCATCCCTTAAACACCTCCAGGGAAGGGGAATCAACCACCTCCCTGGGCAGCCTATTCCAATGCCCAATGACCTTCTGTGTGAAAAACTGCCCACGTCCCTTGTGTTTTCCAGGAATGGCCTTTGCACTGCTGGCCAACCTGCCTCCCGTCAACGGGCTCTACTCCTCCTTCTTCCCCTTGCTGACGTACCTCTTCCTTGGAGGTATCCACCAGATGGTCCCAGGTAAGGGTCTGCAGAGCATTATCTGCACCAGGCAACTAAAGACCAGCTGCCTGGGAATACTCGGCGTGTCCCAGGGTAGAGAGATCTGGGCTGGTTTGGTTCATCAGGGGTTTACGGGATGCCTGATTTGCATCCCACTGCAGGGCTGGCTGCGGCGATGGGCTGGGTGTCTCCGTCTGGACAGTCTAACCTGTCCAAGTGCCTTCCAGGACAGGACGCTCTCTAGAAAAAAAAAAATGACTGACATCACTTGTTGTGCCGTAGGTACTTTTGCAGTCATCAGCATTATTGTTGGCAACGTCTGCAATGAGCTGGCTCCGGAGTCAGACTTCCAGTACTTCAACCACACCACCAATGAGACCAGCGTGAACACCACAGCGCTGGAAGCAGCCAGGCTGGAGATCTCAGCCACGTTAGCCTGCCTGACGGCTGTCATACAGGTAAGGACTGGCTGCATCGCCTCTGCTGGGCAGGACGAGAGGGAATGGCCTCAAGTTCCACCAGGAGAGGTTCAGGCTGAACATTAGGAGAAAAATTTTCACGGAAAGGGTCATTGGGCACTGGACCAGGCTGCCCGGAGAGGGGGTTGAGTCACCATCCCTGGAAGGGTTTAAGGGATAAGTGGATGAGGTGCTGAGGGACATGGGTTAGGGATTGATGGGAACGGTTAGACTCAATGATCCGGTGGGTCTCTTCCAACCTGGTGGTTCTATGATTGTATGATTCTAATAACGCCTTGTCCGTCCCACCCTAGCTGTGCCTGGGATTTGTGCAGTTCGGCTTTGTCGCTATCTACCTCTCCGAGTCTTTCATCAGGGGCTTCATGACAGCAGCAGGGCTGCAGATCCTCATCTCCGTGCTCAAGTACGTCTTCGGCTTGACAGTCCCGTCTTACACCGGGCCCTTAGCTATCGTCTATGTAAGTGGGTGCTCTGGGCAGGGTCTTTCCCTGCACCTCCTCCCGCAGTGGCCTCCATGCCGCAGGCATCGCTGCTCCCTCGCTCGGGGAAGGGGGGTTCAGATGGAGGAAGGGCTGGAGGGAGGGGGGACACGGCTGCACCACTCCCAGCCCAGCCCAGCTACTCCCATTGCGTTTATATGATCATCTGAGCCCTTTGCTGGTAGTTTCTAATTAAAACTAATGAAATCTGTCTGGGCGTTGGGGAGAACATCAACTGTGTTGCTCCACAGCAGGAGTCTTGCACAATTGTTAGCAACAGAAACGATGGTTTGACTTGGTGATCTTGGAGGTCTTTTCCAACATTATTTTGATAGGAATGGTTGGACCAGATGATCCAGTGGGTCTCTTCCAACCTGGTGATTCTATGATTAATGATTCTCTGAAACTTCTCCCATGAGCAGGGCCTGAATTCTCCTGTGTTTTTCATGGATGCAACCTGCACTGATGCAGCTAGAAATACAACTTAGTTTTTAAACTAAGGGAGGACAGATTCAGACAGTAGGAAGAAATGTTTTACAATGAGGGTGGGCTGCCCAGGGTGGTGGTGGAGACCCCATCTCGGGAAACATTCGAGGTCAGATTGGTTGGGGCTCTAACTTAATCTGGTTAAAAATGTCCCTGCTCCTGCAGGGGTGTTTGGACTGGATGACATGGAAAGGTCCCTTCCAGCACAAAGGAGTCTATGATGCTGATTCTGTGCTGGTTGTTGATCTCTCAGTAGCAGCTTCTAGCACTTCACTCCACTCACAGAGCCCTCATCACATCCCAGTGTGTCCGCAGTCAACTTTGGTAACACGTGTCCTCCACTGTGCTGTCTGAGTTGTCCAGTCTCTGGTTCCTATGACACTTTTCTCCTCTTTTCTCCCCTTTAGACCTTCATTGATATTTGTAAAGGTCTCCCCGAGACCAACGTGGCCTCCCTGGTCTACGCCTTGGTCAGCGCTGTGCTCCTGATGATTGTCAAGGAGCTCAACCTGAAGTACATGAAAAAGATCAGGATGCCCATCCCCATGGAGATCATCATCGTAAGTGGTGCACGAGCTGTTCCTTGGACCCTCTCCCCTCACTTTACAGCCCTGAGACACCCACTTCTGCTCACAGAGGGCTTCACCATGTAGAGCATCCATCCAGTGAATCTGATGTGAAGACCACACAGCCTGGGGCCAGAAATTGAGCTCTCCTCATGGAGGAAAGTTCTGATGCCCAACTCATCCCTGTTAGACTGTGCCTGCATCCTGATGATGCTGCAGATGTGGAATAGAACTCAACCTGGGGAGGTTCTCTCCCTTCCTAGGTCAAATTTGGTGCTAATATTCTCTCACTGGCCCCGGGAACACAGCAAACCTGAGAGAATCATAGAATCATAGAACAACCAGGTTGGAAGGGACCCATCGGATCTTCTAGTCCAACCATTCCTATCAAACACTAACCCATGTCGCTCAGGACCTCATCCACCCGTCCCTTAAACACCTCCAGGGAAGGGGAATCAACCACCTCCCTGGGCAGCCTATTCCAATGCCCAATCACCCTTTCCGTGAAAAACTTCCTCCTAATCTCCAGCCTAAATCTCCCCTGGTGGAGCTTGAGGTCATTCCCTCTTGTCCTGTCCCCTGTCCCTTGGGAGAAGAGCCCAGCTCCCTCCTCTCTACAACCTCCTTTCAGGTAGTTGTAGAGAGTAATGAGGTCTCCTCTCAGCCTCCTCTTCTCCAGGCTAAACACCTCCAGTTCTCTCAGATGCTCCTCATAGGGCCTGTTCTCCAGCCCCTTCACCAGCTTCGTGGCTCTTCTCTGAACATTCTCCAGAGAGAATCCACGCTCTCCCTGCTTACTGCTCTTTGTCCTCTCTACTTTCAGGTAATAGTTGCGACTGCAATCTCTGGCAGCTTTAACATGCCTGAGAAGTACGGCATGCCAGTTGTGGGGAAGATCACCATGGGGTAAGTGCGAGCACCGGCCTGACTCAAATCCCAGATAATTTTCCTTCCTCCTTCTCCTCCTGCAGCCTGGAAAACACCTCCCTCTTCCCTGCCGTGTGCCAGGCCCCTTCCAGCACTGTTAGGCAGCCCTGCTGCACCCTGTTCCACAACCGCCACCATCCACCCAACCCGTCCACAAGTGTAGACGTGGATTATGTCACTCCCGACCACACAAGCTCCTCACCAACCTCCAGACACCAGTGTCCCAACCGCTTCTCGCCTCCGCTCTGAGTGCAGGTTCCCGGCACCCACCCTGCCCCTGGTGAACAAGTGGAAGGACATGATCGGCACAGCTTTCTCGCTCGCCATCGTGAGCTACGTGATCAACTTAGCCATGGGGAGGACGCTGGCAGCCAAGCACGGCTACGACGTGGACCCCAACCAGGTAACGCTTGGTCGGGAGGGACGCGGCCAAGCACCATTCCCCTTGCTCTCAGGCGTGAAGGGAAAACCTCACTGCATGAGTGGGAAGCTTTCAAGCCTCTTAAAAGAGACGTGCGGCTCCCACGCATGCAGGCTCAGGTGGCACCTTGCCATGGGGGGGGTGAAAAGGACGTGGCAGATCCATCTCCCATGGGCTGGAGAGAGCCTGCAAAAGGGAATAAACCCCTAGGCTGAGCTTTCTGCTTCGCTCTCACTCTAGAGCTGAGGCTTCAGCCCCGAGTGCTGGTACAGGTGGCGTTTTTGCAGGTTGTTGGAGCATAATGAGGCACATGTGTCTCTCGCCAAGCAGAAAAACACCTGGATTCCTGGTGTGTCACCTAGATACTGCGAGAGGCAGGACACTAAATAATCCTCTTTTGTCATCACTGGCAACAGGGGCAGCTTTCAGTAACAGCCACACATACCACATGAAGCCCTGCCCTGCCCTTAGTGTGTCAACAGATGACAATGTGTTTATGTGGAATTGTGCTTCCAGGTTTCCCTGCTATCCCAGAGCCTTGCCCAGCTCTTACTGGAAGGAAAGGGTCTGGAACACGCTGCAGGGAACCCAGACTCCTCCCCTGGCCACACAAACCCCAGACTTGGGGACCTCCTCTCCTGCCTGGCACCTCGCAGGGGTTGGAAAGGCAGGATGGGCAACTGTCCTTTCTGATGACCACATTCCTTTCTCCACAGGAGATGCTGGCCCTGGGCTGCAGCAACTTCTTTGGATCCTTCTTCAAAATCCACGTCATCTGCTGTGCTCTCTCCGTCACTCTCGCTGTTGACGGGGCAGGAGGGAAATCACAAGTTAGTACCACCTCCTCCTCCTCCTTTCATCAACATCCCTGGAGGTGTTTTCAACATCCCTGGAGGTGTTTAAGGGACGGGTGGATGAGGTTTTGAGGGACTTGGTTTAGTGTTTGATAGGAATGGTTGGACTAGATGATCCGATGGGTCCCTTCCAACCTGGTTGTTCTATGATTCTTCCCTATGTGAACCTGCTTGGCCACAAACCCCTGTAGCTGCTGCCTACTGCCAGGCTACAGGTCTGGAGAAGCTCACATTGCTGCTGTTAGAAGAAGAATTTCCTCCCTTCCCAACCCCATTTTGTTCCCTGGATGGTTCTTTGGGCCAGCCACAGATGCAGGGCAGCAAATTTGCATCCCCAGTCTGGTTCTTCCAACTGAGCAGAGCTACCATGTGAGGGAAGGTTGGGGTTATCTGTGACATCTGCAAAATCCTAACCTATTCCGTCTGCACATCTAGCGACAGTTGTGCCGTTGGCTGAAGCAGTGGGAGAAGAAAAAGCCCGGAGGGCTTAGGAAGCTCCTGATGTTTGCTGAAGTGTGTTCTTTCTTTCTTGCAGGTGGCAAGTTTCTTTGTGGCCATGGTGGTCATGGTGACGATGCTGGCACTGGGGATCTACCTCGAACCTCTTCCAAAGGTAACACAGACAGTTGTGCAAACAGCTCAGCTGTTGCGTCACACGCTCCCCACACCCAAGCGAAGGCTCAGTCTCACTCCAAAGAGCCCTGATGCAAAACCATTGCACAGTACGGCTTGTTCCTGGCCTGGAGTCCTGCCTGCATTGAGTCTCTAGAAGCAGGAGTAGTCTTTCAACTACCATGCTCAGATCCACATGAGGTCTTTGTGAGCATCATCCTTTCCCAGTCATAGAATCATAGAACCACCAGGTTGGAAGAGACCCACCGGATCATCGAGTCCAACCATTCCCATCAATCACTAACCCATGTCCCTCAGCACCTCGTCCACCTGTCCCTTAAACCCCTCCATGGAAGGTGACTCAACACCCTCCCTGGGTAGCCAGTCCTTTGTGGTAACTGGACTGAGGAGATGCTGCAGGAGGCACCTGCTGCGCAACGTGGCACATCCACACCGCACATCACATCCCACCTGATGAGACCCCCTCTCCTCCGCAGTCTGTCCTGGGAGCCCTCATCGCAGTGAACCTGAAGAACTCCCTCAAGCAGCTGGCTGATCCCTTCTACCTGTGGAAGAAGAGCAAGCTGGACTGTGTGAGTGCCAGGGGACGGGTGGGAGGCATCTGCCTTACGCCAGCAGCTCAGCCCTCGTCTGCGCAAGCCAGGGCGAGCAGCCTGGACCCCAGTGGGATTTTGTGGGTATGAGTCACCTGCAGCCTGGACCCTGATGGGATTTTGTGGGTATGAGTCGCCTGCAGAATCATAGAATCATAGAATCACCAGGTTGGAAGAGACCCACTGGATCATCAAGTCCAACCATTCCTATCATAGAGTGGTTTGGGCTGGAAGGGGCCTCAAAGCCCATCCAGTTCCACCCCAATCATGTCATGTAAAACTAACTTTTTTCCCTCACAAAAAGGAACTTTTCCTGCCCAAAATCTCATCTGCCTTAATTTTCCCTCTCCCAGTGCAGTCACACTTCCAGCCAACAGGGTCCAGAGAGGTGGTAGAGCCTGTCCTGCCCAGCTGAGCCCCCTCACGCTCAGTGCACGTATCGGAGAGGCCTGAACTATTACCTGCTCTGTTTAAATGCCAATCAACCGCGGGAGCCTGTTTGCCCAGAACTAGCCAAACCGGCCCTGCTCAATATCTAGGAGTCATGACTTAAAAACTCACACAATAGCCCTCCAGGGTGAGGAGAGCCCTTCACAGCGATAAGGACTCCAGGCACTGGTTGATGTATAAACCCAGGCAGGGGGTGCGGGGGAGTGAGAACGGAATTTGGATATGTCTGACATAGAAAGACAGTGTTTGAACAGGTCTCCCGGGGCTGAGTGGTGTGTGTGGACACCGAGCCAATATCCTGTCAGGTCCCAACAAACCACCTTATCGGAGAAATCGGGAGTCCAAAGGGGCTGACCTGAGGCATGTAGAGCTCTCCCAAAATGCTCTTCAAACAGGTGCTGGAGAAAAGATGGATTAGCAGAGGTTTCGCAGGGATGGTGATCACGACATAGAGGGTCCAGAGGAGGCCACAGAGATGATCTGAGGGCTGGAGAACCTCTGCTATGAGGACAGGCTGAGAGTTGGGGTTGTGCAGCCTGGAGAAGGCTCCAGGGAGACCTTAGAGCTGCTTCCAGTGCTGAAAAGGGCTCCAGGAAAGCTCTGGATCAGGCAGTGCCCTCTCCCTCAGATCAGGGAGAGGATGAGGGAGAACAGCAGAATTGGAAAGAGGAAGATCTAGATTGGATATTAAGAAGAAATTCTTCAAAACGAAGGTGCCCCTGTCCTGGCCCAGAGCAGGTGGTGGCTGCCCCATCCCTGGAGGGGTTCAGGGGCAGGTTGGATGGGGCTTGGAGCCCCTGATCCAGTGGGAGGTGTCCCTGCCCATGGCAGGGGTGGAACTGGATTATCTTTAGTGTTCCTTCCAACCTAAACCCTTTGATGATGTGCAGGCACACAAAGAGCACGAGCTACTAAAAAATTGGTCCATTAAGATTGAGCCTGGCAGACTGACCGGACCAAGGACATCTGAGGTCTGTGCTGAGACAGTGAAGCAGGCAAGGACCATCAGAGTGGGAAAGCTGCTGATGGGAAGATGAGATTGTCCATCAGGAATTGCTGATGACAATTTAAGCACATCTATGAATGGGTTCTGGTGGGTGGGATGGAAGGTGTTGGTCAGCTCTGGCAGTTCATGTGAGGGAGATTGAAGTTCCTGTACTTCATCAGAGCTCCCCAGCCCACAATCCAGGCAGATACCTGGAAGCTCTGGAGTGAGTCCAGAGAATAGCAAGGAAGCTGGTGAAGAGGCTGGAGAACAGGCCTTATGAGGAACAGCTGAGAGAGCTGGAGTTCTTTATCCTGGAGAAGAGGAGGCTGAGAGGAGACCTCATTGCTCTCTGCAACTACCAGAAAGGAGGTTGTGGAGAGGAGGGAGCTGGGCTCTTCTCCCAAGGGACAGGAGGAGAGGGAGCTCCGCCAGGCTAGATTTAGGCTAGAGATTAGGAGGAAGTTTTTCACGGAAAGGGTCATTGGGTATTGGAACAGGCTGCCCAGGGAGGTGGTTGATTCCCCTTCCCTGGAGGCGTTTAAGGGACAGGTGGATGAGGTCCTGAGGGACATGGTTTAGTGTTTGATAGGAATGCTTGGACTTGATGATCCAATGGGTCTCTTCCAACCCGGTAATTCTATGATTCTATGATTCAATACCTGAGTGGATTCACCTGTCGTTGTGGCACAGCCAGACCCATTCCCCAACTGTGTTGTTTCCACCAAGCTGCTGGAACAAAGCTCTTGTTGCCAGCAACCACAGACAACCTACAGATGCAGGGGGTGTGGGGACCAGGCAGATGCCAGTGGAGTGAACTCTGTTCCTCTGACCTTAATCTCCTTGGAATCTGAACTAGATTCAGTTTCCTGTCCCAAAAGAGGGAACACCACTCGTGGGTGACGTCAGACCGTTGGTGTCCATTAGCTCAAGGTTGTTTTGCTGCTAACTGCAGGGTTAACTCCTCAGATAGAGCCCAGTGAGGAATCTCGATGGAGGATGCCTTCCTTGCCATTTATATGCGCCATACACGTAAATTAAGATGCTGAAGTCATCAGTTACCCTGATTTGTGCAAGGTCAAGGCTGGATTTTAGCAGGCATTATAATAACCTGATAATGACTCTCAGAGGGCACGTTTATACGCTTGGCAGGACTCATCTCATACGGAGGGAGATGCTCAAGTGCTAATATATAAATATGACAAATGACAGAGCTCTGAGCTGAGAGGTGGAGCAGGTTTTGTTATGCTCAGTTAGACTTTGTCATCAGATCCGCTCGGTGTTCAGGTCATTGAGGTGGTTTTACGATGGATGCTTATTCCTGAAATGCTCTGACTGGCAATAGGAGCTTCCTTGGGGCTGGGAGCAGTTACAAAACAGCACATGCTCTGATCTGTCAGAGCCTTTTCTAGACGAGTTAGGCTGAGACTTTTCAAACCGAAGGAGCGGAGCAGGTGTGGATGTGGCTGTGAAGAAACGCACCAACTGCTTTTATGGCTGAAAAGCTGGGACTTCTGGCAAGTTTCCCAGCAGTGACGTTTCACATGAAAGCCTGCGATGAACTTTATCATTAGAATAGCTCAGTCTTTTGATCTTCATCTGTGTCATTCTTTGGGTCCAGAATGGATTCAACACCCAGATGTGTCATTCTTTGGGTCCAGAATGGATTCAACACACAGATGTGTCCTTCTTTGGGTCCAGAATGGGTTCATCATCCAGATGTGTCATTCTTTGGGTCCAGAATGGGTTTAACAGCCAGATGTGTCATTCTTTGAGTCCAGAATGGGTTCAACATCCAGCTGTGTTGTTCTTTGTGTCCAGAATGGGTTCAACATCCATCTGTGTCATTCTTTGGGTCCAGAATGGATTCAACCCCCAGCCGTGTCGTTCTTTGGGTTCAGAATATGAGCTTTGAGCCATTTTCCAATCATGGTAGAGCGAAATGACCTGCCACGCTCTTCTCTTCCTGCAGTTGGTCTGGCTGGTGAGCTTCCTCTCCGCTTTCTTCCTGAGCCTTCCCTACGGAGTCGCTGTGGGTGTGGGATTTTCCGTGCTGGTAGTGGTTTTCCATACCCAGTTGTAAGTACCAACACAGCTACGAGAAGCGAAAGAAAAGGCGAATCTCCCAGTGGCAAAAGAAAACGACAGATTCCGTTTATAACCGACCTCTGGCCCGTGTTTCGCAGGAACGCGTGGCAGGAGCCTGGGGGAGTGCAGGTGTCCTCCCCAGCCCCTGGAATGTGCAAACAGGACTGGCAGGCGCTAATTTACTGCCTGCATTCCCACTCCTGCCTTCGCTTAGCGACGTGCACATCCCAAGGCAGGGACAAGTCTCGAGGTATTTACTTCAGCACGAAAAGCTGCCTGCGCAGCTCCCAGCAGAAAATCCTGCTCCTAAAATCAAAAAAAAGAGCCCTGTCTATGTGCAGAGTCTGGCGTGAAGTTTTCACACCATTTTTAATCCATCAAAGCCCTTTAATAATATTTCCCAGCCTGGGATCTCAAAGTGCTGACTCTTTTTTTTTTTTTTTTTTTTTTCCACCCTGCAAACTCTGCAGGGATGAAATCTAAGTATTTTCATAAAGCAAATTTTCAAATCCTGCTACGGAATGTGAAGCAAAGCAGCTTTCCTCCCCTTTCCACAATGACTCTAATTCTCATCGCCTCTTCTCTCCTAGCCGGAATGGCTCTGCCCTGGGCCAAGTCACTTCCACCGACATCTACAAGAACCCAAAGACCTACAACAAGGTAAGAAGCTAAAGCATGATCAGAGAAAAAGGAGTTCTTTGGTAATCAGGAAACTCAAGTCTGTGTTTCTGCCTCAGCAATGTCGCTTGCTCCTCGTTTCAGGGGGAGCAGGAGAGCTGCGGTTCAGCTTGACCTTCCCCCTGCCCCCCACACAACCCTCACGCCTGCTTTGAGCTCCTGTCTCTGTTGCAGGTCCATGAACTTAACGGGATTAAAATTGTGACCTACTGCTCGCCGCTGTATTTTGCCAACTCGGAGATATTCCGCGAGAAGGTTATAGCCAAGGTGAGCCGTGCCCTAACGAATCTCCACTGGCAGCCAAGCCCATGCAGCTTTTGCTCTCTCCTGTGTTGCTGTGTGGAGAAAATTAAGCCCAAGATGATCATGAAGCAGGTCCAGGGAGGTTATTCTCCCTCTGGACTCAGCACTGCTGAGGCCGCTCCTTGAATCCTGTGTTCAGTTGTGGGCCCCTCAGCACAAGAAGGATGTTGAGGCTCTGGAGCGAGTCCAGAGAAGAGCAACGAGGCTGGTGAGGGATCTGGAGAACAGGCCTTATGAGGAAGGGCTGAGAGAGCTGGGGGTGTTTATCCTAGAGAAGAGGAGGCTGAGAGGAGACCTCATTACTCTCTCCAACTCCCTGAAAGGAGGTTGTAGAGAGGAGGGAGCTGGGCTCTTCTCCCAAGGGACAGGGGACAGGACAAGAGGGAATGGCCTCAAGCTCCACCAGGGGAGGTTCAGGCTAGAGATTAGGAGGAAGTTTTTCCTGGAAAGGGTCATTGGGCACTGGCAGAGGCTGCCCAGGGAGGTGGTTGATTCACCTTCCCTGGAGGTGTTTAAGGGACAGGTGGACAAGGTGCTGAGGGACATGGGTTAGTGTTTGATAGGAATGGTTGGACTCAATGATCCGATGGGTCTCTTCCAACCTGGTTGTTCTATGATTCTATGATTCTATGAAGGGTAATCACATCCATCCTCTACTCTTCTGTCCTTTTCTGTTTGATCTTCAAGACTGTTTCTAGATCATTGTAGAGGAGCTTATGGGTGAATCCTTGCAGGTTTCTTCCTCCAAGCTCCTCCTGCTCCTGCAGGTCTCTTCCTCCTGTGAGTGGAAGTGCCCTGAGTTACTGCAGATACTGCTCCTTCGTTGCCATCAGGATCACCTCACTCTGATGTCCTCCTGTGCCACAGGCTGGAAAATGAGAAGAAGTAAAAGCAGTTCCCGACTACAGGGCTGAACAGAGTCTTTAAAAAGACTTCTCTCTCTTTCTGCCAGACGGGGGTGGATCCTGGGAAAGTCTACTTAGCCAGGAAGAAATACGTGAAACGGCAGGAGAAGGGGACAGCACAACCACCAACAAAGCTACCGAACCTCCTGTTGAAGCAGAACAAGGTAACCCCGTTTGAGTTGTTGATGGAAAAGACCCCAAGCCCTCAACAAACTGCTCTTTTTGATGCAGGATTTTCTGCCTTGTCTGTCTTTGTAGCTCCCTCTTGCCTCCTTTGCTCACCCCCCACCCCAGCTCCATTCCTCCCAACAGTCAAAACCTTAAGTTGCAGGAGAACTGGAAACAGCTGGGAACACAAAAGCCATAGAGACAGCAAGAATGGAAACACCAAAGCTGTAGAGAAGGCAAAAATGGAAACTCTGAACAATTTTCTAGAAACCAGGCTTGTCTTCTTGCTTTAAGAAGGTGTCTGTGTCATTATTTCAGTTCCAAAGAGACCTTTTGAAGCACATTCCCCAGTTATCCCAATTCTGCTTGGTTTGCATTGCTGACCAGTCTTGTAGAGTGTGAACTGGGATCATTTAAAATTAACCTAACATACTCCAACCCCAACAGACATTGTCTAGTACCAGGCTGGAATTAGTCCAGATTAAAACCCTTCATCCTACTTTCTACTTTGCTGTAGACGTTGTCTTTACAAGAGCTCCAGAAAGACTTCGAAAGCACCTCTCCAACCGACACCAACAACAACCAGACAACTGCTAACGGCGCCAGCATCTCCTACGTCACATTCCGTCCACCTGCCAACGGCGCTGGGCGAGTGCAACCCCACAGTGAGATGGGCAGCACCACGACGCTGCAAGGAAGCACTTTCCGTGTGCCGCCTACAGCCGACATCGACCCTATGATGACAGCACCACCCTACATCAGCTTTCACACCATCATCTTGGACATGAGTGGAGTCTGCTTTGTTGACCTCATGGGCACAAAAGCACTGGGCAAGGTTGGTTCTGTACCACAAACGTAGCCAAGGAACGTGCCACCTTCTTCTTGCACGGCTTAGATAAAGTTTACCCTCCTCAACAGAAAGTCTGTGTGGCTTTCTCCTTCAGCAACCCCAGGACATGCGTAAAGCCCTGGAGAAAAGACTCCAGTTTATGCTTTTAGGTATAAACACAAATCTGGAGCAGCAGTGTCATTAATTCTCTCTCCTCTCATTCCTTCTAGTTGTGTTCCAGTTATCAGAAGATTGGGATTAAAGTGTTCTTGGCAAATGTGCATGGTAAGAATCTACAAAGAAGGTGTTTCCATGAGTTCTTCCCCCATTTATGTCCTCCTGACAGACAGGAGATCTTATTGTGTTCTTATGCAAACTGTGTGAGCTGCCAGCCTTTCATCAGCCCAAGCCGGAACAGATGAAAGCACAGAAAAAAGGAAAGAGAAACTCTGTTCTCTGTGTGTAGCAGCTCTTTTTTATTTGGGACATGACATGACTGGAAAATCTCCACATTTAGCATGTAGAGAAATAGATCCCTATGAGGTTTAACATGGCCAAATGCCGGGTCCTGCACTTGGGGCACAACAACCCTATGCAGAGCTACAGACTGGGAGAAGTCTGGCTGGAAAACTGCCAGGAGGAGAGGGACCTGGGGGTGTTGGTCGACAGCCGACTGACCATGAGCCAGCAGTGTGCCCAGGTGGCCAAGAAGGCCAAGGGCATCCTGGCTTGGATCAGAAATGGTGTGACCAGCAGGGCCAGGGAGGTGATTCTCCCTCTGGACTCAGCACTGGGGAGGCCGCTCCTTGAATCCTGTGTTCAGTTGTGGGCCCCTCAGCACAAGAAGGATGTTGAGGCTCTGGAGCAAGTCCAGAGAAGAGCAAGAAAGCTGGTGAAGGGGCTGGAGAACAGGCCTTATGAGGAGCATCTGAGAGAGCTGGGGGTGTTTAGCCTGGAGAAGAGGAGGCTGAGAGGAGACCTCATTACTCTCTACAACTACCTGAAGGGAGGTTGTAGAGAGGAGGGAGCTGGGCTCTTCTCCCAAGTGACAGGGGACAGGACGAGAGGGAATGGCCTCAAGCTCCACCAGGGGAGATTTAGGCTGGAGATTAGGAGGAAGTTCTTCACACAGAGGGTGATTGGGCATTGGAAAAGGCTGCCCAGGAAGGTGATTGATTCACCTTCCCTGGAGGTGTTCAAGGGACGGGTGGATGAGGTCTTGAGGGACTTGGTTTAGTGTTAGATAGGAATGGTTGGACTATAAAATTCGATGGGTCTCTTCCAACCTGATTGTTCTATGATTCTATGATTCTCTGCAGCAAACCTGCTTCTTCCCAATCTTGCCTTAGCTCCGATGACCACGGTCATGCACACACTCAAAGGTTTTCTTATCTAGTTTCCTTCTTCACACGTTTCTCCTTTCTCCAGCCCAGGTGTACAATGACATTAGCACAGGTGGAGTCTTCGAGGAAGGAGGCCTGGATCAAAGTCACATCTTCTTGACGATCCATGACGCCGTTTTGTTTGCCCTGGCAAACATCAACGAGGTCGTCCACCCACCCATCGTAGAAGAGGTACATTTCCTCCCCAACCTTTCTCCAGCTCACTGTACTACTGAGTTTACACACCTCGTTAGCACAAAGGAAGAAGAACTACTCAATACTCATAAAGTTTCTTGATTATTTCAAGTGGTAAAGGTCTAAATCCAACAAAACATTTCACCTCCTAGTTCTCACCTATGGGTCAAGTACCTACTGATTTCAGTGGGAATTCAGAAGGGTAAATGCTGGAAACCCCTAGCTGGGAGGTTAATGTCCTAGCCTGGAGAAGCCAAAAATTGGTTTTTCAGCATCAGGGCCTCAGTTTGGTGTCGGCTGGAACATGCAGCTGGACACAAAGACAGAATTTGGCCCTCGGAAAGGAAGCAAAGCACAATCCCCTGTCCCTGAACAGCTCCAGTGTCCATGAATTCATCCCTTGGAGGAAGGAGGAGAAAGGGGCAAAGCAAGAAGGTGGCACAGGCTGGCAACACAGGGTCAGACAGGCTGTTTCCCCAAATATCGTTTGGTTTATTGCACAATAACTGGAGCTGCAACCAGGGCAGTGCTGGCCAGTTGTCTCATGAGAATAAGTTAAGGTATTTCATGAGGATAAGTTAAGGTATCTCATATCTCAGCAAAGAAATGTATAAACGCCAGCTCAGTCAGAGGAGATAAGAAACTGAAACAGGATCCTTCTGTGCCCCTTCTTCTGGGCATTTCCCTTTGGGCACCTGTGATATTTCAAGCCTGGGTTAGTAACTGGTTTTCACTCCTTTCAATTCTGCCTTCTACTCATTTGTGGATTTGATTTTTTTTCCCAACAGAGGCCGAATCAGACAGAGCTCTCCATCTACGACGAGTCTGTGGATGAAAGCACCACAGAGTTTAAGAACTTGGAGGAGGTTAGTCCTAGTGCCAGGGGTCCCTTTTCCAGCTGTGGACATAAGGTGGAACCCAGAAACTGTGGTTGGGATGGGAAGTCCCCTGCGCCACTGCCAGGGAAACTGTGAGCAACAGTAACGCTTTGCAAAACTCATTTAAGATCATAGAATCATAGAATAACCAGGTTGGAAGAGACCCACCGGATCATTGAGTCCAACCATTCCTATCAAACACTAAAACCTTAGCACCTCATCCACCTATCCCTTAAACCCCTCCAGGGAAGGTCCTTGCCATGAGGAGCTCTGGCAGAGACTCAGGTGAAGAAGCAGCCAAGGGGAATCCTTCAATCCATTCTGGGCCACACAGCTCAGGGCCACAACCAGACCCACGGTCTCCACCCATTGGGATAAACCTGGAGAACCAGGTTTAGCTCAAACCCAAAGGAAGGGTCAGCGGTCAAGTTTTCAGCCCAGATTTCATTAATGCTGAAGTGATATTTCCCCACTGAGCCCTAGAAGGAGGACTTAATGGTTGGACTCGATCCGGTGGGTCTCTTCCAACCTGGTGATTCTGTGATTTTGTGATTCTGTGATTCTGAGGTGCCTTCCAATGCTGCCCCTCCCTACGCTATCCATGCACAGATGGAAGCAGAGCGACCTCCCCACCAGTAGTTTTCCACTTGTGGAAGAGAGCTGGACAGGGTTGGATTGGCTGGTGCTGGTTTTTTGAGATTGATCAACTGCTGACCCACATTGCTGGGTTTGTGCCACGGCATCGGCCCTAACCCGGTGTGCTCTGTGTGCCCTTTAGGAGATGTTTGGCAGCATGTTCCACTCAGAGACCCAGACAGCTCTGTGAGTACACGGGGAGCATCGGCGTGCGGGCAGACCCTCGCAAACGGACTCTTCCCTCCCGCCCCTTCGTGAAGAGCTGCGCTTCTACCTAGGGATACAATGACTTTGCAAAGCGAGAGGCCACCACACCTCTTGGACTGACAAATTCCTCACTCCCTCCTGCTCTGCTTCTGGTATTCAGAGCAACGGACTCTGGAGCAGGCAAGAGAAATCTGCGGAAGCAGGAACTCAGGAAATGCCATCTCATTAATTACAGAGGAGAAGCGAGTTCATTCGAAAGCAGGTGCCTTAACTCTGGGACAATTAGAACTTATTGCCAAGCGGCCTCCTTTGTCTCACACAATCGCACTCTTCTGCTCCTACTGGCCTTACGCAATCGGGGCATCCCCTGTTTCTTTTCTCCTTCCCTCTTTTTCTGACGAAGTGAAAGACAAGCAAACATTAAGATCCTTTCAACCACTTTGATTTGTGAGCGAAAACAGCCCTTGCAAGGTGCACCGACACAGCTTTGTAAGGAAATGTTGTCCTAAACTATGCACTGAGCTCTGGGGTGTCTCAACCCCGGCACCTCCCTGCGTGTCTCTGATCTGGCCTCTCTCTGTGATCCCCCAACTCTGCTCTCTCCTCAACCCACCATCCCCAAATCCTGATATCCTGAAGAATTTGATCCTCTGTCTCAGCAGAGCAACTTCCGGTTGCCTCTTCCCACAGTCTCTCCCGTTTTCTAGCATTAGCATCTCCAATCGCACTTTCCTCGACCTCAGGCTCGTCCCACACCGTGGCCTCCTTCTCTCTTTCGACTTCTCCTGCTGAATCAAGGAGGGGAAAATAAAACGTTGTTTCAGGTAACCCTGAATTCTCATCACTGACCTTACAGACCAACAGGCCTAAACCAAAAGAGTTGACCCAGGGATGCTCCATATCGTGCTGCTCTGTGCACTGTTTAACTGGGACTTCTCGCATTGCTCCGATCAGCAGAATTGGGCTGTGCTGTTTGAATTTTAACTCCTTCAGCATCCACAGGACATGATGTCAATTATGTTTGACCGGTTGAGTATGTGTTCAAAAGACCCAGGGTCTGGTTCAACTCCTCTCTGAAGTTTTTAGCCATCTTTCTATTTCCTAAAAGGCTCTTAGGCTGGGAATGGTATGAGAGTGCTTATCCCAAGGGTGTTCCGACTCTCTTTCCATCCTCCTGTTGACTGATACCAGAAGATTTCATCCAGAATGTGGATGAGGGCTTTGGGGAGACACATTTTCTCCAAGCCCAGGGGCAGGGAAGAAAGCTCCTTCTGCACACTTTTCATGATGCTGCAGATCCAGAGCAGTAAAAGGGGAATCTGAGTGTCTGTTATGTCTGCAGCTAGAGATAAGCCCCAGTGACACCCGGTGCTGTGCAGGGCTTCTGCTGACGAGCTCTCAATTCACCACTCATGTGGCCAGATAAAACTCTTCATGTGGTACATGTTATTTCCATTGCAATTTCATACTCTGTTCTGTGATTTTCACTAAAACCAACCACAGAGTGATGCTACCAGGACCATCCACCGCTCGATGCTGCCTCACTAACCCAGAGACAGCTGAGAACTTAACCAGTTTTGAAAAAGCTGATGTTCTTTTATTGTTTGAGTGATGCCGCTCACACCGGCTCTTTTAGTTCCTTTCACCTTCCCTTCCCTTCCTCCCCAGTGCTGATGTTGTGACAGTGATGACAACATAAAGCCTGAAAAATCTAAGCGTAAGCCGAGGGCTAAAGGGAACCTACTTCCTTCTAGGCATCTGAGCCTCAAATGTGGTTTTTATGAAAATAAGGTTATTAAAAAAAAGGTCATTTAAAGACACATACTAGTACGTCTTCAATTGCAATGAAAAGGTTTTCTTTGAATTTCAAATCCAGCACTGCAAGAGTCGACAAGAAAAAGCAAACAAGCAGTAATGGAAGTCAAACTGAACAGTCTGTTATCTTTCCATGAATGAAAAAAAAAAAAAAAGTGGCCTTAAGAATAAAAGGAAATTATATTTTTTAAAGTTATTTCTATTTTATTAATCTTGAGATACTGAAATGTTAGCAAGCTTTCATGTGCAGTTTTGAATACGATTCTCTGATCATTGAGCTGATTCACCTGCAGGTTCCTGAAAGGTTTTCTGGGACAAGAACCTGGGGCTTTCCTGCATCTCTCAGCTGACTCATTTTTAAGGAAAACAGAGCTTCACAAACTATCACAGGATGAAAGGAAACAACATCAGGATCCTGCCAGCTTGGTTCTAAGTCACCATTTCTCTACCTCAGTTTCTCATTAGGTGCTGCATGAGAGAATAATAAAACCACAGAAGCTTCATTTCCAAGTCTGTGACTTATTTTAATCGTGGGCAGCAGCGTATTTTAACCAGAACCACAAATAGCTTGTTCTAGAAGGTAAAACTGAGAGTGTAATTCTCTACAATTATCTTGGAGGGTGATTACTTCATGCCTTTTATTACTGCTAGTGTGCTCCTTCTAGTTGTTCATTTGAAAAAGAAGCAACAAAGAAATTGGTGCAATTGAACCAAAACTTGTCCTATAGCAGCTGGTCCATGTTCCTGTATCTCTGAGGTGGCATCACCTCAGCGAGGTCCCTTTCAAGGAGGAAAATTCTACTGGCCAGTTCTTCATTCCGGGCTAATTACAAGAGGTTGATGTCAGTCTCAGGAACACAAGCAGACTCAGAGCAACAATCTCTAAGGAATAGATGTCTTTTTTTTAAGTTTCTACAAGAATAGCAGATGGGATGTTAATAGAGATGCCTTCAAAGCAGCTGTGCTGATGATTTGCCCTGTGATTCCGACAACCCAGGATGAAGTGGACTCGATGGTTGGACTCAATGATCCGATGGGTCTCTTCCAACCTGGTGATTCTATGATTCTATGAAGGAGACCATTTCTGGCACTAAATGTCCCATCAGGGGGCAAACAGCATTGCTGGAGCCACAAAGTGGCCAGTTCAAAGTCCCAATATCCGAACAAGAGAACTAGGGAAGCTCAAATTCACACAGAGGTAGAAAAACTTAAATTTCTAGTGTCTCATTATTACTCTCAAAGTAACAGTGATGTTGATGTGTAACATCTCTGAGGTGTTACTTGATAAATGCATGATGTACAACCAGCTGAGAAACATTTGTAATTTATTTAATTTAATATCAGTTTTGTTCTTTTTTTTTTAATAATAAAGAATATGTGAACAATCACCTGCTGCTTCTGCTGATTCAAGAGCAGGCTTTGCACAGCAGATCCCATCCAGGACTCAGCATCCGGGGATAGTGTACACTGCAGAATTGTTATATTACTGCTCAACCTCTCCCTGCCCTCCCTGATCCAGAGCCACTCCCCAGCTTTCCTGGAGCCCCTTTTAGGACTGGAAGCTGCTCTAAGGTCTCCCTGGGGTCTTCTCTTCTCCAGGCTGAACAGACCCAGTGGCTTCATCCACCTCTCACACACCTTCCCCTCTAAACCCTCCACCAGCTCCTCTAGATGCTCTCCAGTAGCATCAGATCCTAGAATCATAGAATCATAGAATCATAGAACAACCAGGTTGGAAGAGACACATCGGATCATTGAGTCCACCCATTCCTATCAAACACTAAACCATGTCCTTCAGCACCTCGTCTACCTGTGTCTTAAACACCTCCAGGGAAGGTGAATCAACCCCCTCCCTGGGCAGCCTATTCCAATGCCCAATGACCCTCTGTGTGAAAAACTTCCTCCTAATCTCCAGCCTAAATCTCCCCTGGAGGAGCTTGAGGCCATTCCCTCTTGTCCTGTCCCCTGTCCCTTGGGAGAAGAGCCCAGCTCCCTCCTCTCTACAACCTCCCTTCAGGTAGTTGTAGAGAACAATGAGGTCTCCTCCCAGCCTCCTCTTCTCCAGGCTACACACCCCCAGCTCTCTCAGCCGTTCCTCATAGGGCCTGTTCTCCAGCCCCTTCACCAGCTTCCTTGCTCTTCTCTGGACTCACTCCAGAGCCTCAACATCCTTCTTGTGCTGAGGGGCCCAGAACTGAACACAGGATTCAAGGAGAAGCCTCACCAGTGCTGAGGACAGAGGGAGAATAACCTCCCTGGACCTGCTGGTCACACCATTTCTGATCCAAGCCAAGATGCCATTGGCCTTCTTGGCCACCTGGGCACACTGCTGCCTCATGGTCAGTCACTGTCAACCAACACCCCCAGCTCCCTCTACTCCTGGCAGCATCCTTTCCATCCTGTGGCCCCAGAGCTGCCCCCAGTGCGGAGCAGAGCGGGACAATCCCCTCTCTCACCCATGTGGATGCACCCCAGGGCTCGGCTGCCCTCGGGGCTGCAAGAAACACGCGATAAAGGTGGGTAAAGAGAACCAAGGCCTACAACTCCCATGAGCCCTCGCGCGGTCCCCACAGTTGCTCCTATAGTTCAGCCTTGCGACTCCCATAAGCCCTTGCGCAGGTTACAAGCTGCCCATTGGTTGCGGTCCAGGACTACGGCTCCCATGAGACTTCGCGTGGAGTCCCAAGCCGTTTATTGGTGCTCCTGTGGCTCAGGACTACGACTCCTATGAGCCCTCACGAGGAGTCCAAGCCGCCTATTGGCGGTGCGGTGGCTGAGGACTATGACTCCCATGAGCCCCCGCGCGCGGGCCGTGGGGCAATGGCGGGCGGGAGACGTGCCTGGGCCTGGGCCGCGGGGCTGGTGCTGTGCGCGGCGGCCATGGCGCTGCCCGCGGTCCTGCTGCTCCGCACCTACGCCCGGAGAGCCCCGGGCATCCCGCGGCTGTGGGCACGGGGCGGGGACACCGTGAGGTTCAGCACCGAAGAGAGGAGGGAGCTCCGGGAGGCGCTGAGAGGTGAGGCGGGGGGAGAGGAGAGGAGCTGGGAGGGAGGTGGGAAGGAAGAGAGGAGCTCAGAGGGAGTCGAGAGGAGCTCAGAGGGAGCTTAGTGGGAGATGGAAGAACTGGGAGGAGATGGGAGGGAGGTGGGAAGGAAGAGAGGAGCTCAGAGGGAGTCGAGAAGAGCTCAGAGGGAGCTTAGTGGGAGATGGAAATGCTGGGAGGAGATGGGAGGGAGGTTGGAGAGATATGGAAGAGCTGAGAGGAGATTGGAGGGAGCTTAGAGAGATAAGGGAGAGCTGGAAGGAGATGGGAGGGAGCTTAGAGGGAGATGGAAAAGCTGGGAGGGAAGAGAGGAGCTCAGAAGGAGCTAGCAGGAGTTGGGAATGAGATAGGAGGAGCTGGAAGGGCTGGGAAGGAGATGGGAATGGGATAGGAGGAGCTGGAAGGGCTGGGAAGGAGGTGGGAATGGGATAGGAGGAGCTGGAAGGGCTGGGAAGGAGGTGGGAATGGGATAGGAGGAGCTGGAAGGGCTGGGAAGGAGGTGGGAATGGGATAGGAGGAGCTGGAAGGGCTGGGAAGGAGGTGGGAATGGGATAGGAGGAGCTGGAAGGGCTGGGAAGGAGGTGGCAATGAGACAGGACGAGCTGCAAGGGCTGGGAAGGAGATGGAAGAGCTGGAAAGGCTGAGGGGACCTCAGAGGCAGCTGAGAAGAGATGGGAGTGAGCTGGGAGGGAAGAGAGGAGCTCAGAGGGAGCTGGGAGAAGATGGGAGTTAGATAGGAGGGCTGGAAGGGAGCTTGAAAGGTTAGGAGGGAGATGGAAGAGCTGAGAGGGCAGAGGGCACCTCAGAGGGAGCTGAGAGGAGATGGAAGGTCGTTGGGAGGGACCTGGAAGAACTGGGAGGAGGTGAAAGGTACTTGGGAGGGAGACTGGAAAGTGTGATGAGTGCTTTGAGTAGTTTTCGCTCCATCCAAAAGTGCTGGGAAGTGTAGCTGACACTGCCAAACGCCTCAAACCCCTTGTAAGTCCAGAGGAGGCACCACCTCCCGTCTGAGGACAGGCTGAGAGACTTGGGGTTGTTCACCCTGGAGACGGCTCCAGGGAGACCTTAGAGCAGCTTCCAGTACATGAAGGGGCTACAAGAAAGCTGGGGAGGAGCTGTTTACAAAGACTTGGAGTGATGGGATCTGTCTGCTGAGCTGCCAGAAGCGTTGATGACTACAAGGAATCAGGCTGCCCTAGTGAAATTCAGCTGCTTCTGGACAGGAGCATTTCCAACAGCATCATTCAATGCTTTAGGGTGAAAAATGGAGTTGAAGTATCTAGAGAAATGGTTTGGCTGAAGCTGGAAAGCAGTCCCAGTGTGCTGTATGTGCACAGCTCATCAGTCTTTTTTGTTAGTGGCAGCTCTTACTATCCTGCGAAATAATATTTAAAGCCTGGAAAGCGTTCAGGAACACAGAATAATGGAATGGTTTCAGTTGGAAGGGACCTTAAAGCTCATCCAGTTCCAAGCCCCTGGCCAACCTTCCATTGGATCAGGTTGCTCAAACCCCATCCAGCCTGGCTTTGAACACCTCCAGAGATAAATATTACTTTCCCTTTTTGAAATGCAGTTCAAGACCTGTTTGACTGATTTCAGAGCTGATTGATTTCTCTCTCGTTTTTCATTGAAGGTGCTATTAAAATCCCAACTGTTTCTGTATCTCCAGACGACTTGAATACAACTGCCATGGCAGAATTTGGGAATTATATTCAGGAAGGTACTAAACTTTCATTCTTGGCAATCTCAACGGCTCAATTTTGGTTCTGTAAACAAACTGAAGAGTATGTATGGTTCTCTAACATAACGAAACAGATTATTTATGTTTTTCTTCAAGAAAGAACAGCCAGGAGTGGCATACGTGTCACCTCTGCAGCACTGGGCTTTGGTGTAGAAATGGCCAAAGCCAGGATGGAAAAGGTTTAAATGTCTTTCTGCAGTGGTAGCTTTTGGTTTTTGGGATGGATACACAACATTCTTATTAAAAGGGGGAAGAAACTGTGTGCAGTTGTGGGCCCCTCATCACAAGAAGGATATTGAGGCTCTGGAATGGGTCTAGAGAAGAGCAACGAGGCTGGTGAGGGGTCTGGAGAACAGGCCTTGTGAGGAAGTGCTGAGAGAGCTGGGGGTGTTTAGCCTAGAGAAGAGGAGGCTGAGAGGAGACCTCATTACTCTCTACAGCTTCCTGAAAGGAGGTTGTGGAGAGGAGGGAGCTGGGCTCTTCTCCCAAGGGACAGGACGAGAGGGAATGGCCTCAAACTCCGCCAGGGGAGATTTAGGCTGGAGATTAGGAGGAAGTTTTTCACACAGAGGGTCATTGGGCATTGGAACAGGCTGCCCAGGGAGGTGGTTGATTCACCTTCCCTGGAGGGGTTTAAGGCACAGGTAGATGAGGTGCTGAGGGACATGGTTTAGTGTTTGATAGGAATGGTTGGACTCGATGATCCGATGGGTCTCTTCCAACCCGGTGATTCTATGATTCTATGAAAAAGAGGAAGATTTCCCCTGCCTGCTTCCCTGGCTGCCCCATCACTGTTACCTGCGAAACAGCTGCAGCTCTGGTGAGCAGCAATTCCAAGTTTTCCTTAGGAAAGACTTAAATACACAGGCAGGTGGATTGGTGGAAGTGTGGAAGCAAAGCTGCACGTGGTTGGACTTGATGATCCGGTGGGTCTCTTCCAACCTGGTTGTTCTATGATTCTATCATCTGCTTCCTGAAGCAAATTTTTATGGTCAGTCCTATTTTTCACCTCCTTGAGGCTATGTAGATGGCTGCTCTGTGGTCTATATAGCGATAAAGTCGGATGTGTTGTTAATTTTTCTTTTTCTTGTGTGTTTAATGTTTTTCTTGACAGTCTTCCCGGCTGTATTTTCTTCAAAGTTCATTCAGCATGAAATTGTTGGAAAATACAGCCACCTCTTTACTGTCCAGGGCTCTGAGCCTGACATGATGCCCTATATGCTGCTCGCACACATGGATGTTGTGCCTGCTCCCCCCGAGGGCTGGGATTTCCCTCCTTTCTCAGCGGCAGAGCATGATGGTTTCATCTACGGACGAGGAACACTGGATAACAAAAACTCTGCCATCGTACGTTGTCTTGGTAATATGAGTTCAGAGAGAGAAAGGCCAGGTTGGATGGGGCTTGGAGCAACCCGATCCAGTGGGAGGTGCCCCAGTGGGTTGGAACTGAATGGGCTCTAAGATCCCTTCCAACTCAAACCGTCATGTGATTCTGTGATTTATTCTCCTTCCCAACACTGGAATTATGCAATACATTCTGCTTTTGTTCTGCAGGGCATCCTGCAAGCTCTAGAATTTTTGCTGAGAAGAAACTACAGACCCCGGAGATCTTTCTATGTCGGCATCGGACACGACGAAGAGGTATTTTGTTTCATTTAACGAAAAGCCACTGGTTGTTTGCCTTGTTCATGGATGTAACAAGGCTTTCAAACATTGTTTAACTAGAAAGTCTTTGCTGTCTTTTCAGACAGTATCTTTGCGGGTGGATACTGTGTCAGGCACGTGGTCATGGTTATATATTGATTGTTTGGCTTTAAGTGACATTGACAAAGAGCTGGTGTGATGAGCAAAGAACACAGCAGGGTGTTATTTCAAATTCTTTTCTGCATGGAAGGTGCAGCAGGAATCACAGTTTGGAGAACATATAATACAAAAAAACAGGCTGAAGATTTACACAGTGGTTCCAAGGGATCACAAAGAGCTAACAAAATACTCCACTTTTGTTGTGGTATATCTGGTAGTAAACAGTACAGAGAGACAGAGGAGGAGGTTTCCTTTATTCGTGTTCAAAATATAAAGACAAAGAATTGTTAGCAGTTAAAATGAAGACATCTGGAGCTTATGGCTCTGAGATGTCATTGTGTCCAAGAAGCAGTAGGATTCAAAGCAACATTCAGTGACTCGTGAATGAGAACGTTGCTCCCTGTGGATATAAATCTCTTGTGCTACCAGGCCTTTAACAATCTCCACTGAATTTTGCTAGGAGGAATCTTTCATTGACAATTGCTCTAGAGGTGTTCATCAATATGGTTGGACTCGATGATCCAGTCAGTCTCTTCCAACCTGGTTATTCTATGATCAAGAGAGGTGTCAGGGGAGGTTCAGGCTGGACATCAGGAAAAAAACTTTCACAGAAAGGGTCACTGGGCGCTGGAACAGGCCAAGGAGGGGGTTGAGTCACCTTCCCTGGAGGGGTTTAAGGGATGGGTGGATGAGGTGCTAAGGGACATGGGTTAGTGATTGATAGGAATGGTTGGACTCGATGATCCAGTGGGTCTTTTCCAACCTGGTTATTCTGTGATTCTAAGTTATTTCTGGCATTCTTTGCATTGTAGCCCTGGTCACTGTCGATAGCGCAATATTTCACACTGGTTTTCCCAGTGCTGTGCCTTAATCTGACCAGTTCCCCTCACTGGATTCTCCCAGGTGTCTGGTCGGAAGGGAGGAATGAAGATTGCAGCTCTCTTGGAAGCTAGAGGAGTAAAACTCTCCTTCTTACTCGACGAGGGAAGCGCGATCCTAGATGGCATCATTACAGGAGTGAATAAGCCAGTCGCTGTGTAAGTAAAAGAGAACACAATTGACTGTGACTGATCAGATCCATTTCCAGTGATTCATTTGTGAGCAGTGACCTTGCTGCTGTTCATAAAATATGTTCTCAAGGCATGTAGCAGTGTTGGTGCTGCGAAAGCTGCAGCAGTGGCACAAAGTGCAAGCACAGGACCCTCAACGTTTGCTTGCTGCTTCTCACATCAGTGCTGACAAAAGCAAAAGGTTCCACTTCACTGGTGCAGGACATGAGTCCTCTGGACTCAGCACTGGTGAGGCTGCTCCTTCAATACTGTGTCCAGTTCTGGGCCCCTCAGCACAAGAAGGATGTTGAGGCTCTGGAGCAAGTCCAGAGAAGAGCAACAAAGCTGGTGAAGGGGCTGGAGAACAGAACCTATGTGGTGAGGCTGAGAGAGCTGGGGGTGTTTAGCCTGGAGAAGAGGAGGCTGAGAGGAGATCTCATTACTCTCTACAACTCCCTGAGAGGAGGTTGTAGAGAGGAGGGAGCTGGGCTCTTCTCCCAAGGGACAGGGGACAGGACAAGAGGGAATGGCCTCAAGCTCCACCAGGGGAGATTTAGGCTGGAGATTAGGAGGAAGTTTTTCATGGAAAAGGGTCACTGGGCATTGGAATAGTCTGCCCAGAGAGGTGGTTGATTCACCTCAGGTGTTTAAGGGATGGCTGGATGAGGTCTTGAGGGACTTGGTTTAGTGTTTGATAGGAATGGTTGGACTCGATGATCTGATGGGTCCCTTCCAACCTGGTTGTTCTATGATTCTATGAAATAATTGGAGATTGTGCTAAGGTTTTGTCGTTGTTGCTGCTTTGGGATTATTTATGATACTGAAAATACACAGAGTAGGTTTTTTTTTTTACCTCTAGTCTGGTCAAGCGTGTTTGGTGTTGTGTTAATCGCTTATTTATCATTGACCAGAATTGCTGTCACAGAAAAGGGTTCAATGACACTGAATTTCACTGTGGAAAAAGAGCCGGGACACTCATCCTTTCCTCCTAAGGAGACGAGTATTGGCATTCTTGCAGCAGCCATGTCCAGGTGAGAGCTTCCTCATCCTCTTTGATTCCTATCTTTGATGGGAATGGTTGGACTCGATGATCCAGTGGGTCTCTTCCAACCTGGTGATTCTGTGATCTAACATCAAAGCCAGTCAAGCAGGCCCCTAACTCACCGATACACTCCTTTCTTTTTTTAATATTTAGAGCATTTTGCAGTTTTCCCCTTATACATTTGAAACTGAAGCTTGTAGCTCGCTTCAAAGGGCAGAAATGCATTCCCCAGCCGCAGAACAACTGCCAAATATCTGAAGTATCATTTCCTGGTGTCAGTTGATTCCTTAAAACCAAGACAACGGGTAC
Organism: Coccyzus lansbergi; assembly: GCA_033558105.1. Classification (NCBI taxonomy): domain Eukaryota; kingdom Metazoa; phylum Chordata; class Aves; order Cuculiformes; family Coccyzidae; genus Coccyzus; species Coccyzus lansbergi. The sequence continues at coordinate 134,232 of JAUMJK010000646.1, read as the reverse complement.
ACCATGTCTGTCATAATTTGCTCTTGCAATAGAGATTGCTTGGGCGTTGCAGAATTTCTCTGGAATTTATCCTTGCACATACCTGCTGCCTCTAGCTGCTCATTATCCAAGCCAGTAAACACAGTGTAAAGTCGGAATGTGACTGGTAAATAGTCACATTATGTGTCTGTAGGTATCAAATTAGCTAATAAATACTTATTTTAGAAAAACTTAACGTGTACAGACGTGATGGGATGTGAGGTGATATTTTTATAGCTTTCCATGTATTCTTTGAGTCAGGTTTACGTCTTTGTGTGTGACCAGAACACCGAACACCCAGAAATCTGTCCTGTTACTTACAGGAGAGGAAAATGTGATTGCATCTCAAATTCACGGATACGTTTCGCAAATCGAAGTCCTCTCAACGTTCTGGAGCAATAGGAGCCTTACGAGCCAGAGATTTTTAATATTTCAAATGCTGGTTTGCTTTGTCGTAGACTGGAGCAGAATCCCTTGCGCAATCTCTTTGGCTCTGGGCCGGAACTCATGACGATGGAGCACCTTGCCTCAGAGGTGAGGAGAGAACGATCGTTTCAGTCTCAGATTTTCATGTTAGGAAGTGAAGAGGTATGGATTTAGAACACAGTTACGTGGTTCCTGGAAAGGAGAAGACTGAAGTTGGCCTTTCTCCCAGAAAATTGTTTCAACTTTAGCCAAGTGACCGCACTGTCTTCCTGATTTTCTGATTTGTGGTTTTGTTTTTTCCACCTAGTTCAGTTTTCCTCTCAACGTCGTCATGAGCAATCTGTGGCTGTTCTCACCCATCATCAGCAGGTAAGGAAATAAATCCTTGATGAGCATTCCCAGCCTCTTGCCCTTAGGAGTTAAAGACCACAGGCCACTTTGGTCTTCCTAGGAAATCAGTTTTACCATTTCGTAGGTTATAAAATGTCAGTGCTTTACTGTTAATAACCACTTTGTTAGTTGAACAGACCATCATTCAGCTTATTGCCTGTATAGTATGGTGCTCATGTTTAATCAATATTAAACTTCTCTGAAACATGTTTCTTTTTCTTTTTTTCTATAAGAGTTCTTGCCTGGAAACCTTCCACCAATGCCTTGATTCGAACTACTACAGCAGTCACAATGTTTAACGCAGGAATCAAGGTAGCTTTGCTTTGATTTTTTTTTTTTTATGTGTAGTACAACGAGACAATTGGGACATTTTTGCCTTTTTATGTTCAATTAAAAGATCAGAACCAGCCCTGCTCTTCAGCCCTGTGTGGTGTCCCCACCAGTCTCATTTTTACTTTAGCTTTGGCTTGGATTTAACTACAGCTGAAAATTCCTTTTTTTCTGAAGTGTCTGATCTCTGTCAGAGAAAGAGCTCTGTAAATCCCTGTTAAGATTTAGCTTTACAGGATGGATGAGAAAGTGCTTTCTGTGTAATCTTATAAATATCAATGACAGAACTGGAAGCTGTTGGATGTCATAAACGCTTCCCTTGTTGTGTTCCCTTGTGAGCACAGGTCTAGTGTTCAGCTTTGTTCGAATAGGGTTAATGTGCACCTTGGACTGATTGAAAGCAGGTTCTGGCTGATGCAGCCAGATCTTGCCCTGATAAGGAGATGCAGCCCTGAAAAATAAACAAGCTATTTGGTGTGTACGTAAAACTATCTGTTACTGAAAAGTATAGCTGGACCAGAGAAGGAGAGTGGCTGAACAGTGACACTGAGTGGCCAGGAGAGAATTGACACCCTCCTTTCTTGTATTTTTGTAAAGGTTATGCCAGTTCTGTTTAACAGAATTATAAATACTCATTCTGTACAAGAGAAGCTCTGTCTTCAATGATGTAATTTGTTAAGCCACTTACATGTCGCATACTTGGGGAAGAGTAATAAGACAATTAAAGTAGAAATATTGCTTGGAAAAAAAACAACATAAACTTCCAGAATTTCTCAGTATAAAATTTCTGAAGGAAAGAAGAAAATTTATCTAACAGCTATAACTTTATTTTTGTTGAATTGATGAATATCTCTGTGTGGTTACCCACAGTAGAGATGCAGTTGACAGTATTTAGAGTACAGAATGAGAGGTTGCGCTTACTAGAAACAGCTTAAAGCATCAGTCTGATGTTTAGAATCACTTCAACAGGTTTTGGCTTTGTAGGTGGCATTTTAATCTGTTCTTAACTTCCTTTTAAGTTTTCGGTCCTTCCTTATTTCTAGGTGAATGTCGTCCCATCTGTTGCAAAAGCAACTGTGAACTTTCGGATCCACTCTGCGGAGACTGCTGCTGAGGTACTCGCTGTGCTATAAGAACACTCTTTTTGTCTCTCCTGTATTCATTCCAGTTCTAGAAGGGCTAGATTTTGGGATCTCCTCCTTCACGGAGGCTTGAGATGCATTGCAAAGTGCGTTGATTACTGTGGCTTCTGAAAGTGGAGCAGAGCAAGAGGCAAACCAGCACTGAATCATAGAATAACCAGGCTGGAAGAGACCCACCAGATCATCGAGTCCGACCATTCCTATCAAATATATTGGGGGCTTTTAGGAGAAAAATCAAATCTGTATTCACAATATGAATGTAGGAAAGTGATGCTGCCTGTCTTCAGAGAGCTATCGAGAGGCCCAATACCAGAAAGGTCCTGTGCATCAAAACCCCCTTATGAATTTCTACAGCAACGAGGCCAAAATAGAAGTGGATTCTGCAGCTTCTGTGAACATAACGTTCCACGTTTGCTGCACACATAGCAAAGCCACTCAAAGGGATAGTTAACCTGGACAAACAGCTTTCTTCTACAGTTACAGGAGTCCTTTCTGTTTACTTGTGTCAATGTTATTTCATACGCAGGTGAATTTGGAAATCGTATTTTAAAGTCCCCAAAAGACTTTCAAAGTCCTCATGGAAGTCACCTTTAAGGATACACAGTTAAATGTTTAGAATAAGGTGCAGATCCAAGCAACTCTAACCTCCGCACAGCTCAGTGTTCCAATCCTGTTGTGTCAAAATACAGAACCCGTTGTGTTATTCACTGGATGTATGCCTCGTAGTTACGTTGAACAGATTTCAGAAGTCTTTTTGTGCACAAGAGCACATGGATCATATGTGATCCATGAAATAGAAGTGTAAAGGTTTGTGACCTGTGAGAATGTGAAAGTCCTGCACGCTTCAATGGGTCTGGCTTGTCTCTCCAGCCAAGGGAAACACTGTCAGTAAATAACACCTTCCCCTCCCAAGCTTTTGCTAAAAGTCGTACCTCTCTGGACTTTTATTTGGATGAGCTGAGTATCAAGTAGCAGCAGGTTGACCACCTGCCTTCCAGGTCTGGAGCAGTTCAGGAATTCCCAGGGACAGCAATGTTCATCTGATTGCACCAGGGTTGAAAAAATAAACTTAAGTATCAGCCATTCACGGAGTCAGAGGAAGAGTCTACCTCACAGTTTCAGTCCTGACTCCATCTGTATTTGCAGCTGCAAGATGCAGATCATGAACAAACGTTTTCTGGGAAATGGAACATTTACTGGCATCTAGAAGGGATGTGCTGTGATTTCTTTCACTTATTTAATCACTACGTTTTACCCGTAGGTGCTAGAGATGGTTAAAAACACGATTGCTGATGACAGAGTGAAGATTGATGTCGTAGAGGCCTTCGATCCACTCCCCGTCAGTCCGTGGGATGACCAGACGTTCGGAGTCCACATTTTTCAGAAAACCATTCTGGATACTTTCCCAGGTGTTGACAGCGTAGTTCCAGGTTAGCAGCAAGCACATGATGATTATTGTTTCCTCTCCAGCTTCCTCCCTCCTTTTCTCTCCCCAGCCCCCCCAATATTTACTTGTTTCCGTTTTCTATGTATGTCTCCACCCCAGCTGTTAACTACTGGAAACAGCTGGTTTTTCCTCTTTTTATTCCATTCCCTATTTATGTTTTAGAAGTTTTACTGTTGTTTTTAGCAGTGGAAGTAAAAAAGCAAACAGGAAACCAACAGAAACAATAAGCCTTGAAATTGGCTTTCTGTACATACAAAGGAGTCTCTTCAGGGAAGAAGGGAATTGTGAGGGAGGGTAGGAGGTCATCTTGCTTTAGTTCTTCTTTTATTGTTTTTATAGCTGGTAGAGCCATTCTTGCTTTTCCGTGTTGTTCCGTATGATCTCAGCCCCTTCCCTTTTTCGCAGCTCTTTTCTAGGTCTGTTCTGTTTAGGCTTCAAACTGCAGGTTAACAAACTCCTGTGGGGGCTGAGGATCGTGGCTGTTCTTAGAATGATTGAATTTTATCTTCAGCTCCTCCTGTTCCTGAAGGAGAGAATGTTCTTCCAGGATGTACCAATAAACTGTTTCCAGTCATTTTGCTTTTGGTGTAGCCAGGGGTCCTATAAAGCTGTTATCAGCTGCCTCTCCTTTCTCCTGGGAAAAGCACAGGTCGTTAAATCGCTGCTCTCATGCAAAGCTAACCCGGGGTTTGTTTTCCAGGCACATGCATTGGAAACACAGACAGCAGGCATTTCACTAACGTCACGGATGCCATTTATCGATTTAACCCACTGCTCCTGAAATCAGATGATCTTCCCAGGTATCGCGTTGGGGACCGGTGACAGAGAAAATCTGATGTGCACTAGGCAGGAGGAGGAAACCCAGCCTTGTGTACCTTGGCGTGCTGGTCGTGTTCCTCAGATTCTGTTAGGCCACTTATTTTCTGCAAATCTGGGATCCTGCACACGTAGTGTGTGGTTTTTACCCTGGGGGAGCGTTAGCCCTTACTCTTTTCTACTTCAAATGCAGCCGAGGCCTTTAGGTGTCCCATTCGCAGTGCTGCAAAGCTGATTGGACCCTTCAGGTAATGCAACAGTGTGAAATGTTGGCCTTGCTTATGAGATTTGTCCGTATGGACACGTGCCACATGGCATTCATCCTTTACAGCTGGAATTTAGGTTTCTTAGGTTTAAACAGTAACAAAGAGCATTTTCATGCAAGGAATTTTTTATTTATTTAGCATGTAACAGATTGGTATCACCTGCACCTCAATAAAATGTCCAGAGTCAAGTGCTCTTGTGGCTGTACAGGACAGTGACAGAAGCTGCTGAGAAATGGGCAGAGAGCTGGAACAGTTTTTTTTATTTTCCACGTACACCTTGGGTTTATTGCTCTCTCCAAGTACCTGAAAGGAGGTTGTGGAGAGGAGGGAGCTGGGCTCTTCTCCCAAGGAACAGGGGATAGGACGAGAGAGAATGGCCTCAAGCTCCACCAGGGGAGGTTTAGACTGAACATCAGGAAAGAAATTTTCACAGAAAAGGGTCATTGGGCATTGGAATAGACTGCCCAGGGAGGGGGTTGAGTCACCTTCCCTGGAGGTGTTTAAGGGATGGATGGACAAGGTGCTGAGGGACATGGGTTAGTGATTGATGGGAATGGTTGGACTTGATGATCCGGTGGGTCTCTTCCAACCTGGTGATTCTATGATTATGCTCTGAGCCTTCAAATCACTAGATCTAGTTAGCCTGAGGAAGAGATCTTGCAGTTTCAGTGCAGCCTTTGGTGTGTGTTGCTCTGTTTGCATGTTGTGCCTTGCTTTCTGGAGTGAACAGGCGGGTGGGGTTCTGGCTGCGTGCAGGAGGGTCACAAATGCGCGGTGGAATGAAAAACATTCTTCTCTTTCTGCCAGGATCCATGGGCTGAATGAGAGAATCTCAGTTGAGAATTACGAGAAACAGGTCGAGTTCCTCTTTCAACTGATTAAGAACTGTGATACGGACAAGCTTCCAGACCCCCATGCAAGCTCCCACGAGCTGTGAAAAGCACCCTGGAGAAGAGCAGCTGCTGAGGTGGACTCTGAGCCAGCAGGGATCTGGGCTGTAAGATGCGGTTGTGTGTTGAGCTGTGTTTGGAAGTCAGTTTTGGTGTGTTGTGTGTTGAGCTGTGTTTGGAAGTCAGTTTTTCCGTGTTATGTTGCACATAAAGATTGAAAAACTGCTGTTCAGGCAGATGTACAGTATGTAAGAGCCTGGACAAAACTCATAACCCTGACTTCTCTTCCTGCCTGGTCTAACATGCAGCCGTCGCTCTGCTGGTAGTAATTTTTTCAGGGCTTTCTTTAAGTCGCATTGGTAATTACGTTGGTAATTGCTTAAAAATCTAAGCTATAATCAGCACTCACCTACCAGTAAAAGAGATGAGTCTTGCTGCACGCGCTTTTGACAAACTCCTTTTATACCAGTAATTGATTTCTCACAAACAACGTGTCTGTCAAAAGCTCATGTGAACGGTTTGTAATGTGGTGTAGGTTTTGTGTGATTGGCAGAGGTGCACTAAGAGTTTGTTGTCCTGCTGCTGGTACGGGCTTCTTCCCCTGGCAACCAGTGCCAGTTTCATAGAATCATAGAACAACCAGGTTGGAAGAGACCCATCGGATCATCGAGTCCAACCATTCCTATCAAAAATTTCACTCGGTTTCAGTCGGTACTGCCGAGCTCTCCCATGCATGAACTGATCTCTGACTCTGTTTTAAAACACTAAGCTCCTGAAGTTCCAGCTGTGTTGCTTTAACAGCCCCAGAGGTGCTGAAAACATTTCTTTGTGTCTCTTCAGTGACTTTTTTTTCCTCTTCTCTCCCTTTCTTGGTGTAGCTCGTGCACCTGGGTGTCAGGATAGGAATAACGTTAAATAAGAAGCCAAATCGGTGCTGTCTGCTCATGTATGTTCTGTTTTCACTGAATCACATTCTGTAGTGTATGTTTCTGTGTTGCTTCTCTGAGAACTTAACTGTGAAAGACGGTGAAGCCCTCCAGTTTCTTCCAGTTCCGTGGGAATGGAGTCTTTGTTCCTGGGGGAATCCTCGTGTGGCTGAGCCATCGATGCTGACCCTGTTTCCTCTTGAACTTCTTGCACTGACTTCCCTGTCTTTGTTCGCACTAAACGGTTAAAACATTCTTTTGGCCTTGATATCTCTTTAATTGTGGTTAGTACTATTAATTAAACGAAGAAAGTGTTAAGAACTAGATGTCCAAAGTAAAAGCAGGGTGATGACTGCTTGGCTGTACCGACTTGTGGCCTCTGTGCTGCAGGTACCAGTGTGGCTTCTCCTATTGCACTGTGGCAGAGATGTCTCTTTTTCAGAGTCTGAATTATACACTGGAAGGGGTGGTTGTTATGCTTTAAATTCATATTGTGAAATGTATGGGAATGTACAGGAAATACCCTAAAAACCAGCAGTGGAACTGGGATTCCTGTTCTTATTTGCAGTCTGATTTTATCAGTATGGCCAATAGGCTAAACCTGTATCAATCGGCTAAATAATTGAAACCAGATCAGCGTTTTCTTCTAATAAAACAAGAAATGCAGATTACTTTCTGATAATTACTATTTTATGTCACTGGATAATTGCAGTGCAGTCGTTTCCACACCTGATTTTTCGCTAAAGCACCTCGTAAAGTTTTCCATCAAAACAAACCCACGTATTTTCCAGCCAGCTTTAATCTTTGCCCCCTCTCTGGTGCTTGCCTTTCTATAGAGAATTAGCTAACTCTGATGGTGCATTATCGGGTGGTAAATGGCTTGCATCTTTGATGGTTTGTTGCATTTTGTCCGTGCGCCCTCGCGTCATTCATTTGTTGAGCTTCGTGTCTATGGCTCTTTTGTGAAGGCATCATTCCCCTCGCAAACACCCGTTGCAGACGCAGCAGAAGCGACGTGTCAGGGCACAGCACGGAATAAAATGCGTCCCCTGGAGTGGGAGGTGCAGGAGGGTGTTGGGGTGTTCCTCTCTAACAAGTCTTTATTAAAAAGAACTTAGAATCATAGAATCATAGAACAACCAGGTTGGAAAAGACCCATCGGATCATTGAGTCCAACCATTCCTATCAAACACTAGTCCAAGTCCCTCAAGACCTCATCCACCCGTCCCTTAAACACCTCCAGGGAAGGTGAATCAACCACCTCCCTAGGCAGCCTATTCCAATGCCCAATGACCCTCTGTGTGAAGAACTTCCTCCTAATCTCTAGCCTAAATCTCCCCTGGTGGAGCTTGAGGCCATTCCCTCTCGTCCTGTCCCTTGGGAGAAGAGCCCAGCTCCCTCCTCTCTACAACCTCCTTTCAGGTAGTTGTAGAGAGTAATGAGGTCTCCTCTCAGCCTCCTCTTCTCCAGGATAAACAAACTTAGTCAAAAGCCTTCGTTTTGATAGGCTGAGAGAGTTTTGGGGTCGGGCAGCCCTGAGCAGAGACATTAGAACAGCTTCCAGGACTGAAAGGGGCTCCAGGAAAGCTGAGGAGGGGTTCTGGATGAGGGAATACAGGGATGAGGGGGCAAACAGCACGAGGAGGGCAGGGTTGGCTTTGGCAGGTACTGTGTGAATGTCTGCTGTGAGGTTTTGCTGATGCAGCTTTGGTGCAGCACCTCATTAAGAGCTGAAATCCTGTGGTGCCTCCGCATTGAGTAGATGAGCTTTACTGCAACCTGAAACTGCTAAACTGAAGTGCTTTAAACAGGAAGATCTGATGGTGAAAAAGCGCATTCCCCACCTCTGTCTTTTTTTTTTTTTTGTAGTCACTTCTGCTTGTTGTCTCTGCTTTTTTCCCCGCGTAGCAGCTTTGCCCTTCAATTCTCGAGTCTCCTTTTATCGTATTTCCTGCCCTGTCATGCACAAATCTGAAGGGTTGCTCAGTGGTTTGGTTCACGCACGCCTCTCCTGACAGAACAGCTTGGTTTCCGCCCCGTTTTACTGCTCCCGTGATATGTGTTCAGTGAATGTCTCTGCTCTTGAGTGGTGCTTGAAATCTTGGTGTCATCGTGTAAATAATAGCGTAAGAATGATGAGCTGGCCTTTTCTGCTAAGACTCTGCAACCTGGCATCGTATGAGCAACTGAGAACGCCAAGTACATCAGGAAAACATGGATTAATAGCTCCGTGAGCTGTTCTTTTTTTTTTATTGTTATTGTAATGAGTCACTGTGTTTTGAGCATGTACAGCAATTACCTCTGATTCGTCAGAGAAGGAAGAGCCTGATGCCCTGCTCTGAAGACACATAATTTGGTGTCATACCTAATGAGGTTAGGAATGCTGGTTGCGTTAATCCAGTTCCAGCACGTCGGTGTGTTCTTGTGTTAAATATCCATTAGCAACTTCCTTTTTTCCCCTTTCTTTGTAGCCGGGTCTGCAAAGCTGCTATCCTGTAGTTACTGCTCTGTATTCTGTGTTCTGACAATACTTGCTCAGGGTAGCGTGTCTGAGGTTGTCCGGCCGCAGCGGCCTGCTGGCAGGCCAGATGATTTAGGGTCACACAGGCCTGCTACACCAAGCAGAAAAGGTCACATTCCACACCTGCATTTTCTAAAGAAAGCTCTGTTGTCAGCCTCTGTTTAAAATGGCTCCGTTTATTTTCAGCCCCAAGTGACCACGGAGGCTTCAGGCACAGCTCTGGAGGAGAATGCAGGAACAAGGTGTTCCCCAAGTTCATAGAGTCATAGAACAACGAGGTTGGAAGAGACCCACCGGATCATCGAGTCCAACCATTCCCATCAATCACTAAACCATGTCCCTCAGCACCTCGTCCACCCGTCCGTTAAACACCTCCAGGGAAGGTGACTCAACCCCCTCCCTGGGCAACCTCTGCCACTGCCCAATGACCCTTTCCATGAAAAATTTTTTTCCTGATGTCGAGCCTGAACCTCCCCTGGTGGAGCTTGAGGCCATTCCCTGTCGTCCTGTCCCCTGTCACTTGGGAGATGAGGCCATTTCTCTCCTCTCCACAACCTCCTCTCAGGTAGTTGTAGAGAGCAAAGTTGTTTCCTCCAGCCTTGCAACTGCCACTTGCATCCTTGGCTCCTATTTTGCCGTTTGGTTTGGTATTTCATGGAGCTGGTGAAATCCATTTTCTCAAGCAGGTGCTGTGAAAGCCTCCCCTGTGCCATCAATCTCATCAGTGCTCCAGAGCAAGACATCCACAGAGGAATACGGAGATGGCTCACAGCCTGCAGTGTCTTTTGCTGTCGTAGGGAAGCAATCCTCAGCCTGTGACCCTTAATCTTGCCTGTCAGTGGCCTTCAGTACCTCCTGTTGCCCTGTATGGGTTCTTGCCTCCTCATCTGCAGCTCCTGTGCAGAGCTTGCTAGCGCTGTGCAACTTCTGCAGGCAAGTTTGTTGGTTTAGTCCTCAAATTCAGGTTCCTACAATAACCCTTTACTGCCCTGACTTTTCAGGTCTCTAATACAGCATTATAGCTGCATGTCAGCACCTCTCAGTGCCCATAGTCAGGCCTAGAGCCATGTGGAAGTGCTGCCCAGGGCGTTACTTTCCTTAAGTGAACAGCATGGTAAAGCCTGTGTCTCATCGGAGTTTCTGTGCAGAGGGCTTGGCTCCACGCTCCGCTTCCACAGCATCCCAGGGCAGCAGGGGCGGCAGAGATAAAGCGCTCAGCGTGGTGGGGAAGGGAGTGACTGGTTTTGCTCAGCGGAGAGCAATCTGACTGATTTCGGAGCCGTGGGCCCCAGCGGAAGCTGCAGAACGGGAAATGACCACATGGAACGGTGGTTAATGCAAGGGACAAAGGGACCAGAGCGCAGAGGGGTTGACAGGATACTTGGGTTCCGTGGTAGGTGGGGATTTTGAGTGACTTAGTCCCAATCACTTTATTTTGCTGGATTCTTCCATGAAAAGGGGAAAATGATCCTATATGCATCGTGGCCTCCTAGGCTGCTTTTGAGTGCTTGCCCAGAGCTGTACTAAATTCACGTGGCTGCTGTAAAACACACAAGGCCAACATTCCATGACCTGGTGTACCTCCACGGTAAACTCTTTCCTTTCCAAGCGTTTTGATGCCTTTGGTACCTGCTCCCCTGCAACTGGAAATTCATTTCCTGCCCTTTCATCCTCTGCCTTTCTGATCTCTGCGTCAGCCTCGCTGGTGGGGATTTTATCTATTTCGGTTTTCTTGTCTCCGGCAGCTTTTGTCTCTGCGCTTCCACTTCCCGAGCGTGCAGCTGGCTGGGCTCTTGATCAACAAGGTCACGTTTTGGCACGTGTTGTTTTTAGGAGGGTGAGGGAAGAACGGTTGCTCTGGGCTAGATAGAGAGTTTCCAAGTCAGGAAGGAAAGATGAAGGCAGAAAGAGAGCCTTACAGGCCTGGTTTATTTGGAGAAAGGAAAACAGAGGCTGGGGTTGGAGTCAAGGTTTGGAACTCTGCTCCCAGTTGGAGAGGAACTGTGGCTTTGGTTGAGCCATCGTCTCTGTGTGTCTCACGTTCTCCTTGATGTGATGGAGGAGGTCCTGGGGATTAGTTAAACTCCCTGAAAAGCTCATCAGGCTTGGAAATACTGGGTCCAAGTAGTTTGTGTGGCAGCAGAGAGGTACAGAACCACTTATTTACCAGAACCACAGGTACTTAGACCAGTTAATTACGTTGTTATGGTGGAAGCAGCGCTCCACTTCTCTGCTCCTGGAATTCAGCATGCTTAGAAGAGCATTACAGAGGTTTTAGGGGCTGAGAAAGCAAGAAGGGATTAATCTGAGCTATCTTCGTGCTGACTTGTATAATTACAGTAACCCTTTTCTTCCAAAGCAACAGGTGCTTCAGGAAAGGAAGCTCCCCTGCTCCATTTTCAATAGGAGGAGAAAGAAATCCATAGAGTCACAGAATCATGAAGGCTGGAAAAGATCTCTGAGCTCATCCAGTCAGCCCAATCCCAGTGTGCTGACTAAACCATGTCTCCAAGTGCCACAGTCATGTGTTTTTTGAACCTCTCCACGGATCGAGACTCCACTGCTGCTCTGGATAAATTGAGTGGCACAGCTTGAGGGGCTCTTGACTTCAATGGAGTGCTTGCTGCCCCAGACTGTGGCCACTTCTGCTTCCTTCTTATAGGAATGAAGTCACCAGCCTGAGTCATGCTTGGTTCCATGGTTTGGAACAGTTGCTGCTCTCCCTCCCTCTTCCCCTCTCATGCCTGTGTCCCAGTCACCGTTATTGGCTCCAGACCTGTCTCCAGGGCACGGAACTGGGGATCACGTAATCGCTCTGGGTAATAACTCGCTGATGACTGTTTCCTGGGAGGAAAGGAAAGGCAGGAAGGAAAAACAACAACTGGTCAGAAGTTCCACTCACGCTAAAAAAGAACAACAACAAAAAAACCCAAGGGAATAAAAGGAAAAGATGAATCGGAAAAGCTGGCTTCTGGATAGGGTATTCTACAAAGCGAGGGGGCAGTGGCTGCTGTGGCAGGAGTTACTGCTTTTTAGGTAAGAAATTGTTGTGGGGCATTTTTGTGTAAACTCAAAGTAGGTATGGGACCAGATTCCTTGTGGAAGTACTTTAGAGAATCTTTGACTCTGGCACAGGGGCTGGAAAGCCAACACGTAGCACTGGTGCTCCTGGCCTCATCCCAAAATGACAGCCGAGGCCCCAGAGCAGTGCTTAATTAACAAGTTAGAGCATTTCAGTGGTGGGATTTCAGGGTTCACCCTCATTTCAGGCTGACCCAAGCCGGTAAGGCGCTCCCTTGGCTCAGCAGAGGGAGAGCAGATGGAAGCAGGAGCCTTTCCTTCCAACATGGTGCTTTGGGAGAGCAGGTAAAGCCTCGGGGAGCACCCTGGGCTCTGTGGAGGGAGGGATGCAAGGAGAGAAGGATGTGGCAATGCAGGCAGACCAGGAGGGATACAGGGATGGAGGCAGGTGGGGGTGAAAGGAGGGAAGGATACAGGAATGGTGAGGGGATGCAGAGAGAAAGGGATGGCAGGATGAAAGGAGAGGGATGTGGCAATGCAGGCAGACAAGGAGGGATACAGGGATGGAGAAAGGTGGGGATGAAAGGAGGGAAGGATACAGGAATGATGTGGGGATGCAGAGAGGAAGGGATGGTAGGATGCAAGGAGTGAGGGGTGCAGGGATGAAGAGATATGGAGATGCAAGGAGGGAGGGATGCAGGGATGGAGAGATGTGAGGATTCAGGGAGGGAGGGAGGGATGGAGCAGCCATGAGGCTGCTCCTTCAATACTGTGTTCAGTTGTGGGCCCCTCAGCACAAGAAGGATGTTGAGGCTCTGGAGCGAGTCCAGAGAAGAGCCACGAAGCTGGTGAAGGGGCTGGAGAACAGAACCTATGAGGAGCAGCTGAGAGAGATGGGGGTGTTTAGCCTGGAGAAGAGGAGGCTGAGAGGAGACCTCATTGCTCTCTCCAACTACCTGAAGGGAGGTTGTGGAGAGGAAGGAGCTGGGCTCTTCTCCCAAGGGACAGGGGACAGGACAAGAGGGAATGGCCTCAAGCTCCACCAGGGGAGATTTAGGCTAGAAATTAGGAGGAAGTTTTTCATGGAAAGGGTCATTGGGCATTGGACTAGGCTGCCCAGGGAGGTGGTTGATTCACCTTCCCTGGAGGTGTTTAAGGGACGGGTGGATGAGGTACTGAGGGACATGGTTTAGTGTTAGATAGGAATGGTTGGACTCGATGATCCGATGGGTCCCTTCCAACCTGGTTGTTCTATGATTCTATGATTCTGTGAGAGGTGTAGGGAGGGAGGGATGGAGAGATGTGGGGCTGCAGGGAGGGAGGGATGGAGAGATGCAAGGAGCAGGAGACCTGGGGCTGCAGGGAGAGCGCATGCGCAGCCACGTCCGGCGCGCGGCGCTCTCGGGATCACGTGCTCCCACCGGCCACGCCCCCGCCCGCCGGCCGCGAGGGGCGGGGCCTCCCGCTCACGCGCCGTCCCGCGCGGCCAATGGGGTGGCGGCGCGAGGCCCCCGCCCGGGGGGGGAACGTGGGGCCGTGAGCGAGCCGGCGGCTACCGGGCAGGTAGGGCTGGTGGCCAGGAGAGAGCGGGGCTGGGGCTGCCGAGAAGGTCCGGCTAGGGGCTCTGCGTGAGCTGGGGGCTACTTCTAAGGTATGGCTGGTGGCCAGGCGAGAGCCAGGGGCTGGGCAAGAGCCTGGGGCTGCGGTTGCCTGAGGGCTACCGTCAAGGTCTAGCTGGTGGCCGGGCTTTGAAGCTATAGCTGGTGGCTGTGCGTGAGCCAGGGGCTGCCTGGAAGGTACAGACGGTGGCTAGGCGGTAGCCGGGGGCTCAGTGGCTTCCTTGAAGGCATGGCTAGTAGCCAGGTGATAGCTGGTGGCCGGGCAGCAGCCGGGGGCTGGGGTTCAGTGGCTTGCTTGAAAGTATGGCTAGTAGCCAGGCGATAGCTGGTGGCCGGGCAGTAGCCGGGGGCTGGGGTTGCCTGGGGGCTGCCTAGAAGGTCCAGCTGGAGGCTGTGTGTGAGCTGGTGGCTACTTTGAAGGTATGGCTGGTGGCCAAGGCAATAGCCGGGGGCTGGGGGTCACCAGGGGCTTCCTTGAAGATATGGCTGGTGGCCAGGCAATAGCTGGTGTCCGGCTATTAGCCAGGGGCTGGGGTTCGCCAGGGGCTGCCTTGAAGGTCCAGCTGGTGACCAGGCTTTGGAGGTCCTGCTGGTGGCTGTGTGTGAGCTGATGGCTGCCTTGAAAGCACGGCTGGTGGCCACGTGGTAGCTGGTAGCCAGGCGTTAACAGAGGGCTGGGGTTCTCCCGGGGCTGCCTCGAAGGTCCAGCTTGTGGCTGTGTGTGAGCTGATGGCTGCCTTGAAAGCATGGCTAGTAGCCACATGTTAGCTGGTAGCCAGGCGTTAACCGAGGGCTGGGGTTCTCCAGGGGCTGCCTCGAAGGTCCAGCCGGTGGCCAGGCTTTGCAGATCCTGCTAGTGGCTGTATGTGAGCTGATGGCTGCCTTGAAAGCACGGCTAGTGGCCACGTGTTAGCTGGTAGCCAGGCGTTAACCGAGGGCTGGAGTTCTCCAGGGGCTGCCTTGAAGGTCCAGCCGGTGGCCAGGCTTTGAAGCTCTGTCTGGCGGCTCTGTGTGAGCCGGTGGCGGCATTGAAGATATGGCTAGTGGCCAGGTGTTAGCTGGTGGCCAGGCGATAGCTGGTGGCTGCGTTGAAGGTCCAGCCGGTGGCCACGTGTTAGCCAGTGGTGGGCTTTGAAGGTCCAGCCTTCACCGTACATTGGGAGGAAACGTCGCTGAAGGAAGGAGCCGTTACGCTGACTGCCCCAACACCCAACAGAATATCTGTTTTCCTCCCGTGTGTTTCAGGTGCAAGACGACTTCTCGGAGAGGGACGTGAAGTCTCCAGCTCTCCAAATGCTGCTCCCACCCCACAGCTCAGCTCCGCTCAGTGAGAAACCTTAACTGGGAACTTGCTGTTACCTTAAATAAGAGCTCTGCTTGCCTCGTGCTGTAAGGTGAGAAATTCTTCTGGAAGAGGAGGACGGCAGTGACACTTGGAGCTTGCTGGTGTTGTTAGCTCTTTTGGCAGAGAGCACAAACCAGACTGAAGCAGAGTAAAAGCCCCTGGCAGCCTTCGGACTGACGTTCAGCGCGGGGACAGTGTAATTGGAGCATGTGACAAAGCCCTGGTAATAAGAAGAGCTTTTCTGGATTGTCTCATCTCTAAAATCCAGTCTCTTGTATCTACTCCGCTTCCTCATCCCTTTAAGCATCTGTGGGTTTCAGTGGTCTTTGCTTCATCTGTTTATCTCTCTGCCTTGGCTGTCCAACCACAGCAGCCGCACTGCTGGAAGAAGACCTGGAGAAAGATGCACTGAAGCATCATAGATTGAAGAAGAAGAGCTTGGCTCCTGCCTCAGTGGCTGCTGTACCACACAGCGTTGGAGAGGAGGAGAACTAGAGTGTATTTGCTGTAGTTTCCAGCTTCTGCCGTGCTCCCTGTTGGCTCAGTGGTTGGTGTCCTCCATCCCTGGACTTTGCTTGATGGGGATCTCTGTCGCAGGAGCAGTCTCTGCGTTCGAAGGCAGACAAGCTGGGATAGGAGAGGTCGGCTCTAGATGCCGGAAAGGCCATTTGTATAAGCTCCTGGCAGAAGATCTCTTCGGGAACAGCTGTTGGCTGTAGGCCCACCAAGCTGAAGGTCAGGGTAGCCTCTCTGCAGCATGTCTTCCAAGCCAGAGCAGGAGCCCCACCAGGCCAACGGGGCCGTGCTGCCCATCGCGCCCATGGACCGGCTCACCAATCCAGACCGAGGGCAGCTGGTGGAGCCCTCGGATTTTCTAGGCCCTGATGGTGTCGGGGTAGAAGCGGTGGTGTTGGAGTCCCGTGCCAACGCTAAAGGGGTGCGAGAAGAAGATGCTCTGCTGGAAAACGGCAGCCAGAGCAATGAAAGCGACGATACCAGCACAGACCGAGGTCCTGAGCCAGCCTCGCCCCTCAAGGAGACCTCCTTTTCCATTGGGCTGCAAGTCCTCTTTCCGTTCCTCCTGGCAGGCTTTGGGACGGTTGCTGCTGGAATGGTGCTGGACATTGTGCAGGTAGGACTGATGCTTCTCTGGCACGAGGTGCTGGGCTCTGAGTCCTCTCTCTGTAGACCATGGCTTGATCCTAAGCCAGGAATGCCAAGGCTTGTAGTGCAGATAGCAACCATGAGGGGAGGAGACTCGCCACCTCATGTGATTTTTGGGGTAAAGGGAGACCTCAGTGGCGTCTGGAGTGAGGGGAGGAGAGGCTGTGAGCTCTGCTGCTGCCCCACAGCAGCCCTGCTCTGGCTTGGAGGAGGAGGTTGCAGTTGTCACGTGTACATTGAGAAACCACTTTGTGCGTTATGCCTCGAATAAAGTGGCTGTAGGTGTCCCTGCTCCAGTTCTGCAGCTCCCGTCCCTTTTCAGTCGGATGTTCCTGTGCGTTGGGCTTTCACCAGCCTGGTTAATGCTTTGCCTGTCGCCGTGTGTGTGGGACACCTGCATGGTGGCTCGCTCCAAGGGTCGAAAGCTGGCCAAGCGTCCCTTACGCGGCCTTCGCATGGGCTTGAAGCAGCCAGGGGACACTGGGCTAACAGGATGGTTCCTCCTGAGCAGCGTGTGGAGGCAATTCTTGGAGAAGGCCAGCCAGAGAGCTGGCTTTTACCTTTAGATGAAAACTGCTGTGTTACCACACACTATCTCATTAGATCTCCCGTGACAGGTAGTGCTGCGAGAACTGTGCAGCTCACTCAGTTTGTTTTTGTGGGAAACGTGACTTCGTGGCTCCTGTGCCGGACTCCAGCGCAGGTTTTCCAAGCCTTTGTCTCTCTGGCAGTGGATGGCAAGACAGGCTGTTCAGAATTGTCTTCGTGCCCAGCCCAAAACGGGGATCGTCCCTGCAGTGTGGGTTTGTGAAACTATTTGGATGGAGGAGGCAGCCATTTTGATGCTGTGGGCAACCAAAAATTGCGGCTTCGGCTGGAAGCTCCTGTGTTTGCTCAAGCAGGGCCCTCGCAGTGCTGGCTTAAAGACTCGTGTGTCAGTCCCTTGTCTGTGTTGCTGGCAGGTAGGATCACCCCCACCCTGTGTGCCAGCAGGGCGAGTCAGGCTTTTTTGTATCTGGATGGTCAAGCAGATGTTTCTCTTGCTTCCTTGCCCCTCGCAGCTGTTCCCCTGCCTGCCTTCACGCTCTGGTCAGCCTCTCAGTTTCTATTGGGAAAGCAGTGAAGTGACTCAAACCAGGAAAGGTCAGCTGGGCTGAATTAATCCTGGAGAGATTTACTGGAATCATTTACTAAAAAGTAAGACATTTCCCTTTGCGAGGTCCCTGTAAGCTCGTACTTGGCCATTTCCCAGAGCTGGGGGCTTGAACCCAGCCCGAAGTCCTTCCTGGAAAAGCAGCAGCCCTTGTGGCCAGGGAGGAGCTGGGGGCGCGGTTGGGATCCTGTGGCACACTGCTCTGTTCTCCTGCCTTTTTTGTTATGGTCGTTAGATAGAAAGCTTCATAATTGCTCTGTCCCACCAGAGCTCAGCATGTGCCTCGTAGCTTGTCCTGCCAACTCCTCTGACTCCCTGTAGCCTTGGGATTAAATGAGGTGTCTAAATGCCATAGGGTGGAGAAAGGGGATGGGAAGCGTGTGGTCTTTATGCTCTTGCCTGCAAAGCCTGGAGGAGCTGATCTTGAGAACTGGCTTCCCAGAGCCACGAAGACATGCATGGAAGGAGGGAAGGGTGTGGGATGCGTAACCGCTGCACTGGGGCTGACTGGAGTCCCATCGCTTTGTGTGCAGCCGTGGTTGGAGATGGATGGGAGGCTCCATGCACTCTGTTCCCTCTGGTTTGGATTAACAGACTGACCAGCCAGCTGTAATTGGTGTCCTCACTGGGAGTACAAGCAGCCCTGGCCTCTGGCCATGCTGTCCCGTTAATGTGTCCCCTATGAATTCACCTCTGCTCCCTCTGGGATCGGAGACATGTGAACGTACCAGCTGCTTTTTTTTTTTATGCAGAGGGCTGTTGGTACAGTCCGCTCTCCCAGCAGAGACCCAGTTGTTTTCCAGACTTACCTGCTCCCTGGAGGTTCTTTGGATGGCATGGACAGTGTTTCATTCATAGAATCATAGAATCATAGAACAACCAGGTTGGAAGAGACCCATTGGATCTTCTAGTCCAACCATTCCTATCAAACACTAAACCAAGTCCCTCAAGACCTCATCCACCCGTCCCTTAAACACCTCCAGGGAAGGGGAATCAACCACCTCCCTGGGCAGCCTATTCCAATGTCCAATGACCTTTTCTGTGAAAAACTTCCTCCTAATCTCCAGCCTAAATCTCCCCTGGTGGAGCTTGAAGCCATTCCCTCTTGTCCTGTCCCCTGTCACTTGGGAGAAGAGCCCAGCTTCCTCCTCTCTACAACTTCCTTTCAGGTAGTTGGAGAGAGCAATGAGGTCTCCTCTCAGCCTCCTCTTCTCCAGGCTAAACACCCCCAGCTCTCTCAGCCGCTCCTCATAGGGCCTGTTCTCCAGCCCCTTCACCAGCTTCGTGGCTCTTCTCTGGACTCACTCCAGAGCCTCAACATCCTTCTTGTGCTGAGTGGCCCTGAACTGAACACAGGATTCAAGGAGCGGCCTCACCAGTGCTGAGTCCAGAGGGAGAATCACCTCCCTGGACCTGCTGGTCGGAGGAGGCAGTGTGCTCCTTGACCCTGTGGGCCCACCTCTGGTGTCAGTATCACTCTGAGGTGGCTCTTGGCCAGCCCTGGAGCCGCAGCTCACCTGTTAAGACCATTTATTCCTTGGTATTTGGGAGGGAATAGAGCTGGGAGAAGTACGACACGTAACGTGGCTGCACCGAGGCAGTCGCAGCTCCAACCTGCAGCACGTCCCTCCCTGCCGAGCTGTCATGAATCACCATCCTGCTGTCGTCTGAGTGAAACTGCGCTGCTGCTCATGGGTCGCGTCAGCCTTAACTTTGCACACGGTGACTAAAACTGACAGCTGCTCTGAGGCAGCTGCTGCCCTGAAATATCCATTGTCTGCAGGTGCAAAGCTTCTGAAAAGCAACAAGACTAGAGGAAGCTGCAAAACACCACCTAGGGTTTGATGTTCTGCCCACAGGAAAGCTGGGGAGGGGCTCTGCATCAGGGATAGGATGAGGGGGAAGGGTTTTGAGCTGGAAGAGGGGAGATGGAGATGAAATTTTAGGAAGAAATGTTTTGCTGAGAGGGTGGGGAGGCCCTGGCCCAGGTTGCCCAGAGCAGTGGTGGCTGCCCCATCCCTGGAGGGGTTCAAGGGCAGGTTGGATGGGGCTTGGAGCCTCTGATCCAGTGGGAGGTGTCCCTGCCCATGGCAGGGGTGGAACTGGAGGTGCTGGAGGTGAAGGGCCTCTCCATGGAAGTCTCTTCCTTGGCTCCACTGAAAGCTGGATGCTCCCCTTGCTCCGCAGCACAGGGTGTTCCCCAGTGCATGGAGCAAACTGGGACCAGGAGGATTTTGTGTGCTGTGTCAGCTTCCTCCTCCCCTCTTGAAAACAGCTTATTTGACTAGTTCTTATTTCAAAGGGAAAAGGATTTAAACAGCACAATGTTCTGAACTTAAAAGTTGTATTTCCACTTCTTCTTCCCTTTTTTTGTCTTCTCCAAACAGTCTGGCTCCAGTTCTGCCCTTGGAGCCACATCGTAGGCGCATGGCTCTGCAAGGAGCTTTCTTCTCTGCAGGAGCCAGGGAGGCCGTCGAGGTCTACTCAATGCCCAGAGTCCAGTGTTGTATAACATCTTATATTAAGAAAGTTGGCAGAAGCCCATGGGTCCCGCTCTTTGCAGTGAACAAGCTGCTGATGTCTGCAGAAATCTCATAGTTTTCCTTCCCCAAAATGGCTTTTATTCCTTTCTCTGGGAACACCCCTGGTCTTGCTCGGGGAGCTGCTTTAGGAGGCTCTGGTTACAGCAGCTTCTGGCACCAGTTTCCAGCACAGACTTCTTGAAAGGTTCATTTCCAACACCAAGGTTTGGGATGAGGTGAGGGAAGGGCTTTGAGCTTGTGTGAGATATTGCCTAATCCTTCATGTATCATCTCGGGAGGCAGAAAAAGCCAGGAAACTTTTGCACAGCACTTCCAGCCTGCGGTCGGACTTGATGACGATGTTCCTTTCATTAAGTGATTGTGGTGACACCCAGCTCATCCTGCTGGGACATGAGAACGTGTTGTGTGCTGATTGAACGCTCGATACTGCTAGGGGAAGGCGTAGCATAGGGTTCACCGGTACGACAAGCAGCAAAACAGTCGTAATGCCTGCCTAAAAATAGACCGAGGAGAGCCGAGCTCGCCTCTTCCTAGAAGTGACCTTAAAGGAAGCGCAGCCTGATCTACTGCTGGGTCAGATGAAGTATTTCAGATCGATTCTCCCTCCTTCTCTGCTCAGCAGCAAGCACTGAACTCAAACGTTCCCCAGACTGGACTTTCTGTTGAGGCTCTGGAGCAAGTCCAGAGAAGAGCAATGAAGCTGGTGAAGGGGCTGGAGAACAGGCCCTATGAGGAGCGTCTGAGAGAGCTGGGGGTGTTTATCCTGGAGAAGAGGAGGCTGAGGGGAGACCTCATTACTCTCTCCAACTACCTGAAAGGAGGTTGTGGAGAGGAGGGAGCTGGGCTCGTCTCCCAAGGGACAGGACAAGAGGGAATGGCCTCAAGCTCCGCCAGGGGACATTTAGGCTAGAGATTAGGAGGAAGTTTTTCATGGAAAGGGTCATTGGGCATTGGAACAGGCTGCCCAGGGAGGTGGTTGATTCCCCTTCCTGGAGGTGTTTAAGGGACGGGTAGATGAGGTCTTGAGGGACATGGTTTAGTGTTTGATAGGAATGGTTGGACTAGAAGATCCGATGGGTCCCTTCCAACCTGGTTGTTCTGAGTGGCTCTGCTGTGCTGGAAAGGTCTCCCATGTTGGGAGAGCTGGGACTGCAGGGACCATGGTGGTTTCTATAGACACTGCCCCTCGCAGCGTCTGGGAGAGAACTGCTCCTTGCATCAGGAGAGTCTGGAAACCTCAGGAACCTTGTCTTTGATCAGAGAGAGGGTTGTGCCTACGCCTGAAATAGCTGAGCAGCTTTCAGCTCTGCACCTGGGAGCTGGAGAGCATGGTTAGCTTCTCTTACCACTGTCAGAAACGTTATTGGGGGCGTTATTGACTAGAAAACAGTTTTTCCTTTCGAGGCAAAATGGTCCCGGGGCACCCATCTCTAGCATTTATGCAGGTGATGCCGGATTTCTCTCAAACAGTTTTCCAAGTGAGTGCAGCTCCAGCACAGGACCTGGCAGGAAGCTGGAGTTTGTTGGCTCAGTGGTGAAGGCAAGAAGCATAAAGGATGGAAAAACAAACAGCAATAACTGAAGTCCTTCCCCCCAGGAAGGTATTAGTCACGCAAGTCGAGCGAGTTGTATTTGCTGTAAGATGTTGGCTGATAGCGTTCCTTGTCCTAGAAAGAAATAGGTGTTGGCTCGTTATCCTGACAGTCCAGGGGAGAGTGATGGAGCCTGTCGCAGGTAACGTTTGCAGGGAGAAACCCCAAGGGCTGCGACCCCTGACGTGCTCAGCACAGCAGCCAGCGTTGGGAGCACGATTCCAGCCCTGCTCCATGTCCTTTAAAGCCCATGGCAGGGAGGGAAGCAGCAGCTATTTTGGACACAGGCCCTTCTTGCAAAACATTCATGTAAGGAACCAGGCAGTGAGGTTGCCCCTCACCACCAGGAGGATGTTGAGGCTCTGGAGCGAGTCCAGAGAAGAGCAACAAAGCTGGTAAAGGGGCTGGAGAAGAGGAGGAACGGCTGAGAGAGCTGGGGGTGTTTAACCTGGAGAAGAGGAGGCTGAGGGGAGACCTCATTGCTCTCTGCAACTCCCTGAAAGGAGGTTGTGGAGAGGAGGGAGCTGGGCTCTTCTCCCAAGGGACAGGACGAGAGGGAATGGCCTCAAGCTCCACCAGGGGAGGTTCAGGCTGGATATTAGGAAAAATATTTCACAGAAAGGATCATTGGGCAGTGTCAGAGGCTGCCCAGGGAGGGGCTTGAGTCACCTTCCCTGGAGGGGTTTAAGGGACAGGTGGACGAGGTGCTGAGGGACATGGTTTAGAGATAGGTAGGAATGGTTGGACTTGATGATCCGGTGGGTCTCTTCCAACCTGGTGATTCTATGATTTTATAATTATGTGTAGCTTGCAGGGTATTTTTAAATGCTGTTGTAAGGCTTTTTGGGGTGGGTTTGTGTTTTCATGGAAGCCAGCTGCTCTAGAAGTCCACTTACCCTGCAATTACTCTTCATTTTTCCCTAAATATCCATGCCTGCCACATTCCCAAGGGAGCCAATTTGGCTGTAAAGCCAGAGCAGTCAGGAAAACCAGAGAAATGAAGGTGCCAGGTGAGCACCTTGGAACAGGCTGCCCAGGGAGGTGGTTGAGTCACCTTCCCTGGAGGTGTTTAAGGGACAGGTGGATGAGGTCTCGAGGGACTTGGTTTAGTGTTTGATAGGAATGGTTGGACTAGAAGATCCGATGGGTCCCCTCCAACCTGGTTGTTCTATGCTTCTATGAACAGAGGCCGCGCTGGGCTGCTTTTTGGAGCTGGCAGGAGGTGGGAGCTGTGCCTTGCTCCAAAAGAGCTTCGGGAATGGCTCTGAGCTGAGACTGACCCAACTCCAGTACTCGATCCTGCCAAAAACTGCAAGCGTTGGGCAAAGTCTCCTCATCTGTCCCTATTTCGGTCTCTGTACATGTAAACATTTTGTCAGTGGTTAATCTTCAGGGGATTTTTTTGACTGGAAGTTCCAGGCTGAGATCCGGTTTCTCAGCTCAGCAGGAACATGCGGTCACTGCAACACGAATGGCAGAAACAGTAAAATCACTGCGAAATTCCAAGTGTGGCACCCGAAGGGGAGCTGGGTTTTCTGCTCAGGGCCACACACGGGCCGTGCCAGGCTGAAAAGGAGATGAGTAAGGGACATTCGCTCCAAAGCAAAGGTTTGCAGTAGCCACGATCATTTCTAATGGTTTTATTTTGCTTCAACTTTGCAGCACTGGGATGTCTTCAAATACGTGACGGAGGTATTTATCTTAGTCCCTGCATTACTGGGCCTGAAGGGGAACCTGGAGATGACTCTGGCGTCTCGCCTGTCGACGGCTGTGAGTATCTAGGGAGCTCAGGGAGCAGAATACCTGTTTGGGAAGGGGTGGGAAGGCCCTGCTCATGGGCCTGTGAAGGCGGTGAGGGCTGAAACCAGAGCCTGGAGGTGAGCACCTTGGGAAGATGACTTCATCACGCTGGATGGATCAGGTTTGAAGGTTTAACAGTCCTTAAGCTTTGCTGACAGTTCACTTCCTTGCCGTGGCTGCTCATGGGCCTGGAGGCACAGTCCGTGAGTTGGCTTTGGCAGGCGACTGCCTCGATCCAGGTTTCTTCATAAGAAGGCTGAGTGCTGGCATGTCATCAGTGCAGGCTGGAATGAGAGAGGTTCAGGAGGGCTGGGACGTGAGAGACTGGAGGCAATGACATGGCAAAGTCTAAAACGGAGGAGACCTTGCAGTCAGAGCCAGCAGGTGGATTGACAGCCTCTCAAAGTCGATGGAGAGGCATGGCTGAGCGTTTCTCTTGCTGGAATTCAGTCCGATTCCTGTGAAACAGTGAGCTCCCTGTGAGAGATGGGGGCAGGCGCTGTTAGCTCCTCAGAATACTGTGTTAGTCCAGCTGTAAATGAATTGCTTTGTGTTTAAATGCTCCTATTACACAGCAGCCTGTCTCTGTAGCTGAGCAGCGCAGGAGGGAGACTGACACCCTCTCCTAACAGGGACAATCATGCTTCTCGCTTCTGCAAAACATCTTCTCCTTCAGCCTGACAGACCTTACAACTTGCACTATTCATAGAATCATAGAACAACCAGGTTGGAAGAGACCCACTGGATCATGATTTCAAATGGTGGGTCTCTTCCAACCTGGTTGTTCTGTGATTCTATGATCATCGAGTCCAACCATTCCCATCAATCACTAACCCATGTCCCTCAGCACCTCGTCCACCCATCTCTTAAACCCCTCCAGGAAAGGTGACTCAACCCCCTCCCTGGGCAGCCTGTTCCAGTCCCCAGTGACCCTTTCTGTGAATTTTTTTTTCCTATCTCGCTCACTTGCTCCTCGCAGCCACTGCCCTTGCCCCTACTTGTCTCCTGGTGCCTCCTCCTGCCCCTGAGCTGGTAGCTGAGGGCTGGCATCACCCTCATCACCACCACCAAGCTTTGTCGTCTCCTTTGCTCTGTCAAGAACACAGGCTGTGCTGCCTCTACAAATACCCTACCCTGCGCTCTACCTCCTTGTATCTGTGCATGGTGGGATCAGCCAGTCTCCTGGGCTTTCTTTTTCTGTCTTTGCCCCGTTCTTCCCTCAGCGTGGGGGAGCCACGTGCAGCCGTGCGGAGGGAGCTCCCCTCCAACTGAGCCTTCGTAGTGTGGGGCTCGTGCTCTCTCGGCAGGGAAGCTGCCTGCAGCGGTTTCTCAGACTGCGGGTTTCTTAATTAGTGCTGCATTAAGGCACCTCAGAAATTCCTTTCGCAATTAAGAAGCAAAACTTCCCCATTAGTTCAAGGATTAAAATCCTGTTGCCAGTGACTACAGCTGGGTTATGTTAATCCCAACCTAATTGCCGTGCGGCTGGAATTTTAAGGCCAGGCCTCATATGGAGCTCAGATTCCTGGGCTGGGTGTCCTCAGTGCTATTCCAGTCAATTCTTTCTTGGGTTTTGCCCATTCTTTCCTCCTGTCCACTAAATTGACTGGAATAAACACACTCCTGAGATGAACAAAGGGTCGTTGGGCACTGGCAATGGCTGCCCAGGGAGGAGGTTGATTCACCTTCCCTGGAGGTGTTTAAGGGACGGGTGGATGAGGTGCTGAGGGACATGGTTTAGTGTTTGATAGGAATGGTTGGACTCGATGATCGGATGGGTCTCTTCCAACCTGGTTGTTCTATGATTTTATGATTCTATGCACCATCTCGGTGCTGGTTGAAATGAGCTGGCAGCTCTCTGAAGCACGTGCAGGAAGGAGAGCAGAAGGATTAGATAGATGATCAGTGACTTTTGTTTGGCAGAGGCCAGCAAGGAAACCTGAGAGTCAGAAATCGCTGCTGTATTGTTGAACAGAAGCTTGATGCTGTCAGCCAGTAACTCTAATGTGCATCGAGCCTCTCCCTTTTGATCTGTAGTGACAAACTTGTTTCCTCTTCGTGTTCATCAGCTTCTGGTAACACAAGAGTGGATGTAAGCTTATACCTTCTTGCCCAGGTGGCCAAGAAGGCCAATGGCATCCTGGCTTGGATCAGAAATGGTGTGACCAGCAGGGCCAGGGAGGTGATTCTCCCTCTGTACTCAGCACTGGTGAGGCCGCTCCTTGAATCCTGTGTCCAGTTCTGAGCCCCTCACCACAAGAAGGATGTTGAGGCTCTGGAGCAAGTCCAGAGAAGAGCCACGAAGCTGGTGAAGGGGCTGGAGAACAGGCCTTATGAGGAGCGTCTGAGAGAGCTGGGGGTGTTTAGCCTGGAGAAGAGGAGGCTGAGAGGAGACCTCATTACTCTCTACAACTCCCTGAAAGGAGGTTGTAGAGAGGAGGCAGCTGGGTTCTTCTCCCAAGGGACAGGGGACAGGACAAGAGGGAATGGCCTCAACCTCCACCAGGGGAGATTTAGGCTAGAGATTAGGAGGAAGTTTTTCCCAGAAAGGGTCATTGGGCATTGGAATAGGCTGCCCAGGGAGGTGGTTGATTCCCCTTCCCTGGAGGTGTTTAAGGGACGGGTGGATGAGGTCTTGAGGGACTTGGTTTAGTGTTAGATAGGAATGGTTGGACTAGAAGATCCAATGGGTCTCTTCCAACCTGGTTGTTCTATGATTCTATCCGTTCATTCTTAGAAGGTGCCAGGGAAGAGCAGAACCCATATTCTGTGCCATAACCAGCAACACGCAGTGATTCCAATGGGTTATTTTGGATCGTACGCTAGGGAATTAAAGCAACTTTCTGTCTCTTCTGGTTAGTCTGATGATCACCTCCTGCGCTTGTAGCAGTGCCAGCTGCCCCGTGTGCCACGGCTGCTTCCCGCTACTCAGTAGGTCTGCACGTGGCACTAGCCTTGTTTACTCAGCTTTTAAGAGAAGGCGGCGTTCTCACTGCCAGCTTCCTCTGCCCACGCGATGCTGCGCTGACCTTGCTCTGTGTGGGAGCTGGGGCACCCAGCACCCCTATTTCCCTCCCAGCTGAGTGACCCAACTGGGTCAACCACGCTTGATTCCATCACCACTGGGGTGAATTCCCTGAGTAAATAAGCCACTTTGCGTGACTCTGTGTGGGGATAAAGTCTATCTCGTTCCTTTTGCAAGATTTTCATCGTTCTAGTGACGTCGATTCCCCTTTACACTCCCTTCAAAATCCCCTCTTGTAGCTGCTCTGGCTCCAGTCCAGCCATGGAAAAGTTTCAGGGAAAGTTTCAGCCCGTTCCCGCAGCCGGGAAGGAGAAAGTGTTGAAACTGGGAACAGCTGTGGTGTTCTGGAGTTCCAAACCGGAGTAGCTGTTGGAAGAGGCACTGTGGTTCTGTACAAACCCTAGTGACTGTCCCAGGCTGGGCTGGTACTGCAGGGTTGTGCCACGGCCAGACACACGTACAGACACTTAGATCTTTCCTACTGAACTGCTGTCCTTTAGGAGCAGTGGATTTGAGGTCATGGTTCTCTCCCACTCCTGACACAAATCTGCATAGCTGGAGGGCAGGAATTTGACTGTTAACAAGTGCAAAATGCTGTGAGTCTCTAATGGTGTTGTGATGTCCTCTTGCAGGCTAATATTGGCCAAATGGATACACCCAAAGAACTCTGGAAGATGATAACGGGGAACATGGCTCTGATACAGGTAAGAAAAAGTGAAAGGAGAAGGAAGCGCATTGGTAACTGGTGTAAGCATGACTATAACGAGCGTCAGAAGGTTTAAATGCTGTTTACTGTCAGTACTGTGTTCAGTTCTGAGCCCCTCAGCACAAGAAGGATGTTGAGGCTCTGGTGCAAGTCCAGAGAAGAGCCACGAAGCTGGTGAAGGGGCTGGAGAACAGGCCCTATGAGGAGCGGCTGAGAGAGCTGGGGGGGTTCAGCCTAGAGAAGAGGAGGCTGAGAGGAGACCTCATTACTCTCTCCAGCTACCTGAAAGGAGGTTGTAGAGAGGAGGGAACTGGGCTCTTCTCCCAAGGGACAGGACAAGAGGGAATGGCCTCGAGCTCCACCAGGGGAGATTTAGGCTGGAGATTAGGAGGAAGTTTTTCACAGAAAGGGTCATTGGGCATTGGAATAGGCTGCCCAGGGAGGTGGTTGATTCACCTTCCCTGGATGTGTTTAAGGCAGGGGTGGATGAGGTCTTGAGGGACTTGGTTTAGTGTTTGATAGGGATGGTTGGACTAGAAGATCCGATGGGTCCCTTCCAACCTGGTTGTTCTATGATTCTATGATTCTATGGTGCCCTGAGTAGCATTTCCCCCTTCCCTCACCCCAGGACCGTTTTCCTCTCTAGTCCTCTGACTCTAGTTTTTGGTTTTCAGGTTCAGGCTACTGTGGTTGGCTTCCTGGCCTCGATCGCAGCAGTGATATTCGGATGGATCCCAGATGGGCACTTCAGCCTTGATCACGCTGTCCTGCTTTGTGCCAGCAGCGTGGCTACTGCCTTCATCGCTTCTCTTGTTCTGGGTGAGAGACAGACCCTGCACACCCCCCACGCATCTCTTCCTAAAATCCTTCCCTGGGTCTCATCCTGTTTTCTTCCTCTTTTCGGCTGTAGGGTTGATTATGATTGGTGTCATCATCGGATCCAGGAAGATGGGGATCAATCCTGACAACGTCGCCACACCGATCGCTGCCAGCCTGGGGGATCTCATCACCCTGGCTCTGCTTTCAGGGATCAGCTGGGGCTTGTACAAAGAGCTGGGTGAGGAGAAACAAAAGACCTTTGTCTCGCCCTAGTTCTTCCACGTGCCGCTGCGTCTCCCCCTCATCCACCCTCTTCACATCCACCTTACCTTCACAAGAAGGATGTTGAGGCTCTGGAGCAAGTCCAGAGAAGAGTGATGAAGCTGGTGAAGGGGCTGGAGAACAGGCCCTATGAGGAGCGGCTGAGAGAGCTGGGGGTGTTTAGCCTGGAGAAGAGGAGGCTGAGAGGAGACCTCATTACTCTCTACAACTACCTGAAAGGAGGTTGTAGAGAAGAGGGAGCTGGGCTCTTCTCCCAAGGGGCAGGGGACAGGACAAGAGGCAATGGCCTCAAGCTCCACCAGGGGAGATTTAGGCTGGAGATTAGGAGGAAGTTTTTCACACAGAGGGTCATTGGGCATTGGAATAGGCTGCCCAGGGACGTGGTTGATTCACCTTCCCTGGAGGTGTTTAAGGGACGGGTGGACGAGGTGCTGAGGGACTTGGTTTAGTGTTTGATAGGAATGGTTGGACTAGAAGATCCAATGGGTCCCTTCCAACCTGGTTGTTCTACGATTCTATGATTCATTTACCCTTCTTGTTCACGGGGTACACAGGATGCCTGGCCTGGAAGCTACTTCAGTTAGTGAGACTTAATCAGAACTGATAAGGGGAGGAAACAGACCTTCTTACTGCCTCTTAGCTGCAGTCAGTCTTGGCAGTGATCTGCATCCTTCCTTCTTACCAGGTAAAGTGGTAAGGGAGAGGTTATCTCCATCCGAGCGCCAGGGCCTTGGTTGTGGCTAAAGCAGTGGGAGAAGGCAGCCTTGGATTTCGTTTTTCATGCTGTCAGCACCAGCTGGGGATCCTCGGCACGGAGCTGCAGCTGTAGGCTCGAGACTTCCTCCTCCCTCCCCTCCACCTTCCCCTCCCTGGCGGCTGGGACGCAGGGGATGTGACTCAGCCAGGTTCAGCCAAAGGTGAAGCAACGCTGGGAGGTCTTGCCCAGGAGCTGGAAGTGGGAAGGAGCAGTTAGAAACTGAAGAGCTCATGCTCATATCTGTTGATAAAGCCCCAGTGAGTACAGCAGGAGAAGGAACTGCTGTTTAGCCTGGAGAAGAGGAGGCTGAGAGGAGACCTCATTGCTCTCTACAACTACCTGAAGTTGTAGAGAGGAAGGAGCTGGGCTCTTCTCCCAAGTGACAGGGGACAGGACAAGAGGGAATGGCCTCAAACTCCAACAAGGGAGATTTAGGCTGGAGATTAGGAGGAAGTTTTTCACACAGAGGGTCATTGGGCATTGGAACAGGCTGCCCAGGGAGGGGGTTGATTCCCCTTCCCTGGAGGTGTTTAAGGCACAGGTGGATGAGGTTTTGAGGGACTTGGTTTGATGTTTGATAGGAATGGTTGGACTAGAAGATCCAATAGGTCTCTTCCAGCCTGGTTGTTCTATGATTCTATGATTCTGTCCTGCAGAGCTGAGGCTGGGCTGGTCTCGTTTGCCCTTACTGGAGCTGCTGACTCCAGGGGTGACTGCAGTCTGTAGGCGGCCGAAGTAGCACCCGCCTCGCTGCAGCAGGATGTGTCCTTGATCTGTTCCCTCTGCTTATTTCCCCCTCAGACAGCAAAGCCTACGTGAATCCTTTGGTATGCGCCTTCTTCATAGCTCTGCTGCCCATCTGGATCATCATTGCCAAGAGGAACCCTGCCACCCGCGAGGTGCTGTACTCTGGCTGGGAGCCAGTCATCATCGCCATGGCCATTAGCAGGTAGGAAGGTGGGGAAGAGTTTTCTCTCCCCCAAACACGGACAGGACACCCTTTCCCCCAGCCCTTTCAGCCTCTAAACTCTTGGGAGAATTCAGACGAAGAGAGAGCCAGACTTGGAATAGGCTGCCCAGGGAGGCGGTTGAGTCACCTTCCCTGGAGGTGTTTAAGGGACGGGTGGATGAGGTCTTGAGGGACTTGGTTTAGTGTTTGATAGGAATGGTTGGACTAGAAGATCCGATGGGTCCCTTCCAACCTGGTTGTTCTATGATTCTATGATTCTGCCTCTGTGATCAGACTGCCAGAAAACAGGAGGTCATTCTGTGTTTTACACACAAAAACATGGAGTTTTAGGTCCCAAGGCAGAGGAGTGGCTCGGACTGCAGGGCCTTAGCAGTGTCTCACCTGCTGCACAGAGAGACCTCAGTGTAGCGATGGAGTAAACCCAGATCCCATTTAGCAGTCTCTGCCCTCTGAAGGGTTTTAATTATTGCCCTGCAGTAAACTGGAATAGGCTGCCCAGGGAGGTGGTTGATTCCCCTTCCCTGGAGGTGTTTAAGGGACGGGTGGATGAGGTCCTGAGGGACTTGGTTTAGTGTTTGATAGGAATGGTTGGACTAGAAGATCCGATGGGTCCCTTTCAACCTGGTTGTTCTATGATTCTATTCTAACTGTACATGCAGACATTTAGTCTTTGGATTTTGCAGGAAAAAAAGATCCCACTGAAACTACCCTCTTGTTATCAGATACTGAGGCTTAAAATCATGTGCTACGACTCTAAGTGGATGTTTATAGGTGTCTGTGTCACAAAACAGCCCTCGTTGCTCTGTGTGACTGTTTCCTAAAGAGCTTTCAGCACTGACCTCTCCAACCTTCCCTCGGCAGCGTTGGGGGTTTGATTTTGGACAGAACAGTCTCAGATCCAAACTTTGCTGGGATGGCTGTCTTCACACCAGTAATTAATGGTGAGTTCCTTTCTGCTCCATTACTGCAGCTCCTGGAGACTTGGCAGACGGTGGAACTGTCCTGTGTGTGTGTTATTTCAGGCAGATTAAGGAGGATAATTCCTTTTTGATTGCTGGTGAGATGTGGTGGTTACGCTCAGGCTTCGCAGCAGCCTGGCTCCCTCTGGTGCCAACCTTCCACCCGCCCTGTCAGTCTATTGCCTAAAAGATACAATTTCAGGGGCCAAACAAAAACTGTCTTCACTTCCTGATCCTTCCTGGCTAGTGCAAGACCCCTGCCTTCCAAGCTATGTGCCTTGTGGCACCTGGGGACATGAAGATTTGGTTTCTCAACTCAGAATCAGGAAATCTAATTGGTTTTGCTGTAAAGCTTTGACCTCTTTTCTGCTCAGTGAACCAGGAAAACTCCTTTGTTTGTTAGTTTTTGTGATAAAGGGAGTTACTTCTGAGCCAGGACCTTTTGCGGGTTCCACATTTTCTTTCTGCCTCGTGCACAAAATAGTAGCTTTAAACCTCTTGTATCTGTTTTGGTGTTTTTCTATGATTCTGTGATTCTATTTCTTGCAATCCAAGCTGCAGTAATAGAATTGCACCAAAGGGGCAGAACGTGTGCTTTGTCTCCGCTCTTTACATCCTGCAAAAGTGGAATTGGGATCAAAAACATACTCTTAGATTATTCCAGCACCTGGTGTGCTGCCTGTTGAAAATACCTCTTTCTTTTTAAAGCGTACGAAGCGTCATCCTGCTCCTCTCTCCTTGTCTTGCAGGCGTGGGTGGCAACCTGGTGGCCGTGCAGGCCAGTCGCATCTCCACTTACCTGCACATGAGCGGGATGCCCGGAGAGAGCACGGAAACAGCCCCTCGCAAGTGCCCCAGCCCTTGCAGCACTTTCTTCGGCTCAGGTATCCCAGTCGAGTGTTGAAATAGGTTGAGTTGTGCCAGCAGCTGCCTGGCTGGACTTATCGGTGGAGCACGCTCGCAGGAAATGGGGCTGAAGCCAGCTCAGAGGCAGCTGGTGGTTCACAGACTGGTTGGTTTTCTGGCCTAGCCTGCCCTCTAGAGACAGTCAGACCTTTAGCAAAGCCGCTGTGTGAGAGAACACAGCCCTGCTGGATGAAGCCATGGGCCAGGAGTCTCACGTCTTGGGTCCTGGCCTTCTCCACCACGGCTGTCCCTGCGGAGCAAGGAAGGGCAAGAGGTCTCTAGTGTGGAGGTGATTTGTTAGGAAACAACTACCTGAAGGGAGGTTGTAGAGAGGAGGGAGCTGGCCTCTTCTCCCAAGGGACAGGGGACAGGACAAGAGGGAATGGCCTCAAGCTCCACCAGGGGAGATTTAGGCTGGAGATTAGGAGGAAGTTTTTCACACAGAGGGTCATTGGGCATTGGAATAGGCTGCCCAGAGAGGGGGTTGATTCACCTTCCCTGGAGGTGTTTAAGGCACGGGTGGCTGTCAAGCACCCGTGCTGCTTCTATGATGGGAATGGTTGGACTAGAAGATCCGATGGGTCCCTTCCAACCTGGTTGTTCTATGATTCTATGAAATGGATCTCCAGCTGAGGTGCAGACAGGGCTCCAAGAAATTCAGCCTTCACAGTAAATTCCTGACAGCTCTGTCACCACTGAGAGAAGTGGGAGTAGAGTCCTTTGGCAGCTATGGTCTAAGAACAGCTCCATTCTGGGACTAGAACTAAGCTCTCCTACAGAGCTTGGTGCAAAGAGTCCTTGGTTGTCCTGACAGTTGGATCATAGAATCATAGAATCATAGATAAACCAGGTTGGAAGGGACCCATCGGATCATCGAGTCCAACCATTCCTATCAAACACTAAACCAAGTCCCTCAAGACCTCATCTACCTGTGCCTTAAACTCCTCCAGGGAAGGTGAATCAACCCCCTCCCTGGGCAGCCTATTCCAATGCCCAATGACCCTCTGTGTGAAAAACTTCCTCCTAATCTCCAGCCTGCTCCACTCAGGGCGCTGCTTTCCAGCCAAACTCTGCAATGTTGGGATGCTGGTTCCTGTTTCTGGTTTGACCACAGCCCAGGTGTGCTGCAGGTTTGCTGTGTGTTCAAGCCTAAGCCTGAACTCCATCTTTGTTTCGTTGCAGATGTGAATTCTCGTTCTGCTCGCGTGCTCTTTCTTCTGGTGGTGCCTGGACACTTGGTTTTCCTTTACACCATCAGCTCCATGCAAGGTGGACACACTACACTCACCCTGATCTTCATAGTCTTCTACATGACAGCTGCACTTCTCCAGGTGAGCCGGACACCCCCGGGGGCTGTAACCGCTCAGGTTGGAATAGGGAATGTTACCTGGTCAGCTGTTCAGCTAGTTAAGTTGTAGATATGCTGCTGAAGGCTCAGCAAAACACCCTGTCCCTAGGTAAGAGATTTATGTGCTGAGGGGAGCTATGCCAAGTAGATTGTTTTGCAGATGATCTGGTATCAA
This sequence comes from Coccyzus lansbergi, assembly GCA_033558105.1. Taxonomy (NCBI): domain Eukaryota; kingdom Metazoa; phylum Chordata; class Aves; order Cuculiformes; family Coccyzidae; genus Coccyzus; species Coccyzus lansbergi. The sequence continues at coordinate 100,876 of JAUMJK010000646.1, read as the reverse complement.
ACTGGATAATCTTTTGTTGATGCTTGTGCACGCAATTTTTCCTTCCTATCATCCTCGGCAAGTTTTGAATCTGTCTTTTCATAGAATCATAGAATGACCAGGTTGGAAGAGACCCACCGGATCATCGAGTCCAACCATTCCCATCAAACACTAACCCATGTCCCTCAGCACCTCGTCCACCTGACCCTTAAAACCCCTCCAGGGAAGGGGAGTCAACCCCCTCCCTGGGCAGCCTCTGACACTGCCCAGTCACCCTTTCTGTGAAAAATCTTTTTGTAATATCAAGCCTGAACCTTCCCTGGTGGAGCTTGAGGCCATTCCCTCTCATCCTGTCCCCTGTCCCTTGCGAGAAGAGCCCAGCTCCCTCCTCTCCACAACCTCCTTTCAGGTAGTTGTAGAGAGCAGTGAGGTCTCCTCTCAGCCTCCTCTTCTCCAGGCTAAACACCTTCAGTTCTCTGAGCTGCTCCTCATAAGGCCTTTTGTCTCTTTTAAGTCCTTCTGATAGCAGGAGTGTTTACCTTGTGTGTGTTCATCTGTCCTATAAGGTGCTTTAGCAATGTTCAAACTGCTGAAGCAAACAGGATGTGGAAGTCACAGGGACCCCGTGCCATGTGTGGCTTGTTCTGCCCTTTCCTGCCTCCCCTGCAGGGCAGAGAGCTGTGAACTGTGTGGTGTGGGGCTCCCGATCTCACTCTGTGAGCCCATAGCGATGCCTGTTCTGAGGGACGTACACAGAGCGGGATATTCATGCTACAAAATCCAGCAGCCACTCAGAGGAGCCTATGTCGAAGTCAGGGAGAGACACACTGGTTAGGGATTTACCTAATGGCCTCACTGGTGAGGCCGATCCTTGAATGTTGTGTTGAGTTGTGGGCCCCTCAGCACAAGAAGCATGTTGAGGCTCTGGAGCAAGACCAGAGAAGAGCAACGAAGCTGGTGAAGGGGCTGGAGAACAGGCCCTATGAGGAGCGGCTGAGAGAGCTGGGGTTGTTTAGCCTGGAGGAGAGGAGGCTGAGAGGAGACCTCATTGCTCTCTACAACTATCTGAAAGGAGGTTGTAGAGAGGAGGGAGCTGGGCTCTTCTCCCAAGGGACAGAGAACAGGACAAGAGGGAATGGCCTCAAGCTCCATCAGGGGAGATTTAAGCTAGACATTACGAGGAAGTTTTTCACGGAAAGGGTCATTGGGCATTGGAATAGGCTGCCCAGGGAGGTGGTTGATTCCCCTTCCCTGGAGGTGTTTAAGGGACGGGTGGATGAGGTCCTGAGGGACATGGTTTAGTGTTTGATAGGAATGGTTGGACTAGAAGATCCGATGGGTCCCTTCCAACCTGGTTGTTCTATGATTCTAATAAATCCATCTATGCTCCCTCCTGCTCCCCCCCTCCTCTTGTAGAAGCCGTGCCTGGTTTTGATGTCCCCTCAAACCAACAGCCGAGGCCGGCGTGAGGAAATGAGTCAGAGTATCCATCACAGGCAGGAGCAGAGAGCTGTCATCCAGGAGGCTAAATTTAGGCTGTGAACTCCTGCCGGGTGCTCGGGCACTCGGAAGGGGCTTCCGCTCACAGCCGCTCTGCGGAGCCGCTGCTGCGAGCAGCCTGCAGGCTTGGAAGCACAGGAACTGGCAGCAGCGGGACCACAGTCTGCTATTGCTGTAGTCCTGAGCTCTTCTGAGCCCAGCCCAGCCCCGGAGACTCCAGACAGGCCTTTGGTCACTTCAAACCTCTGTCCCAGCCCTGAAGCTTGAGAGGATGAAATGTGGATTTTCTCTGTCTTTAGATATCGATAGGAGCCTCTCACTGCATTGAAGCAGATGGGGGAGAACATCATACTCTGCTTGTACTGCAGGGAAGTTGCTCTTTTATTTCTGGAAGACGAGCATTGTTATGCCTTCCAAAGCATCCTGCCTGTTTGCCTGTCCCCTCCTTGCCCCATATCTCTTCAAGCTTGTTCTGGTTAGTTCTGAAAACCAAGGTGCAAAATCTAGTGTTTTAGTGTTTAGGTGCCACTGTTCTCCCTTCTAATCTGAGATTTGATGGTAATGTGTGAAGCTAAAGAAAGTCAGGGCAGAGGCTGTTAAGGACACAGGGAATATCTGAGTGATTTTATTCTTGAAAGTCAGACAGAATGTGCGTTCTGGGCCCCTCACCACAAGAAGGATGTTGAGGCTCTGGAGTGAGTCAAGAGAAGAGCAACAAAACTGGTGAAGGGGCTGGAGTACAGACCCTATGAGGAGCTGCTGAGAGAGCTGGGGGTGTTTATCCTGGAGAAGAGGAGGCTGAGAGGAGACCTCATTACTCTCTACAACTACCTGAAAAGAGGTTGTGGAGAGGAGGGAGCTGGGCTCTTCTCCCAAGGGACAGGGGACAGGACAAGAGGGAATGGCCTCAAGCTCCACCAGAGGAGGTTTAGGCTGGACATTAGGAAAAAAAAATTCACAGAAAGGGTCATTGGGCACTGGAACAGGCTGCCCAGGGAGGTGGTTGATTCACCTTCCCTGGAGGGGTTTAAGGCACAGGTAGATGAGGTGCTGAGGGACATGGTTTAGTGTTTGATAGGAATGGTTGGACTTGATGATCCGGTGGGTCTCTTCCAACCCGGTGATTCTATGATTCTATGAACTTGGATGCCCAGGGACCCACTGAAACTCACCAAGTTCCTATTTGTGGCTCTGGGGATGGAGCCAGCATGAAATGCCTGCAGTGTCGTTCTCAGCAAGGTGGTTCTGATCTGCCACCAGCTCTGTCCCTCCGGCTGAACCTCATCTCATTTTGATAGGAGTGGTTGGACTCGATGATCTGATGGGTCTCTTCCAACCTGGTTGTTCTATGATTCTGTGATTCTATGATTCTATCTGTCCAGCTGGAGCTGCCCTGGCTGGTGCTGTGGGAAGACCGGGATTGCAGAGGTCGTTTGTGGCTGACGTGACTCTTTTCTCCCTCCCAGGTTCTCATTCTCCTCTACATTGCTGACTGGATGGTGCACTGGATGTGGAGCAGGGACCTCGATCCTGACAACTTCTCCATCCCATACTTGACAGCGCTGGGGGACCTGATTGGAACAGGTCTCCTCGCTCTCAGCTTTCACATCCTCTGGCTCATTGGTGACCGGGACTCCGATGTGGGAGATTAGCTCTCCCTCCTCATCACAGCTCTCCTCCTCCTTTCATGTTGTTTCATTTCCTCCACCCTTGCTGTCTCCTGCTCCCCCTCTTCACCGTGTCTCTCTCGAGACTTCATCTTTGATACTGGATTCTCATTATTTTCAATGGGAATTTTATGTGGTTTATATTTCAAGCCAAGTTTGTACAGAAAATAAATCTAGTTTTAGGAAGGACAAAAAAAAAAAAAAAGTGTAACGAGACAATCACCAAGTGCAATTTCATCATAGTTACATCTGAACCAAGGTTACAGTCAAGATACCAATCGGGGAGCCCACCCTGTCCCCATTATTAGAGGCGAAGGGCTCTTTTTCGCTTCATAAGCGTTTTAAATACTGAAGGTAATTTGTGTTTCTTTCACTGAACAGGCACCTTCTAGTCAAGTACAACCTCATGGGTGAGGGCTGGAGTCTCTCCTGTCTTCTGTGCCCTCCTCTCTCAATCCCCCTCCTTTCGCAGCCTCCGAAGCACACGAGCCGCTGGCAGAGGGATTAGAGAAGATGATGAGGAAGGGTCTTGTGTGCTGAAACACCCACTGCTGTGTGCCCCCAGGGAAAGGGAGTGATCCCAGGTCTGGGGTGCGCAGAGCTGAGGCCTGGCTGGGAGGAGGCTGGTCTCTACTGACAGGTTCAGGCTCTGTTTTGCCTGAATTGTCGAGCTGCAGGCTGCTTGTTCTGCCTTTTGGCACAAACAGAGGTCAGTGACTGCTGCACACAGAGGGATGTGCTCTGCGCTTTGGCTGAAGAGGCTGTGACCTCTCCCCATCATCCTTGTCCCCTTCCTCCCAGCTACCAGTGTCCTGCAGGAGCCTTCGTGGATGCTGTGTGTAAGGCACTGGTGTGGGCACAGCTTTATTTCCATGGCAGCCCACTCATTTCACTTGATTTCTCTCTCCTGGAGAGGTGGATGGAAAAAATAGATCCTGTTTTGTGTGTTGAGATTTCAGTTGCTGAGTGCAGCGGGGCAGGAACCACCCTCTGCTTGAGCCTGAGATATTTCAGAGCTTTGGGCTCTTGGGGACGCTTGGATAAGGACAGCAAAGCTCAGCTGCTGGATTTCTCTCTAGGTGCCACCTGGAAAAACAGGTCAGTGGGCACAGCCGGGTTCCCCAACCCGCTCGCCCTTGAGCGAGTGTGTAAAACCTGGCACCAGCGTTAGCACCCACCCTGCAAGCTCTGACCGAGCCCTGCGAGTGCCGAGTTCCTCCCTCTCTTTTCTTTCCCTTCTGCTTTTTGTGCTGTTGATGGTGATGGCCGAGCTGCCTTCTCTTCCGCTGCTGGTGCCTGTTGGAAGAGAGAAAACCTGTTGTGGCTCTGTCACCAAGGTGTCTGTAAATGATCTTCCCGAGCGCTGTCGGCACTTTGGTGGTTTTTACTTTTCCCATATGGATATAAATCAATTTGGTAAACTGAGTGCAGTTTGTAAGCAGGTCTTATTGACTTGGAGACATCCCCCAGCCACACCAAGTTTAAATGATGTGCTCGAGTGCTATTATGAGTGCTATTATGTGTCCTATGAGGAGCGGCTGAGAGAGCTGGGGTTGTTTAACCTGGAGAAGAGGAGGCTGAGAGGAGACCTCATTACTCTCTACAACTACCTGAAGGGAGGTTGTAGAGAGGAGGGAGCTGGGCTCTTCTCCCAAGGGACAGGGGACAGGACAAGAGGGAATGGCCTCAAGCTCCACCAGGGGAGATTTAGGCTGGAGATTAGGAGGAAGTTTTTCACAGAAAGGGTGATTGGGCATTGGAATAGGCTGCCCAGGGAGGTGGTTCATTCACGTTCCCTGGAGGTGTTTAAGGGACGGGTGGATGAGGTGCTGAGGGACATGGTTTAGTGTTTGATAGGAATGGTTGGACTAGAAGATCCGATAGGTCCCTTCCAACCTGGTTGTTCTATGATTCTATGATTAAACAATCTAACGCATGAATATAAATCGAAGGCAGAAGTGTGCGTGAGGCAAAAGCTCTGAACATCTGTCAGGGATGGGGAAATGCAGCGTATCCCGTGGCGCTGAGCTGCAGTTCTGCATTGCGCAAAGCTTGGGGAGCTGCCAGCATCTTCCCAAACGCTGGGGGAATGCCCACAGTGTTTGTCTTGCATCTTCATCCTGAAATGAAGGCAAAGCTCTGGGTTTAGTTGGCTGTGCTGGCTTTGCAGTTCTGCTACCTGGATGCTACTTCCTGCAGCTCCAGAACATAAGCTGAAAACTGCTGGATTTGTGGGCATCTGCTTTTCCTCTTGCTTTAGGCATGTTCCTCGCAGCAGAATGTGACCATCCTTGTTGGACCCGATTTCCTCCTTTCTGCGTTTCTCACACAAACTTCTGCTTGTCTCCTTTTGGCTTTTGTGTCCCAGCAACGCTGTGTGTTTCTGCTCAGCTGGGAAATGGTGCGATGGAATGCTCATCTTCATCTGAAATGAGGCCAAGTTGGAAGATCAGTGTGTTATTCTGGACAAAGCCGGAGCTATCCGAGCTCTAGGAAGTCCTGCCTAAGTGCAGGTTTTGCTTTTTAGGTCTTGAGGAATCCGTGAGGTGCAGATTGTGCCTCTCTGCGAAGAGCTGAGAGCATCCCCTATGGTCCAAGTCGAGACCAAAGTTAGTTTGGGATCAGGCACTGTCCCAGCTCAGGGATCTGGTGCAGAGCTCATCCTTACTCTGGAGCCGAGTGTGTTGGGCAGGAAGATTCAGGATTAGGGTGTGGGAAACCAATTCCAGAAAGGCACAGGAGATCATAGAATCATAGAACAACCAGGTTGGAAGAGACCCATCGGATCATCGAGTCCAACCACTGCTATCAAACACTAACCAAGATCTATCCAAACCAAACGGCAGTCAGGCTCTTGCCTGCTCAAGGACCTCCCTGAAGATGTAGATGGATCCTTCCCTGCTCCAGTGGGTGTGCAGAGTTCTCCTCCTCCTGCCCAAGCTCTCCATGGTGTTCAGGAGGAGGGATGGGATCCTTGTCTTCTCAGACCCTCACGAGAGCAGGTGACATATTTTTGAGACCATTTTCCCTTCCTGCCTTGCTGACACAACCCCAAGCTTGCTTTCCCCTTCCCCATCCTCACAACGCAGCTTTTGTGGCAGCAGCTCTCAACCTTGCACTCTCCATCCCGGTGATGTGACTCCTCACAGACCTCGTTTGGCCAAAGCTCTGTTCAAACCAAACCACAGACCAGCCCCTCAGGCTGTTCGGAAACCTCAGACTTCTAGAGGCTTCCCTGCTGCTCACCTGATTTCTCTGCCTAAAGCTGAGGAGCAGAGCTGAGTCTGCCTTCCTTTAACACTAAAGCTTTCACAGCTCTATTTTCCAAGTCTTCGAGGTGTCACATCACCAGTTTCCCCACAAAAAGATTCCCCAGAGAAAATACCTTCCCTGCATGGTCTCCCTTAAAACAAAGAGACCCAAAGGTGACTGGGAGCTCTGTACATTCTATAAGGTCTAAGATTCACAGGTCAAGGTGAAAACTAATTTAAAACTGAGGAATATTGATGGTCAAAACCTTTTCCCACCGGTTGCACTCGAACGCATGCCGACTCTCCAGCTGACTGCAAATGAGAAAAAATACCGGTTTACTCTTTTTATTAAAGGAAAAAAGACTGTCTTAATTATTTATAGTTCCTATAACTGAATTGACAGATGTAAACTTAACGGATAAATTATATTTGGTTAAATAAAGATGGCATTTATTTATGTGGCCTGCACTGCCTTTTCTTCAGGCGCCTCTGCTGGCTTCACGGTTTCTCTTTCACATTTTGCCGCTTATTTTAGCTTAAGCTGGAACTCTTTCGCTTCGCTGGGCAGTGTCCAACGGCATGAGGTTTAACACGGCCAAAGGCCGTGTCCTGCACTTGGGGCACAACAACCCTATGCAGAGCTACAGGCTGGGAGAAGTCTGGCTGGAAAACTGCCAGGAGGAGAGGGACCTGGGGGGGTTGGTCGACAGCGACTGACCATGAGGCAGCAGTGTGCCCAGGTGGCCAAGAAGGCCAATGGCATCCTGGCTTGGATCAGAAATGGTGTGACCAGCAGGGCCAGGGAGGTTCTTCTTCCTCTGGACTCAGCACTGGTGAGGCTGCTCCTTGAATCCTGTGTCCAGTTGTGGGCCCCTCAGCACAAGAAGGATGTTGAGGCTCTGGAGCAAGTCCAGAGAAGAGCAATGAGGCTGGTGAAGGGTCTGGAGAACAGACCTTATGAGGAGCGGCTGAGAGAGCTGGGGGTGTTTAGCCTGGAGAAAAGGAGGCTGAGAGGAGACCTCATTGCTCTCTACAACTACCTGAAAGGAGGTTGTAGAGAGGAGGGAGCTGGGCTCTTCTCCCAAGGGACAGGGGACAGGACGAGAGGGAATGGCCTCAAGCTCCACCAGGGGAGATTTAGGCTAGAGATTAGGAGGAAGTTTTTCACAGAAAGGGTCATTGGGCATTGGAATAGGCTGCCCAGGGAGGTGGTTGATTCACCTTCCCTGGAGGTGTTTAAGGGACAGGTGGATGAGGTCTTGAGGGACTTGGTTTAGTGTTTGATAGGAATGGTTGGACTAGAAGATCTGATGGGTCCCTTCCAACCTGGTTGTTCTGTGATTCGCAGTGGAATGAGAGTGAAGCAAATCAAATAAATTGCTGTGTACGAAGCAAAAGCGTGGAGGCTCCAAGCTGGAGCTGCGGGTGTTTGCTCTCCAAGCACCTGGTGTGTACAGAAGCCCTGCCCTGGCTCACGGCATGACTGCTGCTGAAGGTATGTGGGACACGAGGGTTCTATGTAATTTTGAGTCAGACTGAGCAGGAATTAGTGGCTCTCAAAGGATGCCTGCGCTCCCCAGCTGCAGGATTTGCTCTTGTGAATTGGTTTAGAACCTACAGAGTGTGTTGGGTTGGAAGGGACCTCAAAGCCGATCCAGTTCCACCCCTGCCATGGGCAGGGACACCTCCCACTGCATCAGGTGCAGGATCAGCTCTCAAGCAGCTCTTGGAGTCCAGGCCCAGCTCTGGGGGTGCAGGATCTTCTGTGGGGGTGCAGGACCAGCTCTCAGGGTGCACGATCAGCTCTCAGGCAGCTCTTGGAGTGCAGGCCCAGCTCTGGGGGTGCAGGATCAGCTCTGGAGTTGCAGAGTCAGCTCTCAGGCAGCTCTGGGTCTGCAGAATCAGCTCTCAGGGTGCAGGGCAGGTCCTGGGCAGCTCTGGGGGTGCAGTATCAGCTCTCGAGGTGCAGGATCTGCTCTCAGGCAGCTCTTGGAGTCCAGGACCAGCTCTGGGGGTGCAGGATCAGCTCTCAGGGTGCAGGATCCTCTCTCGGGAGGATCAGCTCTTGGGCAGCTCTTGGGGTGCAGGGTCAGCTCTGAGGGTGCAGAATCAGTTCTAGGGGATGCAGGATCCACTCTCGAGGCGCAGGATCAGTTTTGGGGGTGCAGGATCTGCTCACAAGCAGCTCTGGGGTCACAGGATCAGTTTTGGGGGTGCAGGCTCAGCTCTGGGGGTGCAGGATCCGCTCTGGGGGTGCAGGCTCAGCTCTAGAGGTGCCGGATCTGCTCTCAGGCAGCTCTGGGGGTGCAGGATCTGCTCTGGGGGTGCAGGCTCAGCTCGCAGGCAGCTCTGGGGGTGCAGGAGCCGCTCTTGGGGTGCAGGATCAGCTCTAGGGCAGCTCTCGGAGTCCAGGCCCAGCTCTCGGGGTGCAGGCTCAGTTTTGGGGGTGCAGGCTCAGCTCTAGAGGTGCCGGATCTGCTCTCAGGCAGCTCTGGGGGGTGCAGGATCCGCTCTGGGGGTGCAGGCTCAGCTCTAGGGGTGCAGGATCCACTCTCAGGCAGCTCTGAGGGCACAGGATCAGTTTTGGGGGTGCAGGATCCGCTCTGGGGGTGCAGGCTCAGCTCTAGGGGTCCACGATCCACTCTCAGGCAGCTCTGGGGGTGCAGGAGCCGCTCTGGGGGCGCAGGCTCAGCTCTCAGGCAGCTCTGGGGGCGCAGGGTCCACTCTGAGGGTGCAGGATCCGCTCTCAGGCAGCTCTCGGAGTCCAGGCCCAGCTCTCGGGGTGCAGGCTCAGTTTTGGGGGTGCAGGCTCAGCTCTAGAGGTGCCGGATCTGCTCTCAGGCAGCTCTGGGGGGGTGCAGGATCCGCTCTGGGGGTGCAGGCTCAGCTCTGGGGGTGCAGGATCCGCTCTGTGTGCTCAGGCTCAGCCCTGTGGGTGCAGGCCCAGCTCTCGGGGTGCAGGCTGAGCTCTCAGGCAGTTCTGTGGGTGCAGGATCCGCTCTGTGTGCTCAGGCTCTGCTGTCGGGGTTGCAGGCTCCGCTCCCCCCCCCCAAGGCCTGCAGGTCCCGGCAGCCCCCGCGGCCCCGCCCCCCCTCACATGACGGGATGGGGCAGCGCGATCGCATGTTCAAGGTGCTGGTGGTGGGGGACGCCACGGTGGGCAAGACCTCCCTGGTGCAGCGCTATGCCAACGACAGCTTCAACAGGCACTACAAATCCACCGTGGGAGGTGAGACCCGACCCCCCAACCCCTAACCGCTCCCAGACCCCCCAGCAGCAGGGACAGACGCTGTGCTCCGCTCCAGGGGGGCAGGGGCAGCTCTGGGGGGGCAGGATCAGCTCTGGGGGGGCAGGAGCCACTCTGGGGGTGCAGGATCAGCTCTGAGGGTGCAGGATCAGCTCTAGGGGCTGTAGGATCAGCTCTGTGGGAGCAGGATCAGCTCTAGGGATGCAGGAGCCGCTGTAGGGATGCAGGAGCCGCTCTGGGGGTGCAGGATCAGCTCTGGGGCTGTAGGATCAGCTCTGGGGGAGCAGGAGCACCTCTCGGGGTGCAGGGTCAGCTCTGGGTGAACTGGAGCCGCTCTGGGGGTGCAGGAACCACTCTGGGGGTGCAGGATCAGCTCTAGGGATGCAGGATCAGCTCTGGGGGTGCAGGATCTGCTCTGGAGGTGCAGGATCAGCTCTCAGGCAGCTCTCAGGGTGCAGGGTCAGCTCTGGGGGTGTTGGATCCATTCTGGGGGGTGCAGGATCAACTCTCAGGTAGCTCTTGGGGTGCAGGATCAGCTCTGGGGGTGCAGGATCAGCTCTGGGGCTGTAGGATCAGCTTTGGGGGAGCAGGGTCAGCTCTAGGGATGCAGGATCAGCTCTGGGGGTGCAGGATCAGCTCTGGGGGAGCAGGAGCCCCTCTCGGGGTGCAGGGTCAGCTCTGGGTGAACTGGAGCCGCTCTGGGGGTGCAGGAACCACTCTGGGGGTGCAGGATCAGCTCTCAGGCAGCTCTCAGGGTGCAGGGTCAGCTCTGGGGGTGTTGGATCCATTCTGGGGGGTGCAGGATCAACTCTCAGGTAGCTCTTGGGGTGCAGGATCCGCTCTGGGGGTACAGGATCCGCTCTGGGGGTGCAGGATCAGCTCTCAGGCAGCTCTTGGGGTGCAGGATCAGCTCTGGGAGTGCAGGATCCACTCTGGGGGTGCAAAATCAACTCTCAGGCAGCTCTCAGGGTGTAGGATCCACTCTGGGGGTGCAGGGTCAGCTCTTAGGCAGCTTTTGGGGTGCAGGATCCACTCTGGGGGTGCAGGATCAACTCTTGGGCAGCTCTCAGGGTGTAGGATCCACTCTGGGGGAGCAGGATCAACTCTCAGGCAACTCCCGGGGTGCAGGATCCGCTCTTCTCCCAAGTGACAGGGGACAGGACGAGAGGGAATGGCCTCAAGCTCCACCAGGGGAGATTTAGGCTAGAGATTAGGAGGAAGTTTTTCACAGAAAGGGTCACTGGGCATTGGAATAGGCTGCCCAGGGAGGTGGTTGATTCACCTTCCCTGGAGGTGTTTAAGGGATGGGTAGATGAGGTCTTGAGGGACATGGTTTAGTGTTTGATGGGAGTGGCTGGACTCGATGATCCAGTGGGTCTCTTCCAACCTGGTTGTTCTATGATTCTATGATAGCTCATGGTGCAGCTTCTGGTGTGCTCGCAGTGTCCCACCAACCCCAGGGTACAGCAGAGGCTGCTGTCACCCTACCCGGTGCCCCAACCCTCCCGCTGGGGAGCAGCATCCCCGGGAACCTGAACCTGGAGTGTCTGATCCTCAGCACTTGCAAAAACACCACCAGCCTCGCCCTGATATTTCTGTAGCAGCCGCTAAAGCATTGTCAGTGTCAGGGGGAGAGGGCCAACTGCAGCTCTGGGACAAGGAGGCTGGGAGCAAGGTTAAGCACATCGGTTGTTCTTTGTTTAATATCAGTGTAAATGAATAACCTGCAAGGAGCGTGAGGTGCCAAGGCTTTGCCTGGTAAACCTCCTTGAGGACCCAAAACACCGGGGACGGAGCACGGCTGTTTAGATCTTCTTATTCCTGAATCAAGAAGGGGTGACTGTTGCAAACTCTGGAGAGCCACATCCCAGTGAGGCAAGGGGAGAGGCCAGGGAAGAGCAATCCTGTGGTGTAGAAAGCCCCTAATGACATTTCCTTTCTTTTTTGTGATTCTCCAGTGGATTTTGCTCTGAAGGTAGTCCAGTGGTCGGAATCGGAGACAGTGCGGCTTCAGCTCTGGGACATTGCAGGTATGTTCACAGGATGCTGCTCAGGAGCAGTGCTCAAAACTTAGAATCGTAGAATTGGTTTGGGCTGGAAGTGACCTTAAAGATCATCCAGTTCCAACCCCTGATGGACAGGGACACCTCCCACTGCATCAGGGGCTCCAAGCCCCATCCAGCCTGGCCTCGAACCCCTCCAGGGATGGGGCAGCCACCCCTGCTCTGGGCAACCTATTCCAGAGCCTCCCTGCAATCAGAGTAAAGAAATTTCTCCTTTAGGTTTAGTCTAAATCTGCCCCTCTCCACTTTATACCCATTTCCCCTTGTCCCATCACTCCAAGCCTTTGTAAACAGCTCCTCCCCAGCTTTCTTGTAGCTCCTTCAGGTACTGGAAGGTTGCTAGAAGGTCTCCTTGGAGCCTTCTCTTCTCCAGAAAGAACAACCCCAGTTCTCAACCAGGCTTGACCCATTTTATATATTTATTTATTTATATAGGGGTCCGCTGCATAAGTAAATCCTAAAAGCCTATGGATTCAAGGAGCAGGACTGCCCTCGTGGCTGGATGTATAACTTCTAAGCTCTGTTAAAATCCTGATTTCTTGCGCATGAAGCAGCTCTGCTGCGCTTGCACTGGACAGGGCTGGGAAGCAGTGATCTGGCTGCTCAGTGACCTCTGTGAGCAGAGCCAGGAGATGCCTTGGGAGGTTGGTGTTGAGAGGAGACAACTGGGTTTCCCTGAGGCGCTGGGGCTGGCTCAGGAGCCGTTCCAAGGGATGGTGTCATGTGCAGTGACATGGAGTGAGGGACACCTGCTCCTGGAGAGGTGCAGGGGAAGGCAACACCCAAATCTCTCTGGCAGCAGAAGCCCAAGGACAAGCTGGTGTGATAGCATCTCTAAAATGGCACCTCTAGAGCTAGAGGGGTGAGGAGAAGCAGGCAGTGGTTTCCTAGTTTCACTCTGCTCAGACGCGTGCGTCTGGAATCCTTAAAAAGGGAACAGGAAGGAGAAGTTTGCAGCAAGGGGATTGCGGCAAGAAACTGATTTCAGTTTCAGTCCTGAAAAGGTGATTAAGATTTGGAAAGTAGAATGGCCACGCTGGTCATGGTCCTTATCGTGCCCCATGCAGAATCATGGAATGGTTTGGGTTGGAAGAGACCTTAAAGCCCATCCAGTTCCACCCCTGCTGTGGGCAGAGACACCTCCCACTGGATCAGGGGCTCCAAGCCCCATCCAACCTGCCCTTGAACCCCTCCAGGGATGGGGCATCACACACCGATGGTCCCTGCTGCGTCACCTTCCACCTCAGGCGGCTTGGGGCAACTCAGAGTGCCCAGATCTTGATGGCTTCAGAGCAAACAGCCCATTGAGCAGCTCTGAAGTTGCATGGGAACCCCCCAGGAAATCCCTCTGGTGTCCCAAGTGCTGTTTTCACCACTTTTAGTTAGACCAGAAGTTCATGTTGGCATTAAGAAACCTAATAAAAATGTATTTGGATATATTTTCAAAGAAGGTTTAATTTAATAGAGTTTTATTATATGACAGAAATAAAAATGAAGTTATTTCCAAACATTCCAGTCAATTCCGCTTCCAACTGCAGCAGCCATCACTGAACCAACAGTGCCACATGATGTGGTCACATTCACTCTGAGACAGGCTCAAAAGTCAAAACTTTTTGATTTGGGTTTGCTTTGCCACCATGCCTCATATTTTTGGTATTTTTATACCAAAAGTCAATCCAAATTCCGTGTTCTTGCCTCAGACTAAGCATGATGAAACAATAAACTATACATTTGTTGTATGATCCTATTTGTCAGCTGGAGTGATCAAATGATCCTGTTTCTCTTGTAATCTAGGGACTAAAGATAGGTCTTAAAATAAAACTTATAGCAAACAATTATGCCATGTATACTTCTCGTAGTTGTGTTCAATACATCCATGTTTTGCTCACAACTACAGTGAGAAAATATTCACAACCTTTGAAGGAAATCTCTCAGGTTATTCTGGAAGGACTTCTATTGCAGTCCATTTTGAGATTACCCAAATCCCACTTTCTGCAAGGAGTAAATATTTTAGTCTTGATATACAACAGTACAAAGCCGTTCCCTGACTTCCTAAACTACTAGATAAATCTTCCTTCTTATGCACAACTCCAGCATGTTATGCAAGATGAGACTGAGAATTTCCTTATTGCAATGATGAATGTGGAGTATAACAAAGAAAATATTAGATTCTTAGAGAAGTATTATAGATAGCCCTGGGGTGCAGGATGGATGCTTTGTGGTCTGTCCCATCTACACAAGTGCAATCAAACCGTGATGCTGTACAGTGGAGTTAATCTCTGGATGCAGTTTTGAAAGAACAGGCAGGCCATAAGGTGTAAATGGCAAGAACAGCATGTGAGTTGTGATGCTTTCTGTTTAGCATCGGATTTCACAGAATCACTATCACAGAATCACTAGGTTAGAATCACTAGGTTACTCTCTACAACTACCTGAAGGGAGGTTGTAGAGAGGAGGGAGCTGGGCTCTTCTCCCAAGGGACAGGGGACAGGACAAGAGGGAATGGCCTCAAGCTCCACCAGGGGAGATTTAGGCTGGAGATTAGGAGGAAGTTTTTCACACCGAGGGTCATTGGGCATTGGAATAGTCTGCCCAGGGAGGTGGTTGATTCACCTTCCCTGGAGGTGTTTAAGGCACGAGTGGATGAGGTCTTGAGGGACTTGGTTTAGCGTTTGATAGGAATGGTTGGACTAGAAGATCCAATGGGTCCCTTCCAGCCTGGTTGTTCTATGATTGATTCTATGATTAGAAAAGACCCACAGGCTCATCGAGTCCCTTTGGAGAGCCTGATCTGTCTGTCTGTCTGTGCATGATGCAAGTATTTCCGGGACAGCTGAGTGTCTGGGGCAGGATTCAGAGCCTCCCAGTTTGCTCCAGTTCTCCTGCTGCAGCGCCCTAGGCAGGACACATCCCAGTGCCCATATTTCCTCTTTATTTAAGTGGAGATTGCTAGTGTCAGCTGAGAAAATGTGTGATAATCACATTATTTGTATGAACAAACCTAAACATGCTAACTCTGGGGTGGTGGTGGGGGATGTCGTTTTTCCTTTTGATCCTGAAGGGCAGGAGCGCTTCACGTCCATGACCCGGCTGTACTACAGGGAGGCGGCCGCCTGCATAATCATGTTTGATGTCACCAACGTCAGCACGTTCAGTAACAGCCAGAAGTGGAAGCAGGATTTGGACAGCAAGCTCCTGCTGCCGGACGGGAGCCCTGTGCCCTGCCTGCTGCTGGCGAACAAAGTGAGGAGCTATGTATGTTTGTGTGTGTGCATGGGAGTGCAGAATGGAAGGAGAACCCCCCCCAACCTTAGCACTAAAGCTGTGCCCAGGGTTGTCCCAGAGCCTGTGGCCTTTTTAATCGTTTCCTTCTACTCTTCTTCAACTTTCTTTTTCTAGAGAGGATTCTCCTCCTTCACTTGGACATGGGGAGGGCTGAATATGTGGATGGCACTAAGTGGATGAAAGAGTCATAGAATCGTGGAATGGTTTGGGCTGGAAGGGACCTTAAAGCCCATCCAGTTCCACCCCTGCCATGGGCAGGGACACCTCCCACTGGCTCAGGGGCTCCAAGCCCCATCCAACCTGCCCTTGAACCCCTCCAGGGATGGGGCAGCCACCACTGCTCTGGGTGACCTGTTCCAGAGCCTCCTCACCCTCACAGCAAAACATTTCTCCCCAAGATCTCATCTCCATCTCCCCTCTTCCAGCTGAAAACCATTCCCCCTCATCCTTTCCCTGCCCTCCCTGACCCAGAGCCCCTCCCCAGCTCTCCTGGAGCACCTTTCAGCACTGGAAGCTGCTCTAAGATCTCCTCAGAACCTTCTCTTCTCCAGGCTGAACAACCCCAACTCTCTCAGCCTCTCCTTGTACAGGAGGTTCTCCAGACCTTGGATCATCTCCTCTGGACTCACTCCAATAGATCCATGTCCTTCCTGTGCTGAGGGGATGTTAACCACTGCTCCATGGTACACTGCACTATAGCTTCTGAATTGTAAAGATTTTATTTTAATTTGGTCTTTAACGTGCGGTACCTGGGCAGGTTCTATCTGATGCTGCAGGTGATTCCTGTTCAGAGCTGCCAGAGGGATGTTGAGTGTTCATTTGGATGCCGTGTCAAGTTTCCCTGCATAGCTTGGTTGTTGTCTTTGAACGATTTATTTTTCTTTCATTTAAAAACTACTTTTATGTACTTCACGTGCCAGCGTTCACTCAGCAGCCCTTTCCAGGTTCAGTTTGAGACTTGCCTGGTTTGCGAGAGCCTAAAGCTGCTGATGACTCAGAAACACGATGGGTGGGCAGGAGCGTGGCTTTTTTCCTCCTCTCCTTCACAAGTAACACTTTACCCTGATAATTCTTCTAAAAAAACTGTTATGGGACAGGTTTTATGCCTCTCATACCTCCTGCTGGCATCAACGCAGCCGCCTCAGCAGCACCACACCAGGAACGTGGTAAATTTTGAATGAGTGACAATGCTTTGTTGTCCTGTGCTGGATGAAGCTCCGTTCCGTGCGTGCTTGGCTGAGGTGTGTCTGTGTCTTGGATGAGATAAATCCATCGCTGCTTGCAACATCCCATTAAGAAGCTTGCCCTGAGAGCTCTCTATCAGCTTGCGATCTGGGAGATGTGAAGAGCTGAGCCTCCACGCCACCAGGAAACAGCCGAGGGGCAGAATTCCCCTCCCAGCTTAAAAATTAAGAGGCTGAACGTAAAATGACTGGTTCTTGTTTTCTAGTGCGACCTTTCCCCTTGGGCAGTGACGAGAGAAGAAGTGGATCGGTTCAGCAAAGAAAATGGCTTTTCTGGTTGGGTGGAGACGTCCGTCAAGGAGAACAAGAATATTAACGAGTCCATGAGGTAGGCACGATGACTGGGGAGACAGCAGAGGGTTAATTCTCTCTTCCAGACGCAGCCATCCTTGAGGTGAGGGAGATACTGTCAGTAAGTAACAAATAGCAGCAATAACAGGCAAGGAAATCTCCCGAAGGGAAACTGAATTCTGAGAGGTCAGGAGGTTTTCTCTCCTCAGTTAAGCTCTGACACTCTTACGGAAACAGATATTCTTTGAACAAAACTGGGGATGATTTTTCATGCGGTGGCTGCTACTGGAAGGATGGGATGACTGCTGCAAGGACATCAGAAATTCTCTCTTGGTGCACTGGCTCATTGGTGGAGGGTTTGGGCTCTTCTGAGAGGAATTAGATGGGGTTTTCGTGCCTGATTTTGAGGCTGGGGAATAGAATCACAGAATGGTTTGGGTCAGGAGGGGCTTTAAAAGCCTGTTCAGTTCCAACCGTTCTACCATGAGCAGGGACACCTCGCCCTGGATCAGGGTCTCCAAGCCCCATCCAACCTGCCCTTGAACCTCTCCAGGGATGGGGCAGCCACCACTGCTCTGGGAAACCCTCACAGCAAATCATTTCTCCCTAAGATCTCATCTCAATCTCCCCTCTTCCAGCTCAAACCCATTTCTCCTCATCCTATCCCTGCCCTCCCTGATCAAGAGCCCTTCCCCAGCTTTCCTATAGCCCCTCCCTTTAAGTAGTGGAAGTACTAGTACGTAGGACACTGGTTGCTCTGTCCCAGTCCTAAACGGGACCCAAGGGGAGGTAGTTGCAGTGGGTGGTGTTAGTTTTCCACTCATTGCAGGAACTTCTGATACTGCCAGGTGACAGCAGCAGTGCTGTTTTCAGTGCTGTGAGGTTCCTCAGCCTCATTGTTTAGTTCTGGAGTTTTGTGTCCTGTTTTTTTTTTTCTTTTGAAAAACTGCGTGGCTCAACGCTGCGTGTTTAAACCAACACGAAACCAAACTCAAAACGCCTGTCTGTTTATCTTCCAGAGTTCTGATTGAAAAGATGATGTCTTCATCCACTGGCGATGGAAGTTCCTCTGCTGCCATGAGTGGGGATTACATAAACATAAAAGAGTCGTCCCCTCCGGGCTGGGCTTGCTGTTAGAGGCACTGACTGCACCATCTCCTTTGGGTCTCAGAGCAAGGTCCTTTTGTTATTATCACCATTTTTCTCCTAAACTGGCTGTCACTATTTTGGTTTTAGTTTTTTTTAAATACTCATGAACTGTCTTCTGTTTAGCACATATTCGTTCTCAGCAGAGCGTTGCTGCCATGACTTGGAGCGAGAAGAAGAGAGGAGTGAGATGGTTCCTCTTCTTCCAGCGGAGCAGCAGCTGGAAGCTCTGCTGCCGGCGAGGTAGCACGGCTCACGTTCAAGCACAGGCCTTGGATTGATTTTTATTTACATTTGGAGCACTTCACCTTCTGACACGTGCCGGCCTGCCTCAGGCAGGACGAAGGATGGCGAAGGTATATTTTGAAGATGATTGCACCTTTTGTCCCCCAAACCCTGCACTCACCACACTGAAGTGTGGTCTGAAGTGCCTCTTGTTTGATACACGGTCCGAAGTGCCTCTCGTTTGATCCACGCAGTATTCATGTGCTCTCTCTCAGCCTGGAGATTTCCAGGGTGGAATCAAAGCTCTGAAACTCTGCTTGCGTGTCCTGCAGAGACCAGCACATCTCCTCATTGCCACTAACTGCCCTTACGAGGTGAAGCCAGCCGTGGGTTAGAACGCGGTGTCCCACGTAACCAGTAACATTATTGTTGTGAATTTGGGAAGTGCTGTCGCACAGCCCTTATGTTTGTGTTTACTGATGTTGCTGCTTAACAGCAGAGACTTCACGTTTTTATCAGGAATTGCCCAGTTGCCTTCTGTTCATTCCTTCTCGCTCCCCCTCTGTCTGACACAGTCCCACTTATTCTGTTCTGCTCCCACTTTATCAGGGGCGCTGAGAGCTGGACGAGGAAAACGTTGTAAACTCCTTTGTACAACAGAACAACAGTCCTTTTCTCTTGTAGAACACCCTGTATCCCACCATCTCAAACAGCTCTGCAATTGCTGATGAATCGCCTTCCCGTAATTATTCGGTAGCAATGAGCCAATTTAGTGGCAGGGCTGGTGCTGGAGCACCCTGAAAGCCCACTCGCCGCTTTTCGTGGGGCGAGGGGGAAGCCGAGGAGAAGACTTTGCAGGGCAAAAGGAAGCAAAGAGAAGCTCCACACTTGCCTTGTGACGCCTGCTTTCCCTAGCGCATCCCCAGCGACTCGCTGTGGAGAGCGGTTCTTGCCAAAAACAGCAGCAAATTGGTGAGAGCATGTTAGATCATTATCGTGGGAGAGTTAATGGGAAACTCAAGTTGGAGTTACGATGAGTTGTGTGCATCTCCTGTAAGGATGCTCTGCTGTCCAATTGTCTCACTGGTGTGCTAGGTTAGGATTTGAACAAGTGGTCTTCCACACCATTTTTCTTCCCCTTGGGAATAGCTGGATTTGAATTTGGTTTCACCCCATTTCGTCTGGATTAGGGCTGCTTCTATTTGGCAACGTTTTCTTCTGTCTGTCTTGCTTTATGGACGTAGAAGGTGGCAAGAACAAGAACTGGTTGCCTTCACTGTGCACAAAAAATTCTGGGTTTTCATTCCCTGCTGAGGAAGAGGATTGTTAGATGGTTAGAACCACTAAGAGCTAAGAAACAGAACTAGTGTTGTGTTCCACTGTTTTAATTAAAAGCCAAAATGTCTGAGCTAGGATTTTGTTGCACAAATATTGCCAAATTTGGTTTTATAGGCACTTAAATATTCCATTTTCTGTGCCATTGGAGTCACTGTAGAGCCGATTAGCGACAAAATTGAGCTGTCTTGTTGAATTTTAATCCCTAAATATTGTGTTAAAAAAAAAAAAAAGACAACCAATAATTTTTTAAATCCTGTAAATGTTTCCAGTTCTTTATGCGACATGGGGAGAAGGGTCTTAATTTTTAAAAGGTTCTGTCACAATTAAGATTCACGTGTTATTTATGGATTTCTGTCTGTGCACCTCAAAGGAGAGGTCAAGTGTCCAAGTGTCCAAGAGGCAGAAGGTACACGGTGGAGATCCCTGCCCAGGACCAGCTTCTGCAGTCAGTAGGAGCTTGGCACCTCATGGAAACCCCCTTCAATCCCTGGTTTGATATCCTACCTGCTCGGTCGTTGCGCAAAAGCATCTTTATCTCTTTTTGCACGTCTGTTTGTGATGTAAAGTGCCTCTTTGGTGTCTGGACATCCTTAACCTCCACCTCTTTTTCATTAAGTGCCTCTCAGAAACAAGGCCAAAGCCGAAGGAAGGTCTCTGAAGGTTTTCTGCTATTTAGACATAATTTCTGCTTTGCCTGGTGGTTTCCGGTGCCGGTGTGTGCCCTGGGGGGTTGTTTCCCCTCTTACTGCCTGTTAAGTTCTTAATAGATTCAGCACACAAGTGTCACAAGTGAAGCCTGCGCTGCAGAAAGAGTCGTTGCTTGAGTAAAAACCTCAGCAGACAGGAAAATGGTTTTACTGTGCAGATGTGTGTGTGTCTTCAGAGCATGCTCTATGGTCTTGAAAATGCAGAAAAAAAAATTAAAACCTCACTTTGATTTAGTCCTGTAAAACACACGGATTGAAAAGCCCCATCTAAACAAGCTCTTGGCTGGGATAGGCAGTGTGGAAAGAACAGTTGCCTGGGAAATCGATGAAGAATCAATAATTCTCATTTTTATAACAAATGAAAGGGGAAAAAAACCAGCCTGAGCGAAGCAGTTCCTAAGAATTATTGTAAACAAAGCTAAGTCTCATTCATGCAGACCGATAAAAACTTTAATCTTTCAAATATGAGCCGGAAAAGCCTCATCTTTATAGTGATGAAGTGGGCTTCACCAGTGTCTTCCTCAGGAGAGACTTGGTTTGAAAATGAAGGTCTTTGAGTTTCTCTTCGGTGCTGCCTGCTTTGACTTCGTACTCTTGGTATGACTCGAGGCCAACTGCACCTATTTCAGTGTGTTGTTTCTCACTCCTGAAACTTTAATTTGTGGTTGTGGGACTCGAAACCACATGGAGTTTAACGGAGTAATTTACGTGTTCATGACAGCGCGTATGGGTCCATAGCTGGAAGTTCTTCCTGCGGTAGGAATTGAAATAATGGAGGCAGGAATAAGCTAACAATATCAGAAATTAGCTTTTCTTTTTTTAACCACTTGCAGTTATGCAGAAGCATTTTAAAGACAGGGTTTCCGTTAGTTTAAAGATGTAGTATTATTTATTATAGAAGGAACTGCTGGGAGGTCTTCTCCCTTTCAGTCAGCAACTAACACAGTATTGCAAAAGTGAGAAATAAAAGCTTGACGTTGCTGGAGTAGTTGTTTTCCTGCCTCAACAGCTTTAACTTAAGGGTCATGGGTTAGAGATAGAAACAGTCTTGCTGTCGGTCCCAGGGTATCTTAAAATTGTAAATTCACTGAGGTTGGAAAAGCTCTCTAGGCTCATCCAGCCCAACCACCAGCCCAACCCACTGTCTCTACTAAACCATGTCCACAAGTGCCACGGCCACACACTTTTCAAACCCTTCCAGGGATGGAGACTCCCCCACTGCCCTGAGCAGCCTCTGCCAGGCCTTTACTGCTCTGTCAGCAAAGAAATTATTCCTAATATCCAATCTAAACTTCCCCTGGCGTATCTTGAGGCCATTTCCTCTCATCCTAACCCTTGCTCCTTGGGAGAAGAGCCCAACACCCACCTCCCTCCATACTCCTTTCTCCCCTCAGCCTGTTCAGTGGGAGCTGCCCTGCCTTGCCAGAAAAACAAATCAGATCCTTTCTACTGCAACATCTTGCCCTCTCAGTTATTGTAGTCTTCTTGACCTACAAGCGGAACATAAGCATGCAAAACTTTCACATCCATGAGTCAGTCGCAGTGGCTTTTAATCCAATATATCCAGCTAAGAGAGGAAAGAAAGGAATTCCTTGATGTGGTTCGTTGCTAATATGCCTTTCTCCTTGTGGCTCATTAATCCCTGGAGTGTGTTTGGGGCTGGCTATGCAGCCCGCGGTGGCTCTGAATGCTGCTTTCTTTCCTGATCAGTTTGATTTTCATGAGTATTGACTTGCATGAAGGACAGGGCACATCTGAATTGATCAGAAAAATTGCAGTAATTCCGAATGAGGAGAATTAAGCTCAAGCAAAGACATTAAATGAACTCAAATTACTCCTATAATTACATAAAAAGCTGATCGTGTTTGCGTTGTCTTCTCAAATAACCCATGAGAAATGTTTTTAAGAAGTGTTTTTCAATAAAGCAGAGGGATGAATCTCTAAAGATCCAAGTGCAATGCAGGCGTGACTTGCTATTGCAATTTTAGTGCCATTTTAGTGGACCGTGGAGTAAGTTTTATTCTTTTCGTGGCAAAAGTACTCCTTTTCCAAACAAAATGACTAATCATGGGTTTCTAGAGAATTTGAAGTGTAATGAACCCCAAAGCTTCCCCAGATGTCACATAAGTTGTGCAAATTGTTTGTATCTGCTGAGGAGTACAGGGGAGAGTGGTGGTAATGAAATCATAAAAGTCACAGAATGGTTTGGGTTGGAAAAGAGTTTAAAACCCATCCAGTTCCACACCTGTCCATGGCAGGGACACCTCCCACTGGATCAGGGGCTCCAAGCCCCATCCGACCTGGCCTGGAACCCCTCCAGGGATGGGGCAGCCACCACTGCTCTGGGATTCTATGAACCCTTGATTCTGGGACTCCACAATTCCATGATTTTACAAGTCTGTGGTTTTATGATTTTGCCCCATCCCTGGAGGTGCTTGGAGGCCTTGGAGGCCTTGGGTAACCTGATCTAGTGGGATGTCCCTGCCCAAGGTTCCCCCACCTTGGAACTAGATGATCATTGAGGTCCCTTCAACCCCAACAATTCTATGATTCTATAAATCTGTGACTTCTTGGCTCTAGGATGCCATGATTTCATGGTTTGGGGACTTCAGGATTCCATGATTTTATGAGTCTGTGATTTTACGATTCTGTGACTTCATGCTTCTGTGATTCTGGGACTCCGCAATTCCATGATTTTGTGCCTCCATCATTCTGTCACTCCATGATTTTTTGATTCTGGGATTCTACCATTCCTTGATTTTACGATTCTGTGACTTCGTGATTCTGTGAGTCTGGGATTCCATGATTTTACAAATCTGTGATTTTTATCATTCTGGGACTCCAGGATTCCATGGCTTTATGAGTCTGTGATTTTTATGATTCTGGACTCCAGGATTCCATGATCTTACAAGTCCATGATTTTAGGACTCCAGGATTCCATGACGTTACAAGTCCATGACTTTAGGACTCCAGCATTCCATGACTTTACGAGTCTGTGATTGTAGGATTCTGGACTCCAGGCTTCCCTGACCCCATCCCCTCAGCTCAGCCAGGCCCAGGTCTGGCTGCAGCGCAGCGAAGGGCAGCTTGGTGCGGGACAGGCTCTTTCCCCGGGGTGTTTATCGCTCTTTTTAGCCGTCCTGCCCTAAATGGCCCCTGTCCTGCATGACAAAGGCGCCGTGAGGGGCCGCGGGGCCCTAACCTGGCTGCCTAACCCGCCCCTCAGGGCAGCGGGCGCAGCCCCCATCCCGCCCCCCCCCCCCCCCCCCGCCTCCCTCCATCTCCGCCTTTTCCCTCCAAAACCACGCCGGGCCCATCGCGGCGAATCTGCCGATCTTCCCCCTCTCCCGCGCCGCCCCGCCGAATGGGGTTAAATAAAAATCCCAACGTGGGATATTTCGCCTAATGGCGTTGGCTGCGTGAGGACGGCGCGAAGAAAAGGAGCGGGGAAGCGGCGGGAGAGCGCGGGGACAGCGCGGCGAATCTGCCGGGCCCCTCGCAGCCGCTTGAGCGTGTGGGGCGCCCTCTCCCCCCGCCGCGGGGAGTGGGCGTGGCCAGCGCGCGGTGATGGTTCGAATGGGCCAATGGGGGGCGGGCGGCCGCGCGGCGCGGCCAATCGGCGCGCGGAGAGGGCGGGGCAAGAGGGGTGGGCTGCGCCGCAGGGCCCTCCCGCCCCCCCTCCTTCTCCGCCTTCCCCCCCCCCCCCTCCATTCCTCTCAAGCGCTGCGAACGCGACCATTTTGCGGGGGGGAACGGCGGAGCGGGACCGGGAGGCCCGGGCCGAGCAGCGAGGGTGCAGGGCGGTGGAGGAGAACGGGGAGAAGGAGGAGGAGGAGGTGAAGGAGAAGTAGAAGGAGGAGGAGGAGGAGGAGGAGGAGGGGGGAAGAGGCGGCTCCTGAGGCGCTGGGCCCAGCGCTCCCGCTCGCTCCGGGCGAGGCCGAGCCTGAGCCCGCACCGAAGCGATCGTTCCGCGCGCCGGGCCCGAACCGCTGCGGAAAAATGTCCAGGCCTGTCAGGTGAGTCCTTGCCCCCCCGCCCCGAGGCGGCCCCGCTCCCTCCCCTCCTCCCTCCCTCCCCGGCCCGGCCCCCAGCAGGCCCCGCAGGCCTCCCCAGGCCTCGCCGCAGGCCCCGCGCGGATGCAGCCGCTTTTCCTCCTCCCTTCCCCCTCTCTCTTTCGTTTTATTTGTTCTTCCGACTTGCATCTAGGTTGGTTTTTTTTTTTTTTTGTTCTATTTTTTTTTTAATGAATCCCCAGGCCTGGCGTTGCGGTGATGCGCATAGCAGGGCGTTTCTCTGCGCCCTTCGCGGGGCTGCGAAGGGCTGGGGAGAGAGAGGAGAGCCTGAGGTTTCGTTTGATCGTTGTCGGGGGGGGAAAGGGGGAGAATTCCGCCCTCCGCCGTGACCCACTTGGGCGAGGGGCGGTGCGGGGCCGCTGCCGCAGCCCCCGCAGGAGCAGGGGAAGGAGGGGAGGGGAAGAAGCCCACGCTGGCTGGGGGAGGGGAGCCCAGCCGGGGTCTGGAGGAGAGGGGCTGTGCATCCCGGTGCAACCACGTTGAGGGGAGGAGCCCGCAGGAGCCGCCCCCTCTGGTGGGAGCAGCCTTGGACACACGCCCTTTTCCTCTCGCCCCGTGCCTGGCTGCTCCCCGGCTCCTTCTCCTAGCGGGTTTTCCCCGTTTCTCTCTTACCCCGAGGGGGCTCATTTTAGCAGGAGGAAACCACGGGCTGCGCTCTCCCCGAGGGAGAAGAGGGGGGGGTTGTGTCTTTAGTCGAGCGGCGCTGGAGCTGCAGGGGAATCTTGGCTGCGTTGTCAGAGCGTGATAGCCGTGAAAATCCAAGGCCTAAAGAACAAGCCGTGTATCTGCACGTTTGCTGAGGGGGAGGAGTGAATTCCCTTTTGGTTTTTCTCTGGGAAGCACTTAAAAAGTGAACTTGTTTTTTAAATTGCTTGTGTAGGAAACGTTCATAGAATCATAGAACAACCAGGTTGGAAGAGCTGGATCATCGAACCCAACCATTCCCACCAATCACTAACCCATGTCCCTCAGTACCTTGTCCACCCATCCCTTAAACCCCTCAGGGAAGGTGACTCAGCCCCCTCCCTGGGCAGCCTCTGCCACTGCCCAGTCACCTTTTCCATAAGATATTCATTCAATGCTCAGAATTTTTTCCTTCTCGGGATACTTTAAGGAGCTGGTTGTACTCTTATTCCCACTAAGCCCAGTCTGGGGTGTATGTGATAGGTATTTTGCATAATTTGGAGTAATAAATATGAAATAAGTTCCAGCTAAAAAACTTAGATGTGTACACTTAGAATCATAGAACAACCAGGTTGGAAGAGACCCATCGGATCATCGAGTCCAACCATTCCTATCAAACACTAAACTGTGCTTACAGGTGATAGGGTTGGTGTTTAATATCTCTAATATGTAAGATTTTAAAGAATAAATGGAAACTGGGACTACTTTGCTTAGCAAGGGGGTTTGGTGTGATTAGAGAAACAGTTGTGTTTTCATCCCTTTTTATTTTTGGGACTAATTGTATATTCTTGCATGCAAAGGTGAGGGTAGGTACAACTTGGAGTTCTGGGCGTAGGGAATTCTCTCGGGCCCAAGAGGTGGATTAAGAGGACTGGGTATGCTCTGATGCATCCAGCTTTTTGCAAGACAAGCTGGTGGCCTAGTGGTGTGATCCTGAACGGCAGTTCCTGTGCCCTGAACACCAGGACGATTGACTTTGCAGCTCAGGGTGGCACCTCCGCATACACCCTGCTGGTGGGTTACTTGCCAGCCCTGGAGTCTCGCTACAGGCAAGGAGAGTGTTGTATCTTTAGAAGTTGTAGCTTCTGAGGTTGCTGGTTAAGTAACTTTGTAAACAACTATTTCTAAAAAATAAAGTAGAAGCAAAAAAATCTGTTAGGACCCTGCAGTGTTGTGAAAGATCCAAGTTGTCTTACCCTGCACAGGCACTCGTCTGCAGGAAAACCAAGTGCCAAAGTCCAGCAGGCTACTAGCAGCAGAAAGCCTTTTGATGCGTGTGTGGAACAGCCCTAGCAATCCTCTATGTAGCTGTATTTAATAGCCTTTTCAGGGAAAAAAATGTAAATATCCAGTGGCTGGTGCATTGCATTGCTTTGTGGGAGAAGTCTCCTAATAGTTTTAAATACTCTTAAAATGGCATGAATTTTTCCTCTGAATGTTTTAGTTCATTGTTGGTAACATAGAGGTCTGGTGAAAGACTTCTCTTCACAATAAGATTTAGTTTTGTGAATGTGTTTCCTCTGTGCAGTGATCTTTGATTTAAGTTATTATGTCTGCTGGTTTCTAGTGAGCATACGTGCACCTACAGCGATGAACTGAATAAAATCTAGTGTATATCCCTGGTTTCTGCTCTGTTTATCAGTAGGAGACTGCCTTCAGATTGAGTCTTGTTGCTGAAGTCAGCTTCTTAAAGTTGTTCAGAAGTAGCAATAAAGTCCCGGGATTTACAGGCCTGAGGAACCTGGCGCTGTCTACAGGATTAAACTCCTCCTGGGGGTGACAGCGGTACCTGCACTATTGTTAGGGAATGGCAGGAAGTGAAAAGGAGAGAAACCTATGGCTACTAAACCTCTGTGTCCTCTGAAGTGCTACAGAAGGCCTTGGAAGCTCAAGGTTATGTTATTGTGCCCCTCTCTATTCTTGAATACAAATGAAATAAACCACTTAGAGCCTCTGTTTTTATAAACAGCACCAGTTGATGTGTTTCGAGTAGGAATTTTGACTTTAAATTGGATGTAGCTTGCTTCTGCATTTCCTGGCTGCTCACTTGCTCATTCACCTCTCCTGCAGGCACTGAGGAGTGAGGGCAGGTGTGGGGATTGCAGGGGTTTTGTGTTTGTTTGTTCTAAGATGAAAGCCAGTTAGGAATCGATCCTATCTCAGTGCTTCAAGGCTGTACTTCTCTTCATTAGTACCTCGTGAATCCCAGTCTGGTGTTGACACTGCAGTGGAAGGTGATCCTTTGAGATTTTAGACACAGGGGAAAAAAACCCCATATTTATCAATTGAATATAACTTGTCTTGTTGCCAGAGTTGTACTTGCATAATGTAAATTATAAATACTGTGAGACTGGAAGACTTGCATGGGGTACCAGAAAAGTGACACTTCTTGGGGATGATAATGTGTGGTGTGTCCAGAGATAAAGCTATAGACCCCTTCCATGTAAGTAAAAGGATAGGATCCTGGCTCTGAAAACTTTCAGTCTGAGGAGAAACGAAGAGCAAGCTAGAGGGACAATAAAAATCATAATACCAGGAACAGTACAGGTTACAGAAGTGATTTTCCTTCTGTATGCTGGGATTTGTTCTGCCCTGCACCCACTTTGCATCAGAACATGTGATTTAAAAGCTTCCTGGTTGTAGTTAGCTTCAAATGGTGGGTGAGCACAAGGCTGCTTGAAGTGTTGCTGCAGAAATAATTTTTTTTCTGCAGTCTCAAGTCGCATTTATCCCTGAAAAGACTCCTGGGTCTTACAGAGGTTTGGAGTTACAAGTCCAGGCCTAAGCACTGACCTCTGTAGCTGGGAACCACTTGGTGGGCCTTATCTGAGTACAACTATGCCAGTTCTAAGTAGACCAACAGTGACTTGTTGTGGGGACCTGACTGTCTCTGTGCTTTGAAATTTCCAAATCAAAGGGACCTCTCCATGCCAGACCTGCGCCCAGCCTTTCAAATGGGGAGAGGTCACCAACTTCTTTCACAGATGCTCAGTTGGAGGCTGTATTGGTTAAAGGCTGTAGGTAGAAAAAAACAATCAACCAGCCAATCTTGTAGCCAGGTTGTGTAAGAGGATAGGTTGGTACTTATGCTGGTGATAATTTGACCCAAACATCCCTTCTCAGTGCAGATAAGATCAGTCGCTGGCTCTCTGGAGGCTCCTCCTTGCATTGCTTTTCAGTAGTCTTTGGATTTTCCTTAAGCTTGGACTTTACCTGTGACTTTTAATGCCTGTGGAAGTACCTGGGGATCTAAGTGTTCCCTTTTAACAAGACAAAAGTGTTGTGATTGTTGGTTTGTGTTCTAACTTAGAGACTGAGGGTTTAGGGACCTCACCAGCTGAAGATGGGGTATTGCTTTACAATCCTTGTTGACTTGTACAGGCATTTAGTGGTCTTTTAAAAAGCTTTTCAGCATTTTGGAATTACAGATTAGTAGGTTTTGAGTATGGGTTGTAAAAATTACTGTGCATTTCAAGTTCTCATTACATTACTTGAGTGTTTCTTTGCTAAGAAAGTTCTTCTGAGACCATGTGTTGATAAGTTGCTCTATCAGCTGTTATGAAAAACTTATGCTATTGGGTCCTCCCTATATACCTTTCTTCCCCTAATTCCTTGTCACAAGCGCTCTAAATGTTAGCTGAGTTAATAAAATGTCTGAAGATTTTAGTGCATATTTTAAACCACATTGAACAATACCCGTACCATGTGTCTTTTCATGCCCAATCTAGCCAAATTTAACAAATATTTTATTTTTGTGTCTGGTTTATTGGCTTAACATCTTCTAGTTTTTGCTGGTGGCAAAGAGACTATTCATTGATAAAACCAGCAATGCTTTTTTTTCACTCTTGGCTCCAGTGAACTTACCTACTGTGGTTTTATCACCTTGGTGTAATAAAAGATCTGGTGTCTTTGCGTACTCATAGTTATTAAGCATCGCACATCAGTGCTGTTGGCAGTTCTGAAGACGACAAATTGATTTAAATGGGGTGAGCCAGGTGAACGGCAGGTATGAGAGTAGTTTGTTTGATGTTTCTGCCCTTGTGAGCTGCTCTGGTTCTGTTTGGAACACTTTCAAATGTCTTTCTTCAGTAATGGCTGTGCAGGTATTCCTTCTTTCCTCCACCCCTTCCATCTTGTTTTCTTC
This sequence comes from Coccyzus lansbergi, assembly GCA_033558105.1. Lineage (NCBI taxonomy): Eukaryota > Metazoa > Chordata > Aves > Cuculiformes > Coccyzidae > Coccyzus > Coccyzus lansbergi. The sequence continues at coordinate 72,032 of JAUMJK010000646.1, read as the reverse complement.
TGCCATAGGGATTTTTTTTTTTTTTTTTTTTTTTTTTTTGATGCGAGTATCACCACTGTTCACCAGGTAATCAGAGCCCAGCAGGATTTACTCTCTAGCTGCAAACATAGGGTACGGTGTGGCGAGGACATGCTGTGTTTTCTGTTAAGGTTTTATCTGCCCGTGTTACAGTGTCAGTGCCTGATGTAGTTCGGGTCTCTGAAATGAACATGATGAATCTGTTTGTGACCAACTTACTGCAAGGTGGCAATGCTGTGATTTCCATCTTGCTTGTTAGGTTAGTGATATCAGAAGCCATTGTTTTACAAAGCTGCTAGAACAGATTATGTGGCAATTCTGCTTTTATCGTCCCGTTTACAGTTTAACAGGGAAAAAACCCTGATAATTAGACCAACTCAGACATCTCCTTTATTAACTTTATTATTCTTCAGATGCTTACAAGAATCAAATCACTGTTAGCAGATGTGGGATGGCTCAGGGGACAATCCTTGGGAAGACTCTGTTGCAACGGGAATTTGAGTCCCTAGTTAATACTCCATAATAAGCCTTGACGATAGTTATATTCCTAAATTGGTATTTTACTATAGCAGGACTGCAAGCGAGTGGTGCTATGTAGCACGTTGCTGTTGTACTTTGTTCCACTCTTGCGTACTCTGAAGTTTGGATGGAACTCAGCCTGTAGAAATCCAACAGCCAGTGTTGACTGCCTTTTATTTACATGTTTGTTTATTTTGTTGAGGAGTTGGAGTGGTTTTCTGGAGGTTTTTTTTAAAGAATTTATGTGTAGGGTTGAAATAAGGGAATTATTCTCCTTCTTTTTCCCAGCTATAAGCTGTGAATAGAGGTGCTTGTACAGGAGGGTGACTTCCAATTGATCTCAGATGGAACAGCCAGAATGCAACAATGACTGTTGTGATATCTCTCAACTAAATAGTCTTATCAGCAATGCACAGTGTTAATCACAAAGTGTGGTTCAGTTATGGGGATTGAATGTGAAATTCAAGTCACACACTGCAGTGCAGGGAGGGGAAGGGCCTTGTGGCTCGCGTGCTGGATGGAGCTTGTGTTGGCCTTGCCTTTCAACGTTTCCCAGGTCTGTGGTGCTGGGTAGGTCGCTCACCTGTCCCTTGTCTGCCTTTTCTAGCTGTAAAAGTGAGTTCACGTGATGATTGCTACAAAATCATTGGCTTTGGGTCAAAAACATTGTAAAAACTGCATGTGGAGGGATGTCTGAATGCCTGGTGCCTTTTATTTTTTGCCTGTACCTGCCCCTCCTGTTGCATTTCACCCCCAAGAGGTGGGTGTTTGGAGTCCAGGTGAAAGCTTAACATGATTCAGAAAAGGGGATCACATGGGGAAATGAAAATTTTGAGAAGAATGTATGAGAACAAGCATGGTTGTGTTGAGTTGTGTCAAAACACAGCAGTTAGGAAATGTTTCTCTACTTCATGGCAGTATTTGTGAGCTTGGTTTATACCTGGAATCCCGGTCTTAAATATCACAGTGTCCAGACAGGGTGTTAGGGGGAGCTCTGGCACAAAGTTCAGGTAGATGCATTCTTTAAATGTGCCTCTTGGGCTACAGACCCTGCTGTCAACCAGTGTTTTCTTGAGTACCGAGATACAGAATGATTGATTGGTAGCTTTAATAATGAAAGAATCAAGTAGTATAAGATGGCTCTTCCTCACTGCAGTCCTGAGCTCTGAGAGAGGGCTGCTTGCTGAGAAGGACTTTCAGATTCTGAGACCGTGATCCCATCTGTTGTAGTAGCTCCTTGGGAAAATGCTGGGATACATGTTGTGTTCACTTTTGACTTTGAAGGTATAGATGCCTGATAAGAGCTTCCTTGGGATTTTTGCAGGGAACAAACCCTATGCTGGAAGCAAGTATACGGTGATTCCATGTTACTTGAAAAAAAAGCTTTGATATCTCTGGGATTATGCATTGCTAATTTTTCATTCCCCCCTTTTTAACAGGAACAGGAAGGTGGTCGATTACTCCCAGTTTCAGGAATCAGATGATGCTGGTAAATTATTGTTTTTTGTAACAATATCATGTTCTTGGGCTAGAGAAGTTAATTTATTGCTTTGCCTATTAATTGTTTTGCTTCTAGTCACATCCTTTTAGCTTAAATTTGAAGGAGTTTCTGCTCTTCACAGTTTCTGAACTATTATTAAGTATTTGAAAATATAATGATTCTCATATGTTTTGTATTAAACACACAATGGTGATAGAAATCTCATTATTTAATGCTTGTATTGTTGTAGCGCCTTGAGGCTGTTGGCAGCAACTCTCTTCTTTGGTCTATGTTATGTTTTATGGCAATATCTCCCTGCTGCCACTTTTTCTGCAGTAAAATATGTTTTCCATTTATTTTAGTGGATCGAAATTAAGTTAATCCCGTAACATTAGGCGTTTTTGTGAATTAAAAGACCTCCCAAAACTTTATGTTCTGTGCGAATTAATAAAATATTTCTGGAGCCATATGGAAGATGTTTTGTGTTCTTAAACATGCTGCTACTGTTTGCTAAGTGAGGTTGCACTGATAACGAATGGAAACAAATGTGTAGTTATTAATTGCAGCCGTGTTACTCTCATTCTATGAGGTGTTGGATAATAATTGCAGAAAGTTGCTCTGTAAACTACTATCCAATGGCAAATTATTTCCCATGATAGCACAGTAAATAGTGTTTGCTGTTAAAAGCATGTAGAGATCATATGAATGTTAACTTTTAATGGCTTTACATAATAGCTCTGTTTCTGACAAGCTGTAAAATGAGGAACTGTCCTTGTGTAGGTGTTTTGTAATCTTTTCTGAATATCCCTGTGTCAGACTGGATTGTGTGTGGCATTTTTATCGTGCTACTGGTAGGAGAAGAGGTTAATCGCTGGTTTAAGACAGGGCTTTGCTTCTATGAGTTTTTGTTTGATGCTTTGTGGTTTGGGTTTTTTGGTTTATTCTTTTTTTTTGAAGGGCTTCTTTTTGATGTGCATGAAATGGTCATTTGAAGTTATAGCTGAGGAAGTTGGTTTGCTGGGAGCGAGGAGTTTGTTTCAAAACCATTTTGTACTGTTCCATCCAGATGAAGATTATGGAAGAGATTCAGGTCCCCCATCCAAGAAAATCCGCTCGTCTCCCCGGGAGGCTAAAAATAAGAGGCGATCTGGGAAGAATTCTCAGGAGGACAGGTAAAAGAAGCACTCACTTCATCCGTTATGAACGTGTCTGCAAACCTTGTCCTGTGTGTGGGGAGCAGTGTCTTCTAAGAGGAATGATTGTAAGTGGGATTCAAGGTCTGCGATGTAAGAAACGGAGCTCTCAATCACAAAGCTTGTGTAAGTAACCAGCTTGGACATGGAGGTGGTTCGTTCTTATCCAAGTAGACAGAGAAATGACGTGTAAAGTAGTTGTCACTAGGACTTCGTCATTAAAATAACTTTCTGGAGCTAGGCAGCTGGAATGGGAAGGAATCTGATCAGAGTTACAAAAATTGGCAGCTAATAGTTATCCAGGTAAGATAGAATCATAGAATCACCAGGTTGGAAGATACCCACCGGATCATCGAGTCCAACCGTCAAGTCATGTTGGATATTAGCTTCAGGGTTAGAGGTTCTGCTGCTGTTTGCTAGAATACAGGTTCCTTAGCAGCAGATTTTTTTTCTTAAGAGGCTTCATGCTACCATTCCGTAAGGTGGAAGCTTAATAGCAGGTGAACTGTGTAAATATTCCCATGCCTACGAATGTAGGCATGGGAATATTTACACAGTTCACCTGCTATTACAAACACTTGAAATCAAAGATTTAATGAGTATGATGTGTAAAGAAATAGTTGACTTTAATGTCCTATTAGCTCTGAGGATCTTTAAATGTGTAAGAACCCTTCTATGTCTATCACAAACCTTGCAGAGTCCTTGCATATAAAACATACTCATGTATTTAGGGAATTGAAATCCTCAGTTGTCTGTCTGAGACTGAAAACAAAGAGGCCTGAGGGGCTGAAATGTGACAAGTTATCTTAACTTTTAGAGTTAATGTGCGTCAGCTCCAATTGCCGAATTCAAAATGGCAAGTTTTGATCTATTGTATATCCCGACCTTGGCAAGCTCTGCAGCGCAGCTATTCCTGAAGGATATGCTATACCTCAGTGGCTCTGTTCCTCTTTAAAACACTTGTTTACTCTCTGGTTGGAATGTGTGTTCTGACATGTCAGCCAGAAAACCTTCTCTGGAGAGTAGTAATGACCACTGCTGGGGTTTGGATAAGAACAAAACGTTAATACCTGCTTGATAGGGTTACCCTGCGAAGAGGTGGGAGCTTTTTTTTATTTCCTGGTTGGTTCACTCAAATCTGAGTTTGTATGTGATTCAGATTTTGAGTATTAGTTTTCCAACCATGGTAACTACATATACGGCTAAGTAGTCCTGAAGTATAACATAATATCCAGGAAAAGTGCATGTTCCCAGCCTAGAGATCAGTTTGCTTTCTGAAAATTGATATTTTCCGTACAGTAGTAACTGAAACAGGAGACAAGCTAGCAGTCCAACCCTGTCTTTCTCATTTTCAGTGAGGATTCAGAAGAAAAAGATGTGAAGACTAAGAAAGATGATTCACACTCGGCAGGTAACTAACTAGGTGGCACTTTCTAATACATTTATCTTAAGCTGGATGCTACCTTAACTATTGCTTCCAGCCCTGGTTTTGGATAACACATTTTTTGTGTGTGATATGATGCTTCTATGAAGTTTATTTTCATGGTAGATAGATGTGTATTAAGCTCTTCTCTGCAGTTCTTGTCCATATTTCAGACTGATACAAGAAACTTTGTGTTTCTACCTTTCCCTTCCAGATGAAGATTTTGGCAGTGAAGACGATGACATAGGAGCAGATGATGGCAAAGCTGACAGTGATTATGAGAGCTCTCAAAAGAGCAAAAAAGGAAAAAAAGCTAAACCAGATAAGAATAAGAGAGCAGCCTCCAAATCCAGGAAAAGGCCTGCAGGTAAATCAAAGGGTGGCTCCTCCTTGCAGAGAAAGATACTGCTCAGGGTTATCACTTGGTGGCTACAGAAACCTGCTGCTTAGGTTGAACATAACCACGTTCTCACAGCTCAGTCACTCAGCGAGTGTCCCAATTAACTTTCTCATTAATATCCTGACCTTGGTCTTGTCCACGTGCTCCCTCAAGACACTTGGGTGGGTTTTGTTCTGTCTTCATTATAACGTGGTGACTTTTGCTGCAGAGGACAGCGAGGACGAGAAAGAAGACCACAAAAATGTGCGTCAGCAACGGCAGGCAGCATCCAAAGCAGCTTCTAAACAGCGAGAGATGCTCATGGACGATGTGGGTAGTGAAGAGGAGGAACAAGATGATGATGAGGCACAGTTCCAGGAGAGTGAGTATATGGGATTGTAAAAAGTTAAAATCAGTGTCATGTGGATATGGTACCAGAGACGAGTTTATGGATGTGGCCAGATCATAGGATCATAGAATAACCAGGTTGGAAGAGACTCACCGGATCACTGAGTACAACCATTCCTATCAAACACTAAACCAAGATGGCAAAAGGAGCACATCTTGCTTTTTGACTCTGAGGATGGAGACATCAATTGCCCTTTTCACTAACTATCTTGATACTGTATATCTGTCCAACAGCTTACGTTTTTCATATCTAGAGTTTCTGTTTGCAGCAAAGAGATGTGTTTTTATAGCAACCCTGAAGAATTCTTGTTGGGTTTTAATGCTTTTTGCTGCTCCTTGCTAGCCCTGAAGAGTTCTTGTTGGGTTTCAATGCTTTTTGCAGCTCCTTGCTATCCCATTGGTTTTGAGGCATTGATACTGCTTTATTCCCGATTGATTTAATTAAGGTGGTTTGTTTCAGAGGGAGAGATGGGTGCAGGTGGTAACAAACCCCAGTAAGTTCCCGAGGTGCTGAGTGCAAACACGATTTTGAAATGGAGTAAGATCCATTAGCAAAGATCACTTCTCTCTGCCAAGAGACTCTTTGTTTTGAGATGGGTCCCTCCTTAAGGAGTTGTGGACATAGTTTGAGGGCCTCAAAATGCATTTCACCAGACTGGTGTCTTCAGTTTTTTTCAGCGTAGCAGGTAGATGGATGCCCATAAGGTCACAGAACCCTGGTTTCTTGTCACCGCGGTTTAACTGGCAGATCTCTCAACTGTATCTTCTTCTCCCTTTCCTTTTTTTTTTTTTTTTATCCAAAAACTTAAATTTCTCTGTGCTTCCAGCAGATTCAGGAAGCGATGAAGACTTCCTCATGGAAGATGATGATGATAGTGACTATGGCAGTTCAAAAAAGAAGAATAAAAAGGTCTCCAAAAAATCAAAGCCAGAGAGGAAAGAAAAGAAAATGCCAAAGCCCAGGCTAAAGGCTACGGGTGAGTCCATGCAAAGGAAGTTCTGCAGTTTGAGTTGGAGGCTGGTGTTTTCTTCTCTCAGAGAAGACTGGAAATCTTGGGATCAGTAGGCATTCAGATAGAATGTTGAAGGGCCAATTCATATAACTTGCCATGATTTAAAGCAGTATTATGAAATAACAAGGTGGCTTTAATTCTCAGTTAAGAGATTGAGTTAGTATCTATGTCTCATTGGCAAAAGCTGCATCGATTGCAGAAGCTTCACTACTGAGCTGCTGTGGTCTGACTTTCTGTAGTGTAGCCAAATAATTAATCTGTGGCTCGATTTGGGACTTGTGGACTTTGTGATGTTTTCAGGATGGATGAAGGTGGAAAAATCAAAACCAGAGGAAACTTTCCTGCATTTCTGCAGGACGTTTAATGTCATGACAGTATGTGCTGGTTTGACAAGAGTCAGGACTTGCAATTAAACGGTTTTAAAACCCAATTAGCTAACTTTTCAGTTCAACTTTACTAATACAGAGTGAAAAAAACACCGCGTGTGGTATGGTCCAAGCAAAACCAAACTTGCTATTGTAAATCTCGTTTGTTTAAAACCACATGGATTTTTTTTGTCTTTGCTGGTGATAACTTTCTAAGCCGTTTCTTTTTCCAGTGACCCCCAGCCCAGTGAAAGGCAAAGGGAAGGCCGGCCGCCCCACAGCTTCCAAGGCGACAAAAGAAAAGACCTCGTCCCCAAAAGACGAGGATGAAGAGCCTGAAAGCCCCCCAGAAAAGAAAAAATCAGCCAGCCCTGCACCAGAGAAATCAGGGGATGAAGGATCTGAAGACGAAGCACCCTCTGGTGAAGATTAAATGGCAGTTGAGAAAAATCTTTGTTTTAAAAAAAAAAAAAAAAAAAAAAAAAAGAAAAAGGAAAAGAAAATATACGTAAGGGTAGAACACGGTTTTGGCTGTGGCTTGACTCATGGGCTTTGAATGCTGTCTTTACTTTCAGCTGTTTAATACAGTGTATCCTTTTTTTAATAAGAGGAAACCCTTATACAGTAATATTTTGAAGTCGATGTTCTCTGTTGGCCATTCCGTTCTCCCTCCCCCACCAAATCTGAAAGCCATTGGAGACAAATTCATAGACCGTTTAAAATATATATTTTTTTCAAGGGATACTGCAGTTGTGAAGCAATAAGGTTCGAGACTGATACATGGAAACAGTACTTAAAAATCGTTAAGTAGAGTAGATTTCCCCGTGCTGGTAAGAGTTCTTTCAACCTGTTATTCTGTATTTGAATATGTGGAAAAACTGAACCATGCTTTAACAGACTTTTGCTGATCAAGTTCACTCAGAAAAAATGTAGTTGATTGTGAAATTCCAGTTGAGGAAGAGGAGACATGGGGAGGAAACCTGTGTTTCTTGGATTCAGGCACGTTTTTTTATGGAAAGCAATCAAGAGACTTGTAGATGGTCTGCTGGCTTTTATTTGGAAGAGACCCTCCAGATAGGTTGCGAGGTGTTTTGGTTTTACGGGATAGAATTCTTGGAATTTACCTCTGCTTGAGGCAAATTGTGGCTCATTCTATACAAATTCAGACGTGCAACCTGCAGGCTTCTCACCTCCATCATGTGTATTTTATTTCTTCCAAGGTGGCTTAGAGATGGGCAGAATAGGGAAGAGAAATTGAAAAGAATTTTTTTAAACTCTGGTTTCCATTAGGTATTTTGGAAAACGTCTTTCCAAGGAAGTAAATAACGGGTAGTATAAAACTCGATTCTTTAGCTTTTGGGGCGAGGGATGTCCTTTTCTAAATATGAAGCAGAGGATTCCTGTAATGCCTCGGTCAGTCGGATCCCGTGAGTCACGCTGAGCATTTCTCTTCTCTCCCCCGATCTGTCCTTGGGAAGGCTGCGTGGTCCAGCCTCTCGGCCTCTCTAGCTGCAGTGTGGGCCAGCAGACTTCCAGCAGTGGCTACTATCCCCCCAATGCCACTTTCATTTCTTCATCCTCCAGGGTTGATGTGTCAGCTTCTAACTTAGACCTAATTCTGCTCCGTCAGCCTGAGAGTGCTGGGTAGGGAACAGCAGGAACACACGAAGCCAAGAGGAAATGGAGCTGGGAAAGAGTGAGGCAGGGCACTAATTTTGTAATAGAAGAAGGACATACCGCCATATGCAGGGCAGTCGTGATGTGTGTGGTGGCATTTCAACGTGTTTTTATCAAAGCAGCCATATCCTTTTTTAACCTTAATTAAGATATGCAAGCCTTGGTTTTCAAACAAGAGTACAGAGGTTGCTGCCGTGTTTATTGGTGGAAATATTGAAAACTGGACCTGATATTTTTCTTTCTTCTTTTTTTTTTTTTCCCCCCTTAAACCCTTTGTGCTTCCTGTATGTCGCTTACAGTTATAGCTGACACGCTTCTGCATCTTTTTTTTTTTTTGTCACAGAACTACACGTTTTGTAACCAGCCTCTCGAAGGTAACATAAGGCAGCTAATTAGTGGGGTTTCTGGTGCGTGTGCCACCAGATTTTAATCTTGTTTGGATTTTAGAGAGCGTTTAGACGTGATACACTAATATGACTAGGAAGGGCACTTGGCTGAATGGCACAGGGAATCTGAAGATGCTGAGTGCACAGTGGAACCTAAAACGTGGAACACAATATTAGTAGAACAGCCGAGCGATTGTCTTGTGTGATTCACAGCCATGGATTTTATTGAGGCTGGTAAATTACTTTACCTGGGCTTATAAAGTTTAAGTTCTCTAACATTCTTTACTATAATGAAACTACTGTTGCCATTACAATAAAGATGATCGGTGTTTCCATTGTAAATCTTTATTTTCCAAGCGGTTTAATTTTGCAGAACAGCTTAAAGCTGGAGTGAAGTATCAGTCTTGAAAATAACGTGATCAGCTCTCCTCTCCCACACCTCTTCCCACCTTCCTGATCTCTGGGAGAGCAAAATCTCTTGCGTTCCCCCCACCCCGAGCCCAGTTCTTCTTGGGTAAGATGTGAAAATAGGTGGCCAAGATTAAAAATCATTTGGATTAAATGTGGGAGTAGCTACGCTTTCGGGAATGTCTAGTTCCCACAGTTGTTCGCCTTCAGACTGTTCCAAGCACTCCTTTTTTGGGTTCTTAGGGGGTTTTGGTATAAAGTGAACAAGGCTTAGTTAAATGTAGAATTCCTCCAGCTGATATGCTTCACCTGCCAGACTGGATGTTTTCTACAGTTTATTTTGTAAGTTCCACTTAAAATATTTTTTTTTTTTCTAGCACATTGAAGCCTGTGAAAAATCTTTCCGTGGTTCAGGTGTTGAACTGTCTTGTTTTATGCCTGACAATTTTGGCCCTTTATCTCATCAAACTGTTCTGCTTTCTCCTGGGTTCATCGCTAACAGCTGTTAGAGGCTGCGTGATGTCATTTTTGAGTTTGTCACAACCCAAACACTATGTAAATCCTTTACTCCTGTGGGGGTTTTGTACCTTTTTCTATGTCTCGCTGACCCGTGTAAACACTAAGCCCTGCAGGTCTCTTGGTTACTTTGCTAGAAACACAGTTCACGTTTTTACAGGTAGGAGGAAATCGATAAGCTTAATAAATATTTTTAGTATACGACATTTTTCAGTAGCAAGAGATTTAACATTTTAAAATGTCCTTTTGAATTTGTATTAAGCATTCTGGTTTCTTGAAGGTGAGCTGTAAAACTACTTTTCTTTAGGAATGTGAATAATTCTTCATGGAGCAGAGAGTTTTCCTTCACAGAAGAAGGCTTTGAAAAGATCATCTTCTGTTCCGCAGCTGTAGTGGTAGAGCCTTTGCAGAGAGGTAAATAGATTTATTCCAAAGTTAAGTTAATCTAGTGCCCTGCCCTTGTCTTTCTCTTCAAATGGTGGTTCATAACCTAACTTCCATTTTATATCCTGTTTCGGAATCCTCACCACGTGTTGAGTTTCAGTTATATCCCAACAGCACTGCATTTAACTGGGCTGGACAAGTCAAAATTCCCAATCCTAGTCAGAATTTCATACTAAAAAGATTATTTGCTGCAATTTCTGTTTGATCAGCAAGAGAACGCCAAATGTGTCAAGCTAAATGGGTTTTGGAGTGGCTGGTGGATGAGAGCGAGATTTAGAAACGGGCAGCCAAGAAGCTTTTAATTTTGTCGTTTTAACTTCATCAAAGCCGAAGAGTGTGGGGAGAGAAGCAGCAAACTGTGGGTGACTCCTGCGAGGAGCCTCACCGACACCAGGTAAAGGTGCGGAGTGTGCTCGGCTCCGTTCTGCATCTGCAGGGGATGGACTGCCCCAGCGAGGGCAGAAGATGTACTAAAATTCCTTTCTTTTCTCTTTTTTTCTTTTTTTTTTTTTTTTTTAAACTCCTCTTCCCCTCCTCTGGTGATGGTCACGAGGTACAATAGACACCGAGGCACCCAGGTAGAGGAGGGAGGGAAGTAAAACTGTAACATGCTGGAAGCTTTTGAGCTGTAGAAACTGGTGCTTTGCTTTATGTAATTTGTTTGTGAAGTGTTTATTTTTATAACAGATCATATTGTTGAGCACATGGTTCTTAAAAAAAAAAAAGAAAAAAATCAACAAACTGATCCATGAGTTTAATATTTGAGAAGTGGATGTTCATCTGTTGGGGGAGGCAGGGTATGAAAAACTTACGCAGATGGATATTTTAAAGGGACACTGTCGCAAAGTAGTTGCTGTCGTATAGGGTGTGTTAGTTTGGGGGACTCTGTGTGGAAATTATATATTCTATATGTATATGATCAAATAGAAAATAATCCCTGATGTTTGACTATTTTCGTGCCGTTTGGGGAGTTTTAAATACAAGTTCTGCTGACGAAACTAGGAACCTATTCACGTTCATACTGTCCGAGGTGAATTTTTTTTAAAGCACTATGAGGAGTGTCCGAGATGTAAAAGATGACAGTGTCTTTTTGAGACCTCCCCAAATCAAGCGTATCCTCGTTTTCGACTTCCCTCTTGAGTAGGTGACTGGCATTTGAATGTCTTTTCATTGACCTCTTTCTATTAAAAAAAAAGAAAAAAAAATAGGCAAATATTTCGAAGTCTAGTCAAGTCCTCACCATGTGCTGACTCTGTGTATCAACCACTATCGGAGGTGACTCTCCAGCCTGCCTGCCCCCTTCAGCCGCGGTGAATCGAGTGGGTCCATCGGTCCGAGCATGCTCAGTGTGACTGCAAACACCATTGTGCATATGCTTTGTATATTGGGGCGAGGGTTTTTTATATATATATTTTGGGAGGGGGTAGTGGGGGGGATGGAGAAATACTCAATCAGCTTAAAGTCAGAATAATGTGTGTAAAAGCCCCTGAAGTATTTTGTGTGTGAGTGCGCGGGTGTGAGTGCGCGCATGGGAGTGTCTGACATCTTAATTCCCTTTGTGTTCGGAAGATTTGTGAGTTTGACTTTTTTTTTTTTTTTCTTCCTGCAGAAGCAATTGTTAAAAAAAAATTGTAAATAAGAGCTACATAATTTTTTTGTTTAACCATGAACATTGTGTCACAGCAAACCCTGAATATTCACTTTGACGCTAGAGGAGGAGACTCCAGGTAGGGCCTTGGCTGTCATCAAGGCATCATCATCATCTGGTATGCAGTGGATCTTTGTCTTGAGTATTTGCAGTCCCCTCTTGAGCTCTTCTAAAAATCAGACTCTTTGCGATTTTCCCTCCCCATCCCTTTAAATTTTTCTTTAATCTCAAGAGCAGACAGACCCAGGGGCAGCCGCCAGCGATGTCCAGTGCCACCAGGCACGTTAACGTTGGTGACTCTTGCAATACCTTGACAATACCGAGATCTACCGCATGGTACTAGGAGTGAAATCTGAATGTAACATTAATGCTTTATTTAAAATAAAAAAACCCCCACCACTTTCTTTTTTTTTTTTTTTTTTTTCCTTTTTTAAAGGGGTTGAAGTGAACATGACTGTTGACCATGTTCGTGAATTTCTAGATGCAACATTCATTGGTAGAATTGTGTGATGGTCTTTTGTGCTACTTAATTTTACATATTCCAGTCTCTGTATGTACCTGCAAAGAAAGACAAAAAAATAACAACCCCCCTGCTTTGCTTTTATTGAAAGGGTTCCCAGGACTGCATAACCTGCTCCTGAGCTCTGTTTTAAGTACGTGTATCCTTCGCTTGTATTTTGTATTAAAAGAAAACACGAGGAAAAAGAACCCTTTATTGTTCAGCATGTTGGAATTGTGTCCCCTCTTTTATTTTTCTCCTTTTTGGAATATATTAAGCAACTCATTCTTCTGTATCTTTTATTTTCTTTTGTAAACTTTTTGGTTTTGTTTAAAAATGGCTTTATAAAAGGGCTTTTATAACCCATAAACGTGACTTGTGTAATTTTTCTGATATTCAAAGGTGCTCTTCTGCGGTTGTTTTCTATTTTGTGGATGTTAGCGAGATGTAAAAATGTGTTCACCTTTCACAAGACGTGATGGTTTAGGGGTTATATCCTTTGTGGAGCTCGTGTTCTCTTCAAGGAGGGTAGGTCAGAAAAACTTGGCAAGGACAACCTTCCTACTGCTGATGAGCTGGGGACATCCAGTTTGACTTAAAACAATCTTTGGGTTTGTGGACTATTCTGGAGAGTTGAGTTGAGGTTTTCAGGTTCAAGATGAATTAAATTGTTGGGTTGATGGGGAACAGTTTTCAGTTGAAAGAGGGGAGATGGAGATGAGATCTTGGGAAGAAATGTTTTGCTGTGAGGATGGGGAGGCCCTGGCCCAGGTTGCCCAGAGCAGTGTTGGCTACCCCATCCCTGGAGGGGTTCAAGGGCAAGTTGGATGGGGCTTGGAGCCCCTGATCCAGTGGGAGGTGTCCCTGCCCATGGCAGGGGTGGAGCTGAATGGGCTTTGAGGTCCCTTCCAACCTAAACCATTCTGTGATTCTATGATTCAGTTACAAAAATCATTGACGAGGGGAGGCAAAACTTTCACTCTTGTCTTCATGAGCTCTTCCTCTGCAATCAACAGCCTTTCTCTTTTGCCATGTAAGCTCTAGCAGGGACAGCAAACGCACAACTTGTGCTCGTATGATGCCTACAAAGAATGGACAGCACCGTTCATTGACAACATGCGCTAAGTCATTGTTTGCCGGTTACCACATTGAGCACAAATCAATCACTGTGGGTATCGGTTGGTGTCTCACTGGAGGTGATGGTGCACGGCGAGGCTGAGGTTTTTATGAACCCCCTGGTTGCGATTTATGCTGGTTTCCCCCCCAGCCCTGGTTCTTGGGAGCGCAGTGGTGGTGGTTCAGGCGTTTCCCTGTGCCAGCAGAGGGAGCCCCGGCCCTGGGATGGGTGCTCGAGGGTGTCTGGGTGTTCAACACTGTTGTCAGGTTTCTTTGGGAAAGTATTTGTTTCAGACAGAATCGCAGAGTCATTTGGGTTGGAAAAGACCTGAAAGATTGAGTCCAACCCTTAATCGAGCACTGCCAGATCCTCCACTGACCCGTGTCCTGAAGTGCCACATCCACATGGCTTTTAAGTCCCTCCAGGGATGGTTGATTTTCAGAGGCTGCTTGGAGTAACAGGACGAGGGACAGTGAGTATAAAATGGGAGAGGGGCAGATTTAGACTAGATAAAAGAGGAATTTCTTCACTATGAGGGTGGTGAGACCTTGGAACAGGTTGTCCAGGGAAGTTCAAGGCCAGGTTGGATGGGTCTTGGGCAGCCTGATCCAGTGGGAGGTGTCCCTACCCATGCAGGGGGGTTGGAGCTGGATGATCTTTAAGGTCCCTTTGAACCCCAACTATTCTCGTGTTGCCCAACACAAACCCCTGTGTCCTCACTAACAGCCGTGAGCTGTTGGCCGGCTGCAGGTTCTGCCTCTCAACCTGTCCTGTTAATTTTATTCTGTAGCATCGTAAAATAAGCTTGTGTAACTTAGGCGTGTGCGGTGTTGGATCCCACTGCTGACTGTGATGCTCCAGGCTTCTGGAACGCACTGCTTTAATAACACAGCTTATGGCATTCCTCTTTTCTCTTTAAACACAGCAACCAATTAACCTTGACAGGTATTTCTGCCTCACCGCTATGGTATCTGCAGTTATGTTCTGTAGACTTGGTGCGGATTCTTTATCCGGAGCAGCTCTAGAGATCCCTTCAGGTGTTCCCACTGCATTTCAGCTTTGGGATTAACGAGCAGTTACCAGGTACGGAACCTATTTTGTGCTTATTTAGTAGTAAACGCTGCTTAGTTGATTTAAGAAATGATGATAGGAATGGTTGGACTAGATGATCCGATGGGTCCCTTCCAACCTGGTTGTTCTATGATTCTATGACCCCTTCCTTCCCAAACCATATTATGATTCTATGAAGGTGTGTATGAAACCTTTTTCAAGAGCTGCTCTACTTCCCCGTTGCCATCAGACTTCGACCTTCCTAAACCTCAAGTTGCTTCTCTCCTCTTTGTGTATTTGGAGCTCCTGTATTTGAAACCCGACTACCCAGTCCTGTAGGCAGAAGCTCTGCCTGCAAAAATCAACAGTTCCCATTGTCTTTGTCGTAGCATTTATAGGGAATTAATATCAGAAACAAGTGATTTGTTGTCACATTTAGTGGATGTGCCTCTGAGAAGTGGACACGTAGAGGGTTTTGTAACTACAGCGAGTGCTGCCAAACCAGGGGAATAAGATTCCCTTGGCAAAGAACACTGCTAGCTGTCAAGTTTTAATCTAAGAGAATTTTTGCCTCGGGAATATCCTGTTTGTGTTTCTTTTGGTAATATTTGATTATAGGGTGAAAATAAAGCTTAAAGGTGGAATTCCAGATCACTCTGTTCATTGCAGTATGGCTTGTTGGCCTTGGAAGGGTGAGTAAATGGGGCAAAGTTGACTTCAAGAGCTCCTGTTCTGTTCTTGCTCATCTTGCATGTTGAAAGAAACCTGGGAAAACTGTAGAAATGGGAGAGGTTCCCCAGAAAATTCCCTGTATATTTAAAACATATCTTCAGGTCTAGTTTTGGTGCAGCAAACCACAAAGCGAACAGGGTTTTCTTTGTGTCTTTCACGGTATTTGGGATCTATGGACCGTGCAATCTGATAAATTGAATACAGAAACTTCTCGCTAATAACCGGAATGGCCGTGGGGTTGGTACAAATGCTCGTGTGGGGCTGCAGGGTGAGGAGAATGTCGAGCTCTGAAAGGTGTATGTTCATTGTGTGTTGAATGAAATGCACTAAACCTCCGCACCGTGTGGTGTGTCAGGCTTGAGTTTGATTTGGGAGTGTTGCTTGTTGGCTCGTAACCACATCCTGGGCTAACGCACATCCCCAGCTTCAGAGTTTTGTGTAGACCAGGAAATGGGTTTGTGTGCTTCGGGTTTTCTTTTTCTTTCCTTAGATAAGGTCAAGTTCAAGCAGTTATCCTGCATCGGAATGCACTCTCTCCCCCCTCCAGATAAAAAAATACATGTAAGGGATGACTCCTTTGTGAAGTCAAGGCTGAATTAAAGTCTCTAGGTCAAATCCAGCTCTTGGAATTAAACAGCAGTTGCGGTTTGGTCTCCCCTGTGTGCATGGTTTTGATAGACAACGACTGAAAACAGTCTTGCCCAAAGTCAAAGCATTTTCCTGTTCTGTCTCTTATTTCCTTTAGCCTTCCAAATGATACGTTTGGGGTTGTATTCCAGATTTTGCTTTATATTCGCTTGCAAATTCGGTCGCTTGAAGAGAGACTGATATTTTATTTGAATAATCTCTTGTCTTTCAGATTAAATAACGCTTGTGTTTTGAGTAGATAAGATAGCAGCTCCAGCAGCAATGAATTTCCTGTTGTCTCACTATCTCTTCTCCTTGAGCTTTTCTAACTAAGCCGCTACCCTTGCTGGGAGGGCTTCATTAGCATTATTAATTAGCAGCTTTCCTGGACAGTGGGATCTGGTAGCTTTGCTCGTTACAAACAGTTTCAAACGTTTGTGATGAATTGGAGTGGTTAATGTCCCAGAACGTCTCTTCCTCTTGCAAAATGAAATTAAAACTGATATTTTAAAACATAATTGGCTCTTTCTGCTTGGATTTCTTTCTTAACTAAATGCTCCTGTGACTGTTTTCTTAGGAGATTACTGCAGTCTCTCCCAAAGCACCCACTATGCTTCTGCTTTGCTTCCTGAGAAATTAACGAAGGGAAGGAATAATTTGTGTATAGTCTTATTTCTTATATAGAGCCATCATTTCTTTTCCCCTAAACTGCCTTTTCTTTAAGTTTACTTCACTTCTACTGTTGATCTTGCATTCAAAACTGGTCTTCCCGTTCCCAGAAACACTTCAGTGCATTCGCTTTAAACAGCTGAGACACATTTACTCTCTACAACTACCTGAAAGGAGGTTAGGGAGAGGAGGGAGCTGGACTCTTCTCTCAAGT
Organism: Coccyzus lansbergi; assembly: GCA_033558105.1. Taxonomy (NCBI): domain Eukaryota; kingdom Metazoa; phylum Chordata; class Aves; order Cuculiformes; family Coccyzidae; genus Coccyzus; species Coccyzus lansbergi. Next base: position 55,247 of record JAUMJK010000646.1, on the reverse strand, counting down.
GACAGGGGACAGGACAAGAGGGAATGGCCTCAAGCTCCACCAGGGGAGATTTAGGCTGGAGATTAGGAGGAAGTTTTTCACACAGAGGGTCATTGGGCATTGGAATAGGCTGCCCAGGGAGGTGGTTGATTCCCCTTCCCTGGAGGTGTTTAAGGGACGGGTAGATGAGGTGCTGAGGGACATGGTTTAGTGTTTGATAGGAATGGTTGGACTCGATGATCCGATGGGTCTCTTCCAACCTGGTTGTTCTATGATTCTATTTCTCAACGGCAAACGAAGTCTCCCATTTGGCTATAAATTATAATGGGGATAAACTGGAAAGGGGCAGATTTAGCCTGGACATAAGGAGGAATTTCTTCACGGTGAGAGTGGGGAGGCCCTGGAACAGATTGTCTAGGGAATTGGTGGCTGCCCCATCCCTGGAGGGGTTCAAGGGCAGGTTGGATGGGGCTTGGAGCCCCTGATCTAGTGGGAGGTGTCCCTGCTCATGGCAGGGGTTGGACTGGATGGGCTTCAAGGTTCTTTCCAACCTAAATTATTCTATGATTTGGAATTCTTCTCTTTGCCTGTTCACTCCTTTTAGCTCAAGCCCAACAAGGAAGAGCCCGGTTCTCTGATCTAGTTGTAGAACGCTGATCTGATGGTAGTAATTAAAATCAACAAAAATTCCCAAGACTTTAAATGCTTGCAGGCGTTGCTGATACCAAAACAAATAATTGAGCTTTAAACATAAACCTGGTCTGTCTGGCAGCCTTGGCATAATAGCTGCTGGCGTAACAGCCTTTAAAAACAAAACGAAAGCCGCCGCCACCTCCTTTTCCTTGCCGGAACTGCAACATTTCTCCAAAGTTTCTTTGATCTCCCTTCTTTTCTCTAAAGGACGTGGACCTACAACAAGTGGAGGGGTAGGAAATGCCACCTCCAGGCATGTGTTGCATCTTTTTCGGGGGCTTTGCTTGCAGGTTAAAAATTTGGAGGAAGGTAAAGTTTGTCCTGGTGTGTAGTGAGCCTGGATAACAAAGTTGGACTCGACCTGCTGCTAATTACAGCACACTCCTCATTGGAATATATCTGAAGAAAAAGAAAAGAGGGGAAAGCAAGTTGAAACAAATTCTTTGTGTTCTTGGGAATCTTCTCCATCAAGTGAGGAGCAGGCTTGATGTTAGACCCTTGCAGCCCTGCCCTTCTGCTATGGTTGAAGAGACAAGTGGGAATCATAGAATGTGTTAGGTTGGAAAGGACCTCAAAGCCCATCCAGTCCAAACCCTGCCATCGGGTCACCTCCCGCTGGATCAGGGGCTCCAAGCCCCATCCAACCTGCCCCTTGAACCCCTCCAGGGATGGGGCAGCCACCCCTGCTCTGGGCAGCCTCTTCTAGGACCTCCCCATCCTCACAGCAAAACATTTCTTCCTAAGATCTCATCCCAGTCTCCCCTGGGAACTTCTGAGCCATGGGACTGCAGAGAACGCTCAGTAATTCTGTAAATTTGAGTGGCAAAGCTGGCTCATCTTTTCCAGCTCCACAAGAGAAATATTCCCCTCCAGAAGTAGTTTATCTGCTCCCTAGAAAAAGGGAATTAAGACGGGGAATAGATCATCCTCTGCAGTTGATTGCATCCTGACAGCGCTCGTTACATCAGATTTGAGCGCTCTACCATATGGAAAAGGGGGAGCCCCATCCAGGAGCAGTGCTGGGGGAAGGCAGCGATGTTGGTTGTGTGTCTTGACCCTGGGCAACTCCTCTGTTCTTCCTTTGTTAGACAAATGATCTCTTGGATGCCAGTGACCCCTTGGTAAGTGTTCTGAGCTGCCAGGGCTGGGAGTAACACACAGTTGTCAATAATTACATCTATTAGAGTTATAATTATATCTATTAGAGTTCATCAGGGAATAGTTTTTAACATTTGGGTCAAAATCATCCCTAGGATTTAAGATAGTGAGGCTGATCAGGAGGGGAAGTAATCACAAACTTATCAATTCACGCTCACTCTTGATGTTTTTGATTTTGTTTAGCAACAGCAGAAGCCAAGGAGCCGATTCTGGTTGGTTCTAAATGCCTCCTTCCTCACTCCTGGCACTGGAACCAAAATTCTAGAGCAGTGAGACACAGGAAGAAAAAGAGTTAGAGAGATTAAAGGTGAGAGAAGACCCAGAAACATCCATGATTCTATTAGGTTCTCCAAATTCTACAGGATCACTTTTTGTGTTTCCTTGCAGACAGGTCTATGGCCTCATTCTTTCCCATCCCTAGTATCTCAGGGTTCTTCATCCAGCAAAGCGACAGCTTATTTAACAGTTGGAAAGGAGCACAGCTTGGGTGGATTTCTTCTGCAATCGCTTCCCATCTGTACAGCACAAATATTTCAGAATAAACACGCTGGGAAATACTTGTACTGCGTGCTGTAAACAGGGCGTGTGTTGTTTACCTGAAGCAAATATCTGCCCAGCAGTTGGATAATAAAATGGTCAAGAAAAAGCAAATTTTAATCTTGTGAAGTTTCGTAGATAATTATTCTAGATCAACTGGTTTGACAAGAAAATTCTTTTTCGGAAAATACGGCTGGGGTGGTTTCCGTAGATATTTTATCATTATTTTCTGTTGCAGGCTTCCTGGTTCATCCAATAATGAAGAATTGTGGCATTTCTCTGCCTTCTTTCTCACTGCTGCTGAAGCAAATAAATACCCCTGGAAACCTCTTCATTGAGGCAGCATCCACAGCAGTGAGGAGCTCCTCACCAGTAAAAGGTGCAGTAAAAGGGGGGCCATGGAGATGATCCGAGGGCTGGAGCACCTCCTGTACGAGGAGAGTCTCAGAGAGTTGGGGTTGTTCAGCCTGGAGAAAAGAAGGCTCTAGGGAGACCTTAGAGCAGCTTCCAGTGCTGAAAGGGGCTCCAGGAAAGCTGGGGAGGGGCTCTGGATCAGGGAGGGTAGGGAGAGGATGAGGGGAATGGTTTTCAGCTTAAAGAGGGGAGATGGAGATGAGATCTTGGGGAGAAATGCTTTGCTGTTAGGGTGAGGAGGCCCTGGAACAGGTTACCCAGAGCAGTGGTGGCTGCTCCATCCCTGGAGGGGTTCAAGGGCAGGTTGGATGGGGCTTGGAGCCCCTGAGCCAGTGGGAGGTGTCCCTGTCCATGGCAGGAGTGGGACTGAATGGGCTTTGAGGTCCCTTCCAGTCCAAATCCTTTTGATTCTTTGATTTTATAAGACTTGGGACCCCTCCAGTGTGCCATTGGCATTAGGTGATGTGCTGTGGCATTAGGTACTGCCAGGAGAAGGGCTTTGTAATCAAAGAATGCAATTCTCATCGTTCCGGCCCTGTTTTATTCAAGGAGCTGGGACCTTTTTTTTGTGCTTTTGCGAATAAGTCGCTTTTTATTAAAGAGATGAGCTGTCTCCCAACTGGAACAAACCTGCTTTTTCATCTAGTTTGCCCTCCTTCTAGAAGGGCTGGTATTAGTAAGTTATTGTTCGGTCAAGGTCACCAGCCTCTCGCATACCAGGGCGCCTGGTTTCCTCTGTTCCTCACCCCTCGGCCCAGGGTCCCGTGGGCAGCGCTCGCTCTGACGCCGTCCTGGGAAATCGACTGGATGGCTCATGGGGAGCATCATTCGCAAGTGGCTGAGCAATCGCCTCGCAAGGAACAGCTCGGAGACTGAATGGGAGCCGACAGTTTCCTTGGCACCCGAACCAGAAAGAAATTCATTGCTTTGTCTCTAGCTTAGCAGAATTAAAGGGCAGCAGGGCAGAGAGTAAGTTGCAGGTATCAAACGTGCAGCCTGGGAATGAGCTCTGTCCATAGGCAGATTCTCTGAGCAGATTTGAATAAAAATATAGGCTATTTCATGAGATTAGGAGGAAGTTTTTCACAGAAAGGGTCATTGGGTGTTGGAATAGGCCTGCCTAGGGAGTTGGTTGAGTCACCTTCCCTGGAGGTGTTTAAGGCACAGTTAGATGAGGTCTTGAGGGACTTGGTTTAGTGTTTGATAGGAATGGTTGGACTAGAAGATCCGATGGGTCCCTTCCAACCTGGTTGTTCTATGATTCTATGAAATTCAGTGCCCTGAGCTGGAAATTGTAAACTGACAACAGAGTTTTCTGCTTTGCCCCTAGGCCAAGTGACTGTGGGCTGCAGTGAAATCAAATTTACCTCCTTGGGTAAGAGTAGGAAGGATGCAAGTCATTCTGTGGTTCTCTACTGCTCTGGTGAGGAAGGTTGAGCTACGTCAGAGTACAGTGGGACCCCTCTAACTTGGCATTTGCTGTGCCTGGGAATCCTTCCCTGCTTCCTTTGTAGGGTTGAGGTGGGGGAGAAGTGACAGACTGGGGGAAGAGCCTGGAGAAGAGGAGGCTGAGAGGAGACCTCATTACTCTCTACAAATACCTGAAGGGAGGTTGTGGAGAGGAGGGAGCTGGGCTCTTCTCCCAAGTGCCAGGGGACAGGACAAGAGGGAATGGCCTCAAGCTCCGCCAGGGGAGATTTAGGCTAGAGATTAGGAGGAAGTTTTTCATGGAAAGGGTCATTGGTCATTGGAATAGTCTGCCCAGGGAGGTGGTTGATTCACCTTCCCTGGAGGTGTTTAAGGGACGGTTGGATGAGGTCTTGAGGGACTTGGTTTAGTGTTTGATAGGAATGGTTGGACTAGAAGATCCGATGGGTCCCTTCCAACCTGGTTGTTCTATGATTCTAAGAGAGGCACAGGAGGCTGTAAAATAAGATGATGCCAAGCAATTCTTACCTTTATAGTGGTTTGAGCAGGGCTTGGTTGTCCCTGAGGGGCAGAGGGTCAGAGCTGTGCAATGCGGAGGATTAAAGTTCAGGGTAGTCAGGAGTTCAGAGAGCTGGAGCCTCTGCTCCTGGAGCCTCTGGTTGATCACAGAGTCCTAGAATCACCAGGTTGGAAGAGACCCACCGGCTCATTGAGTCCAACCATTCCCAACCCTGAGCTGTGCTTTCTTTCTACACAGGGAAACGGGGTTTACCTGCAATGTGATGCAAAAGGAGGTTAGTGAGGAGAGGGAGAGGTTAAGAACGCAGCTCAGAAAACAGCAAGGGGAACGCGAAAATGTTTGTCCTGCGCTGTGTAAATAGAGGAGATATGCCTGGATTTCAAAGCCGGTACACACAGGGTTTCAGGGACAGCTGCTTTCCTTCTGCGTCGCCTGCAGGGACAGTAACGTTCACGCTAAGCGGCAAACAGTGGGAGCCGTTCCAGTATCAATAAGGATTTTGATGAGGGAGCAAGTTTGTTTGCTTGGCTGCAAAGGCCTCGGAACCCACTAAGTGGTACAGGGTGACCCCGTCTCTGGATCAGGCCAGAAAATCTCTCACCAAATCCAGCCCTTCCAATAGGAGACGGGCTCTGCAGCCTCTCAAAACCCATGAGATTGTTAAAGTCTTGACTGTTTCAGTTCTAAAAGAAAGAAAATTAATTGCTTTCTGCTTTTGGCAGTTTAGAGCCATTCATGTTTTCAAGCTCAGTGCTACGAAAAAAATGTGGAAATGGATCATTTTAACAAAAATAACAAGGTCCACCACACAGCATCCGTGACTACAAGTGCTTTGAGACTAAATAGCATGAAACGTAAGCTAAAAATCTTACAAAGCTGGCACAGTGGTGATGCCACATCCTCCCCGTGGTCCTTTGCAGAAGAAAATATCTGCTTGTGCTGATACGTGGAGCTGCGAGGAGATAGGAAACCAGCCAGAGGCAGAGCCTCTCCTGAGGAACCCCAACTGCCGTGGAAAATGCCATTTCTATAGTTTCCGTGCCCCAGATTCTCCCTTTTCAGTTCTGTTGCCTGCAGCAGGTTTTTGCACTCGTGAGAGCTCATCTTGTACTCCCACTTCCATCCTTGATTTTCCTGCAGCTGATGTCTTGCAGGACACCCCCTCCCAGCCCTGCTGAGCACCCGAAGCCCCTGGATGTTCCTCTCTGTGTGGTTTGAGAAGATGCCCCTGCTCTTTGGGGTGCCCACCCACCCTCTCCCAGGAGTTAAAATGCTTGGTTTTGGCACACCACGTTCTGACTTTTTTAGCCCAGTGGCTTCTCCTGAAATGCTTGAGACAAAAATACGTTTCCTGTTTAGAAAGAGAGAGGAGATAAGCCCTGAAGTGCAGCCGCCTGGCTACCTCAAACACAAACAGCCTGCGCAGCCGAGTGCTGCTCTTGTTTGTTCTGTTGGTTTTTTCCTCTTTAAAGCTGCATTAGACACAACTGTACAAAGTCCATCTCCTGGCAGCATCATTCTTGATGGCACGAGAACTCTGGGACTGTCAGCTCATCAGGAAAGATCCTTTGGAAAGGACGAATTCCCATCTGGAGGCATCAGCACTAAGAGCCACCAGAGAATGTTTCTCCACTGGGTTCCTCTAACACTCTTCCAGCCGAGTGCTCTGTAAACAGTAACTCCGAACCTCCCTGGGTGCGGTGCTGAGGGCAGGAATCTTTTCTGGGCTTGCAGGGAGCAGAAAGGTTTGCGGCGTGAGTCAGCAGACAGCCTGCAGTCAAGTTCAGGACTTGCACTTTCTGTCATTCAGCAGAGAAAAATGGGCTTAAAGCTACCTTTAGCCAACCTGGGGCTGTTGTGGATTCCAGAGCAAACCAGAGCATCCATGAAATCTCTCTGTGCAGCAGGATTAATGCCTGGACAGGAGATAGAGATTGCACTCTCCCTCTTTCAGCTGAAAACTCTTCTCCTTCATCCTCTCCCTACCCTCCCTGATCCAGAGCCCCTTCCCAGCTTTCCTGGAGCCCCTTTCATTGCTGGAAGCTGCTCTAAGGTCTCCCCAGAGCCTTCTCTTCTCCAGGCTGCACAACTCCAACTCCCTCAGCCTCTCCTCACACGGGAGGTGCTCCAGCTCTCAGATCATCTTCATAGCCTCCTCTTTTACTGCATTTGCCACGTGTGATGGTGCCTAACCCTGTCAATATTCTAACAGACACCACCAGATCCGCTTGGCCGGGTAGATGAGGTTTAGATAAGACCAGGGCAAATCTATGCTATGATCTAATCGAGCACGAGCAGCTGGGACGGCAGTTGACTCTATTTCCCCCTTTCGATAAATAAATCTAGTTTGCAGATTCCCACAGCAGCTTAATCCAGAAAAGTTGTGAACCTCCTAGTACCACTTCAACAAAATTATTAGTTCCATTTATAAGGCCAGGACTGGATCTACCGAAACCAGTATATAAACCACATCAGGCTCTTATTGCCACGCTATGTGGCCTAAATATTCAGAGTTGCTGATCTCACAGAAGATCCCACAGGGCCCTTAGAATCATAGAATAACCAGGTTGGAAGAGACCCACTGGATCATTGAGTCCAGCCATTCCTATCAATTCCTTGCCAAAGTGCTTCTCGGGACCAGGTTTGGGATCTGTAGACGTCAGCACAGAGCCCTGCAAGAGGAACATGGAAAATGTGCTTTGAAATTCTTGGCTAGTTGGTGCTTAAGGTGCAGGAACACTTAAGGCAGCTCAGGAAATGCTGAGTGTCCTGGTCCTGCTCAGAGAGACTCCACCACTGCCCTGGGCAAGCTCTTCCAGCCCTTCACCATTCTTTCCGTAAAGGAATTGTTCCTAGTGTCTAATCTAAGCCTCTCTTGGTGCAACTCGAGGCCATTTCATCCTATCACTTGTCAGCTGGGAGAAGAGCCCAGCACCCACCTCACCACAACCTCCTTTCTGGGATGTCTCTTCTCATCCTTCTCTTCTCCAGCCTTAACATCCCCAGGTCCCTCAGCTGCTTCCCAGAACTCCCGTGCTCCTGCTGGTTTTCTCTCCAGCTTGGAAAGCTTCACAGAGTTCCCAGAAGCTCCCACCTTCAAAGAGTGAGTGGAGCCTCTTCGTTCTCCGTGACAATCTGAGCATCCACCACAGCCTTTTCTCTTTAAAACCTCTCTGCTTGCGCCTGACCCAGGATCATCAAACCGTGAGTCAGAGCCTGGAATAGGATAGGAAACTCGAGTTTACGCTGCTAGCCTGACCACTGAGCCCACACTGCCCAGCTCCTGAGCTCCCTGACTTGGGAATCACCTCTTGAGAGTCACGCGCTCCAGTGCTACAGGAAAAAAATTTAAAAAATAACAGCCCTAATAGCTATTTAGCTGCTTGTGAACATCCCTGGCTGGAAAACAGGGGCAGTTCTCCCCACCCTAATTCAAAGTCTGGCTCTTCACCAACTGAAGTCATAGCCCAGCTCTTCCGAGGTTGTTGTTGGGTGTTTTAATGATTTCCTAGCTGTGTCTACAGAGCCAAAAACCTTTTTTTGCAGGAAACAGCCCTGTCATTTCTCCTCGTCAGCCCAAGTTCTCATCGGTTCAAGTGACAACAACTGCAGGTGCTTCTCTGCTTTTTTTTTTTTTTTTTTTTTTTTTTTCCATGGAGGGTGCGTCCTTTCAGCAAACTCTGGGAGGGAACAGCTGCTCGTGGTGAAAACAAGCCTATCCTGCTGATCCAAGCTGAAATGGGATGTGGGAATGGGATTTTTGACCTTGAGAGGTACAAAGTCGCTCAGAGGAGGGACCCTGCGAAGATTAAAAATAACTAGATCTTCCCTAATGCTTCTGAGCGGGATGAATCCATCGCAAAGCAGAAGGCCAGAGCTTTAAATAGCGCCGACTACCACAAGGCTTTGATGACCCATCAGCTGGAGAACTGGCTGGAGCCTTTGCAAACATTAATTTTAAGAACAGCTGGTTTGGGCAGCTGCATTCCTGCCTCCTTTTTCCCCTCTCCTCTGCTCACCAGGCGAGTCCCTCACTAGTTATCGATGCAGATGTTTCAGGGAGGGCTGCTCCCTCTCCGCGTTCTCGTCTCAAGGGTTGGATGGATGGATTGATGAATAAGAGCATTCAGTTTTCCTCCCGCTCCGGGGGCTGTTCCGCTATTGTGAGGCCAGTTAGATAGCGATATAGCACTCTATGAGCATATAATTTCCCCCTCTCCCTCGCACGCACACACGCTCGCCATGTGATTTGAAGCAGTCATTTACCATGAATAATGTCCAGGGGCCAGGTCACAAGCTTCCCAGAGCACGGAATCCATTTGCATACAATCCAAGCAATTACAAGTAATGAATAGATTAGGAAACCCAAACAAAACAAGCAACTATTCATGGGGGGGCGGGGGGGGGGGGGGACTCTCCGGCAGAAAGAAGGGAGGAAAGAAAGGAAGGAAGGAAGGAGGAAAGAAAGGAAGGAAGGAAGGAGGAAAGAAAGGAAGGAAGGAGGAAAGGAAGGAAGGAGGAAAGAAAGGAAGGAAGGAGGAAAGAAAGGAAGGAAGGAGGAAAGAAAGGAAGGAAGGAGGAAAGAAAGGAAGGAAGGAAGGAGGAAAGAAAGGAAGGAAGGAGGAAGAAAGGAAGAAAGGAAAGAAGGAAGAAAGGAAGGAAGAAAGGAGGGAAGAAAGAAAGGAAGGAAGAAAGGAAGGAGGGAGGAAGGAAGGAAGGAAGTTTTTTAACATTGAATGAGGGAGCTTGGGGCTGAGGGGCTGGTGGTTGTGGGACAGGAGGGGTGGGGGTGGCATCAATCTAGGGGTTTGGGGAGACAAGAAGGGGAGAGGGGAGGAGGGGAGAAAGGGAAGAGGGGAGAGAGGAGAAGGGGAGAAAGGGGAGAGGGGAGAGAGGAGAAGGGGAGAAAGGGAAGAGGGGAGAGAGGAGAAGGGGAGAAAGGGAGAGGGGAGAGAGGAGAAGGGGAGAAAGGAAAGAGGGACTTAGATGAGGGGAGAGAAGGGGAAAGGGACTCAGAGGGAAAGAGGACTTGGAGGAGAGGGGAGAAAGGGAAGAGGGACTTGGAGGAGAGGGGAGAAGGGGAAAGGGAGAGAAGGGAAGAGGGGGAGAAGAGCTGCAATCCTCAGCAAAGCAGCCCAGCTCTGAGGGTTCAGAGGAGAGGGAAGAGGTAAGAAGGGGCTCATGGGAGGGGGAAAAGGGAGAGAGGGGGAGAGGAGCTGCAGTCCCCAGTGGGGCTTGGAGAGAGGGAGGAGGGGGAGAGTGGGGAGAAAAAAGAGGTAAGTGAGGGCTTGGGACAAGGGGGAGAGGGGAAAGAGAGAGGGAAAGAAGGGGAAAGAGGGGAGAGGGGGAAAGAAAGGAGGTGGGAAGAGGAGGGAGAAGGGGGAAGAGATAATGATAAAAGGGAAAGGGGAGAAGGGAAAAGGGGAAGAGAAGGGGAAAGGAAAAAAGGGGGAGAGGAGAAAAGGGGAAGTGGGGGAGAAGGGAGAGGAGGAGAGGGGAAGAGGGGAAAAGGAGAGAAGAGAAGAAATGGGGAAGAGGGGAAAAGGAGAGAAAAGAAAAGGGGAAGGGGGAAAAAGGAGAGGAGAGAAGAAAAGGGGGAGAGGGGAAAAGGAGAGAAAAGAAGAAAAGGGAAAGGGGGAAAAAGGAGAGAAGAGAAGGGGAAGAGGGGAAAAGGAGAGAAGAGAAGGGGAAGCGGGGAGAAGAGAAAAGGAGAGAAGAGAAGGGGAAGGTGGGGAGAGGGGAAAAGGAGAGAAAAGAAGAAAAGGGGAAGGGGGAAAAAGGGAAAAGGAGAGAAGGGAAGGGGAAAAGGAGAGAAGGGAAGAGGAAAAGGAGAGAAGGGAAGGGGGAGAGGGGAAAAGGAGAGAAGAGAAGAAAAGTGGAAGGGGAGGAGAGGGGAAAAGAGGAGAAAAGAAGAAAAGGGGAAGGGGAGAGAGGGGAAGAGGAGAGAAGAGAAGGTGAAAGGAAGGAGAGGGGAAAAGGAGAGAAAAGAAGGGGGGAAGAGGAGAAAAGGAGGGAGAAGTGAAAGAGGGAGAGGAGCAGTCGAGCTCCGGGTGTAGGGCAGAGAGCGAAGAGGGGTGCGGGGGCTGCTGACCCCGTTAGAGGGGCCACCCCCCCCCCCCAGCTCCGCCCGCAGCGCATGCTCGTGCGGGGCCGGTCCCGGCGGAGGCGGCTTTGCCCGTCGAGCCCTGGGGATGCGGCTTTGCCCGCGGGGACCGGGAGCATCTCCCCCTCCGAGGGGCTCGGGCAGCGCTTCCAGCCCCGGGGAGGGGGTGGCTGCCTTCCTCGGCATCCCTGGGGCGGCTGCTGCTGCTGCTGCTCGGGCTTTGGCCGTGGGAAAAAAAAAAACCCAAGACTCGGAGCGCAGGTAAAAGCTGCCACAGAGAGAGATTGGGAGAGATCCCGAGCAGCCCTGGGGATGCGGGATGGGGCAGGATGGAGCCAGCCTTGTCCTTGTTCGCAGAGACAGCGGCTGCCACCCAGAGCGCCTGCAAGTTCATGGATAGACGGGAGAAGAGTTGGAGGAGCTTGGAGTGAGGCTGCACTCGAAGAAACCCCCCGGGACAGGTCAGTGAATCCTCACAATCCCAGTTTGGCTTCCTCGGGCTTCCCTCGCCAAGGGAATCGCTGCCTGCACCTCCTTGGGGGTTCCCCAGGTTAACCTGTGACTCCCTTTGGGATGCTCGGGGAGGGTCTCGTCTCACAAGTGGTACCTAAAGTGGGACCTGGAATAGGCTGCCCAGGGAGGGGGTTGATTCCCCTTCCCTGGAGGGGTTTAAGGGACGGGTGGATGAGGTGCTGAGGGACTTGGTTTAGTGTTTGATAGGAATGGTTGGACTAGAAGATCCAATGGGTCTCTTCCAACCTGGTTGTTCTATGATTCTGTGATTCTAAATGATAACGTGGGTGTTCAGTGCGTGACGGGCTTTGGGTTTGGTGATGAAATCCATCAGTTGTTTGTGGTAAATGCAAAGCAAAAGGTTGATTTGTCTTCCTCAGGGCAACAGATCATAGAATCATAGAACAACTGGGTTGGAAGGGACCCATCGGATCATCGACTCCAACCATTCCTATCAATCACTAACCCATGTCCCTCAAGACCTCATCCACCCATCCCTTAAACACCTCCAGGGAAGGTGACTCAACCACCTCCCTGGGCAGCCTATTCCAATGCCCAATCACCCTCTGTGTGAAAAACTTCCTCCTAATCTCTAGCCTAAATCTCCCCTGGCGGAGCTTGAGGCCATTCTCTCTTGTCCTGTCCCCTGTCCCTTGGGAAAAGAGCCCAGCTCCCTCCTCTCCACAACCTCCTTTCAGGTAGTTGTATAGAGTAATGTGGTCTCCTTTCAGCCTCCTCTTCTCTAGGGTAAACACCCCCAGCTCTCTCAGCCGTTCCTCATAGGGCCTGTTCTCCAGCCCCTTCACCAGCTTCGTGGCTCTTCTCTGGACTCACTCCAGAGCCTCAACATCCTTCTTGTGCTGAGGAGCCCAGAACTGAACACATTGGATCATTGAGTCCAACCATTCCTATCAAACACTAAACCATGTCCCTCAGATACAGACAGAGGCGCTAGAATAAACTATTTCTTTTATGCCGATGATGGACAGACCTGGCGAGAGGCTGGAAAGGGGCTGTTTACTAAGGTTTGTAGTGATAGGACAAGGGGCAATGGGTGTTTTTTCACACAGAGGGTCATTGGGCATTGGAATAGGCTGCCCAGGGAGGTGGTTGATTCACCTTCCCTGGAGGTGTTTAAGGCACAGGTAGATGAGGTGCTGAGGGACATGGTTTAGTGTTTGATAGGAATGGTTGGACTCGATGATCCAATGGGTCTCTTCCAACCTGGTTGTTCTCTGATTCTATATGAATTTAATCACTCTGAGAGCAGAGAGGCACTGAAATAGGTTACCCAGTGCAGTGGTGGCTGCTCCATCCCTGGAGGGGTTCAAGGGCAGGTTGGATGGTGCTTGGAGCCCCTGATCCCGTGGGAGGTGTCCCTGCTCATTGCAGAGATTGGAGTTTGATAGACTTTATGGTCCCTTCCAACCCAAACTATTCTATTATTTTCATGCTTCTGTTTAAAGAGAAAAAAAAAATAAGGTATCAGGAAGAAGGTATCAGGAACAGCTTTCCTGGTCCTTATTGAGCTCTGTCAGAGTCATTAGTAGGATGGAGAGAGTGGCCAGGCTCAAACCAGGGTCTGTTCTGGTGTTATTCTAGTTCTAGCTGCATGTTGAAGATAGCAGGGTTTGTATGTGTAACGTGTGAGTAACGAGAAATTTATAGAAACAGAACATGAGTAAGAACTTCAAAAGCACCCAAATGACTTGGGCATTGCAGTCGTGCCGGCGCTCCCGAAAAACATGTACCAGCCTTTCAATGCTTTCTATTATTCACCCTGCTCGGAGTTTTCTTCTCTTCTTTCTTTTGAAATGTGTGGTGCTACCTGGATTTGCATCATCCCTCGCTGCTACCCTGCTGCTCGCAGGGAGCGGCTGTGCTGGCGGAGCCAGGAATGCCAGATTCCCAGCCCCGTGCTCGGATTCCAGGCAGCGCCTCAAAACTCTGGAACTTATTACAACAAAACGTCGTGGAAGCCGAGAATGCTTTGGCTTAGGGGATTTGCAAAAAAAAGGATTAGAAATTTGATATGGATAACAAGAATCTCCAGAATTAATAGCAAATTAAGTGAGGGCTTTACAAGGGATATAAATCCCAGTGTTTCAGGGCATAAACCAATCTTGGGATTTAGTAGGAGACTTCTCCTTGTAGGGAGATTTTTCCTCACGCTCTCTGCTGTGGGTTTATTCCCACGCTGCTGGTTATAGAATCATAGAATCATAGAACAACCAAGTTGGAAGGGACCCATCGGATCTTCTAGTCTAACCATTCCTGTCAAACACTAAACCAAGTCCCTCAAGACCTCATCCACCTGTCCCTTAAACACCTCCAGGGAAGGTGACTCAACCACCTCCTTGGGCAACCTATTCCAATGCCCAATGACCGTTTCTGTGAAAAACTTCCTCCTAATCTCTAGCCTAAATCTCCCCTGGTGGAGCTTGAGGCCATTCCCTCTTGTCATGTACCCTGTCCCTTGGGAGAAGAGCCCAGCTCCCTCCTCTCTACAACTTTCTTTCAGGTAGTTGTAGAGAGTAATGAGGTCTCCTCTCAGCTTCCCCTTCTCCAGGATAAACACCACCAGCTCTCTCAGCCACTCCTCATAGGTTCTGTTGTCATCGGTGACAGTGTCTTCTCTTCTTGAAGAGGTTCCAGTTAAAGAACCTGAGCCTCAAGGTGTTTCCTGACTGCGAGTTGTTGCTGCAAGGCTGGAGGCACATGGCTTTGTGGAGTAGCTGCTGGAGGGTTGGGGTGGTTCAGCCTGGAGAAGAGAAGGTTCCAAGGAGACCTCTTGGTGACCTTCCAGCACCTGAAGGGGCTACAAGAAAGCTGGGGAGGGGCTGTTTATAAAGCTTTGGAGTGTTTGGGTGAGGGGCAATGGGTATAAACTGCATAGGGGCAGATTTAGACTAGATATAAGGAGGAATTTCTTCACTATGAGGCACTGGAACAGGTTATCCAGAAAAGTGGTGGCTGCCCCATCCCTGGAGGTGTTCCAGACAGGTTGGATGGGGCTTGGAGCCCCTGATCCAGTGGGAGGTGTCCCTACCCATGGCAGGAGTGGAACTGGATGGGCTTTGAGGTCCCTTCCAACCCAAATGATTCTATGATAACAGTAGCGTTAGCTGTGAGCGAAGCCGTAGCCTTGCAGACTAAGTAAATCATCACTAATAGCAGGTATATACTATTTTAGATACTATCCAATAGCAGCTATGTTCTCGCACACTATAATCCAGACAATCTCCAGCAGCAGCACCTTTTCGAAGGGGCACAGTCCGTTTCTGTTGGCCATAAGAACTGCTGTATCCGTAGTGTGAGAAGCTGAAATCCCGGGGCTGATGGCCGAGTTGGAAAACACAGCGTTTGATCTGCTTCGTCTCTGCCAGTGTTCCCAAAGGATACAGATGTCTAGGGTAAACTCCTGCTAGCCTCTTCCCCAGACTGTTTATTTCACTGGAGCACTTGAGCGGTGACGTCGGGGAAGCGAGGGATGGTTTTGTTTCCCCTTCCGAGTTACTCATCCCCCTGCTCCTTGACCAAATCCTCCGTGTGGAGTTTAGAGTGATGGCTGGACCCTTGGCGCTGAAGGCTTTGAGTGCAGGCTCTTAAAAATAAGAAAAAATAACCTGAGCTGCCTGGTTTTGTGATGAAGCTGCTGGTAGGAGCTTTGTTGAAAGGACAGACCAAAATCAACGCATCAAATCCATTGTATGCTGAAGTGACAGGTCAAAACCTGCTCTTGGAACCTGATTGTGTGACTCTCCTTGCGTGTCTCTTCGTTAGAAATATTAGTGTGCATCACTCTGAAGATCTTAACCCAGAGCCTTTTGTGTTGGATCCACAAGAAGCTCTGACTTCTGCAAAATGTACAAAAGCAAAGGGAGACAAACCTTCCCTGGAGGTGTTTGGGGGATGGGTGGACGAGGTGCTGAGGGACATGGGTTGGTGTTTGGTGGGAGGGGTTGGACTCGATGATCCGGTGGGTCTCTTCCAACCTGGTTATTCTATGATTCTGTAATGCTCTGTAAAAATAGTGTTTCTATGTGATATTTCTGGTCTACTAGATTGTTAGTCTCAATCTCTGGCTTCCCTAGTTTCACAGCGACAAGAAACAGCATGAGAAGTTGTGCCTGTGGCAGGTTCCTGGCTGCTCCCTTTCTCGAGGAGCTGCAGAGAGCTTCAGAATGCTGCTGAGTTTGGGTGTTCGTCCCTGGGAGTTACCAGTGGTTGGTTTGATTTAAGCCTTTTAGTCTTCCAGGTCTGGTTCCGAGCTAGAGCAGTGCTAGGGACTGGCTTAAATGCCAAGAAAAAAAATGCGTAATAGGCATTATAAAGTAAGTTGTGCACAGTCTCTTTTTCTCAATGGCTGCATGTTCTCAGAATTGTTTAGATTGGGAAAGACCTTTAAGGTTATTGGGTGCGACTGTGAACCCAGCACTGCCAGCTCCACCACTAAACTGTGTCCCTAAGTGCCACATCCACCCAGGATGGGGACTCGGAAGTGTATTTGAATCATAGAATCACCAGGTTGGAAGAGACCCACTGGATCATCGAGTCCAACCATTCCCATCAATCACTAACCAATGTCCCTCAGCACCTCGTCCACACGTCCCTTAAACCTCTCCAGGGAAGGTGACTCAACCCCCTCCCTGGGCAGCCTCTGCCAGTGCCCAATGACCCTTTCCATGAAAAATTTTTCCTAATGTCCACCCTGACCCTCCCCTGGCAGAGCTTGAGGCCATTCCCTCCCGTCCTGTCCCGGTCACTTGGAAGAGGAGGCCAGCAATGCACATTGTACTGATGCCCTCCCCTGACTTCAGTCTCTTCTGAGGTTTGTACTTGTCCCAGAGGGGTTGTAGAGCTTTTCAGACGAGCTGTAAATGGTGTGAGAAATGCCTGCTTTTGTTTATCCTCCACCTTTCTCTGTGTTGGAGCAGTTCATCCAAGGAGCGTCTTGTTTTGGTAGTTGAGTGTTTTGGGTTTTCTTTAATGTGTTGTTGCTGTCTCCTTATCTCGGCTTAAGGCAACATCAAAGCAAGACACTTGACCCATTGGGTGAAAGTTCTGAAGGTTTGTGATGGATCCAAGGCAATGAAGAAGGACCAGAGGGGTAAAGGAGACCTTAGGGCAGTTTCCAATACTAAAAGGGGCTCCAGGAAAGCTGGGGAAGGGCTCTGGATCAGGGAGAGCCAGGGAGACGATGAGGGGGGATGGTTTTAAGCTGAAAGAGGGGAGATTGAGAAGAGCTCTTGGGGAGAAATGTTTTGCTGTGAGGGTGGGGAGGCCCTGGCCCAGGTTGCCCAGAGCAGGGGTGGCTGCCCCATCCCTGGAGGGGTTCAAGGGCAGGTTGGATGGGGCTTGGAGCCCCTGATCCAGTGGGAGGTGTCCCAACCCATGGCATGGGTGGAACTGGATGGGCTTTAAGATCTTTTCTAATCATTCCATGATCCTGTGATTATTTTCGCAGTTCTGTATCCCAGTACTTGCTCAGTCAGACCCTGTTTGTCTCTAAGTCTAACACTATGTTGAATCCATGTAGCCCTTGAAACCTACCTATTTTGATGCTGTTGCTCTTTGCTGCTGTAAGAAATCGAGTCTGATCTTGCACAAGAGCTGCAAAAAGCTGTCCATGTGTCCACCGACTGAGCTATTGAGTTGCTTGTTCAAAAAACATAACCAAGTGGAACTGTGAAGTCACCGTTTTATTATTATTTGTATGCACGCTGCTCCTTGGAGGTCCTCAAATTTGTGCCCTTCCTCCCTGTTTTCATATCCTAAAATGTCAGTTCCTCTCACAGTTCCAAAATATTTGTTTAACATCTTGCCAGCCCGCGTAAGAGGAGAAACAGACCCCGGGAATATTGTCTGGCAAAATAAGGAATGGAGTGTAGGAATGTGGTCCCAATGGCTTCTTTGTCTCGGCGCTGGAGGGTGGCTGGAACACACGCAGCAACAAGCAGGTGCTCGGTTTGCAGCTCTGAATGGTTTTTCTTTCTCTGTGTCGCTGTACGTGTGTGAACATTTGCTGCTGTTACCCCACATCTCAAAGCCCTGTCCCTGTCTTACCTCCAGGGAGCCTTGTTTGGGGAACGCGTGAAATCAGCTCTGATTTCAGAAAGAACCAACTTGCAGATGGATTCTCATAATTGGCAGGTTTGGAATACTTGGGAGGTTCAGGGCAGCCTCTGGCAGAATCGTAGGATAGTGGAATGGGTTGGGTTGGAAGGGACCTCAAAGCCCATCCAGAGCCCATCCAGGGACACCTCCCACTGGATCAGGGACTCCAAGCCCCATCCAACCTGCCCTTGAACCGCTCCAGGGATGGGGCAGCCACCACTGCTCTGGGCAACCTGGGCCAGGTCCTCCCAACCCTCACAGCAAAACATTTCTCCCCAAGATCTCATCCCAATCTCCCCTCTTTCAGCTGAAAACCATTCCCCTCATCCTCTCCCTGCCCTCCCTGATCCAGAGCCCCTCCCCAGCTTTCCTGGAGCCCCTTTCATTGCTGGAATCTGCTCTAAGGTCTCCCTGGAGCCTTCTCTTCTCCAGGCTGAACAACCCCAACTCTGTCAACCTGTCCTCCTGTCAACCTGAAACAAGAAACTTAAACCAGTGGCAGGCACTGAGTTTGGTTTATGAGCTCTAAGGTTTTTTCCCATCAGAGTTTTTTCCGCCCCCGCTTTGTTGGAAACTGAAGTTCTCTGTGGTGGTTTGTCTCCAGGAGCTTGGACTTCCAGAGAAGTGCAGATATAATGAGTGCAGTGACTCAAATCCATGCAAGTTGTCAGCACTCAGAAGACATTAATGTTTTGGCAGAGCACAGCAGGGCCAAGTTGAGGAATGATGTGTACATAGTTGTGGATAAGATCGAAATCTTGCTTTTGATTTATGGGTCAAGGCTTTGGGTGAAATGGTGCATGCAGTAAAATCCGTGGATCATGCTTTCTTTACCAATTATTGGGAGTGATTCCTGCTGGGATCTGGGCTGCTGCATTAGAGAAACTGAGGTGATGGTCAAACATCAAATCCAGGCCTGTAGCTCCCTTCTAACTGAGGCACATTGGGCAGAACTGACTCTTTGGTTGGATTCAGAGGGGATGTGAGTGTCCTTCTGCTCTGTCCTTTCTGTACAGATACAATATGATTCTGTGTGTGAGTTTCCTGCTAGTGATATTACATTTCTTCCACCAGCAATGCTCTGTCTGGAAATATTAGGCTGTGCTCTGCCTCAGGAGAACCATCTGGCACTGGAACAGGCTGCCCAGGGAGGGTGTTGACTTGCTTTTCCCTGTATTTAAGGTGCAGGTGGATGAGGTGCTGAGGGACGTGGGTTAGAGATTGGTGGGAATGGTTGGACTCAATGATCTGGTGGGTCTCTTCCCAACCTGGTGATTCTGTGATTCTATGATTCTATGATCTGCCATTGCTCCAGAGTGTTACGCTACTGTCTTTTCCCTCTGCTCAGGGCTGCCCAGGATGAGAGGAGATGTCCTCAAGTTGCACCAGGAGAGGTTTGGATTGGACACTGGAAAGCATTTATTTGCCAGAAACATAGAGAAGCATTGGCAGTGGCTGCCCAGGGCAGTGGTGGAGTCTCCATCCCTGGAGGGGCTCCAGAGCCACGTGTCTGTGGCACTTTAGGACACGGTTTACTTGGCTCGGGGTTGAGCTGATGGTTGGGCTGGATGAGTTTAAAGATCTTTTCCAACCTTAATGATTCAAGACAATTCATGACAAGAGGGAATGGCCTCAAGCTCCACCAGGGGAGATTTAGGGTGGAGATTAGGAGGAAGTTTTTCACGGAAAGGGTCATTGGGCATTGAAACAGACTTCCCAAGGGGGTGGTTGAGTCACCTTCCCTGGAAGTGTTTAAAGCACGGGTGGATGAGGTCTTGAGGGACTTGGTTTAGTGTTTCATAGGAATGGTTGGACTTGATGATCCGATGGGTCCCTTCCAACCTGGTTGTTCTATGATTCCGTGATTCTCTTGGGCTCCTCTGTTCTGAGAGTTGGTAACCAAAGAGTTTTGGTGGTCTACAAGACCCAAGCTGACTCCGCTGAGTAAGCGCTCTCCCTTCCCATGTGGTGGCCTGGTTGTCCCTGTGCTACCTTGGTCTGGGAGAAAAAATTCTGGGGGAAACCAAATCTCTCTTTGCTTTGAGCTGCACAAGCAGAATAAAGGGTCACTCTGTAGGTCAGTGGCGAGAGGCTGTTCATAAATACAAAGGGAAGAAGCCCAGAGGGACAATGAGATGATGCTGGTGGCTTTGGAACGATGCCGTCTGTGGTACCAGGTTCTGGTTCTCAGCGTGACAGGGGAGGGCTTTGTGCGGCTCTGTTGCTGTTGGACTCCAGAGGTGCGTTTGGGAATGTTTGTGACAAACGACTCCTGTGCGCTCGGGACGGTGGGAGCAGCTGGAGCCGCACGGGAACAAAAGGCTGCTGTGCTGCGGCCAAAACCGACCGAGCAATTAATGGGCCTGGAAGGGTGGATTTTCACGGGAATTGACCGAAACGAGGTGTAGGAGAGGGGCTGGAGGGAGCCTGGAGAGGGATCTGCCCATGTGTGTAAAAAGAAGAGCATAGGGATTGCACAGAGGGTAAGTGGAAGGAAGGAAGGAAGGAAGGAAGTTAGGAAGGAAGGAAGGAAGGACGGACATTTTGCAGCTATTAAATCTCTTAGCCCATGGATAATCATAGAATCACCAGGTTGGAAGAAACCCACTGGATCATTGAATCAACCACCTCCCTGGGCAGCCTATTCCAATGCCCAATGACCCTCTGTGTGAAAAAACTTCCTCCTAATCTCTAGCCTAAATCTCCCCTGGCAGAGCTGGAGGCCATTCCCTCTCGTCCTGTCCCCTGTCCCTTGGGAGAAGAGCCCAGCTCCCTCCTCTCCACAACCTCCTCTCAGGGAGTTGGAGAGAGCAATGAGGTCTCCCCTCAACCTCCTCTTCTCCAGGCTGAACAATGTTTCAGGGGAAATTCTTGCAACCTCAGTGCTTGCAATCCATCCGTCCATCCAGACTGGACAAATCACTGGAGAATGTGGGGTTGGGAGCAGCCCTGCAGCAGCCCCGGGGAAGATGATTCAACAGGGGCTCTTTCATCTTGGATTTCTGCGAACACAGCCTGCGTTTGTGCTGCCCCCCGACCCTCCCATTCATCACTGTCCGTGGCCACCGTCGATAGCAATGTGGAAGCCTCTTGGGTGAGTGCCGGGAATGCTCATTTTTCCCCTCTGCTCACACAAAGCTGCACTGAGGCCAGTCAGCACACGCTGATGCACGGCCAGGACGGCCCAGGGTGGTGATAAGCGCTTTCCCAGCTCTTACTGGGCAAAGCCAACTCTTTGCCTGCCCGAGGAGCCCTGGCCCCTTGCCCAAGGCAACCCGGAGCATGTTGTGGGAATAGCAGAGGTCTTTCGGCTTCGTTTATAGTTCCCTGAACTTTACTCCAGTAAATACGGGCAAGAGGGAGCCCGGCACGGAGAGAAAAATCCTGCCTTTACGCAGAGCCTGAAATGCACAAACTTCCTTTTATCGTCTGCCTTTCTAACAGTCTTTTTCAGTGGGTGCTGAGGGACTTGAGCACTCGGAGCCCTCTCCTCCCTGTCCTCCTTGATTGATGCAGCTTGTGCTCCGTATTGGAGCAAGAAACTAACCATGTGCAACAAGAACCACCCCTGCTCTGCACAATCCAGGCAGCTTTGAACTTGATCTCTACGCTTAATTACTAAAAAGCTGATAATTTAGGGCTGATGTTCTTTCCAGGGCTCAAAATAGAAGTCAGGCTCCTGCTGGTAAGGAGAGAGGGTGAGGATGAGAGGGGTGGTAAAAGGCCTTGCTCCACTCACCTCCTGTTGAAATAGGAGCATTGAGCTGATGGTAGGACTGGATGATCTTAAAGGTCTTTTCCAGCCTTAGTGATTCTTTTCAAAGCTGGAAAACTCCCTTTCAAAGCTGGAAAACTCTCTTTCCAGGTACTCTGTGCTGCCGTGTGAGCGGCTATAGCTTAACATTAAACCTCTGGGTGTTCAGAGTCCGTAACGCGTGACGCTGATAATGAGAATGGAGAATCTTAACTTTCCCACAAAGATCTTCCAGCGAAACTTATCTCTCTTAACAAATAAAATCTGATTGCTCCTTATCTCTGCAATTAGCCAGTGTCAGGCAGAAGCGGAATTGTAGAATCTTTGTTTTCAAAACCCAGGCCCCATGACTGCTCTCGGTGACAAGGAGAAGACTCTCCATACCACAAATGATCTGAGGGCTCTCGTTAACACCCAGAACTCGTTAACACCTAGCCCTTGCTAACACCCAGACGTCTATGTGCTGCAGGCAGAAGTCAGAGCTTGTGTGGGTTTTGCTACCCCAGGCACATAACATGCTGTTCTTATAAGAAGGATCTCGGGGCTCTCATCCTTGGTCTTTGAGCTTAATGCACCCAAGAGAAATCCCGTTATCCCGTGCTCTTTGCCAGTAGCTTTGGCAGAGGATGCTGACCGATCGCTGGTGCTGCCAAGGTGGTGGAAACAGAATCCCAGGATCACTTAGGTTGGAAAAGACCCTTAAGATCGTCAAATCCAACCATAAAACCCACCTTCCCTGGCTGCTGAAGCCCGGAGGGTGGACTGGGAACACTGGTGGCTGGAGACCCAGCGAGCAGAGACGCTGATACTTCGCAGCTGCTCCCAGTCCAAACTATCCGGAGAGTTTTGCTTTATTCCCTCCCACTTCGAATGCTTCCACCATGGGTGGCTGCCCTGTTCCACCTCCGTTCTCGCACCAGTGAGCAGTCGTGCGATCTCTTTTCAGAGCAAGGCGGGTAAAACCCAGCGTTCCCAGGAGAGCTGAGGGCTCTGCCCGGCTCGCCTGCCTCTCAAGCGGCTCTGGTGTGACTGATGGGGGTTCTGCGCTCGCAGCTGTCTTGGGGCAATTCCTCACGCTGCAAAGGCTCTTTGTCTCGTTCAAAGCCATGACCTCATTTTAAAGACAGAAAGCAGAGAGGGAGAAACCCACCAACCTGCCAGCAGAGGTCAAAGGGCTCGCGGAGAGATATGTTAGCATCAAACTTCTCTGGCAGGGACACAAATAACTGGAATTGCAGACCAGAAAATTACCATGAAAAAATGGACTAACTACCATGTGCTTACAAAAGAGCCCATTAGTGCCGTGTGTGTCTAGGATTCAAAGTCCAGCCTTTGAGGAAGAGCATGAGGTCACGCTCCCCAAACTGTAAGGAAAAGGGACTGGATGAGTCCGTGCTTGTTGCTCTCCGAGGACGGCAGTTAGAGCTGGTTGCTCTCCTCCCTCTTTCCTTGGCAAACGGGGCAGCTGGCAAAGCGAGGGGAGGTCGGGTTGCAACGTTGGGTGGTTCCATGTGCCAGGCTCTTCGCTTTATAAGGCGCCTGTTGGGATGATGTTTGGGCTAACGAAGCCCTTCAGCTCTCCTGCCAGGGCTTGGCACTTTGGATCCATAGTTGATGGTCTGGATTTGTGGTCATACACGACAGTGCCAGCCGTCGCCTTTGCCCTGGCTCCTGCTTTTTTCAGTGCATCGGAATTGTCCTCTCCCTCACCCGTGCTTGGTCCTGAGACTCAGCTGGCCCCATGACTGTCACAGCTTTCCATATAAAGCCCCAAATGATGAAGGTCTATCATGGGACCAAAGCCCTATAGAGCCGCCTCGGAGGCAGGAGAAGGCGGCGGCGGTGGCGTTGGGTTACTGAGGAGTCAGATGTCCCGTTGTGCACAATTTCTGCTTCGCTTGGAAAGAAGAAGTTCCAATTTCAGTTCCCATTTTCCCAGCCCCGCGAAGAGGCATTGCCAGTCGGACACAGTAAAGCAGTGAAGGCTTCTGCCTCCCCATCTCTTTTCTGGAACAGATGAGGAAATTATTCTCATCTCAGCACCAGTGACTAAACTCAGAAGCTGCGTGTTCTCAGCGCTCAGGTGACCAGTGGGACCTCCATGTGTTCTCAGCTTACTGGTTTGCTCTTCGATTTGCCAGTTCCAGCTGGGGGTAAGTGCTTTACTGTCCTCTTTCCCTGTTTCACTCCTGGTGATCGTTCCCTTCTAAGAAGGATTACAAACCTCTGAAATCCTATGCGCAGAGCTGGTGGGGAGAGGACTTCACACCTTGAAATAGGGTGGTGATGGCCAGAAAAATCACACAAAATCATAGAATAGGTTGGGTTGGAAGGGCCTTTAAAGTCCATCCAGTTC
Source organism: Coccyzus lansbergi (assembly GCA_033558105.1). Classification (NCBI taxonomy): domain Eukaryota; kingdom Metazoa; phylum Chordata; class Aves; order Cuculiformes; family Coccyzidae; genus Coccyzus; species Coccyzus lansbergi. The sequence goes on along the minus strand of JAUMJK010000646.1, from coordinate 31,675 downwards.
CACCTCTGCCATGGGCAGGGACACCTCCCACTGGACCAGGGGCTCCAAGCCCCATCCAACCTGCCCTTGAATCCCTCCAGGGATGGGGCAGCCATGAATGCAATTGGGTTTTTTTGGTAGCTGCAGTAGAAGAAAACAAATTCAGTGTTTGAGTAGGTGTTCATGGAGTGCTGGAGAGTGATCTTTGAGCTTCGAGGGCTCTGTGGTAGCCTGGGTTGATGATACTACAGCCTGTGGTCAGTGGCACTGCTGGACTGCGTGACAGGAGAGGGTTGTGAGAACACGTCCGTGGGTCTGTCTGGCTGCAACTAGCACATCCCAGAGCTTCCATCCTCTGGGAAGCGCTGGTGGGTGGGAGGCACAGCCCGGTGTGATCAGACCCACGCGCTGGAGTTGCAGCCATGGGGAGGCTGCTGCCCTTTTTAACAGCATCCACCTCTTTTTTTCCTCATTTCCCCATATTCCCTTTACAACTGGCCCATTGTGCTGAGGGCTTCCAGCAGCTGGGTGGAGTGTTGCAGGCTCAAGTGTAATTTCGGTGCCTTTAAAAGCCTTTGGAGGGCCCTTTTTTAATTTTTTTTTTTTTTTTTTATTATTATTATTCTTTCTCTCCCCCTGAAGAGGACAGCGACGCCAACAAGGGCTAATTTGATGGATTACTCTGCGGGGCTGAGGGGCTCTCCTTAATCCCCTTTGTGGGGCTGTTGGAGGAGACGCGGCGCAGAAGCCCCCAGCCTCAGGCAGAGAAAAGGCGGCTCAGCAGGGTGGGTTTTACACACTGACATATAAATACAGGCCCTGGTCATGTGGTGCCGGATATAATCTGTGCCCGTTACTGCTCCGGGGAGGAGGGGGGCACCTGGAAGGGGCTTATTTTTTGCCTTTCCAGTTCAATTTACATTCTTATTCTTCTGCTAAAAATAATAACAAAAAAAAAAAAAAAAAAAAAAAAAGAGAAGAGGGGGCAGGGGAGAGACTGACTCAGAGCAAATGCCAGGGTGATGGGCACGGTATTTAAATACCAAAAGTGAGCTCAAGTGAAAAGCAGAACCAAGAGCGTCTCTCATTTCTCTTCCCGTTCCAAAACAGAGGCTTCCCCCGTGAATAAAAGCAAGATCTTGGGGCAGGCGATGGCAAAACAAAGTTGTAGCTGTGATGAAGAGCCAGCCAACCTTGTCTGGAGGTTTGGAGTTGTTTATAGCAGAGCTGACACCGACTCAGGAAAAGCCAACCAGAGGGTGTGAAGCTCCTGAGAGCGGAGGCTGAAAAGGCTGCTGCTTTGGTTGTGTTATGTGTGTTTAGGAGTGTGTGAGGCTTATAGAATGGGTTGGGTTGGAAGGGACCTCAAAGCCCATCCAGTCCCACCCCTGCCATGAGCAGGGACACCTGCCATGGGATCAGGGGCTCCAAGCCCCATCCAACCTGCCCTTGAACCCCTCCAGGAATGGGGCAGCCACCCCTGCTCTGGACAACCATTCCATGAGGACCAGTTACGAGGAGTGACTGACAGAGCTGGGGCTCTTTAGCCTGGAGAAGAGAAGGCTGAGAGGAGACCTCATTGCTCTCTCCAACTACCTGAAAGGAGGTTGTGGAGAGGAAGGAGCTGGGCTCTTCTCCCAAGGGACAGGGGACAGGACAAGAGGGAATGGCCTCAAGCTCCACCAGGGGAGGTTCAGTCTTGACATAAGGAAAAAATTCTTCACAGAAAGGGTCGTTAGGCACTGGCAGAGGCTGCCCAGGGAGGTGGTTGATTCACCTTCCCTGGAGGGGTTTAAGGGATGGGTGGACGAGGTGCTGAGGAACATGGGTTAGTGATTGATGGAAATGGTTGGACTTGGTGATCTGGTGGGTCTCTTCCAACCTGGTGATTCTATGATTCTATGATTCTTCCTTTGGCACAGTCTGAAGATCCCTCTGCAACTGAGCTCAGCCATGGGACTCTCAATCCTTCATCCCATCCCCGCTGAGCTTGGCTCTCCAGTGCAGTCCTGGATTGAAACGGGACTGAGCTCCAGACCAGGCACGTGAGGGTTCAGCCTTTCAGCTTATCTGCAGGACAGGCAGTGCCCAGCTCCTCCCTGCATCCCTCTTGTCTTGGGCACGCTCCTCCCAGCGTAGAGCTGCAGCAGGATCTCCCTGGCCGCCTGCTGCTGCCGCTGGGCTCGCGTGGCAGTGACGCCTGCCAACTGCCAGAGAGCTAATGACACCCGCTGGCATCGCCCTGGGTGGGTGGCTGGCCCTTCGAGAAGCTCTGAAAGTGTTAGCGTGGCTGACTCAGTGTCCTCGTTAGTCAGACAGGCGGTTCCTGCTTGTAATGGCAAGAGGAGGAGGAGAGGCTGGAAGTGGCCGCTCTTTGCTGCTGTATCTTTTCTGCTGGTCAGAGGTGGGCACGGGAGCTTCGACACCACAGCCTGGGAGAAAGCCTCCTGCCAGGAGCAATTCCTTTGTCTGCCAGAGGAAGGAGGAGGTTGTGGGATGGAGGTCAGTGCAGCCTGTGGGCTGCCCTGCTGCCTCTGTCTCCCTTTGAACCAAAGCGTGTGGAAGGTTTTCTGAGCTGTCATAAGGATCTGCCCCTTCCCCTAACACTAGGTGCACCCTTAGCATCTCTCATTTGTCCTGGATTAATAGATCCTTGTGGATGAAAGTGTCCCTGCCCGTGTCAGGGGGGTTGGAATGGGATGATCTTTAAGTCCCCTTCCAACCCAAGCCATTCTGTGATGCTGCACTCAGGGCTGAGAGAGGGAATTTCAAAGGGACTGGGGTGCCTGGGTCTTCCTTCTTCTCGTCAGAGAGGATTTCCACTCACTGCTGCTCTTTTCCTAAGCTGAGCTGATATAATGGAGCTGCTGAGCTCAAAGGAAACGCCGAGTTCATTCAGAGGGACTCAATAAATGGCCCTTCTCCCATCTCCGCTCCATGACCACTCCCCTCTCCCCACACTGCGAATGGGGTCAAGGAGATTTGGGAGGGGAGGGGGAAGGGGAAGAGGGTCAGGAGGGGTCAGGTGAGTTTTCCATTTCATCCCTCGAGCCTGCCAGAGCTATTCTCCATGGTGCATTTCCCATTCAGCTGAAGTGAATGGACACTGATAGCTGTGAAAGGCTCTGGCACTGTATGAACAGCCCTTCCCGAAGCGCTCGCTCTTGTGCTCTCTCCCACTCTTTTCTCCCAAAGGGCTTGCAGGGAGCAGGGCATTAATGACATTCAGAGAGAGCCCCTCAAAAGGTTGGAAATGTGACGTTGTGGTTATGAATGGAAACCCAACGGCTAGCGATACCCTTCGTCCTCCCGGCTGCCTCTTGGGAAGAGGAGTCGGCATCCAACCTGCCGTTCGGCGGAGAAAAGGTTTGGATCTGTATCACCTGGGAGATGCTGGACCCTGAGCTCCCTACGCAGCTCCATCTTCTGCCTCCAGCACTGCCTTGGATGCTTCTCCAAAAAGCTTTTCCTTTTCCTTTGCTGATGCAAAGGCTTTGGTCATTAGAAAGGGTCGTTAGGCACTGGCAGAGGCTGCCCAGGGAGGTGATTGACTTGCTTTCCCTGGAGGGGTTTAAGGAATGAGTTGGACGAGGTTTAGAGATTGATGGGAATGGTTGGACTCGATAATCCGGTGGGTCTCTTCCAACCTGGTGATTCTGTGATTCTGTGGTGGGATATTTTTTTTTTCCCATGTAAGACAGAGCTCAGGTCGTTACAGAGCTCCCACAGGTCACAAATAAGTGATGAGTCTGATTCTCTGTTGTTGGATCGTTACTGTGGCTGTTCATCACACTGCGGCGCCGTCATAAACCAGAGAGGCTAATACCCCGTTTAATAACACCTCTTGTCTCTTCTGCTCCCGTGTGAGACACTGCAAGGGTTGTGCGGTGGCAGGAGATGGATTCCTCTGAGGAGTAAATGAGTTTTTCCATAAAGCTACACCCAGACGTTATATTTGAGATGTCTGTCTCAGTCTTCATTCTGTCTAAGCAGGAGCAGGGAAGGGATTGTGCCCTATATGTGGTGCTGGTGAAGCTGCACCTCGAATTCTGGGTTCGGTTTGGGATCCTTCACTACAAGAAAGACCTTGAGGGGCTGGAGTGCATCCAGAGGAGGACAGTGAGGCTGAGGAAAGATCGGGAGCCCAGGGGTTCTGGGAGTGGCTGAGGAATCTGGGGGTGTTTAGCCTGGAGAAGAGGCTGAGGGGAGACCTCATCGCTCTCTGCAGCTGCCAGAAAGGAGGTTGTGGTAGATATTGGTGTCTTTTCCCAAGTAACAAGTGATAGGATAGTGGCCTCAAGGTGCACCAGGGGAGGTTTATATTGGATGTTGGAAGCAATTTCTTTACTGACAGAGTGGTGAAGCCTTCTTCTTGCATGCCCATGAGCACCCTGCACATAACCCCCCCTTCCTCAGGTGTCTTGGGGCTTGTTTCTTCTAAAAGTGCAAGGTGTGGTTCAAGGTCCGTAGGCGGCGGCACACGGCAGCATCTGTGCCGGCAGAGAGAAAGGAAGCGGGAGGAGAACGTGTACCAGTGGTGATGTTGCTGTCTGATGTCACCAGCAAGTGCAGCTCTGTTTTCGCCTGCGTATCTGTGCGCTTGCTGGCGCCTCTCTCAAATTCAGCTCACGGGTTTCCTCCTTGCGGCATCTCTGTACCACATCGAGCGCAGGAAGCACGCGCTTTAAGAGCGACAAGGCTGGTGAAGGGGCTGGAGAACAGAACCTATGAGGAACAGCTGAGAGAGCTGGGGTTGTTTCTCCTGGAGAAGAGGAGGCTGAGAGGAGACCTCATTACTCTCTACAACTACCTGAAAGGAGGTTGTGGAGAGGAGGGAGCTGGGCTCTTCTCCCAAGGGACAGGGGACAGGACAAGAGGGAATGACCTCAAGCTCTGCCAGGGGAGATTTAGGCTGGAGATTAGGAGGAGGTTTTTCACAGAAAGGGTCATTGGGCATTGGAATAGGCTGCCCAGGGAGGGGGTTGAGTCACCTTCCCTGGAGGTGTTTAAGGGATGGATGGATGAGGTCTTGAGGGACTTGGTTTAGTGTTAGATGGGAATGGTTGGACTAGAAGATCCGATGGGTCCCTTCCAACTTGGTTGTTCTGTGATTCTATGATTCTAAGGCGTTTGTCAGATCTCCTTCTCTAGCACATGATGAGCAAACAAGCTCTTGAGGAGGAGAAAGGCGTGAATCCCATCCACTGGCTCCTCTCTGCCTTTGGAGCAATGGGCTCTAGGAAGCTGCTTTCCCTGGCATTGTAGGATCATGGAACAGGTCGGGTTGGAATCACAGAATCATAGAACAACCAGGTTGGAAGGGACCCATCGGATCTTCTAGTCCAACCATTCCTATCAAAAGGGACCTCAAAGCCCATCCAGTTCCACCCTGTGCCATGGGCTTCCCTGTCCTGCTGGGTTGATGAAGCAGGAGAGAAGAGAGAGGGCAGGAGACACCAGGAGCGCAGGAGCTTCAGTGCTTTCTGCTGTGGTTGCTGCTGCTGCTGAACAGTCTCCTGCGTCCAGGTGGGTGGCAGAGAGCCCTCTCCTCTGCCGTTGCCTTTGTCCGGCAGTGTGTTGCTTTGCTCCTACCCCCAGGACCCGCCCTCCTACCTGGCTGCCAGGTGAAGCAGCCTCTGAGTTGATCTGTTGTTTCTCCGCAGTGAAAGGAAAGGAAAAGTTTGGTTTGCAAGCTTAAAAGTAAAACAGAAACCCTGTTTTTAAAGATGCTTTTAGCTGGGGATGGAGAGGAGAAGCAGAGAAAAGAACCTTAACCCTCAGCAACAGGTGATGTTCCCCATGGCAGCTGTGAAAAAGTCCCACGTGTGGCCCCCTGGGCTTCTGTGTGCAGGAAACTTTGCTCAGGAGGGCTGGTTTGATCCTTTTTTGAGGGTCTGGCTGTTATTCTTGTCGAGGTGCTTGGCATTGTGCTCCCTAGGGAAGGACAAATGCTGCTCCTGCTGTAGAACCTTGGGGAAACTGAGGCAAGAGGGCAAGAAGCGCCTGGTGCCGTGCAAGTTTTTTGGACCAGCTGACTGTGGAAGGTCTCCCCAGGTCCCAGTGGGTTGCATGGGCTCTTTCCAGCTCTTGGGAAGCCTGATCTAGTGGGAGGTGTCCCTGCCCATCGCAGCGGGGTTGGAACTGGATGATCTTTAAGGTCCCTTCCAACCCAAACTATTCTGTGATCCTGTGATTCTGTGATTCTGTGATGTGGTAGACCAGGATCTCTCAGCTAGGAAATGATTTGACCAACTGACTCCTTCCAGGTCAAAGTTACAGAGCCCCAGACTCATAGAATCATAGAATGACCAGGTTGGAAAAGACCCACTGGATCATTGACTCAAAGCAGTCCTCCTGCATAGTCTGCCAGATAACTGGTCCTGGAGGAGATAAGCTGTTTAAATGAAGTGTTTGGTCTTGTTGTTTAGAGGCTGACTGTTACCTGCACAAGCTATGGGGAACATCTCTTTAAAAAAGAAAACATTAATCCCTTCTGCTGGATCTCTCCGCTGGACTCCATGATCCAGTGGGTCTCTTCCAACTTGGTGATTCTATGATTCTATTTGTGAAGAGCCTGCACGTCAGCAAGGGAAGGAGATGAATTTTAACACCAGGACGGGGTTTTGGGCAGCGTTTGGATGCAGGTTGACACCTGGAGTCCCCCCAGGCAGGTTCGAGGCAGCCCTCAGCACTGGGGGTGTTGGCAGGGCTGGTGTCTCAGCCGCTGTTTGCTCAGCGCCTCGCGCGAGGGGCCCAGGCGTGGTCTCGGTGCTCATAACTCCGTGTTATCAGGAGGCAGGGAGGGCCCTGAAACCAAACCCGCCTGTGTACCTGCAGCTCGGTTCCACCTCTGCTTACCTGCAAACTACTTAAATAGCTTTTCCTGGATGCCGTGTGCCAGCAGCTCGGCAGCCACAGGGATCGCCTGTCACTCTCAGAGGTGAGTCCTGCCTCCTGCTTCGCTTTCAGCCTGGCTCTTGCGAGTGTCCCGAGTATTCCTTCTCCATCTCTCTGCCCCTGGCTTTACAGATCAATGCTTCGGGTGGTTTTCCTGGTCTGCAGGGGAGTTTCTACCCAGCTAACCCAATCCAGTTCTCTTTATTTTGTTCACAGAATACAAAAAGCGTAATTGATGGGTAGTGGGACAAAGTGCAATTTAAACAGAAAAGGGTTCATAATCTGTTGCGACTGCATTTATGACTTGATTGCTGTTGATAGCTTCTCATCTCTGGCTGCACATCAGCTCTGCCTCTGGTGCACTGGTACCTTTTTTCATTGAAGCCCTCTGTGAGTGGGGAAGGAGGAAAAAACAGGTTTCTCTTACCTGCTGATAAGAAATGCAGCCTCTCTGCCTCAACCTGAAGTTCTTGGGCAGGTGGGAGATACAGATCCCAGCACTGGGGAGGTCACTGTGATAAAAGGGAAGAAAACAATTTTTTTCTCCATGTGTGTGTGTGTGTGAGGTATCTTTTACTTCGTGCTTGCTTAAGTCCCTCTCTGTAAACCTCCCAGACCTCGGACTGCAGCAGAACATGGACACTGAGGGCCATACATGGACAGGCTGAGAGAGTTGGGATCCAGCCTGGAGACCAGGAGGCTCTGGGGAGACCTTAGAGCAGCTTCCAGTGCTGAAAGGGGCTCCAGGAAAGCTGGGGAGGATCTCTGGATCAGGGAGGGCAGGGATAGGATGAAGGGGAATGGTTTTCAGCAGCAAGAGGGGAGATTGAGATGAGATCTTAGCAAGGAACGTTTTGCTGTGAGGGTTGGGAGGACCTGGCCCAGGTTGCCCAGAGCAGTGGTGGCTACCCCATCCCTGAAGGGGTTCAAGGGCAGGTTGGATGGGGCTTGGAGCCCCTGATCCAGTGGGAGGTGTCCCTGTCCATGGCAGGGGTGGAACTGGATGGGATTTGAGGTCCCTTCCCACACAAACCATTCCATGATTCTGTTACTGCATCTGCCTTCCAGGTCTAGCTCAGTGTGGTGGTGGTGGCTCAGTTAATTCTGGTTTGCTGCTTCTAGCTGACAGCACCGGGGCTTGAGCTGCTGGAGCTGGAGGGCTGAAGCTTAAATTCCTCTCCGGAGGCTGAGACTCAGCTGGGCACCCATCAGAAAGGAACAAGGCTGAGACATCCTGTGTCTAGCCCACATCTAAGAAAGGTGGGTGCTGCCCCCAGTCGCTTCCTTGCAGATAAAGTGCATCTGAAGTAACGCCGAGCGTGTCTGGGGCCTCCGAGCGTTCCTTTGAAGCCACGTCTGGTGATGAAAGAGAAGCTGCTGCCGTTCCCTCTCTGCCGTTGGTTCGCCGTTTGACCTTGGGCGAGCCATTTGAATGTTCGTGGTTGTTAAAAGGAGATATCTTTTGTGACAGTTGAGGTCTAAGTGAGCGCAGAAGGGGGAAGGCGAGGGATCCTGGAAGGAGAATAATCAGTGCTTATTGTGTGTAGTTGGCAGCCTGTCAATTCTTCAGCTCCGGAGCGGTGCCGCTCCGCTGCGGCAGTGGGAGGCGGAGAGCGATGCTTGCGTCTTTGGAAAAAACTCGTTACCAACGCTTCCAGCTTCACCCAGTCGTCTCCGTGGGGGTGACGTGACTGGTCGCAAGAGGCGAGCGAGAGAAATGGGTGACTGTAGAAACTCTCCCAGCTGTACCTGACTGCTAACGCTTGTGCAGTGATGGAGAGTAGACGTGTGTGCTCTGTGAAGTTGGGGAACGCTCGTTTGAACCATATTTGGTGGATTTTATCTCTGTCCAGTGTAGCTGTGGCAAGGCTACAGTCCAGAATGGGTTGGGTTGGAAGGGGCTTGAAGCCCATCCGGTTCCACCCCTGCCATGGGCAGGGACACCTCCCACTGGATCAGAGGCTCCAAGCCCCATCCAACCTGGCCTGGAACCCCTCCAGGGATGGGGCAGCTACCACTGCTCTGGGCAGAAGGACCATCATCCCAAGGATGTAAAGGTTGGTGGGTTGGTCTGGATGCTTGTAGCCTTGCAGGGTTTCTTGCATTGTTAGACTGACATTGTGGCAGGCTCGTTAACCGGTTGCTAAAAGGTATCTGCTTACTTTCACCTTAGCTGCATAGCCCATGTCCTGATCTGCTGGCCTCTCCCCTCTGAAGAAGATCGGAGAGAGAGAGAAAGCATGTTACAGGGCAAATAAATGACTCAGACTAACGAGCAAGGTAATTGCCGTTCACTGTTAGACGAGGCTAAAGTGGGTCAGGTTTGTTTGTGAAACTCCGTGAAGGCACCATCTGTTCTCTGTGCCCCATCTCAGGGGCCGGAGACACAATTTGGGGGAAGCTGCTTCCTCAGGAGCAGCACCGAGGATGTCCTGGTCATTAGGCAGGGGTGTGGGTCTCTAGAGATGACCCAGCGTGACTGCAGGCGAGGGGCTTGAAGGGGACTCCTAATTGATTTCACTGGGAGAGGGGATCCTAAATCCTTCGTCTCTCTGCTCTAAGTGCCCATCTGTAAGATGAGGCTGGACAGGACACCGAGAGGTCATTAGCCCGAAGGCAGGATTGGATTTTCCTGAACCATGTCCACCTGTCTCACCTGTCACAATCCCTTGGAGAGAAGCCTGGCACCAGAGTGGTTTGTGTCTTTTCACCCTGCTGCTCTCCCAGATGTCCTCTCCTCATCCTCCTGTGCCTGCCTGCCTGTTGAGACAGGACCTGCCTCTTTCAATGATGCCTTACCTGGTTTTAACCCTTTCCCCTGCCCCAGACCCCACTGTCTTAACACACTCACTGTCTTAACACACTCTCTCTTCCCTCAGACCACAGCATGTGAGCAGAACAGGAGCCTGGAGTGGGATCCCTGCCTGCCCACGCCTGGACTTGACATTTCTGGGGCCACATCTTGCGCTAAGAGGAAGAGGAAAAGGCAGTTCATCCACCGTTGCTAAAATGGGAGGCAGCATCTGTCCTGCAGACTGGGAAGGGAAGCTCCAGCCCTTGCCTGTGGGGCATCCCGGGGAGCGCCGCAGCGGGAGCGCCGCAGCCCTGTGTCCCTGAGGGGTATCGAGGCAGCATGGCTCAGCGAGCGTGGCTCAGCACGCTCTTCCACAACCGCAAGACACAGCTCCTGCTGGTCAACTCCCTGACGTTCGGGTTGGAGGTGTGCCTGGCCGCAGGGATAACCTACGTGCCTCCACTACTGCTGGAAGTGGGAGTGGAGGAGAAGTTCATGACCATGGTTTTGGGTAGGTGGCTTTTCTCTCATCTCTGAGGTGCTTGTTTCATCTTAGAGTGTGGAGGGCATGGGCAACCAAAGGCATGGAGGCTCATCTCTGTGGGGAGGTGGCAGGGCTACTGCTTAGGCTGGAGATTAGAAGGAAATTCTTCACACAGAGGATCATTGGGCATTGGAATAGGCTGCCCAGGGAGGTGGTTGAGTCACCTTCCCTGGAGGTGTTTAAGGCACAGGTGGATGAGGTCTTAAGGGACTTGGTTTAGTGTTTGATAGGAATGGTTGGACTAGAAGATCTGATGGGTCCCTTCCAACCTGGTTGTTCTATGATTCTATGATTCTTTGATTATCAAGGGCAGCCTCGTATTTGCAAGAAAGAGCTGTCACCCGGTGAAGCTTACAGAGTCTCTGAAACATCCCTGAGGTGCTGAGGGGTATGATTTAGAGAGTGATAAGAATGGTTGGACTCGATGATCCAGTGGGCCTTCTCCAACCTAGTGATTCTGTGATTCTGTGATCCCACACTGTTGTTACAATGCACACAGACCAGTGTCCTCCAGATCTGTTGCCCCTGGCTACCCAGAGCAGTGGTGGAGTCTCCATCCTTGGAGGTGTTTGAAATACCTGTAGATTCCCTTTGGAACAGGCTGCCCAGGGAGGTGGTTGAGTCACCTTCCCTGGAGGTGTTTAAGGGACGGGTAGACGAGGTCCCGAGGGACACGGTTTAGTGTTTGATAGGAATGGTTGGACTCGATGATCCGATGGGTCTCTTCCAACCTGGTGATTCTGTGATTCTATGTGGCTCTCTGGGACATGGTTCAGTTGGCACAGTGGTGTTGGGTTGATGGTTGGACCGGATGAGCTTAGAGGTTTTTTCCAACTTTAATGATTTTAACTCCACCTCTTTGTTTTTCCAGGGATAGGACCTGTCCTTGGCTTGGTTTTCGTCCCACTTATCGGATCTGCCAGTGACCACTGGCACAGCAGCTATGGCCGAAGGCGACCTTTCATCTGGATGCTTTGTCTGGGGGTCCTGCTGAGCCTCTTCGTTATCCCGCACGCCAGCAGCCTGGCCGGCCTCTTTGCTCTCAATCCTCGCCCACTGGAGATTGCCCTCCTCATCCTGGGCATCGGCTTACTGGATTTCTGCGGCCAGGTCTGCTTCACTCCGCTGGAGGCCCTGCTCTCGGACCTCTTCCAGGAGCCAGACAACTGTCGCCAGGCCTTCTCCATGTACGCCTTCATGGTCAGTTTGGGGGGCTGCATCGGCTACCTCCTTCCAGCCATCGATTGGGGCAGCAGCTTCCTCGCCCCATACCTGGGAGGGCAGGAGACGTGCCTCTTCAGCCTCCTCGCTGTCATTTTTCTCTGCTGTGTGCTGGCCACGCTCTTTGTGACAGAGGAGGCAGCCACCCAGGGAGATGCTCTGGATGGGCCAGCGCTGAAGGACACTTCTCTGAAGCCCTCACCTCCTCCCTGCTGCTCCTGCCACCTCTCCAGGAGCTCCTGTCTCCTGCAGGCCAGGCACGTGATGCAGGCTCTGAGGAACCTCTGCACGCTGGTGCCGCGGCTCCACAGCCTCTACTGCCGCATCCCCAAGGTCATCCGGCGCCTGTTTGTGGCTGAGCTCTGCAGCTGGATGGCACTTATGACTTTCATGCTGTTCTACACGGACTTTGTTGGGGAAGGGCTGTACCACGGCGTTCCCAGAGCCAAGCCAGGCACGGATGCCAGACGCCACTACGATGAAGGTGAGAAGTGAACCTGCTGCAGTGCATGTTTCATGGGGCAGAGGCATTTAGTGGGAGCTGGGAGTGGGCTTTCTCTGCTAGTAACGCAAAAACAGTTACAGGAAACTGTAGATATCGTGCAGATGGGTCAGGAAAAATGCCCTCGTGGCCCTTGAGCATTGCACAGGAGACCAAACAGGGAAACACCTCTTTCTCGTCCAGCTATCAAGCACAGAACGAGCTCCAGCAGTGCAACCCTGGCCCCAGGCTGAATTGTTAGGTGGCAGAACGGTCTGGCAGGTTTCGTGCTGAACAGGATGTATCCGGCTCTGTCTGGAAGCCGTGGTTGCTGCTGCCAGGTCCTTTCACCTCTCTTTCCTCCTTTGGAAATGAAGGGTGATGGTGCTCTCCATCTCCTGGAGAGCAGGGGGAGGAAAAGCCAGGAGCTGCTCAGTAGCAGTGAGGTGGGATTTGGTGCATCTCCATCTCACGCTGCTGCGAGATTCCCATCCCACACTGGGGAGATGGGAACGTTCCCAGTTCTCATTCCTCTCTCCCACACTTTCCGATAGTCCTCACCACTGCAGCCAGTAGCTGCCACATCTACATCGTGGGTGCTGCTCCCTGCAGTTACTTGCTCACTGTTGTTACCTGCTATTCCTTTTTGGCTCCTGTGTTGTGCCACAGCCTTGACTCCCCGCCCAGCCCTTCTTTTCCTCTCCCTGATCTCAGTCTTATCATAGAACTCTCTACAACTACCTGAAATGAGGTTGTGGAGAGGAGGGAGCTGGGCTTGTCTCCCAAGGGACAGGGGACAGGACAAGAGGGAATGGCCTCAAGCTCCGCCAAGGGAGATTTAGGCTGGAGATTAGGAGGAGGTTTTTCACGGAAAGGGTCATTGGGCATTGGAATAGGCTGCCCAGGGAGGTGGTTGATTCCCCTTCCCTGGAGGTGTTTAAGGGACGGGTGGATGAGGTCTTGAGGGGCTTGGTTTAGTGTTTGATAGGAATGGTTGGACTAGAAGATCCAATGGGTCCCTTCCAACCTGGTTGTTCTATGATTCTGTGATAGAACGATGGAATCATTAAGGTTGGAAAAGACCCCTAAGCTTATCCAGTTCAACCGTGAGCCAAACCCCACCGTGCCTGCTAAATCATGTCTCCAAGTGCCACAACCACATGTTTTTCCAATTCCTCCAGGGATGGAGACTCCCCCACCAGCCTGGGCAGATTCTTCCGGGACTTCACCACTCTGTCAGTAAAGAAATTGTTCCTAGTATCCAATCTAAAGCCACCCTGGTGCAACGTGAGGCCATTTCCTCTTATCATTTCACTTGTTACTTGGGAGAACAGCCCAGCACCCCCAGCACCACAACCTCCTTTCAAGAGCTGCACAGAGAAGTGAGGTCTCCCCTCAGTCTCCTCTTCTTCAGGCTAAACAGCCCCAGGTCCCCCAGCTGCTTCCAGAACCCCTGGGCTCCAGCCCCTTCCCCATCTCTCTTCGCTTCTCCGGATGCGCTCCAGCCCCTCAGTGTCTTTCTTGGAATGAGGGCCCCAAAACTGAAGCCAGGATTGAGGTCTTTTGTTCTTGGAGGCACCTTCCTTACCCTCCTCCTCCAGCTGTATGTGTTGCCCTCTGCGTTTTCCCCTCCGTGGGCTCCGCAGCACACTGCCTCTTTGTGCCGGGTGTCCGGTTAACTCTGAGCAGCTTAATTATTATTTAACACTTGCACTGTATCGCTTCCAGCAGGTCAGGGCTCCATTGTGCTGCCTGTCATAGAAACACGTTGAGCAATGATCCCTCGCTCCAAAGAGTTAATGGTTTTAATTCCCTGACATCTGATAGATCTTTGTAAAGGGTAAGGTCCGGATTGCTACCGGATACTGCAGTCGTTTTGTGGCTGTTGTTTACCTTGGCTTAAGCATTATTGCTTGTTCCTTTTGTTCTGCTTCTGGTTTTGACATCAGATAACCGCAGATCCTGGTTCATGAGCAGGTGACAGATCTTGGGTCAAGAGTAGGAAGGTGCGAACAAGTCTTTCAAAGACAAGAAAGATGTTTGGATTCGTGTGCTATTGCCCCTCTGGTTAGACTGGGTGCCCAGGAGCACAGACAGGACATACCTGCTGCAGGTGGAGGGTAGGTGCTGCCGTCTAGCTGGTGCAACCCTGGGATGTGTTAGAACCACTGACTCATTAAAGGTGGAAAAGGGCCTCAAGCTCTGCCAGGAGAGGTTCACGCTGGACATTAGGAAAAAATTCTTTACAGAAAGGGTCACTGGGCACTGGCAGAGGCTGCCCAGGGAGGGGGCTGATTCACCTTCCCTGGAGGGGTTTAAGGGATGGGTGGACGAGGTGCTGAGGGACATGGGTTAGTGACTGATGGGAATGGTTGGACTCGATGATCATAGAACCATAGAATCATAGAACAACCAGGTTGGAAGGGACCCATCGGATCTTCTAGTCCAACCATTTCTATCAAACACTAAACCAAGTCCCTCAAGACCTCATCCACCCGTCCCTTAAACACCTCCAGGGAAGGTGAATCAACCCCCTCTCTGGGCAGCCTATTCCAATGCCCAATGACCCTTTCTGTGAAAAACTTCTTCCTAATCTCTAGCCTAAATCTCCCCTGGTGGAGCTTGAGGCCATTCCCTCTTGTCCTGTCCCCTGTCACTTGGGAGAAGAGGCCAGCTCCCTCCTCTCTACAACCTCCCTTCAGGTCTGATGGGTCTCTTCCAACCTGGTAATTCTGTGATTCTATGAAAAGTCCTCTAAGCTCATCTGGTCTAGCTGTCAGCCCAACGCCGCTGTGTCTACTAAGCCGTGTCCCCATGTGCCATGTCTACTCACTTTTTGAACCCCTCCAGGGACAGTGTGAGGTGCTGCTGAGCTTCTTGACCCAACCATGTGGTTGTGGGGGCTGTTTGCATCTGTGCTGCGCTCTGCATGGGCACTGAAGGAGAGGGACAGAAGCCTGAAGGGATTCAACCATGTGAAGTTGGTTTAGTGTTAGATAGGAATGGTTGGACTAGAAGATCCGATGGGTCCCTTCCAACCTGGTTGTTCTATGATTCTATGATTCTATGAAGTCAGGGCAGCATCTGTAACCTCCTCTGCTTCCCTGCAGGTGTCCGGATGGGTAGCTTGGGCCTCTTCCTTCAATGCGTCACCTCCATCTTCTTCTCGACAATCATGGACCGGATGGTGAAGCAGTTTGGGACACGAGCGGTCTACCTGGCCAGCGTGGTGTTCTTCCCTGTGGCTGCCTTCATCATGTGCCTTTCCCACAGCGTCACCATCGTTACCATCTCAGCTGCTCTGACAGGCTTCACCTTCTCTGCACTCCAGATCCTGCCGTACACGCTGGCATCGCTGTATCATCATGAAAAACAGGTAGGGATCTGCTCCACAGAGGGTCTGCTCCTGTGCCAGGTAGCTGTGAGAAGAGCTTGGCCAGTCTCTTCTGTCACTTATAGCTGGTACCGTTGGTTCAGCCCATGGAGGAGAAACATATGCCTGTGGACAAAGTTTTTTGTATTTTGCCTCTTGTCTCCAGGCTGTGTCTTCTCTGGAGATCCATCTGAAATGGGGGAGTTCAGCATCGCCTTCCTTAGGCAGCTCCTGCTCCCAACAAGCATTGTGCAATCCTAAAAAGCGAGGAGTGGGAAAGATGGGAGAAATCTGCTGGGATTGGTGTGTCAGGAACTCTGTTCCTCAGTGTTCTGCAACTGGTTAGGGAAACTGGTACAGGTTACTTATACCTGTGTGCATTCTGCACACAAGCTGCCGCACTGCCAGCCTGAGGAACTAAGACATTCAAGAGTTTCCAGCCCTTAGAGCTCCTGCATTCATAGAATCATAGAACAACCAGGTTGGAAGGGACCCACCGGATCTTCTAGTCCAACCATTCCTATCAAACACTAAACCAAGTCCCTCAAGACCTCATCCACCTGTCCCTTAAACACCTCCAGGGAAGGGCAATCAACCACCTCCCTGGGCAGCCTATTCCAATGCCCAGTGACCCTTTCCATGAAAAACTTCCTCCTAATCTCTAGCCTAAATCTCCCCTGGTGGAGCTTGAGGCCATTCCCTCTTGTCCTGTCCCCTGTCACTTGGGAGAAGAGCCCAGCTCCCTCCTCTCTACAACCTCCCTTCAGGTAGTTGTAGAGAGTAATGAGGTCTCCTCTCAGCCTCCTCTTCTCCAGGCTAAACAACCCCAACAATTCCTGTTTTCCTTCGTGGCATGAAGATCAATAAAATGAAAAACTGAGGTTCTTCCTATTCCCCGAGCCCCAAGACAAATAAATATTGTGAAATTTTTGACACCAACACAAAAGTTAGTAATCCTGTCGCACAGATGTTACCCTTGTTGCGAAGGCCTAGGAGGTTCCAGAGTTGCAAGCTGGATTAATAGGAGCTTCTCTTGTGCTGCAAATGCAGAATTAATTTGTGGTTTGAGAGCAGCTCTTTCATCCCCATGGCGGGCGGCTCGCTCTGCAGTGCAGTAAGGAGGAGGTTCCACCACAGGCATCCAGATGTTCACATCCAACAAATACTTGTGACCAACCCGTCCCAATTGGCACCAGGCACCCTGGCTAAGTCAGGCACAGGGGAGGGTTCTGCTTTGCGAAAACTTCAGCTTGGCCGGGATCTCCCACGGAAATAACCTCACCAGAGTGAAAACCCAACTCCCCAGGCTGGGAGCGCGAAGGCCGTGTGCCCGGCTGTTTACCAAGGGCTTGACAGCGAAACACTCCTCGTACCACGAGGTGTGGAGTATCACTGGCTTTGGTCTCTCTGTTGCCCTAAATTGAGAATTCCTCCTCCCTTTACCAACTCCTTCGCCGTTGCCTGCGAGGAGACCCCACAAGTAGCAGTCCCTAAAATGCCTTTTGCAGAAAACCCCCCTCCAGTTCCCCATTTCTCCGCTCTTTTTTTCCCCTCCTTACTGTTGAAATCTGTCAGCATTTTTGTTTGCTTTCCTTCCTTCTTGCTTCCCCTCTTCCCTCTCTTTTTTTTTCCTCTCAACTTCAAACACTCCTGAAGTGAATCAGCGGAAGGGGCATCCAGAGTGGCTGTTCCCCCCTGAATGGGATTGTTGGTGAAAGCCCGCGAGGCCACCTCAGCTGGAGCTCCTTGCTTGGCACAGGCTCTGTAAGTCACTCTCTTCTCCTGCATGCCCTCTCTGGTCTTCGCATGGTCACTAAACCTTCTCTAGAACAGGAGGAAAAGATCTGCATGTTCTTAAAGTGCCTGAAAGCTTGGTAGAGGCAAAGCGCATGGTGGACGTTCACACCTTCCGCAGGAGATCAAGGAGAGCTCGGTTCCTCATTCCCACTGCTCCTCATCAGCTACAGAGGGAGATGAAGCTGGTGATTGAGTCACCAGTGACTCCTGTGGTTGTATCACAGAATCATAGAACAACCAGGTTGGAAGGGACCCATCGGATCTTCTAGTCCAACCATTCCTATCAAACACTAAACCAAGTCCCTCAAGACCTCATCCACCCGTCCCTTAAACACCTCCAGGGAAGGGGAATCAACCACCTCCCTGGGCAGCCTATTCCAATGCCCAATGACCCTCTGTGTGAAAAACTTCCTCCTAATCTCCAGCCTAAATCTCCCCTGGTGGAGCTTGAGGCCATTCCCTCTTGTCCTGTCCCCTGTCACTTGGGAGAAGAGCCCAGCTCCCTCCTCTCTACAACCTCCTTTCAGGTAGTTGTAGAGAGTAATGAGGTCTCCTCTCAGCCTCCTCCATTACAAGGGTTGATTTTTAAGTTCTCGCTAAGTTTCTTCCTTTGAGTATGTGTTTAAGTCATTTTGTCTAGATTTAAATCAATTCTCCACACTGAGTATTCAAAAAGCCCTGCCAGAACTTGTGTCTTTGAAGTCCTGGCCTGGGTCAGTGTAGATAACGTGTCATGGGCCTCCAGAGCATCCGAGGAGGCTTCTGGGAACGGCAGTGTCAAATATGAAGGGCTGGAGCTGGGGGAACATCCTAGTCTCGCTCACACAATACCCTTTCTGTGCTGGGCTTTGAGTTGCTTTGAAGTCTGGCGGCAATAGGAGGCACAGGGGAGGATTTTTAAGCTCCACATAAGATGAGTGACCATCCCGGATTGATCCATTTAAGCATAAATTCCTCAGCCTAGGCAGAACTGAGGAGTTGAAAGGGTATAGTGAGCAGCTGAGCAGAGCCCAGGTAAAGCTTTCGGAAGACGATGGCTGTTTGTTGAAGTTCTTTTCATCCTGCTCCTCTCCTCTGACTGAACATGAAGCTGTTAGTGGCCTGGGGCAGCATGAACAGATACTGGCTGGTGCTGCTGGGTGGAAGCCGAGGCTGCCCAAATCTTTGGGATGGAGGGTCTGCATTCCTGCACCAGCAGCTCCCTCACACTGATGTGTGTCCAGGTCCCTCCTGCAAAATTATTAAGGCTGGAAAAGCCCTCTGAGTTCATCCAGTCCAACCATCAGCCTAACCCCACTGTGCCGACTAAACCAAGTCCCCAAGTGCCACAGCTACATGGATTTTAAACCCATTCAGAGATGAGGACTGCACCCTGGGCAGCCTCTTGCGATGACGCTTCATTTCTATGGTAAGGAGGGATGGTCCAGGCAAGCCTCTCTGACCTGGGCACAGCACTCTCTGCTCTCAAACAGGACTTGTTTTTTTTTTCCCTTTGTATTTTCTTTGTTCTCTACACAACACGGATAATGGATTAACGTCCTTCGTTATCTACTCTGCCCCATGCAAACCAGCAGTTGTGCCTAATTGCAAATGCCCTGGAGTTTCCAAGCTGGAGCTCTGCAGCGTTCCCTCTGTCTGCACATGAGTGCCCCTGGTTTGTTGGCATTAACGTGGAGAGCTTTTTGATCACATCCCCTGTGTGAACACTGCTTGAGTGAGCCATGCCCCGGGGACCCCACAGCCTGAGCTGAGTGAGGCAAAAAAAGGGGGAGAAGGCAAAGATTTTTCTTGCTCCTGCCCTCTAGCCTTAA
The DNA here is from genome assembly GCA_033558105.1 of Coccyzus lansbergi. Taxonomy (NCBI): domain Eukaryota; kingdom Metazoa; phylum Chordata; class Aves; order Cuculiformes; family Coccyzidae; genus Coccyzus; species Coccyzus lansbergi. The sequence goes on along the minus strand of JAUMJK010000646.1, from coordinate 12,778 downwards.
GCAAGGAGGCTCAGGTCAGGTGGATGAATCATAGAATCACCAGGTTGGAAGAGACCCACTGGATCATCGAGCCCAACCATTCCTATCAACCATTCCTATCCTGTCGTTGTTGCCTGGATTCCCACACCACCCAGTGAGGAGGTGACAACCCAGGGCTCAGTGCAGGGTGTCCCCAGGCAGAGCCTAGGCTGGTGTGGGGTCTGTGTGAGCCTGCTGAGCCCCTGGGCTTCAACACAACAAAGACACGACTTGGCTGGATTCTCCCGGTGAGTCAGGGTTGCTTTGAATCCCGTGCCAGTCGGGAAGAGCCAGACTGGTTCCTGGAAGCTGCCTCACGTGGGTCAGGCTCACTGCAGGCGCTCCCCTCCTCTCAGCCTGACCCAGAGCACACAAAGCGTAGGGTGGTTTTTACCCTCTTGCACAAAATACAGGCCCCCCCTCTGCCTCCCACCTGCCGGGCTCCACCCTACAGACTCGTTCCTCACGTGCTCTCCTTCTTTCCACTAGGTATTTTTGCATAAATATAAGAGCAAAGAAGAGGAAGACGCGGCTCGACTGGACAAGAAATCGTCCTTCTCTAAAGGCCTCCTTTCCAGCCAGAAGCTGCCCTACCAAAATGGACACGCTGGGAGCCTCTTCTCTTCGTCTTCTTCTTCCTCCTCTCCTCCAGCTGCCAGCTCGGCTCTGTGCGTCAGCTCCTCCTGCGACGTCTCGCTCATGGTGATGGTGGGAGAGTCGGACTCGGTGGCTCCTGGCCGAGGGATCTGCTTGGACCTGGCTATTTTGGACAGTGCTTTCCTTCTCTCTCAGGTTGTCCCCTCCCTCCTCATGGGGTCCATCGTCCAGTTTACGCAGTCGGTGACTGCCTACATGGTGTCGGCCGCCGGCTTCGGCTTAGTAGCCATTTACTTTGCGACCAAAGTTGTCTTTGATAAGAGTGACATGGCCAAGTATTCTGTGTGATGCGGGACGGTGTGAGGGCAGCACACGGGTGGTGCCTGCACGTGGCAAACCGAGACGTGTGTGTGTGTTCCCACAGCTGCTTTGCGCAAAGCAGCTCTCTTCCCGCGGAGCCCCAGCACAGTTCTGGGGCTGGAAGCAGGAGAGATGCAGCAGGGTTAATCTCAGGTGTAAATAGGAGGCATCGGGGCAGTGTGCTTCGGGCCACCAGTGCTTTCCAAAGGTGCCTTTATCAAAAGAAAGCACTGCACAGCCAGCACCAAAGGGGGGTGTGCAGGGGAGAGAAAGGAAACGGATTTGCCTTTAATAATGGGTCATGATTATGTCTAATTCTACCCAAACTGCGCAGGAGAGGCAGTGGTATGGGGAGGGAAGAAGTCGTTGGCACTTCTGTTTTCCAGCTGAATCTCCTTTCCCTACTTGTTGTAGTTTTACTCAACTTCTTGAGCAATATTTCTGCAAATGGGACACTGGGAGGAGATTTCCTTGGGGGATAAAAAAGAGATGAGTGGCTGAGGTTTGGCCATGGAGCAAAGGGAATTGCATGTATGTGCACACACGCTTCTCTCCTTCCCCACCTCTGTTCTTACTGGGAGAAACCATTCAGGAGAAAAGTTACTATGTCTTGTTTTGGAAAAACAAGTAATGTTTTATTAGGACCAGCTCCAAAAGGTGACTTATCTTTTACCTGTGTGCCAAGTTGCATCACATGGAAAGGACTTCTTACCTTTTTCTTCTTTTTAAATTATTGTTTTTAGCTCTCTTCACACACTTCTCGATAACCTCTCAACTCCTCAGCACTCACAACTGCCTCTGCTCTCTCCTCTAACAGACTGTTCAGCCTTTTCCATGCCTGACCCCTAAAAGATGCTGCGGTACTACAAGGAAAATTGGTTTTCAGAGGGGTTTCAGTTCTGTGACAGGGACCTAGAATAGGGAGAGCTCTCCTGGAAGGCTACCTGAGAAAGTGTCCCATCCCTGAGGAAGCTGGAGGAATTGCTTATCTGTTGGTGGCCAGTTGAACTTGGCAGCCGTCTCTGCTGTGGTAGGGACCTGGAACTGGTCGCTGGCTGTGTCCTCCCTCAGTGTCCCCAAAGCAGCCTCCTAGACCTGCTCCTCCAGGCAGAAGGAAGCAGCATCGTGAATGGGAGCTGGATAGGATGAAATGTCCCTGCAGCCGCTCTGGAGGCTGCTTTCCAACCAGGGTAAGCCTAGTTCTTAGTGTGTTGGACAAAAGAAGGAACAGGACAGAAGCTCTTGATGCTGCTCGATCCATTTTACCTATTTACTGGGTTACACTTGTTTGGAGTTTGTTTAATTTATTTGATTGCATTTCCAGACAGGAGTCAGGGTTCTTGAGGCACAGCATGAACACAGTACCTGTTGGAGAAGGGCGAATTGCCTTTTATTCCCATAGCCCTGGGACCAAATACTCCTGGATTGTTCAATCTGTTTAGCTCCCAACTGTGAGACATCTCCCACTGGCAGAAGAGTGGCCGGAGCTGCTTGTGCTTCTGGCCAGTCCCATTCCTGATACGAATGGACCAGCTGGAATAATTCTGCTGGTGGCAGATTTCTCTCTCGCTCATAGACTACCCAGACACCAAGTAGGAGCCAAGGTCTGGGCCACAGTCAGCACTTAGACTTTGAAATGATCCAAACTCTGCCTACAAGACCGAAAGAAAAGCATCGACTGGTTCTTCGGAGCGTAGGCTGCGAGTGTGCAGAAGTTCACCAGTCCTTGGCTGGTTTAACCCAAGTGTTTGTGACTAATTTTCTGCGGAGGTGTGTGGGCAGCGAGATGCACTGCTGAGGTTCCGCTGAAGGGCAACGTGTTGCTATTTTTGCAAGGTCTTCTCAGACTCTTCCTTGGCGTGGAAACGCGGTTACTCCCCTGCCGTCTGCAGACGGGTCCCGGGAGGGCTTCTCCTCGGTCTTTTCAACATTTCTTTCCCGTAAGGGGTGACTGTTTTAGTTTTTTTCTCCTCAAATTATATGCCTGCCAGCCTCCCATTCCCACAACAAGGTTTGCGTGCTGAAATGCAGCTGTTCTGGGGATGGATTTGGCAGCTGCTTCACCACCTACGGAAACAGTTTTCCATCTGTACTTCCTACCCTGGTCTCTGTCCGCTTCGGTCTTCGAGGTGAAATATTATTGCAAAACATGGGGGTGTTTCTCGAGTGAATGCTCCTAGTGATCAGTAACCTCTGACCCAAGATTTTCAAAGAGGATCCTACCTGAGTGCTGAAATATCCTCTCTTTTTTCATAATGTACAGAGTTGAGAATCGTTACACGTGGAGGCTGCTGCGATGCTGAGTGCTTTTAACAACTGAGCCATTTAAGTGCCTAAAGAGTATTTCCATGCTAAACTTCAGGTGTACGGGTTTGTTGATAAAGGCCTGGAATGCTTCATTACAGCATCCAAGTGCTCCTGGAGAAAGGGGGAGACAGCCTTGCTTTAGAACGTCCTTGGCTTTGGAATGAGAACGAGCAAGATGCTGTAGTTTTTCATCCATAATTTTGATCTCTTCCCTCAAGAGGAGAAGGATCATAGAATCATAGAACAACCAGGTTGGAAGAGACACATCAGATCACCGAGTCCAACCATTCCTATCAAACACTAAACCATGTCCCTCAGCACCTCATCCACCTGTGCCTTAAACACCTCCAGGGAAGGTGAATCAACCACCTCCCTGGGCAGCCTATTCCAATGCCCAGTGACCCTTTCCATGAAAAACTTCCTCCTAATCTGTAGCCTAAATCTCCCCTGGCGGAGCTTGAGGCCATTCCCTCTTGTCCTGTCCCCTGTCCCTTGGGAGAAGAGCCCAGCTCCCTCCTCTCCACAACCTCCTTTCAGGTAGTTGTAGAGAGCAATGAGGTCTCCCCTCAGCCTCCTCTTCTCCAGGATAAACACCCCCAGCTCTCTCAGCCATTCCTCTTGTTCTCCAGCTCCTTCACCAGCTTCGTTATTCTTCTCTGGACTCGCTCCAGAGCCTCAACATCCTGAGGATGAGAGGAAACAGCCCCAAGCTGCACCAGGGGAGGTTTAGACTGGGTAGCAGGAAAAATTTCATTACTCAAAGAGTGGTGAAGCCCTGGCAGAAGCTGCTATGGCCTTGTCCATGTTCTCCACTATCACCCAGAGCATTTCTTCTGAGCTCAGGTTGTTGCTGGGGCTGACAGAAGAGGCATTTTATGGAGCATCCATTACAATACTCCTTTTTTTTTTTAAGTCAGACTGTCCTTTCTGGCCAAAAGCATCTCCATGGTTGGGTCACATCTCGGACAGCAAGGGATGCAGGTGCCTCCTGGTACAGGTAAGCACAGCCCTCGTGTTACTGATTTCACTTGGGTGAACACAGGCGTCTCTCTTGGCCCCAACGATGCTCTTCATGGCGGTTCCCTCCAGCTTTTCTCCTCCAGATTTCAGGGGTACTGCTGCTTTCTTCTCACGGGTGAATCATTTCATGCCTCCCCTTTCTTTTTGAGAGGCAGGAGGGTTGAGATTGAGGTGGAGAGCAGAGTTGAGAGAGGAAAAATGTCTGTAACACATGATTATTGTGAGTCTCTGGGCTGGGGAAGGATGCGTGGATGCCGTTTATCCTTTTTTTTGGGATCGTGGCTGCGAGATGTTCGTGTTTTATTTATTCGGTAGAGTAAATATTTTGTCTATGCTGCCGGACGAAGGCTGTGATGAATGTTTATGGCGAGGGGGGGTAAATAAAAGGTGTGGAAGAGGGAGCGGGGGCTGTGGCGGCCATGATGAGGGGGGCGAGTCCTCCATGCGCCGCTTGGGGGCGCCAGGGGGGCGGGACAGGGAGTGGTGGGCGGGGCCAACGAACTTGGACTGTGACAAGGGGGCGTGGCCATGGGGTAGGTGGGCGGGGGAAAGAGACAGTCTATGAAGGGGCGCGGCCACGTGGGTGGGAGGGCGTCGGAGGGGGCGGAGTCAGGGGCAAGGTGCTGTTTGCGTGAGGGCGTGGCCGAGCGTGCGTGGTTACGTAGGGGCGTGGCCACCGGAGCTTTCCCGCCACCAGCGCTGTGAGAAGAAGGTTCGTGCAGTGACAGCTTAGCCAGGCCTGTGAGGAACCACCAGGCCCAGGGGATGCTTCAGGGCTGCAGCACAAGTTAAGTCTCGTTTCTTGTCCTTGTGAGCCTGAGTGCAGGAGGCCTGGAAGCCAGGCAGTCAGAATGCAAAACCCTCTGTGCTAATGAAGAGGGAGAAATATATAGAATCATAGAATCACCAGGTTGGAAGAGACCCACTGGATCATCGAGTCCAACCATTCCTATCAAACACTAAACCATGTCCCTCAGCACCTCATCCACCCGTCCCTTAAACACCTCCAGGGAAGGGGAATCCACCACCTCCCTGGGCAGCCTATTCCAATGCCCAGTGACCCTCTCTGTGAAAAACTTCTTCCTAATCTCTAGCCTAAATCTCCCCTGGTGGAGCTTGAGGCCATTCCCTCTTGTCCTGTCCCTTGGGAGAAGAGCCCAGCTCCCTCCTCTCCACAACCTTCTTTCAGGGAGTTGGAGAAAGTAATGAGGTCTCCTCTCAGCCTCCTCTTCTCTAGGCTAAAGAATCTCTAGGCTAAAGATTCTCAAGGCTAAAGAATCACAGAATCACCAGGTTGGAAAAGACCCACTGGATCATCAAGTCCAACTATTCCCATCAATCACTAACCCATCTCCCTCAGCACCTCATCCACCTGTTCCTTAAACCCCTCCAGGGAAGGTGACTCAACCCTCTCCCTGGGCAGCCTTTGCCAGTGCCCAATGACCCTTTCTGTGAAAAATATTTTCCTTATGTTGAGCCTGAACCTCCCCTGGTGGAGCTTGAGGCCATTCCCTCTCGTCCTGTCCCTTGGGAGAAGATCCCATCTCCCTCTTCTCCACACTCTCCCTTCAGGTAGTTGGAGAGAAGCCCCACGGAGTAGCTGCATGAGCTGGTTTAGGGGAGCAGTGCAGCTCACGGGTAGCTGACGTCCTTTTAGTGTTTGACTTCTGGTTAATTAAAGGCCAACTTCTTGCTCCTGTGCCAGCTTCCCGAGCTTCTGCAAACATCTAGGAGGGAATTAGGTGCTTGTACAAACAAAGAATAAGCGTCAGGAGCTTGAGCTAGGCGGTTTGCCCTTTCGACATGGCTTTGCCAGCGTGTCTCAGGCTGATATTTAGAGCCTTCAGGCTCGTTTTGACTTGGGAGTGCTTGTGCTGCTCTGCTCTTAGCCCACAGCTCTTCCAGCATAGGATTCCCACGCGTGTCTCAAGCTGCCCTTGAGCTGGCTTTGCAGAGGAGGGTTGGGTTGTACCTGAAAGGACAGAAAAATGAGCTAAATTCTTTTCCCTGCCCAGTGGAGGGCATGTTTGCACAGCAAAGAGATTGCTCTTCGGTCTCTGCAGCCCTTTTCCAGCGATCATAGAATCATAGAATCATAGAACAACCAGGCTGGAAGAGACCCACCAGATCATTGAGTCCAACCATTCCTATCAAACACTAAACTATGTCCCTTGAAGTAGGTGCTGCTGCTGCAGAGACTGGAGATGGATGAGGCTGAGCACTTTCCAGCACTGAGGCTCTCGGATGCACTAAGGGTCCCCATGATGATTAGATCTTAGCGAGAAATGTTTTTCTGTGAGGGTGGGGAGGTCCTGGCCCAGGGCTGCCCCATCCCTGGAGGTGTTCAAGGGCATGTTGGATGGGGCTTGGAGCCCCTGATCCAGTGGGAGGTGTCCCTGCCCAGGGCAGGGGTGGGACTGGCTGGGCTTTGAGGTCCCTTCCAACCCAAACCATGAGAAATGTCTGCTTGCCCCATGACTTTGGCCTCTATAAACAGCGAAAGCTTCTCTAAAGTGGAAACTGCAGTGTGCAGAGACGACGTTTCCACAGAGGAGAAAATGTTACTAAAGTTGGCTTGGGGTTTGGATTCTTGATTGTAAAAGCAAGCAGGCCAGCAGCTGAAGGCAGGCTGGCTGGCCAGCTTCCAGCCGCAGCGCAGCGGGGAACCGGCTTGTGGCTCCCCCAGCTGCACGGCTGCCGTGCGAGCCCGAGCTCATGGAACTGCTGTTAGGTTTCCAACTAGCTGGTGTGCCCGGGTTGCGTGTTTCTTGGAGAACACCTGCACTGCTTGCTTTCCTAATCCGCAGGCGGGAGAGCAGGGCTTACGACAGAAATAACTGGAGGCACTCTGCTTTGCTTCGGATCCAAGCTCTCCCCAGAGATCTGGGAGGACTGGTTGCTGGATCTCAGTTTAAACTTAGAATCATAGAATCATACAATCATAGAACAACCAGGTTGGAAGGGACCCATCAGATCTTCTAGTCCAGCCATTCCTATCTAACACTAAACCAAGTCCCTCAAGACCCCATCCACCTGTGCCTTAAACACCTCCAGGGAAGGTGACTCAACCACCTCCCTGGGCAGCCTATTCCAATGCTCAATGACCCTCTGTGTGAAAAACTTCCTCCTAATCTCTAGCCTAAATCTCCCCTGGTGGAGCTTGAGGCCATTCCCTCTTGTCCTGTCCCCTGTCCCTTGGGAGAAGAGCCCAGCTCCCTCCTTTCTACAACCTCCTTTCAGGGAGTTGTAGAGAGTAATGAGGTCTCCTCTCAGCCTCCTCTTATCCAGGCTAAACACCCCCAGCTCTCTCAGCCGCTCCTCATAGGTTCTGTTCTCCAGCCCCTTCACCAGCCTTGTTGCTCTTCTCTGGACCTGCTCCAGAGCCTCAACATCCTTCTTGTGCTGAAGGGCCCACAACTGGACACAATATTCAAGGAGCGGCCTCACCAGTGCTGAGTCCAGAGGGAGAATCACCTCCGGTCGGTGTGGATGGGCTGAATGGAAAATAGCTGCTCGCAGCAGGGCTTCTGCCCTGCAAGTGGAAGGGTCTAAGACTTCCATCCCTCAAGTTGACTCCTTGGAGAGAGCTCTCTTCCCTGGAGGTGTTTAAGGTGCGGGTGGACGAGGTGCTGAGGAACATGGCTTAGAGATTGGTGGGAATGGTTGGACTCGATGGTCTGGTGGGTCTCTTCCAACCTGGTGATTCCATGATTCTATGATTCTTCCCTCTGGCAGCTTTTGCAAGGATTAGCTGGAGGTCTGGGCTTGCCTTGAGGAGCGAGCGCTCTCCAAACATGCGTTGAGTGCTCCCACCTCCATCCTGGCTTGGCCAAGCGTGAGCAGATGCCAGCAAGAAACACAGCCTGACTTTGTGCGATGCCAAACCTTTAATGACGAGCCAGAGGAGACAGGTATGCGAGAGCCTATTTTGGGTTGCTTTTTGTTTTAGTGGATTTTTGCCTGACTGTAAACTTATTTCATCCCCTCTTAGCTCGAGGGCAGCCTGTGGAGGCCTCATGCCAACATGACTCATGCCCGTCTCGTGCTTTTATCTGTGCCCCTTCACTCTTTTCCCTGGCTGCAGACTCTTTCGCAGCACTCCCTGTTCGGTTTGGACCTGCCCCATCCTGCCTCTCTCCGCTCTCAGCCGAAGGCAACTGGGGAAGTTGCACGTTTCCAAGCTGTGGAGTAAGAAGAGCTGCGCCTCATCCTTAGACCGAGGTCCTTCTCTGTTCTCCAGCAGTTTATCTGCCGAGCAGCTCCCAATGAGTCCGTGCTGGTCCTGGGGTGGATCCGCCGTGGAAGATGGGGCTGGGAGCGCTGGCAGCGGTGGCTTGCAGCTCACCTGGTTTGTCTTGCCGTTCCTTTTAAACAAACCGCAAAGGGAGGGGAGAGATTCTTATAAAATAAAATACTCTAGATACGCATCTCTTGTGCGATGCATATTAGAGTCTCACCTGCTTCCCTCTGGGGACTTTGGCTGGATGGCTTAAAAGGTTTACTGAAGGCTCTGTAATTACTTTTCCTTCACTCCAGTGAGGGCATCACAACCTCTGGAGAAACCCTGCTCCACAGCAGAAGCCTTCGTCGTGGAAGTGCAGGTGAGATCTGTGGCATCAGGAAGGATGAGGACCTTTCTGTCTTCCCACAGACACAAATCATAGAATCACCAGGTTGGAAGAATCATAGAATCATAGAATCTCCGGGTTGGAAGAATCACAGAATCATAGAATCACCAGGTTGGAAGAGACCCACTGGGTCATCGAGTCCTATCAAACACTAAACCATGAGCGGCCAAGAGGTGATATGCATGTCACCAGGGCTTCTGGGTTCTGAGAACCTTGGCTCCATCTCAGTTGGTGCCATTAAATGAAGGAGGATACGTGCCTCCCAGCTCCCTGTTGGTGGAGTGGGAATGGGAGGAACTGGTTTCCTTGCTCTCGAAGCGAAAAGGCTGTCAGGTTGCTAGGCAGTGCTGTTTAAGAACTGAAATGCAAGCAGACAGGAGTTGTAGCAGGGCAGGACGTGGGAGAGCACAAAGAGAAATTCAGGCAACGTTGCTAAATTTGCAGCTGTGGCTCTGGATATAGCAGCAGGCAGCGCAGAGCCCTCCATCTCCAGCAGCTAAGTGACAGCACTGACAGCCCCAAGCTGCTGCCCACGTGGAGCTCGTGCTGGCTGCTCATCCTTTGCGATGAGATAAGGGCCACGAAAAACCCCACGGTTTGGTTTTAAGGCCCCTTTGCGACTCTATCTCTAAGATCAGGTTTCTCTCTTTTTGCTCCAGTAAACTCAGAACTGAACTTTTGTTAATGGTTCTTCCTCCCCGATTCCAGTTTTATTTCAGGCAAAGGTAATTCTTGATGTAATTTTGCTTTCTCTTGGTGGTTAAAGAGTAGAAGGTGGCTTGAGCACGGAGCAAACCGGAGCTTTGAGTTTTCTGGAGCCCTCTCTGCTTGTCCTCATACGGGAGGTTCTCCAGGCCTCGGATCATCTCCGTGGCCTCCTCTGGACTCACTGCAACAGCTCCACATCCTCCCTGTGCTCAGGACTCCAGGACTGGACACAGGGCTCCAGGTGAGGTCTCACGAGAGCCTTACCCTCCTTTCACCTCCAAGGATGCCTTAGAGCTGCTTTAATATTGGTAAGTGAAGCCTCCATGATTTGAGAAGGTGTTGAACATTCAGCTTCCTAAGCGCATTTGTAGAGGGATTGGATTTTCCTTGTGATACCTTATAAACCACCGAGCAACCCTTCCTTGTGCTGAAGCCTTTTCCCTTGTGACCATATCCTCTCACTAACGAAGCGCAAAAACCTCCTGTAGCTCTTCTGCTTATTTCATGATTCATAGATTTCCGATATTCTTGCAAAACTTGCTCTTTGAGGTGGGAGCTGCATTAAAATAGCACCTCCACGTTCTGGAGCAAGGCTCTGATGAGCTCTTGCATCATTTTCTGGCTTTCCTGGCGTCTGTGCTTCCCCACTCCCTCCGGTCGCTCTCTCAAGCCATTAGCCACGTGATGGAAAAGTCAGAACCTTCCAGTAAGATTTCTCTTTTTCTGATAAGTCAGTGCTTTTAGGAACTTCGGTGTTTTCCTGACTGCCTTGTCCTGTGCTTCCCTAGAACTGGCACTTACGCGTGATCCTCGCCTCACAACTTGCAAAATCTATTCCTAGGAGCCACCATCTAATTAACCTTCACCAGAAATCTCAACCAAAGTGTATTAAGCTGCAAGAGGGGAGATTGAGATGAGATCTTAGGAAGAAAAGTGAGGGTGAGGAAGCTTTAATTATTTTGAAAGCTGAAGAAACCAACTCTGGTTCCTCGTGGAGGATTTTCTTGTCCTTTTTTTTTTGTTACCTTTGTCATTTCATTCCCTCCCTGGCCAGTCTCTCTCTCTCACACAATTTTTTTTGTTTGTTTTGAAAGCAGAGGTGGGAAAATAAAATGGAAACCGTTCTCCTAATTTTATTTTCAAATGCGGTAGTTAACTTCTGTAAATAAATAAATCATGGTCAGCTTGGTTACAGACTTCCTCTCTCCTCATGACACAGAGCACACTTCGGGGGGAAAACCTTGTCCTATTTTTGTGTAGTGAAAAGACATCTCAACTCCCCAGATTTCCTTACTTTCTCCGCATGAAGTTTAACAAGGGAAAATGCTGGTTGTGCACCTGGGACACGACATCCTGGACGTCCTTACAGACTAAGGGGGAGAGGCTGGAGGGCCTTGTGGGTCCCTCCCAACTCAGGACATTCTCTGACAGTGTTTGATAGGAATGGTTGGACTTGATGATCCGATGGGTCTCTTCCAACCTGGTTGTTCTATGATTCTATGATTCTATAATTCAACGATTCTCTGTTTTCATCTCCCTCTGATCCCCTGTGACTGTGCAGTAAGTGCTGATAAAGGGTTATTTGAAGGTATTGGGACTTACAACATTGCAATCCCTTGTCTTGCTTGTGGGTTTGCAAACCTCCTTTCACTTAATTTGGCTCCATAAAATGGGACTGTGCGAGGGTGATGCCCTGGTAAGGATATGGAATTTGCCTTCAAGGAAATGGAGTTAATTGCAGCTGAAGCCGCTCAGGCTTAACCAGGCTCTGGGCTACAACTTGTGTGTTTGGGGAGGGTGGTGGTTCCCCAACACTGATGCTCCTGGTTGTGCAGTGCTTTGGCTTCAGAGCAGGAATCATAGAACAACCAGGTTGGAAGAGACCCATCGGATCTTCTAGTCCAACCATTCCTATTAAACACTAAACCATGTCCCTCAGCACCTCATCTACCCATCCCTTAAACACCTCCAGGGAAGGGGAATCAACCACCTCCCTGGGCAGCCTGTTCCAATGCCCAGTGACCCTCTGTGTGAAAAACTTCCTCCTAATCTCTAGCCTAAATCTCCCCTGGTGGAGCTTGAGGCCATTCCCTCTTGTCCTGTCCCCTGTCACTTGGGAGAAGAGGACTCCGGTTTGGGAGAAGGCAGGTGGGTGGGATGTGCTGGAAGGCTGTATACACGCACAGCTAACCTTTTACCAGCATGCAAAGGAGAAAGACCTGAGGGTGTTGGTTGACAGCCGACTGAATACGAGCCAGCAGGGGCCCAGGTGGCCAAGAAGGCCAGTGGCATCCTGGCTTGGATCAGAAGCGGCGTGGCCAGCAGGGCCAGGGAGGTTATTCTCCCTCTGGACTCAGCACTGGTAAGACCAAACCTCGAATCCTGTGTTCAGTTGTGGGCCCCTCAGCACAAGAAGGATGTTGAGGCTCTGGAGCGAGTCCAGAGAAGAGCGACAAAGCTGGTGAAGGGGCTGGAGAAGAAGAGGAGCAGCTGAGAGAGCTGGGGTTGTTTATCCTGGAGGAGGCTGAGGGGAGACCTCATTACTCTCTCCAACTACCTGAAAGGAGGTTGTGGAGAGGAGGGAGCTGGGCTCTTCTCCCAAGGGACAGGACAAGAAAATCTCCCTCTTGCAGCTGAAAACCGTTTCCCCTTGTCCTCTCCCTGCTCCAGAGCCCCTCCCCGGCTTTCCTGGAGCCCCTTTCAGCCCTGGAAGCCGCTCTAAGTTCTCCCTGGAGCCTTCTCTTCTCCAACAGGCTGAACGCCGCCTCCCTCAGCCTTTCCTCCTACGCAAGTTTTCTCTTGTAATTTATTTATTTATTTAATTTTTAACACATTTCCCCCTTCTCCAGCTCGCCCTCCCGTGACGTGGCCGGCGCCTGGCTGCCCCCGCGGCCGCTCAGCCCCTCGCTCCGCACCCTCTGGGGGTCCCGTTCGGTTCGTTCCCACTCAATCCTCTTCCCGGGAACCATCCCCTGCCTCAGGCTGCCGAGGCGGCGGCTCCGGGCCGCGGGCACATGGCTAGAGCGGCCGAGCAGCTTGGACTACATTACCCAGAGGGCTTTGCGCGCGGTGGGTTGGTCAGCGGCGCCGGCGAGGAGCGCTCCGATTGGTCGCTTCCGGGGGGTGGGGTGGGGGGGAGG